>CM056569.1:14054506-14797006 GCA_029721515.1 Synanceia verrucosa | reverse complement strand
CTCACCCTCTACCTCACTCTTCACACAGGTCCACCAAGTGACCTGATCATTGATGTGTTCATATTTGCTCATCTCACACTCCTATACACTCAGTGTTATTTTATTGGCATGTGTAGTGCACTGTAACAAACTGCAGCTGCAGGGTCTACATAGTAGTGCTTGAGTGGGTGTGAGTTCATCAGGGGTTGAAATGGTTCGAGAGTAGTAATGAGATGTTGCTTGGAAACAATGCATGACCTTTAAAGTAGAAGAAATCAAGAAAGGCTCACATCTTACTTGACTTCCTGTTTGCTTTTTCTAAAATCAGCAATCGGTTAATAGCCGATTGTGTCATACCTAAAATGTTTTGCAGTATCTTGAGAAATGTATTTTCTGTTTTATGAATAATTAAAAGTTCAGCATGCAACATTGGAACATATTGGTTCAATACATCTGAAAGTGTCCCTCAAGCAGCAAATGAGTGCTCGGTGAAAACCAGCCAGACACATTAAACAGGATTAACTATTAATGTCCCAGTCCTGATAAATGTCCCCTACACCATCCATGCTTAGTTTGTGTCCATGTTACCATGGTGAAGGACATCACCACGTTAGTTCTCTGGCATTATCACTCAATATATTTTTCACCTTTCATCATTTGATTCATGTTCTGAACAGCAGTTTGGACCATGTGAGTATTCTCTGAGAACAATACATCATCCTTTTTTTCATCATTTTTCATACGTAGCTGGCCTTACATTAATGCCTTTTCACCAGAACATACTGTATCTTACCATTACTGTACCATGTTTCTTCCATAGATATGTGACAATATCTGCAATTTATCCAACCAAATCATTCACCATTATCATCTCTCTGCTTTCACAGTCTTCTGTCATCTTTGAATGCTCTTTCACAACATTGTTCTGCACTTATGTCTAAGCGTAGGCTCGAAAAACAAGCAACGGTGTTTAACAACAAAGGCAGTCATTAAGCAGACTGGATTTGGGGAGGCTGAATAAAAAAAAATATCCATTGGAAATGCGATCTGTGCAAACACCGCCACATTTCATTTAAGCAATGCACTTCTACAACCAGTCAGTGCCACACTGTGTTTCAATAAGACAGGATTGGTAGAGAAGTGTGATTTGATTATTGATCAGGGTGTGAACCGAAAATATCACTTCACAATTACGATGTCTAAACTTATTGTCTTCAACATACTGTAGCACATATTAATGCATTTTTTTTGAAAATACCATATTCAGTGGTCATTTTCTGCAAACTAGCCTGGCCTTACCTGCTATGCTAATATACTTTGACATTGATCATATGTGCAATTCGAGAGGATTTCCCTGAAATCGTGTGTGTGTGTGTGTGTGTGTTGCTTCTCCCTGGACACCAGCTAATGTGATGTCAGTGGGTTTTTAAAGGCTGGATCACTTTCCTGTGTCCTTCCACCAAACACCCAGACGTGTGACCTTCACCACCACAGGTGCCTTGGGTCCAGACTATCCTTTCCCATTCATTCACAGTTGGATAGTATGACACATGTGTCTCTGTGCTGCTGCAGTGTTATCACCTCAATTTGTTATCACAAACATAACACAATAAGAAAAATGTCTTTTGGAAATCTTCCAAAATGGTCAACTGAAGGTTATTGCTCAGCTTTAAACTCTCATAGAGTCAATGGTATGACACCATAGGGCACAATAATCTAAAAGAGGACAAACACTGTGGCTATTGTGGAGCTTTCAATCGTATCACATGATCTTTATCAGCAGATGACCATCATGGGACAGAATGTTTTCACATTTCCTTGTTTTTCAGAGCACTTACTGGGTTTTTCATCCATGTTGGCTTAAAAGCTGAAGTTTATTCAGGATTATTTTGTACAATCGTATAAATATATATATCATGTGAGGTAGAATTGGTGGAATTGGGCACATGTTTTGTGAACTGTTAAAGCAGTTTTTTTCTGTTCTACAGCACTTTGAAGTGCAATAGAAACTAGAAAAGCACTCAGAGAGTGCAGACCTCCGACAAGGCGGTGGCGGCGACTTTTTTTTTAAAGTTACCCCTGCTGCCAAGGGGGTTATGTTTTCACCGGGGTTTGTTTGTTTGTATGTTGGTTTGTTGGCTTGTTGACTTGTTGGTTTGTCGGTTTGCAAAGTAACTCAAACTCAAAAAGTTATGGACGGTTTTTCACGAAATTTTCAGAATTGGCTGCAAGTGGCCTATCTTAAAACTGATTAATCTTTGGTGGTGCTGTCGAATTGGATCCAATCACCACCAAAAATGAATCAGTTTTAAGTCAGGCCACTTCTGACCAACCCTGAAAATTTTGTCAAAATCCGTCCACAACTTTTTCAGTTATTTTGCCAACCCAAACCAACAAATAAATATACATAAAAACAAATAAATAAGCCCCGGTGAAAACATAACCTCCTTGGTGGAGGTGTGCTTGTTTTTCTGTGGACAGATATTGTGTTTGTGACCATACAAGATGCACTCACAAAGTGAGTTTGTGATGGCTGCAGGTCCTGTTATATTACTACTACTACTGACACTGCTAAGTGAGGCAGGACTTCAGGCTTCACAGTGTTAAAGCAACAGGTTACAGGTTATTATGAGCAGTGATTCGGCTACAGTCAGACCCCTCCCACCCTGGACATGACCTGTTTCAGTCCCTCCCCTCTGGCAGGAGGCTGATTCATCTGGACCAGAACCTCATGCCATAAAAGCAGTTCTTATCTCTGCACTATGTTTACATCTTTATATGTGTATAGGTTTATAAACTTGTTTCTGATTCTGATTCTAAAATTAAACTGATGCCATGCTAATGGTTAAATTAAGAATATGTATTTATGTTTGGATCGATACAGCTGAAGTTAAGTGAGAAAAACTGTTTGTAACCTGTAGTGCCAGCTACAGTGAGTTCAGTGCACACATGCAGTATGTGAAGTGCACATGTGGACACGCTGATGCTCATGTGGACGCCTCCTGCTGACTGTGGCCTCGAGGACAGAGATGGGAATGTGCCTGGCTGGTTTTCACTGAGCAGTCAGTGTCAGTTAAAGGCAGTAAGCTCTCAAGGTCAACCTCCATCAAAGACTGGAGCCAATCAGGCCTGACACGACCCTGCCACATGGCTGGGCACCGGTACCACGGCCAAATCCTCTCTCCTCCTCCTCCGACTCTCTCACCCAACCCCCCCGTAACATGCATCCGCCCACGAAAAGCGCTGCTTCTGCCAAAAACCTGCTGCCCTAAGCACTGGTGGAGGCATGTCTCTCAGACTGTCTACCTCACTAACATACACATTTGCTTACTCACTGGTTTGCTCCACGCACACATAAGCAGTCCCAGATTTCTCTACTTGTATCTTCCATCTCCTTTTCCTTCCCTCCTCTCTCGGTCTCTGTGACCTCTGCACCCCTCCTTTACCAGTTTGAGCTGCCCACCATGTTGTCTATAAGCTTATTGTTTTTGACAGCAGAGTCTAAACACAGAGCCTTGGCTTAAGTTAATCGGAGTGCATACTGTACCGACTCCAGGCAGCAGCTGAGAGTCTTTATTCTTGAACTGAGCTCTGAATCCTAACATCCCAGAACCAGGATCAGGAGCACTTTTTTATGTGGTGTTGCAGGTTGCAGTGCACCTCAGGATATGTCCTCATGTAGAGTTTGGCAGCATTTCTTCTTTGGAATTATAATTTTAGATGCTTAAGAATTGCAGCCATTCAGCTTTTGGGGACATTTTCCTCCTTGTTTTTCTGTGGAAGGTTACTTTAAGTGACTCATGCCACACATTCATTGAGGAAAGGCTCAAGCATACTCAAGGCTGTTGGATATTGTGACTGTAAGGCTGTCTGCTCCAGAGGATGGAGTCTGATAAACAGGGTGATGGAGTAAGAAAATCCAAAGCTGAGCTCCAGACCAAAGACCACACAGCTGTGCTAAAAGTTACAGCTACAGTTATAAAAACAACTGGCTGAAAATGATTTAGAGCTGGTGTTCTGACTATTTGAGCTTCTCTCTCGGGATGAGCTGCAGAGGAACAAAAGTGCTTCAAAATGAGGTAGTGCTTTGTCAGGTGGGAAAAAGCTATTGTCAGTAGCTCAGCACTGTTCTGTTTTTTTTTAAACAGTAAAAAAAAAGGCAGATCATATATTTGTTCCCTGAACGAGTCTTTTCTAGAGTTAGATAAAAGGATGGATAAGGAGGTGAATATGTGCAGCTGAATTAATGGTCTCCTGAAGTGAGTGACCCCATTCATTAAATGTTTTTCTCATCCATCCATCACATTTAAAAGCAATCCATCACCAGGAAACAGCAATAAACAGCCCCGAAATAATTAAGCTGCTATAATTGTTTTACATACCTAAAGGATGAATTTCAAGTGCTACATTTTAGTGTATTTGTTGTATTATTCAGGCCCACGCATAACTCTTTTTGAACATACTTGATAAGGCTACAACAGCTACTGAGGAAGTACAACAATCATGACTGTGCACATATGATAGTCTTTTTGAAATTATGGTTGTCAATAAATAAGATTATTAAGTGTGACATGAACAGGAAATGCCACTTTAAAGATGATGTTGCTCATTTTCAGTTGCATAATTTTAGTTTGACTTCTACTTGAACCTGTTTTAATGTTCAAAAGTATTTACTTTTCTCATATTGCTGCAGCACCCCTTTCACCTTCAAATGCTCAGTTTGAATATTAATATATTAAATAATAATCATAATCGTTCTGACTTATTATAGCCTCAGTTTGTCCTTATTCTTTGTGGTAATAAAATTATGCTCATTGAAATACTATGATTGCTGAGATATGACAAAACAAGGACATTTCAATGGCCTTAAACCAGAATTATACTGAGATTAGAATTAAATCATTTTGACATCACAGCCAGTCCAATCCGTAGCCAATGTGAGAACTAAATTTAAAAAAACAAAACAAAACAAAAAACAGATAAACTGGATTTACCTGCAGCTCACAAAAGTGTATCTAATGACATGACAGTTTGGAGCTGTGAGATAGACGACTGCAGCAATCATAGGGCATTTTTTTTGCATTGTTGCATTCTCATACACTCCAATACAGTGCATGAGAATACAAGGATTTTGGTTTCATTTATTGTCTACTGCCACAGCACTTATGACTTTGACTTTAAAACCAATGTCTGTGCAGACTGTTACCCCATCTCTCAAAAAAGCAGACTTATCAAAATGTTCAGTGTTAGATTCATGTGTTAAATCTGCGCCTTGATGTGGTTAGACAAGAACAGCTGCTAAGAGCTCCCTAATGAATTGAATACTGGCTTGTGATTTAGATGATTCACTTAACCATGCTGTGCGTGGATGTGGGAGTGAGTGTGTGTCTTGCTCATTTCCTTATTTCTACATGCGTCTTTGTCTGCCGGCGTAGCCTACCGCTGAGTGTGTGACTGCATGTGTGTGCGTCAATCAGTGCCTTTGTGTTTGCTTAATGCTCTGGTCCTCGCGTGCCTGTATGCTCACCAATGATAACCGATAAACAAAGTGGGAGAATAATAACCCCCTCCCACACACACACACACTTTGTCTCTCCCTCTGTGATGACAGCCCTGTCTGCTGGAGTGTGCTGCATCTTGTCTCTCGGCACATTGTGTACCCATTAACAAGGCCCTGTGTGTAACCCCCCATCTTCCTTTCCTCTGTGTCGTCACATCCACTGAGCGCTGACACATCCTGGGTGAAGCTAAGTGCTCTGCTGCAGCGCTTGCATGAAGGAGAGGCAGCCCAGCCCGGATAAGACACAGGTACGGGGATGGCTCTCTCTTTAGTATTAAACCTTATTAAAAGATTATCTTTTTTACAGAGTCTGGGTTTCTTCCCTCTGAGGCCAGGCAGCGAGATCATTAGCATAGGGAAACACTGCACAGTGTGCTACTTAGTCTCTATTAACAAGCTGGAATTTGGAAGAGGTTTATAGTTTGGCAGTAGGCAGGGTCTTGATGGATAATTATGTCCTTGGCTTTGTGATTTGTAGTGTCAGGGGATTTAAAACAGTTGCCTATGTGCCGTTGTTTGGTGAAATTTGCTCCAGTGACAGTGTCTGGAATCAGAAATGCTTCTCCTATGCAGATACCTAATGTACCTAAAGAGGTTTTCTATTCTGGATCAGAGACACCGGTGAATTTGTCACATTTTGAAATGCATTTTTTAAAGCTTCAATAGTCATGCCAATTATGTAAAGAGAGCAGCCAGTGCACACTCCTTTCATGTAAAGTTGGATTCACCGATGGTTGAACCTGCTGCACTGTGGTGGAACTTTTCAACATCTAAAACCTCATGATCCCAGTATGAAAAACACAGAATTACATCATATTGTACGATCCTTGGGAAAAGAATCAGTAGCTGTGGCAGGTCCATTAAGTCAAGATTTACACATGCAAATAATGACTGCAGCGCCCCAAATGAGTGGAAGCATTAGCGCCCATGTCTGGAAGCACAGGTAGAGCAGTGATAGTCCACCAGCAGCCATAACATTACTGAATTCTAATATCTCAGTGTTCCCGACTTCTTCCAGCCACCTTTTAGATTTAAACATTTAAAATGTGGTGTTTTGCAGTGCTACTCCACAGGGAGCACAAAGCACATTCAGCTGCAGATCAGAGACAGTGTAGCTGGTGGGCTCTCACTTTCTACACAAAGACACTTTAACAGGGTGACTTGTCTCATGAGCATGCAGCTGAAGCATGGTTTCCTTATTCGCATAGCACCATCTGTCTCTTGTACATTTCTTGTTCAGGGATATAATCGCCAGCACATTATAGAAAGTGTCATTTCTGGCCTCAAAAAATGGGCATATGTATTTACGGTGTATTGCCTTGAAGATGAAAATGTATTCGCACAGGGTTCAGGAAAAAATCCCTGAATCTTGCTCACGGCTCTGTCTAAGAAGTTTAGTAACTGCTGAGACACCAAGAGACCTGAAACCCCAACAGTGCATGAAAGAATAACAAATACAGGTCTATCCACTTACTACGCAACAACAGTTAATACTGTACAGGTGACATTTCAATTGTGATTCCACCCCTTTGTCCTTGTGTTACTATAAACTCACAAAAGTGAAAATGAAAAAACAACATTTCTGCAGTACCCTTGTAGAGTTTTCTAAAATAACTAAAGCACAAATTTGATTTTGCACTTCATCTCTACTGGGATATCCCCACGCTGCTACTTGGGGGGTCAAAATGACCTGCATATGAAT
The DNA here is from genome assembly GCA_029721515.1 of Synanceia verrucosa. Classification (NCBI taxonomy): domain Eukaryota; kingdom Metazoa; phylum Chordata; class Actinopteri; order Perciformes; family Synanceiidae; genus Synanceia; species Synanceia verrucosa. Next base: position 14,789,765 of record CM056569.1, on the reverse strand, counting down.
TTGAAAAACCTGGACTGGTACAATCACATTATACACAAGTCTCCTTCTTATGTATACGTCCAAACACAACAAATATAACTACACAAGTACAAACTCCAAGAGAAGTCAGATAATTTGTAATCACAGCATATATACATGGATGAGGTAAAGCATTAAGACCACTGCCTAATATAATGCTGGTCCCTCTGTCTGACCTCTGACCCCTGAAGGTTTACTCTGTGGTGACTCCTTTCTATCTTCAGCAGCATTAACTTCTCTGCTCTGGTGGATCAGACCACCAGGACCAGCCTTCACTCCCCACCTGCATCAGTGATCCTTGTCCTCTCATGACCCTGTCTCTGGTTCACCACTGGTCCTTCCTTGGACCACTTTTGATAGATCCTGACCACTGCAGACCAGGAACAGACCACCAGAGCTGCAGTTCTGGAGATGCTCTGATCCAGTCCTCTAGACATCATAGTTGTTGCCTTTTATATCTCAGGTGACATGATGAGGAGATATTCGGTGTTATTCACGTCACCTGTCAGTGGTCATTATTTTATGTCTGATCAGTGTGTTTATATATTTCCAATTTTACATCCACCATGACTGTTGGTCTGCAATTTTTCTGTCTCTTCGGTACGTGACATTCACATCATTGGAAATGGCCGAGACATAGTTCCATCAGCAGACTTCATGTAGAATAAACATGGAGCTGGACTGGGCAAAAAGGTCCGTCCACAAAGTCAGATGGAAGAGTGGATACTGCAGCTCTGCACAGCAGATGTTTATGCAGTCAGATTGAGAGATTTGTGATTCTGGAGTACAGTCAACTTGAAAGTGACTCAGGAGAGGCATATAATCTGCACTGTTATCTGTGACAGGATTCAAAGGCAGCATTGATAGGGGGGTCCCCGGACATTATGGGGACTAAGTAGCTCTATCTGGCCTGGGCTGGATCAGCACATGGTGGGATGGAGACACTTTGATCACACTCACACACACACACACACACCATAAAAACTGTATAAAGAGGATGGTTGGTGCCTTACTCGTGCATTTTATCTCAGGATTTGTCTAACGTGTTAAAGAAACATGTACAGAGGCATTTGTGGTTTCATGTCTTATTTCGTGAGTGTGATTTAAAAGTATAGATGTGAGTACAATTGAATATCTCCTGTGTTCAAGCAAAAATGAAGAAAAGCAGTACTAAACAACAAAAGTGATATCATTGCAATGCCCGTTGTTTGGATGATTTGCTTTCCGTTCTCTGAACATGCACATCTTACCAAAACAAAAAGACTCATTCGCACCTTTGAGCCGCTGTTTTGTGTACACCGAGAAATGCTTTGCTGCCAACTCCTCCACTCAGCGGGATAAACTTCATTCCCATCACACACAAACATTCACAGTGTTGTGTTCACAGCCAATCAGCAGTCTCTTTTGATAAAGTTTTGTGCCATTTCTGGTACTTCTTTAAGTCATGTTGTGTGGAGTAAAAAGACGAGAGAAAGAAATCGGGGATGGTGTGAGACAAGGGGTCTGGATCTGGACCCAAACTCATTATGACATGATGACATGGTATGTGCCTTAGCCTGAGGTGCCACAAAGGGACCGTTGTGTTGGCTGTTTTAAAAATGTATCATGAAATGACTCAAATAGGACCTCATTTATTCTGCATGAGCCACATACATGGAGGGAATTTATAGTTTACATGAAAAGTAGAGTGGGACACCAGCTCTGGAGACATCTGTGGAGTTTGATGTCCAAGCTGGACAGTTTGTTATCCCCGATATAGCACCATCATTGCATTAAACACAGGTTTCTGGATTTACTTACTTACTGGCCCGCACATTAATCCTCTGCCCACAGGATTATGTATTCCAACAGTGAGGAAAAAACACCAACAAATGAACAAATATTAAGACCTTGAAGCATCACAAAGAGGAGTGCTTGTATCAGGATTCTCAGACATACAGCGAGCGCTAAGAGTGAGCAAACAATGATCAAATGTTGATAGCAAAATGGAACGGGGACAAAACACACAGAATAAACTCAGTGGGAACAATTGGATGAACATTTAGACCTGGCTCAGGGCAACAACAGCTCTGATAACTCCATTATGGCCTCTGTCCAACTACAGCACAAGTGGTCCTTAGTGAGGAATAACACGTTTTATATAAGTACATATACATTTGGTTGGTGGCCCTTCCTCTTCTGCCAAGAGCGACTGTTATATTGTTTAGCTTATCACCATCACATCTTAGTTTTAGCATGCTAACAGTTGCTAATTTGTTTTAAATAGAAGGTACAGTTTAGGCTGTTGGAAGGTCATTACATCTCATCCACATTCTCACTCCCAGCTATGATGCTCAAGCTCCCCCCTCTAGAATCACTTATGGACACATAACACACTGGGTGTACTTTTGTTTTTAGGTTTATTTGTTTAGGTTTAGGCAACAAAAGTACTGGATTAGGTTTGGAAAAAAAGATGTGGATTGGGGAAAAAAATGGAAAATAAATATGTTTTTATTTAAAATAAGTATGCTTGTGAAATAACTTGCAAACATACTTATTTTACAAAACATATTGTTACAGGTACTGACCCAGCATCAGTACAGTATGTATGATGAGCTGGGAGTGAGAATGAGTTGAATTTTCAGGGGTTTACAACTGTTTCCTCCTTAAATAAAGTTGCACATTAATGTCATGGAAAAATAGAACAAAATAGAACATTTTCATTGATCCCAATTGGTGTAAATTCACTTGTTACAGCTGCATGATCAATTTATAAATAAGAAATACAATAAAACAACAACAATTAAATGATAGAATAAGTACTAATTATTTTATGTATTTACAGTATGACACAACAACTCTGATGATCAACTCCTGTGTTAAAATTATACCCAAATCGAGAAAAAGGAGATGGATAAACTGTGAGATGCTGGAAAAAGACAAAGGCAGCTTTTGTCTTCTCACTCGCTCCTCCTCAGACTGCATCAGCAAAAGCCTGATATTATGACTCAGTGCTTAAATGATTGAAACTCATCTTTCCTCATCTTCTATTCTTTTGCAAATAGTGAAGGAGTGAATGTTTCAACAGCCCTAACACAAAGTAGTTCTTCTAAAAGAATATGGCCAATCCATCAAGTCACTACAAAAAGCTTCTATCTGAACTTACATATTTAATTCCTGAACATATCTTAGTGACAGTCTGTTACCTTTTCTCCAGTGTAGTTTTCTTTCAGGACTTTTCTTCATTTTGGTTCTTTTTTACACGGTAATATTGACACTCTCGCTCTCTTACATATTTCTCATATTAAAAGAGTCTTTCTGAGTAGCACACATGATCAGAAGTATTACTGTGACATACAGTGAAAGAGACTCAGCATGATGCACTGCTGTGCCTTGATGAGAGCTTCAGCTCTGCTCCTCTCCAGGCCTCTCGGAGGTGAAAGATGGTGGGTGTCTCATAGAGAGCCATCTGTTATGATTATGGAGATCCTGAAGGGGTGAGCGGTGACTAAAGTGGGCTCCTAATTGAATTGGGTGGAGAGGTAATCTTGTCAGAGTGCTGGGGTGGATGGCACCACTGCCAACTACTCCTCCACAGGCTTCTCTTTACCCCTGTGTTAAAATAACACATGACAGTATGGTTACGGTGGCTATACAGTTTATAGTGTATGGTACGTGCATCATGGTATAAAAAGGGTGCTCTGTGTAAGGTATTTAGCTGAGGGTTAAATATCTGCCCATGGGGAACACATCATCATCTCTTCATTTTTTATTGGATCATAATATTGATGACTTTTTTTTTTTTTACTCAAATGGAGGTAGTAAATGAGAATGACGAGTTAGTTTACAGAAGTGTAGAAGCAGAATCAAGTGTCAGAAAATTACAAGAGATGTGAAGTAATTATTTAAAAACACAACAAGCTTGCTCATACTGGTGGAATAACCATTAAAAAAACTAAAAAAAAAATAATATTTTAGTATTCAACATTTCTGTTAATTTACTGAATATGTTCTGTGTGCAGATCTTTGGGGTTTGAGCTTTTGATCCTTTCACATTATTTATACAGCACCTCAACCTGTGCTCAGAGCAGGTCGTCCAAAGCCATCAGTATTCATATTCACATTCATCATAACATAACTATAACAGAGATATATAAACTTAAAATATCATAACTTCCTCAATTTGGGCATTTAATGTTGACATCTAAAGGGTCGTAGACACAGAGACACTGTTAAAGCCAGGTGGATCTGCCATATTATGACATACTGTGTCTTAAATATTTTACTTATGTATTTTTCTAGACCTGATATATAGCAGTATAACACATAGAGAGGCTTCACACTGCAGGGCTGTTGAGGTATGGGGAAATCTACATAATGTTAACTTTTCATTAATGCTCATAGCTCCCCTTCATCACTGTCCATGCTTGACCTTAATGCCTGCTCATTATCAGCTTAATTGAAGGCAGAGAGACAAAGAGTTGAGTCCCAAGTCTATGAACAACTTTTATGATACTTGAACAAGGCTTTCTGCCATGCACGAACACACAAAATCCCCCCACCACACACACAATTATTACTCTTCATCCTTCAGTTGGAGGCTGGAAGCTTCCTCATTAATGTCCTACGAGTGTGTGTGCGTGTGTGTGTGTGTGTGTGTGTGTGTGCGTGTGTGTGTGTGTGTGTGTGTGTGTGTGTGTGTGTGTGTGTGCAGAACTGGAGTTGGAATTTGCTGACAATAGGTAAAAGATTATAACTACTGCTGCAATATATGGTACATTTATTTGAAACAGTAACTAGAATATTATTAAATATCCATTTTCAATATATCTGCTGTGCCTAAGAACTGTCATTGAATTGTAAGAGATCCTGGAACGCAGCTTAACTGCTGACACAACTGAATTATCCTGCAAAAATACACTACAAAATACGGGCAGCACAGTGGTGTAGTGGTTAGCACTGTCGCCTCACAGCAAGAAGGTAACGGGCTCAAATCCCGGCCCGGGGCCTTTCTGTGTGGAGTTTGCATGTTCTCCCCGTGTCTGCGTGGGTTCTCTCTGGTACTCTGGCTTCCTCCCACCATCCAAAAACATGCATGGGGATTAGGTTAATTGGTTAATTTAAATTGACCGTAGGTGTGAATGTGAGTGTGAGTGATTGTCTGTCTCTATGTGTCCTGCTTTGAGGTGGCGACTTGTCCAGGGTGTACCCTGCCTTTCACCCTAAGACAGCTGGGATAGGCTCCAGCCCCCCCTGCGACCCTATGAGGATAAGTCAAGTCAAGTCAAGTCAACTTTATTTGTATAGCCCAATATCACAAATTATGAATTTGCCTCATTGGGCTTTACAATCTGTACAGGATAAGCGCTAGATAATGGATGGATGGATGGAGGTGCAAAATACAGTTCTAGAAACCCTTCAGTACAGTATGACACAATCTCTTCCTGTTATTTTGGACCCAGAAACACTGTCATACAGACACATCCACACTTGGACTTGACCTTTCTGGATGTGTGTTGCCTCCCAGGAGGCTCTCATCCAACTTTTTGACAAAGTACCAATGGCCAGACTGCAGGTCTCCTCATTCATGTGGTCATGTCATGACCACATGAATGAGGAGACAATGCAATGCGGCCTCATGACGGTCATGAGGCCGCATTGCATTGTAGCAGGTGAATAGTGGAAGTCACTCCCAGGAGCATAATGCAGCAGCAGCTGAATGAAGCAAAGGTTCTCGCTCTGAACTTTCTGCTACAGAGGGCTTTTCATTTCTTTTCCGTGAAGTGACCTTCATAACAATGGCTTCTGTGTGGAAATCAAGCTGGGAGAGGAGAACAATGGTCAGCGGGTTGGCAAGATACATATAAATACTGCTTGATAAACACTTTAGCTTTGAATCAGGCCTGTGTTATTTTATTTACATGCCATTATCAAGGCCAGTCTGTACTGTTGTGTTCTGCACTATTGGCCCATGTCTTTTGTGGTGAATAATTGTACTTAATTTAGGCCTATTTATTTGCTCACATTTGCAAAATCAATAATTATTCGAGGTGCAACATGAATGCAGTTTCTCTAGCTGAGCTTGTATTTTTTTTTTTTTTTTTAATTACAGTTTCTTTTTGATAGTCCCATCTGTAATTAGTGAGCAGAAATGTAGACTCCACTCTTTACTGAAAGCTGTTACTCCTCTGAAAAGGCTGGGTTAAATTGAAATGTTTTAATAGCAGTGTTATAGTGAAGAATTCAGGTTTTAATAGCGCAGACGCTCATTAAATGCTGCGCTGGTTTGTGGTTAAAGCAGAATCAATAGTTGGTTTGTATAATTGGTGTTGATAAAAAAACTCCACTGAATGTGTTCAAGTGGTCTGAAGGAAAAAGATGCACTTCTTTAAGATCTCTCAGTCCCATCATCAATATAAACGGAGCACATGCAATAATACTGACCTTGTTATTCAGCCGAGCCTCTTGCCTTCACACTCCATTGCTCATTATTCCCCTACTTTATTGGACCACTTCTGGAGAGTGGATTCCACGGCTGACCACTCGGCACACTGGTCCCTCTGAGGGCAGATGTGCCTTCAACTCACCAACATCTATAAAAGATGACAGGTTGAAGGTGCAGATCTGCTGCCCTAAGCAATCCTCAAACCACCACTAATTGATGGGAGCGTTTATAGTTGAGAATAATAGCACGATCTGAATGAAGGGCGGCACCAGCAGGGGTCCATGGCACTTATAAATGAATGCATGGCTCTGATTAGGACCTTGGAAGCCCTCAAGGAGTGTCCTTTTCTTAGTTAAAGAAAAAGCCCGGCATTATTTCACAGTGAAAGACACCTAGTTTCCTCACATGGATAGCTTGACATGGACAAATAAGAAAAGATGCAAGGAAGGGGAGAAAGAGATGTGACTTAAAAGCAGATAGAATAAGCACTGGGAAGGGATTATGGTGATTTAAAACCTCTCCTGCCTCCACATCTCCTCCCATTGGTTTTTAGAGGCTGACTGGAACATAATGAAGACAGTCCATCAGTCCATCCTGCTATTCATTTGAGGTTTTTTAGCTGCGCATAGGCTGGTGTGATGTGTAAAATCCATGTGAGAGAATGAAAGGAATCAATTTCATTGTGTCTGCGTGGGTGTGTTTGTGTCTGTCTACAAGCGACCGTATGATTTCTTTACATGCATGTCTACATAAATCTGTGCTTCACCTCGCCGTTTCTCCTCCCTCTATTCTGCTCCTTGTCTTAACGACCACAGGCAATCGAGTGAAACGGCAGGCTTGAGCAGGAGCAGGGGATAGAAGAAGCAGGCAAATTAATGATCCCACATCACAGCTCAGATAAGAGGTGAGACATATTTCCTCCTCAAAAGCAGCAAAAACACAACAACAGCCACCTGTGTTGGATTATCTCCCACTCTCTCACTGCTCCTCTCCTTCCTCTCTCCCCTCTTCCTGTGTTCTTAATACATTGCTGCCCTCACCCTGGAAGTGGGCATTTATTTTGCTGGTAGAAAAAAAAAAATCAAAGAGAAGGAAAATTCACAGGGAGCTGTCCACTCCACTGGTGCTGAAAAAAGCAAGAGCAGCCAGCATGTTGCAGGGTGTCATAGTGTTTACAGGGAGCACAAACATTACGCTGGACTGATCATCATTACAATTTCAATGAAGCATTTTTACCTCGAAAAACAAAACACTTAAGGAAAATGCCCGAAGCAATTCAAATGGCCCTTTTTGATGTGCACCGCCACATTCTCGCATATCAAATAAAACTACTCTTTACTTTTACTTACCTGCTCCGCACCAACAATTACAATTTCCCACATTACTGCAGTCATAAATGAAGGCAGCACATCAAACGCTAGCATCTGCTTCAGTAACTCCTCTTGCCGTGTAAATAACAAGCACTGAAGCTCGCTGCTTATTGTCATTTGTCAATACGCTCATAAATAAAGCACACAATGCTGAGCAAATGGCTCTTTTTTAGATGAATTCTCCCTGTATACAAGATGAGAACGAGCCAAGCTGGTCTGCATGCATCCCTCTGTGGTGGTGTATTAAGCAGGGAGCCAAGAGAGATAGCCCTGTGGCATAAATTGATTGCTCGAGACATATGTTGGCAATGCTGTATTTCACTCTGTGTGAAATCTCCCCTATGGGGCAGACGGGGTAAAACAGGGAGGGCGGGAGAGGAGGGAACTGGTTGTGGAGGCAGCCAGAAATGAGGATGAGGAATGAGCCTCACAGTAATGTGTGCGCGTGTGCAAAAAATCAATGCATATACACTGGATTAGTAGTGTGTGAATGGTGTGTAGGGGGTATGCAAATGCGCAAATCCTCAGCTGTGTGGTTTTGCGTGCAAGTGTGATGTCTACGCAGAGAGCAGACCTTGATGATAAGCGAGTTATCTCACCATGCTGAGAGGGCCATTTAGAAGACAGCCATTTTTTTGGAGGCAGTTCCATGGAGAGAGGGAGGTATGATGGAGAGGGGAAGGATGGACAGGGAGGATGCTGGAGGCGTGTGGTGTGTATGTGCAGCACAGACAAGAAAGAGAGAACGTAAACAGCCAGTGGGGACGGAGCAACAAGGAACAGAGTCTGTCATGGTTTTTAAAGGCCTCATACATTTATATCACACACATATTCACACATGCTCACACAAACCTACAAATTACATGTCAACATCCAGGCCCGCTCACAAACACGTGTGGAGGTACTGCCCATAAGGAGGCTAATGATGCAATGATAGCTGGTTAGTAACTCATTTGACTCCGAGGAGCAACTGCCTTGACTTCTTTATGTGTTTACACAGAGCGTAATGAACTCACATCCCTGAGCAGGTAAACACTAAACTCGCAGACTGTGTCAGTGGTTCACTGACTTGTAAGCACACTGCAGAGATCATTACATGAGCTAATCGCTGGTGTCCATCATGTGTGCCACTTAGAAACCAAGAGGCAGTGTGGAGTGATTTAGAGGGGACATGTCATGCGAATTTCAAAGTTTATACACACAAGACATTTTGAGCTGCTGCTTTAACATTTACTTGCTTTAATGTTAAAAAGCACACTGTATTTCTGATGCTGTCTGTCTGAATATACCTGTATTTATCCTCTATCTGAAGGTGTTTCAGCACCTGTCTCTTTAAGGCCTCCTAGAAAAGCCCAGTCTGCTGTGATCTTTGCAAAGTAGTTTTCAACATGTGGATGATATATTCTAATAAGAGTTCAGTAAGACTTCATGTGACATATAGGTGAGCCAAATCTTAAAGGTTTGTTTAATCACATGTTTTGTGATCTAAATGTCCCATTTAAAAGAAATATGGAGGGAGGTGGAGGGAGAAAAATACTGCATTCAGGTTCCAGGAATCCAAATAGGAATAGGTTACAAACAAACAGGTTAACATAAAACTGCATAACAATGAGCAACCAAAAAAAGACCAGGGGTACTGAGGTGGTATGAATAACGACTGACAGGTGAGCAGGAAACTAATCACTGCAGAACAGACAATCAAAACTGGTGGGAAGATGCCACTTTGATGGAGGTATTTATCAACTTTATCTCTTAATCATCCTTGATTACCTCATTACACAGCTTTAGGGAGAGGCACATTTGACATAGTCTACAAAGGGAAGCGTGAAGGAGAGGAGACATAGGAGAAACTTTGAGCTGTCATGGTAGGAAAGGCACAGGTTTCACTATTAACCATTGCTCTGATATATTCAGGTGTTCCTGTGAGCTTTGACAGAGTGACAGTGAGCCAGCACCGACAATACCAGGGCCTTGAAACCAAAGCAGCTGAACTGAATTCAACCATTATTACTTACACATCGCTTGTATTACTGTGACATGTCAAAGTGTCCTCTGTGAATAGGCCTATTATGTTGAAATGCTAAAAAGATGTTGAAAAGAGCATAAGTACCTGTACCTGGACAGGGGCCTTGGAGCAAACCAGGAGAAAGGATACCTCTTGCTGTGAGCTCTGACCAGGGGATCAAGGTTAGGAGTGTTTAATTCTGCAAAAAGGAAATGTATGAAAGTGTGAAGTGGTTAAATCCCCCCAAACAACAGAAGTTGAGTTTCCTGCAAGAGAGGTGAAGCAATTACAAAAAAAGTAGAGGCACGGTGAAGCGCAAAGACGACATATGGAACGGTGAGGCATCAAATCCTTTCCTCTGGAGTATGAATCAGTGGATGGTGTGTGTGTTGATGAAGCAACTGGCATAAAGATGTGGAAAAGAGAGAGAGTCAGGACATTGGTGGGTGTAAACGGGGGTTGTGTTTGAGATCCACACAAGAAAGGCAGGAGTAGGTGAAAGAAAGAAGGAGTACAGGTAAAAAGAACGGCAGATGGACAAGAAGAGATGTTGGCAAAAGCATCAAGGCACTCAGAAGAAATTTTTCACACTTTTTTTTTTTCATTTTTAAAACACGCTATCAGCCAACACTATCACAAATTCTCACACAGAGGAGCCATTTAAAAGGCGAGCAGGTGTGAGCTGTGATGTCAGGCCGCACAGACAACATTTTGATTACTTCTCTCAGTGACTAATCTTTCTTTACGATGGCTGCCAAGCACTCCAGAAACAGTTTAGAGATGAAAAAGCTCAGATCAGTAGCTGACCGTGAATGTGGATGTCTCTTCCTGCCTACCAACCCAGCAGATTCAGCTGGACTAGTTCTGACAACAGCAGGTGGTTTCTCCCACGGTTATAATTTCCATTTCATAAAAGAACGCAGGTGATAAAGAGTGCTTTGTGAAATACCCCCGATGTCCACTCCAGCATAATGAAAAGCAGAAATCAATGGGGAAGGACTTGCTCTGTTCCTTTCTCACTAGTTGTTTGAATGTATGTGTGTACAGAGCACAGAGTGCATGTGAGTGTGCAGAAATCCCAAATAAAAGTACAATCAAGAGGGAGCAAGAATCCATAAATAAATGCTATTTCAGTAATGAAGCATCATCTGGTTGTGATTGTGATCAATCTGTGCACTCAGAGTTGCCAGGTTAGTTTTGATCCTGCTTCTCTGTATTCTCCTCGCTAGAGGGAAAAGAAAACATGTTATTTTTAAATGAAAAGAAAATGAAAAACTCCATCTCTGTGGTGCCATGATAAGAAAATGTTACCATTGTTCCACATTATGCTAATCCTTCTAATTGCCTCTTGTCATTTTCTTTGTGGTAGTGCTACTTATTCTGTTATTAAGAATTCTTATTCTACATCTTACCTCCTAAGGTGGAGTTCCCAACACTCAAAAGTAGTTACCTTGTCTGTCAGGACTGTAGGTACAATCAAGCAAGCAAGATATGTGGAACTCTAACTGAAGCGTTTCTATTTTGAATTCGTTGCTGAATTAGGATTTTTTTATTTAAATCACATTGATGTTGTGGTTCACTTTTACCCTGTGATCTCATTTTCATTAGTTTGACATCCTGGTCATGTCCTTCAGACACATATTGTAGACCTCTGTCTCTCTGAAAGTTTTCCATTATTCAAAAAATGTCATGTTACAAAGACCCTATATGAATAGGTGTCATCTCGTTTGTGTAGATGTTGTGAATGTGCAAAGTATTAGTTATATAGTCTGCATGATGTAGTCGTATCACTGATAGTGAATTATCATCGATATAGAAGGAGATGTAAAAAACCAAAATACACTCAAAAAGTGAGTGAAAATGGATTTTGTATGCATGAGAAAATGCACTCAGTAGCCCCCAAAGACTCACATCAGTTGAAATACAATCTAATATTTTGCACATGCATGCACATGTAGTCACACACATATAAAACATGCAGAACACCTCCCGATTGCCTATTTCCCATAATACCAAACCCATACATGTGCTCAACACTACACATGAATCAATTTAATGAAACTTCATGTTTGAGTGGCCACATGCCACCAAAGCACGGCCAGCAATCAGGGCCGTGACAACCAAGCGTCGCCATAGAGATCCAAGTTGACATGCTTCTCATGAGCTGTCAGAGTGCTGAGCGTAGATAGAGTTTCCCCTCACCTGAGTTGGTTTGAGGCCATTGTGCTGAGATTTGGGGAAACAATGACAAAACTACATTGCAGTCACTGATCATTTAACAAAAAAGCAATAAGAACCATATATATGGTTGGTTATAAGTTGGTAAAATTGCTCGAAATAGTTTCTAATCAAACAATAATAATTATGTATAAGGCAACTACCTGAAAACTTTCAAAATCTGTTTTGCATCAGTGACGATCAATCTGAGGGGTGAACACAACTTTAAAACTATAAGTAGACAAATATGAAAAGCTTCTGTGTATCAATGATTGGGGTGAATGTATGGAACAGTTTAAGTGAGGAAATGATGAAATATCCAAGCAAAAACAAGTTTAAAATAATGTAGAAGAACAGGATGCTATGATGAGGGGAATTAAGTGGTGTGATATTATTGTTAATAATTAATGGTGGTATTAAAATTCTGTATTTCTGTATATATTTCTCTCTAGAATATGAAATATTAAAATATATGTAATTATCTTTTTGTTTGTAAGAGGGCATTGATGTCTATGGATTTTTTTTTTTGTTAGCTTGTTTGTTGCTTGTCCAAGCAAGAAACAGCATTTATGGACACAGCTGATGATCTGTAAGATCTGCATTGGTCTGTTATTGATTGATTGGAAAATGGTTGGGAATCAATACATTTTTTACTTCCTCCCACTTCTTTTTTGAATATGTTGACAAGATGGCTGCTTTTTTATCATTTTATTTTTATTAACTTCATATTCAAACTAAATGACGAATTAAATTAAATTTTCACAACCTCACACTGTCTATTATTCAATCCAGGCTTAACATTATCAGCGGAATCTAAGCCAGATTTCTGATTTCAAAAGTAATATCACAATCATCTCTATCATGTTTAGTTTTTCCATTTTTTTAAACTAAAATGAACTCCACCTGTATAATGTTGTGTACATCGTTGACTTCTAAAGCTCAGCTATCTTATAGGTACAACATGTGCTCCATCACATGTAAAAACACCCCACACACAGTGCAGCCTCAGTGTTGTACTTTAAAACACAGAGCTAGCTCGTTTGAGCAGCTGGTGCCTGAACGCTCTGCTCAGTGAAGCAGTGACTCAGATGTGGATGAATCAGGAATAACCTCATCTCACATGCTGAATTCTTTCACACTTGGATGTTGAAACTAAGTTAACCAGACAACTTTTCCATCTCTTCACACTACACAAATGATTTTCATCACTTTGATGTAAAAGAAACAGAAATGAATTGCTCTGTTTTGCCAGCAGATATGAAACATCAGTGCTGCAGCATCTAGGCTATATTTAGTTGCATGCGTGTTTTATATAATGAATAATATTTTTTTTTATTACACCCCAAATATTACAATATTTAAAATAAATGTTATTTTGGGTAATATTTAACATAACATAATAACATTTAACATAGCATAATATTTAATCAAGTTAATTTAAACTGAGCAAAGTAAATAAAAAGATCAAAAATAAAATAATATATATAATAATAATTATTTTAATAATAATAAAATTACGCATTAGAAAAAGACAATAATATTACATAATAATATTATATACATAATATTCTTCAGCAATGATCTGCAGATTGATGTAGATGTGCTCAATCACTAAAATTAGACACTCCATCAGATTAATCATCATGGTGAATGGACGATAAATGAGTGGATGGATGGATGGATGGATGGATGTCCTCTGAATCACACTGAACCTCAATACAACCAGAGAGGCTGAGATATTTAGGGACAATCATATTATATGTGCAGCATTAACACAATTCTGTTTCCAAATGATCTTCAGCATATAAAACAGATTTATATGAAAAAATCTCACTTTTCGATACATGTGACATGATGTGAAAAAGTTCATTTTATGATGGTGAGGTGGTGTTTTAAGGCAGCCAGTAGACCCATTGTGTCACACTGTATTTCAGTCCTTTACAAATGGAGCTGTTTGAGAGTGTCTGACAGTAAATACTCTGCATGATAAAAGCCTAATTGTAAAATCACCCGTGATGCAATGTTGTGACTACAGATAAGAGGAATCACTTGTGTGTTAAAATTGCCATTCAAACTTGTTCAATCAATCACAGCAGCCATTTAAATGTTAATGGTTAAAAATGAACTGTTGCACTGTTGGTGGACAAGTGGCGCTTCGCAGCCAGTGCAGTGTTTATTCTGGACCTGTTTAATTGCTGACAAGGGCATGTACCTTTGAGCAAAGCGACCGCAGAACAAGAGACATTGACAGCTATTTTTTCAGCTGAGAAATCGCTGAATTAAAAAAAAAAATCAATCTGGCTAGGAGAGGTCCTGCATTTATCATCATATGACAGAGATATATGTCACGCATGGGAACGGTGCACATAAAGCTCATTATCATACGTCACGTCAGGCATGGCGTTGCAGTTTCGATCTGGTGAAAAATATCCCAGCATGAGCTCTAATACACAGTGTTTAAAATGCCACATTGAGCCAACTGCTTCTTATGAATCACACACCCATACACCATGTCAGAGCCGATTGAGAAAAAGCGTTTCATTGCGTATTAGAAGGGAACCACCATTACTTTCAGGCAGCCAGTCGTGATGGGTGTCCGCAGCTTTCAATACATAAGCTGCAGTGGACAGGATGTATTTTAGACAGGATGAGGGCTGAAGAGAAAATCCATTAGCCTCACCCTCCAAGAAGACTGTCATATTATCTTTTGTACCATAAAGTATACCTCTAGATCTCCTTACCCTCCTTTTCAGCCGCTCACCACATTTACTTTTTATACCACCTCTGTCAACTAAATGCCTTTCACCCTAAAAACCCTCTCACCTTTCTCCCTCCTTTCTTCAGTCCCAGTCCGTTCACACCCAGGTTGCACCTTCACCCCCTTTTTTAGCTTTCTTTGCATACACTAGCAACATAACAGTGATCATTTATAGGCAATTGACATCACATTGCATAATTTACCTTGTGGACCTAAAAAGGTGTTATTCAGCATTCGCTTGTACTCAGCTCCACTCTCTCATGTCACCTCTGGTTGGTCAAAATGCCAAATCCAAATTTGAAAGGCCTATCTGCTCTTCATGTCTGCATGATTACTGGGACGCACCACATACACTGTAGATGTATGTGTAGTTTAATGCACTCTGGTGTTTCTGCTGTGGCCACCCATGTATGGAGAAGGATTCGTTCCATTCTCAACGCTGCATTCAGCTTCAATGTCATAAGCCACTTTAAATGGAAGGAAGGCTCATCTGAAATGTGATTACTTGTGTTTATGGCACAGAAAACAGAACAACTTGTCACATTTCGTGTAGGATGGTAGAAAATAGACATTGCGATGCTTTCTCCAGGACACGATTACAGCAGTCAGGCTATGCAATAGGATGCAACATACAGACAAAGAACAGCATGCGCTCACGTCAGGAACAAAAACAGTTAACTTCACAGTAAACAAGCAGTAATGAAAGAGGTGGATTGCCAAGACAGAGAGAAGAGATGGGGTGAAAGAGAGAGGGAGAGAAGAGGAAGAAGAGGCAGGAAGGATGTTCAAAGGGTTTGTTGTAGCATTTGAAAGGGGAATTTACAAAAAGCAGGCAAGCAACACACAACAGCGGGGCTTTGAAGTGTCTGGCTATGTGTGGAGATGCCGGTGCTTACATGCCTTGATTAGCTGGGGAGAGTTTTACACCCCCTGCTGCACATGTTGTTGCTGTGATACTCTCACCAAGCAGGGGATGTGCTGATAGTCAGGGGCTCAGCTGGAGAGTGTGTGTGTGTGTGTGTCTGCCTATAAATGTCTGCAGTGTTTGAAGGTGCACACCAGTGTATGTCAGCGTGGGTGGAGTGTCACACTTCAGAGCAGTGGAGAGTGTGTCCGCTCTATATGTGTGCGTTCATGGGCCAGACTATGGGCGTAATTGGATTGACAGCTCCCACTGTGAAGGGTGCAGCAGAGTCAACTGGTGTGTGTTCCTAGAGAGCTCCCCTGATGCCCTCTCCTCTCTTCCTCCACCTCCTCCTCCTTCCTCTTCTCCACCCACCCCCATCTCCTTCTGCTGTGATCCTAATCAGGAGAGAAAGGCTGGCTAAGGAGCTGCAGCTCGTGGTTGCTGGGCATCTTCCTTCAAGGTGAGACAATTCAAGTATGTATGCAAAAAGCTTTCACATTAAATTCTATATTTGAGATGGGACTTATATGGAAGATATAACTTCTGATTGTCTCAGCACTCATGTCTTTTGTGATGTTGAACTGAGATGTCCATTATTATGATTCCAATATTCAAAACCAACACAACCTTGCTGGAAAAGAAAAAATGATCCGATCATGTTAAAGGGTAACATTTTCAACAGCACACTGTGGTTCAGTGAAAAGTTGGCTATCAAAAAGACTGAGGCTGAGATGTGATAATCGTTATTATAATTACTCACATCCTAAGAAAGTCTCTTCTGGAAGATATTCGTAGCGTTGCTCTCAGTTGTTCACAGTGACAGAAATAAATGTGTAAAAAAAATGGAGAAAAGTTCTAACCATGAAGAAAACTCTGGGTATGAAAAGTGAAACCAATACTGACAAAATAAATTCTCACTTCTGGTTCTAAAAAAATAAGATGGCTACATCTACTTTTTATATATAATGTGTGTTCAAACCCTGCCAACTTTCTCACCTGGACACAGCTGACCAGTAAACTTCATGATTTTTTTCTCCAAAATCTTTATTTCAGAACTCAATATACAAAAGTATACAAGCATATAAGTGCAGACAACTGGCAAACAATAAATAAATGTCAATATATATATATACAGTATGTAGAAAAAAATCTGAATTTGTCCAATAAAAACAAAACAAAAGATGTAAAAGGGTATGAAGCACAGTAAACTTATCATATTATAGGTCTATTAATGATAGGTCACCAATAGCAGTGTATAGCTACTTTTATTATTATGTGCTTGTCCAAGATATTTGTCTACCAGTGTGCCTTACACAACAAATGAAGATGATGTCAGACGTTATCTGTGCGTCCTCTCTATGACTGATGGAGAACAGAGTGGGTTCGTGCTGTGTCAGTTTGTATGCTGGAATGTGAACGTGTGTGAATTTCCGTCTGTGCTGAATTCACCACCCAGCAGATAGCTTCACAGCTGCTTCTCCAGGGAGTGGAGTTAGCATGTTGAGAGGCAGCGCCTGAGGAATACATGGGAGGAAATGGATGGTGAGTGGACGCATAGAGAGAGCAAAGGGGCTCTGAGTGAAGGACAAGAGGTTAAAAAGTGCTCATATATGTCACTGTCTGTGCTCGGAACTGAAATGCTTATGCGTCCTCCATGCAAGCGAGACCCTTGTTACTCTCTGTCCCAGCATGCTGATGCTGTTAAGGACTGTGTTGTGGAGCTGTGGGATGCTAGTTAGCCACCCTGCGTGTTGCTTATGTTCAGAGCCTAACAAGAGCCATGGGTGATGGAGACTGATGGTGGGAAGATGGAGCTTTAAATCCCATGGCTGTTGCGTTTCATCCCGACTTGTCAGGGCCTGCCAGTTCCTGCCAATTGAGCGTCACATTTCTCTCTGCGCTTGTTTGCTTGTGATGGGTCTTTGTTTGTCACTATTCTCTGCATCTATTTCCCTGTCTTGCTGCTTCTTTTAGTTTTCCTCCTCCAGAGTAATGCTGTCATCCTTTCCCCCATTTAGTCTTGTCCCAAACTCTGACTTGTTCATTTGTGGAGTATCTGCCTGTCTGCCCAGGCTCTCTCTTGCCTGGTCATTCAGAACTGTGTCTCCTCTTACAAGTTTCATTGAAAACAAACTGCTGTGACAGGGGGCAGACCTGTTGTAACCAGCATATGTATGAAAAATACTTAGGATTGTATGTGACCTTGTAAATGGTGGTATGAATTCAGTGTCATCTGTTTGTCTCTGTGGCTTGACCAGAGGATGCACATCTCTGCTCAGGCCATTGACGTATTTAACCGTCAAAGTGTTTTTTCAGCAGCAGGTCTCCCGTAGCCTGTGAGTAATTTTGGGGCTTTTGGGAGATGTAGTGAAAGCATAAAGATGCCAGGGAGATCAAAGCAGGCAGGGGTGTGTCTATCCGATTGGCCACACCAGGTGCCACCCTGCATGATGGACTATCTGACTGTCAGACGTGACTTTGTTTGCATGAAACAAAGAAAACTTCAAAAGTCAACCTTTTTATTTATTTATTTATTTATTTTAATTTAGTTTCAATTGACTGACACTTTATATTCTGATTTATATTTTTGCATTGCCTTTATTTTGGCACCTTTCATAAAAAAAATAAAAGATTAAGGCTTTGTATTACACTTTTATTGTTGCATTCTGTTGTGTCATGATTACAAGTTCTATTTATGTTTCTATTTATACTAACATTTAAGAAACAAAGTAGAAACAAACATGTTTTTTATGTTTTCTTTTTTCTTTTTATCTTTCATTGGAGCTATTCTGTGTTTTCAGAGTCATAGTACAAAATATTCTGTGCATCTAGAAATATGACTCAAAATGGGCATAAACGCTGGCACAAGGTACTTTCGGTTTTAAAAAAATGGCTGGCACTCAAAGAGTTAATTTGCACCATCACCAGTGTTTTTTTAGGCAAGTGCTCATTTCAGTCTTGCATCCTGTGTGCAACATATACAGTATACCCAGGACAAAATAATTATAATATATGATTAAAAGTTTGGAAGAAATGGTAAAAACCTTTCAGGGTTTTGCAAACTGAGAATGCAAGTCTGTTAGAAAGCTGCACTGAGACAATAGCTGCATGTCTGGATCTAAGAGGCCTGTCAGTGATTTATGTGTCTCCATTTAGGGGGAATAGTCAATACGTTTTTTGGTGGGCAGCAGTAAAGACATATAGCACACAGTTGTCACTGCCATCAGCTTATACTCATAATGGCCCTTCTGTCCCCAACTGTCCCCTCCACACAGCCTGTGTGTGTGTGTGTGTGTGTGTGTGTGTGTGTGTGTGTGTGTGTGTGTGTGTGGTGCTTATTATGTTCCTCTCACATGCTCTCTCTCTCTGACAACCTAATTACTACTTTCAGCGATACACTGACACACAGATCGAAAACTGCAAATGGGAATGCGGCTCGTTTTTGACAGGATGGTGCTTTATGAGATGTTTGTGTGGGAGGAGATTTTTCTCTGTTTTTGTTTTTCATTCTCAGGACTATGGGTAATTATTTACATTGCTGGTGTCGCCGAGGAAGAAAATGGAAGAGAGTGACTGAGGAGGGAGGGAATGAGAAAGATTTTCTCTTTCCGACTTCCACTGAGTAACTCGGAGCGTTTGTGCTGAAAACAACTTTGGTTGATGGATTGATCTATTCTCAGCCATGGTGGCAGGTGTTCCTTGAATAACATTTTGATGAGGTAACATACCTCGTGAGGGATAATTAGGTAAAATTGAAGAGTAAAAGACAAGAAAAGGACTTTCCAGCAATCCCTTCAAACATTTGTCCTTGTGTCTTTTCAAATAAAACTGGGAAGACTAGGATATTCTCATGCATTTTTATCTGGAATTAGCTCTATATAAAATCACATATACAGTGTCAATATAT
Source organism: Synanceia verrucosa (assembly GCA_029721515.1). NCBI lineage: Eukaryota > Metazoa > Chordata > Actinopteri > Perciformes > Synanceiidae > Synanceia > Synanceia verrucosa. Next base: position 14,770,159 of record CM056569.1, on the reverse strand, counting down.
TGATCTGATGCAGTATGAAGACGGCACAGTTTTACGCTGTAGGCTGCTCATAATGAAAGTATGAGGTAGTGACTCATTCTTAAATATTTCTCTCGCCAAAAGTAAGTGAGAGGCAGTGGAACAGTAAGCTGTGAGTTTAGTTTTTAGTTTTATTAAAGCAAAACACAAAAGCAAATCATGTGCAATATTGAATTCACTACAACAGTGGAAGAAGGAACATTTTCAGAGAGTGCTTCTGGGTAGCAAACTGAAGGCAGTACCTTAGCACTGCGGCTGTGATCAGAAAGTTTCACACCAGCAACTTTTGTTGACTCCCTGAGTTTCCACACAATCACAGTTTTTTTTTCTACCAGTTTAAAATGTGCAGGACAACTGAGAGTGGGAATAGGAAAAAATCAATGAGTGGATGGTTGAGTTTTCTCTTGCTTGCTCTGAGTGGCTAAAGGTGTTTGAGTGGTATCAGAATGAGGTTTTGCCTGAATGCAGGAACTTTAACAGTGACCATGGCCAACTAAAACTTGAGGAAAGGACTTCTAGCTTCGAGCTATCAACTCAATATGCAGAACCAAAAAGAATAAGTTACCATGAGGGGAACAGGACTGCTGACTGTCTAACAAGATCAAGATATTAAAACTGACAATCTATCTATCTATCTATCTATTGTGTCATTGTTAATGTGTGCCACCTCGTTATATGTTTTATATACCATTCTTTACCAGTTATACCATTAATAAAGAGCTATGTGGGCAGTTGGTGCAGTGTAGTGGTTAGCACTGTCGCCTCACAGCGAGAAGGTACTGGGTTCAATTCCCGGTCAGATTCTCCTGGTACTCCGGCTTCCTCCCACCATCCAAAAACATGCATGGGGATTAGGTTAATTGGTTAATTTAAATTGACCGTAGGTGTGAATGTGAGTGTGAGTGGTTGTCTGTCTCTATGTGTCCTGTGATGAACCGGAGACTTGTCCAGGGTGTAACCTGCCTTTCACCCTAAGACAGCTGGGATAGGCTCCAGCCCCCCATGACCCTATGAGGATAATTGGTAGAAAATGGATGGATGATGTCTTGGGGACATCATATTCTGTTTATGCACCAGGGTGGGTGTTTATTCTTGCAACCAAACATGAATAAACACTGCTTGCATTTAAGTGAAACTATCAAATTGGTTGCTATTGGTGAAGTGTAGATTTTTTTTCTTACCAAGGCTTAATTGCAACCATGCATGATCACTGCCAAATGTATTGATAATTTAGCATGAAATCAGTGAATTTATAACCTTCTGTAGGCATCCTATCACACTGCCAGCACTACCGCACTGTCAAAAACGCCAAAACACGAAATGCTTTCATTTGACTTTCAATTATATCAGTGTATTAGAGTGAATATAGAGTATTTGGTGTTTTTTTATTTTTTTTTTTCAGCAAATAATAAAGTAATGTACACAGTTTGTTAACAACTGTGGGATGTAGCTTGATTGTGAATTGAAATGCTATCTGGGGAGTTTCGATTGCTTCTTTATTATAAAACTTTCTTTTATAAATTACTTGTTTGCATTAAACCCTGAAGTTTTCACACAACCCATTAGCAAAGTAGCCTGTGTTTCATCGTACATTTGCTGATGAGCTCACTCATTACATTTCACACTGTATAATGTACGTGACAAATGAAATGATTATGGTAAACAGAGTAATTATTTTGGATTAATGATATGGTAAAAGGTCAGTCTCTAGGTACATATGACATGATAAGTACAATCTGAGGATATAACTCAATATTTCCATTTTATTTCTGTTAATCCACATGAAAAGTTTCCACTTTGATTATTTGTGTAATTTTATACATAACCATATACACATGCCAGTGTTAAACACCATGATCAGTCTGTTGGCTCTCTAGCTGGATGTATCACTTTGACCTGCATTTAACATGGAGCTCAGCTCCAGCTCATTCAGCATTAATTCAAATTAACCTGTGTACTTTTCCTCATGATCTAGCTCTTCCAACTACAGTCTATCATGTCTGAATTAACATACTGCACAGCTTAAGGCCACATTTAAGATATGTGCATGAATTCACTAAGACATTGCAGGAATGTGATGTTGCCATGCATCAGTCTTTGGACTTTGACTGAATATCTAAATAAATAACTGCTGAAATAAACATAAGGAATAAAAACATTTGGCTTCAGTCACTACATTGAGGTCATTACAATGTCTTTACTGCAAGTATATTTCAAGTAATCCCATGTTATAAGGATGAGATGTGTCACAATACAAAATGCATCATATCAATTTTACAAAGTTGTGTTATTTCTCTACTTTGCGTGTGTTTATTTTATATTGTCCGAAAGTGAATTTCCTGTGAGAGTTGAAGCTGAGTTCCATAGTTCAGTTATTTTCAAAAGCAGATAGATGGATCTTCTCATCCATGTTGCAAAGGTTATTTTGGCATAAAAAAAGATAAAGATTCCAGTCTGTGCAGAAATCTTTCATCCTACACACCACTGCTAATGGACACATAGCTGAACCATCAAAGAACCTTTCAAGCCCTATAGACAAGAAGGATGATGTTATTTCCTGAACCACGTTTATGCTGTGTTCATGGTCTTTTTCAACATGTATATGATTCTATACAGGTATTTGTGTTGCTCTCAGCTCCTTGTCTGTGAGTCATTTGCATGAATAATGACAGCTTGGACTCAATGTTTGTACACAGTTTCCCCCAAAGAACGGCAATTTAAAGAAGGCAAAGTGAAGGACAGCCTGCTCCTCGCCTCCACTGTTTGAAGGGTGGCAGGCAGCAACAATGCATGCACTGCTGAGAGCAGAGGACTGATCAGGAAAGTAATATGTGCTGTGGGTGGAAAATATACTTGGAGGACACTTGTGTCCTTAACTGGATTAAAAAGTTAAGAGAGAGAAAACACAACCCCGCTCCCTGCAGAGTCTTACTATTTCGACCAGGAAAGCAGATTTAGACATTTATCTCACTCTTTTTGATTGTGTCTGTTTGTGCTGCATGGCTGTGGTGCTGTGCATTGACTCATAAACATGTTTCACTGTGTGTGTGTGTGTGTGTGTGTGTGTGTCTGTTTGTGTTCATCTAAGCACCACCTGCATCTCAGTCACCTCTCTGCGGCAGATTTTCCACTTAACACGATAGAAATGCCTTCGGCCATGAATAACACATTTACTCTATACTGTACCTCAGGCGAAGAATTACATGATCGGTTTCCTCTGCTAGAATATGTTGAATATGGAAAAAGCCAGTGTTCGCTCAGGAAGCAGAAGCTAGGGAAGCAGCACGATTTTAAGGACTGAGGAAATAAGTGCTGGAAGACAGAAAAACAGGGAAGATCAACAAAAAAAGGAGAAAAAAACAGCCACAGCAGTCAGCAATGATTTGTGTCTCCTCCAGAGTTGCAGTTGCTTGGAAGGGAGGGGAGAAATGGTAGTGTGCATTTGTGCGTACAAGTGTCCATGTGTGTTTGTGTGTATCTCAGGGCTGAGTGTGGAGGGGCTAATGGAGTGTTGATTGCCTGGCAGTAAGCAGGCATCAGTGGGTAATTGCAGCTCTACGGTGTAACAGCTCTAAAATGAAGACACATTTCACATTCGATCACTGAGCCTTCAGTATGGATGCACGTGTCTGTGGTGGCTGATGGAGGGATAGTGTGCATGTAGTCCTATAACTAGTCTATGGAGCCAGATTTAACAATTGGCAGAGTATTATTGAGCAGCAGGCCACATGCAAAATTATACCGTCAGCTTGGCTGTCTGGCTCTGTGCTCACATGTGTTTCGGACTGTAATTGCAAGCTGTTTTCAGCATGTTGCTGAACTGTAGGTTCAGAATATACCCGCTAGATTTTGAGAGAGTGAAGCAAGGCGCAAAGCCATGCAGAAGATAACCGAAAGGTGGAAAGCTAGAGGTTGCAGCTAATGCATCCTGCCCTTTGTTTTTCTTTCTGTTTTCTCTCCCTTCGCGCCTGGTTGAAGTCTCCCCTTGGTGAACCTCACTCGTGTTGCCAGGCGACAAGGTTGCCTGGGAGCAGGGCTTTGATGAACAGTCACAGTGTAATGGAGGTAGCCCTGCCAACACATTGAACACAGGGATGGACAGGCAGCCAAACACATGCACGTGTGCAAATGCCAGTGTGGCCGGAGCAGACAGGGCACAAATGTATCCACTCAGCCATGTCTGGCTTTTCTTTTTGGCTCAAGCTCACATATATATCATAGTTGGCAATTAATTCTCCTGAAATCCTAATAATTTCACAGTAATGCCTATGATAAATATAATATATAACAAGCTCCAGCCCTGCTGTTGATTTCTACTGTAGTGACCTCCTGAAGCCTCTGTGTTTTTTCAACAGTCTATTAAGACGTTTCACAAAAATATTCTGCTGCCTCGGCATACGTAATCCATCATTTTAAATGCAAGAGCAGAGTTTTTTTTTCCACATTACTTTATGCGACTTAACTGTCATGAGCATTAGGTGAAGGAAAAAATAAAGTTGAACTTGTTTCCCTTAACTGCCACAGGATATTCACTGATGACTTAATAAAGCTCATGAAAAATTCACAGAACAGATATCACCGCACACAATCAGACAGAAAGATGGATGGAGAATAGCACCAGTGCTGTGGTCAACAACATCAAAGCGTAGTATCACTGTTACAGCAAAATGGCTGACTGAAGGGCCCCAGCAGCATACCCATGGATGAGGTAATTAAAGGAATGTTTAATCAATTCAAGTAATGAAGTGTCTCCCCCACATGGCTCTGCCTAAAGCTCAGCTGCTAACATGTGGTTTCCACATCTTTGCATTCTTAAAGTAATAGCCTATCTACCTCTTTTTTTCAAATGATTGCCCATTTGTTACTTTCATGCTCTCTGTGTTGAGCAGAGTAGTGATTCAAACTGTGACTCTGGTTCAGAAAAGCTTTTACTCCAGGAAAAGTTCCTCTGGCTCACATAAGAGATGTGTTTTACATTTCCAATGGCTCCAACAGCATTTCAATTATAGCTGCAGGCTCACAGCCTTTCCAGTCAGCTGCATACACAGATGCACACACCACTGACTGTTATGTTTGGGGTTATGATACAGGGCTGTGAGAGAGCTGCATGTAAACATGCAGCTGATGGCGGAAAAAGTACTGAACTTGACTTGTAATAATACTAGCACAACCTTGGAATATTAGCCCCTTAAAGGGTAAAATCACACAGTGAAGTTTTAGTGATTAGGAAAGTATTGTGTATTTATACAGAGGATGAAGTATACTTTATTGTTTCACCCTGTTTATTTTTTTTTTTACATGTCAACACACACCGGTCTGAACTGCAACAACAGGACCCATTCTTGTCAGAAAGAGGGTGCTACCATAGCAGTCGGGGGTTCAGTGCCTTGCTCAGTGGCACCTTGGTAGTGCCCAGGAGGAGGAACTGGCACCTCTCCACTTACTGGACCACATTCCATGCATATTTGGGCTGATACTCCCCCAATTACCCCCAATTAGCATTTATTTGGTGTTACCCAAAATTTTAGCTCTGTTTTGGTCTCTACCAACCGCTGAGGGAAATATTAGACTCTTGCTGAAAAATCAATGATGATACTCCAATGATGTTAATGATGTTGTTGAATTTGACCAAATGTAGTTTGCTAGGTTTATGAAAATAACATTCTCGGTGCATGTTTTTTTAAGTTAAGTGTGTAACACGTTTACTGAAGTCAACAATGACTCTTTTACAAATAACAGTCTCGAGGATAAAAGTCCTGTTTGTTTGACTGATCCAGCCACTCTCCTCCCAACATGTCTCTTAGTGAAGTCGTGGACCCAGATGACCAAAACAATGAGCTGAAAGATGCTAAAATGCTATGTACAGCTGTGGGAACTGCCAAATTACCTATGGCTTCATCACTCAACATGGCCCCGAAGTAATCATGTCTCACTCTTAAGATGAAATGTGTATGAAAATTCTTTCTCATTAAACATAAAAACACTGTATGCCATCACTTTAACTACTCCCACCACTGACTTGTATACAATTGCAACATCATTATAAGTCCTCCTCATATTTCTTGTATTAACAAATTGCAGGCTGCAAAAGAAAACACTTCTACATCAGGATACGTCTAAAAAACTGAAAAGAAATCCCCCATATAATCTGAAATTTGCAAACTCCCTCAAAAATCCCCCAAAAATTATGTGACATCACTTGATTGATGAGTGTCGCTTGTCATCCATCTCAGCACTGATGAATATTTGACTCTCTAGATCAGGACAAAATTACTCTGGGATGAAAAACTTGTGTTTTACCTCTGTACATCCTCAGCTGTAATTTCACCAATGCTGCTAAATCTGACTTTCCTGTCTGGTTGCGAAATATTTTTAATACCTAAATTACTGAATAAATTGTCAATCTGTTGCATGCAGATGGATGGGGTGAAACACTGTGTGTTTTGCTGTAGTGCCTGTGTAGGAAACGTCTGGATCCGTCAGTTTAATTGTGATTATGGCATTTAATTAAGCCAGATGATTTCCACTTCTGTGCTAATCAGTAGTTTTGAGTGTGTGTGTTCCTGTGTGTGACTGTTTGCATATGTTCTCAGCTGTCTGGACTGTGCCATCCCTCTCAGACCGAGGATGAAAGTCTCTCACTGTCCGTCTGTCTGTCTCGCTGCAGGATTATCGCTGTGTCCTGTTTCCAGGAAAAGAAAAACTGTTGACACTGAAATCTTCATCAAATCATCAAATGTCTAAAAATAGTCATCTCATGTCGAGCCATAAAAACGTTCACATTCACAGCAGCAACTCAGACAGAAGACGACACAACGACATGCCGCTGTCATCGCTCAGATCCGCTGCATTGCCCACCTTTATAACCGCGCAACCTCTTTCAAAGGGCTTCCAGCAATACTGTAACAAAACGACAACAGAGCTGTTTGTGTGATTTGTGAAAGCTCGACTCACTTCTGGCTACTTAAATGACCTGTGACAGCTGCTATGTGAAACACAGAGCTGTGATACAGATGGAGCGTACACAGCTAACTACATGTAGCCAAGTGTGAATATAGCTAATGGGAATATAAACAATGTAAACATCCCACACATGGACTTTTGGCATTTGTAGGTGTGATACGCATGAGTGCTGAATTTAATGGAATATGTATTGTTTTGTACATCAGCATATGTGTAGGGTATTTTAGACAGAGCTCGACATGTGTTATTTGTAGGTTTTCTGTTTTATAATCTTAGTACATGTCCATACGGTACTTTTTGTATGAGAAAGGACATATCATGAGCCAAATAAGCAGTTTGGCTGAGCACTTCCTAGGAACTGCAGTGGTCATACAGTCGCAAAACATCCTTCAATACCTTTTTCGAGAAAGATTATATTAATAATATAGCTGTCAAACAATAATGATGTAATGGAACTTTCTACTTCCTTTTTAGTATAATGAAAGAATGTTACCTTTAATTAACTACAGTAATGGAAATTTTGTGCCAAGAAAAAGCCTGATTCAATTAGTATTTATAAATTGTTTGTTAAATATCGCCCATGTGTATGTGGTATTTTACTGATATGACTTACTATATTTTTAACTTAATGTGGCTAAAAGGTAAGTGTAAGTGTAATAGTAACCAGTTATGGATCTGCATCTGACGGACTCTGAATCACTCTTGTAATTATAACTTGTGCTAGCCCTGGAACCATTTTGTCAGTAAACTCCAAACCAACAAGAAACATAAAATAAACCAGAGGTGGTGGAAGAAGAGTGAAACTGACATTTGGCTTGCTTGGCTAGAGGCAGACACAGAGAGAGTCCAGTTGGAGAATTAAGAAGTACATCAGTGTCTCTCACTTCGCAGTTAGCCAGCAGTACAGTACAGTACAGTACAGTACAGTTTACACCCCAAACCCCAAACACTGGCAGAGGCTGCTGTTGAATAATGACACTGTAAGCTGATGCCAGAATACTCACTGCGACTGGATGTCTGTTTGTTTATTGCCCAGAAATTAAATGCCTCCGTTTAAAGAAAAATATATCCACCAAAAGCCAAAGTCTAATCGTTCACATATAGACTTTCATTTAGGTCACTTATAGTCAGTTGTATAATATTTAAAAATTATCAATTGAATATCTTAGTCTTTTTATAAAACAGAAAGTGCCTTGTGTGTTTTTGTCCATTTTGAGTCATATTTCATGATGCACAGAATATTTTGTACCATGACTCTGAAAACACTGAATAGTTCAAATGAAAGAAGAGACTCTCTGTTTCAACATGAAAAAAATGTGAGGCCACTTTCACCAAAATCACCACTTTTTGTCCAGATTCTCCACTTCCTGCTTTGATCTCTGTGATGTATACCGTCTCTTTATGTCCCGACTAGAAATTCCAGAAGCTCCAATATATCTCACAGGCTGTGAGAGCGCCTTCTTGTGCTAGCTGCCGAAAAACGAAAGACGTATACATATGTCTATGGCACTCAAGCATATTTTAAAAGACGTACATATACGTCATTGGTCCTCAAAGAGTTAAGAGGATACATTAGCAGAAATGGAATATAAGTATGTTTTCTTCAGTTTTTACACCTGGTCTGATCCAACAGACCAGAGAAGTTAACGCTGCTGAAGACAGAAAGGAGTCACATACCACAGAGTAAACCTTCAGGGGTCAGAGGTCAGAGGTCAGGGCAGGTAGTCATAATGTTATGTCTGGCTTTCACACTTGGCACACAGGAGAAATTAGAGTTGGTCACTGCTAGATGCTATCAAATCCTCCACACTGCACCTTTTAAAATAAAACACTACGGTCAGACAACAGTCAGGACACTTTGGGGACACTTTCTGTGCATAAATTCAAGGAGTATATCTGTAAACATTTTGCACTTCCAATGAACACCAACTTGGGCAAAATGACAGCATTTCTATTTGAATGAGATGTGCTTTCACGTCTTTCCAATCAGCGGCGCCGCCCTCTCTAACCCGACCCTCCCTTGTTTTTCTCTCTCCTGTCAACGTCTGACAGCAACAACAACAGAAGCAACGGTGGTGGTGACAGTGCCAGAGGCCACACAGCGATCTGGCGGTCTGTTGCTCCCTTTCTTCCTCCTCTTCCTCTTCCTCCTCACCTCCTCCCCCGCCCCTCTCTCTCTCTCTCTCTCTCTCTCTCTCTGTCTCAGCTAATAGACACCTGGGTAAGACAAGAGGTCATCCTAGCCACCGTGAGTGTTGGCCCGCCTCCACGGTTCATGTGTAATGGTGTTTATGTGATGGATAAGTGTTAATATTTGGCAGGCCTTTTGACTTTCATTTTTATTTTGTACTTTTGTCTCTTTCCTTCATTTCCTGTTTAGTTTAGTTCCGTTTTAGGTGGGCTACTTTCATTTGTGCATCAAAGAAATGCCAAAAAAGTCTAAACAAATGGTTTAAATGCTTGACCGAAGTGCAAAAGGTTGCATGTTGAAAGGTGAAGATGTGATAAAAGGTTTTTAGAATTCACCTTGACATTGCAGCACCTGCTCCAGCTTCGTCTGATGTGAGCATTCGTGTCATTGCTGGAGAACCATAACCTTGGGATTCAAACCAGGTGCCTCCAGTCACAAGTCTGCATTTCTAATCTGCCACCCTGCTGGTTCATCACCCTCCCTCTCCCTCTTCCACTCCACACTTGTATTTATTTTCCCTCCCCGGGCCAGACAGATGGGAGTGTTTAGGAATGAAAGCGTCAGTATTTACCATATTATTTACTAGCATCAGCGCTAGCCCCTTTGGCCACGCCAGCCTGAGAAAAAAACACCTCCTTTCCCTCCTCGTACTCCGTCTCCTTGGCTTACCCACACCATTTAGGATTTATGTGGGACAACTATCCTGTTGGAGTCATTTCGTAGCTTGATCAAAGATGTGTCAGCGCTGGGGATTCACTGCACTGACCCACAGGTTAAGAGTGTGTTTCGCACACTGTGTAGCACATATATCATGCTGTGACAGACAAATGGTTTTGTATCTCCGTGGACAACCTGAAACCAAACACGGACACTAATGGATTTGTCTCTGCACCGTGAGTGGGACAAAGTGAGTGACTGGAATGATATTATATAGAAAATATACTCTGGAAGGTTTTCTGGCATGACATGCAAACACACTGTTAGACAATGTGCACACTCTGTGCCAGAAACTCTGTATTTGCACACACAGGTTTACATACACAGGAGTTAATCTGATGGGAATTTGGAGAGCCTTGATGCACAAATTTGCATATTTAAAACTGTTTTCCTCTGATCCACTGTAGCTTCTAAAGATATAAAACCTAGGGGGCATGACTATGACACCAAATGTGTGACATCATACATGTTAAAGTAACAATTATGAGCCTCACAGATAAACTACAACAGGAGATATGTTACTATATTATTGTGTTTATGGCAGTTTACTGTCCACAGAATCTCATATGATTTCAGTTGCCGTAGGGACAAGACATAATCAATACCGTTAAGATGAACTGTTTTTAGTATGTGTACAAGCATAAGTTTGTATGTGTGCTGGGAGTGTGTAATTATGGGCAGATTATGGGAGAGGCGGACGGTATGAAGCAGTCTTTGATGGGATTAAGCACTCAATTACCCAGCTAAATCTGCCCCCCTCCCAACCAGCTCTCAGGTTCAAACATTTCACACACATGCATATGCACACACCTTTGTGAGTACACAAATACACACAGACAGAAGGACTTATCTTTTCCTGTAACTAAATCCATGATCCATGCTCACATGTAGTTAACTGTTTCTTATCCAAACCATCAACCCACCATGTCACTCAGTCTGAGCTGTTTGTCTCATCTACGGTGTATCAAATATTTTACTGTTTGTATAATATTGGGAGAAACCATCCAAAGATGGATGGATATTCATTCAGAAATTGATGTATTTAAATATATAAACAGTACTGCTTCAACAAACCTCAAGCATTTGTTCAGGCATAAAAGCTTCATTAATAATCTGCAAATTAATGAACTGACCCAGTCCCTACAGGGTTCAGCGGGGCGGAGTGACACAACCTCCCCATAGAGCTGGCTTAGCTTAGAAGCTAGTGTTTCTGTCACTCAGCTGTAGTACAGTTAGCTCAGTGTCCCAGAGAAATCAACTGCATGGAAATGGCAAAATTTGACCCCAACTGCACAAATAAGCTTTGATGCTCACTTGAGATGTTTCTTGCGTTTTCAACATTAGATGACTGATGCACTCAACAGCTGTTTACAGGATATAATATTGTCCAGTATGACACATTACCAATATTGGTTGACATGAAAGAACAATTAAAACTTGCCTAGCTGAAACAAATTTTTGAGGATCTGTTTCCATTTGTCTCTCCCAGATCGGCTCAAGTTAACTTGTCATTTTTTTTTTAGCAACCTTTACTTCTCCTTGTGTAAAGCAAAGCCTGTATCGCCTATTAGTTTATTCACTCCAAACCAGTTAATGAAAATGCAACAAATTCCTTCTTTGCATCATTTCAAAAGGTTGTTTTGAGTGATTTCTCATTTCTCTTCTTCATTTAAATAATCACCCTCCCCCCTTTCCACTGTCTGCCTTCAATAATCTCCTAGTGAGATACAAGGGAGCTGGGCAGGGCATCAGCCAGCTTCGCCTTGAGTGAAATGATGAAATTATCAAGTTCATCACAGTCTTGTGATGTTCAGTAGTGCACTGTGAAATGAATATAATCATGTGAATTGGCTCAGCAGGAAGTCCAGTGTCTGTCAGCAAATGGATTCCTAATGTCGCAGAAAGCTGCAAGGTTATTGTTAAAGCCATCAGCGAGCTGTGACGTTTCTAAATGCGCTGTAATTGAGGCAAGTACAGCATGGTGCCATTAAGAAATGAAGTACATTATGAGAACATACAATAGTGAACTGAAACCATAGCAACTACATAATGCATGTAACACATTGAGGGACACTCCATGTCTTTGTATCCTTATTGTAATCGAAAAATCAAAGTTCACCAGCTGAGCAATTTACCCGGTGCTGCAAGCAGCACAGTGGCTTTTCTGTGCATAACAGCTGAATGGGTTCCATGTTTCATGTGTTGAATTTTTTCAACAACAATGTGCTTTCTACATGTGTTGGTTATAGTTTTTCTTGACAGTGGTACGGCATGCATACATGAGAGAGAAAGAGGAGAAAGAGAAAGTGAAAGAGAGAAAGAAAGATTGCTTGCCAGGCAGGGGTCGTTTAAGGGTGGCCAATCATCCAATTATCTGGATAAAACAGGTGGCACCTCATTGGGAAAGCTCATTAAAATGGCGTTCAATCTTGGCTCTTGCCTGCCTCTGGAAATGAAAGCACATTTCCTGTTTGGCCCGTTGAAATGTTTCAAATAAAGTCAGACTGGGAAGTGGAGAGGCTTTCCCTGACACTGAATAATTGGATGTTTGGATCAGAGCCAGTCAAGATTTACTCACTATTTCTCCTGTGGACTCCACGGTGGACTGGTCATCATGATGTCTGGTCTTAGGCCTTGGGCTTTGTCAGCAGAGCAAAGCATCCCCATCTGTTTTGGGGTCGTCCTTTTAATGCAAGAGCTGTCTTTTCCTCAATCTCACAAGTTCACAATGTCCGCTTGATGGCTATTTATGGTGCGTGAAAGTTCAAATTGAACTTCTGGATAGAGGTACCCACCCTCACACACACACACACACACACACACACACACACACACGAAGGCCTTTTATGGCCATGTCTTATGAGGGCTGTTGGATTTTTCTTCAATATCTGCAGTAATTTGAGAAATCACACTATGACATTTTTCTACATATCACAAATCGTCTATAAAAACAAAGGTCAGGCTTTTTTTTCCTCATAGAGATTACTCATCAGTGTGGAAGAGAGCAGCTGAAAGTGGGACTTGGTTTGAAAAGCACCAAGCATTTAGTCTAGCTTCATTCCAAATTAACAGACCAACACTGACACCATTTTACACTTATATTCTACTATGATAATGCACCAGTGTTGCCTCAAAGGGTTATGAAACCATCATCACATGGAGCTCTGCGTCAGCCCCTGAGTTTGACGGTGCTACAAAACTCTACACCTCACTGTACTCACTTGCTTCATTAGATTTGCAGCAAATGTCACTTCAAAGGTGTCGAACTTGAACCAATGACACTTAAAATATGGCACTGATCATTACATCTTACTTTACTCTAAATTACCACCAAGGAATAGATACAGTATGAGTCATCAAAGTAATCACAATAATTTGAATGTTTTAGATATTACCCATTGCAGGTTTTTTTTTATGTTTTAGGTGTTTTTTGCACTTTTTTCTTTAGAAAACCACAAATAAACTACAATAAGTTAACTTTTGCGCACTATAACCATACATATTTGCATAGACATATTCCTCTGTGTGTCCTGTACATGCTGCAGGACTGATAATAAAGCTGATTTTGACTTAGAAATAATTCACTCTATCCGTAACAATATGTCTATTAGATACTAAGACACTGGTGCTTGAGCAGAAGGCAACATAAATAAATAATAATAGCAGACTAATAGTAGCACTAAATAGTCAAGAATACATTCATCACTGTTTTCCATGGTATGCATTAACCATTCATGTAAAAAAGGTTGATAATGCTCTGAAATATGGCCTATCATAATCTACCGTACTTAAGGGACCTCAGAGATTTGAGGTGGTTCAGGTTTATGTGAACTGACACTGTCATGTCAAAAGCTCACAATTTATCCAAAATGACCATAGTATGCACACCCAAAATAGAATTATCTAATAATTCATCTCAAATATGTTGTTTTGACAGAAAACGGTTGAATGTGAGACACACACGATGAGCCCCAGTCATAAAAAAGAAAGCTGTTGTGCCTAAAGGCAAAGACCGAAGCAGACAGACGTGAGATCACTCGTCTGTATGATTCTTGCTCTGTGTTGTGCCATTAAACAGTCCACAATATACGGAGCAGGGGATGCACGACTTCTTGGCAATAGTCATATTTGTGTACAGTGGTAATGTCTCACATTAGCATGGTAGTTTATTTCATTTGAAACAAGCAATTGCAGCACCTCCAGTTGCTTTCATATCATTCTGATATGGCTGTCAAAGTAACATAAAAAAAATGCTGTTCATTTTTAATTATGACTTTAAAATATTCATCAGTACAGAATTTCCTTTGCACATCATGTTGTACAATGTCCATAGTGGCCCAACCTGCCCTGTGATGTGGAGGAGACCCTATAAGAGCCAGGTATGGGGGCCAGCAGGCATCCCCGGTCACCCTGAAGAAGGAGAGCTAATGCTCACAGACAGCGGGGAACGGCTGCTATCCCGGCCTGTCACAACCACTCGGGCCCTCAAAGCTGAGGCCGTCACACTGAAAGCCAGCGCTCCACAGAGAAGAGCAGGACGTGGGGGAGAGGATTTACATGCCTGGCTGTTCTTTTAATGCCACCCAGAGGATTTATGATACCACCTGAGAAGGTAGGAGGCTGCAGCGGCTGTGAAGGATATTCATATTTTTACTCTTTTGGCTTTTATACGTGATACACTTTCTGCTCATAGGGCCTTCTTGTGTCCTTCCAAGTGTTCTTTCAGAAGTTTGCACTCAGTGATTCACACATGCTTTTATAAGCTTGTTAACATATTCTCCATGAACTTTACAAGATGATAATATCAAAGTTGTGTTTCATGCTTTCTGTGCTGCCTCCTTGTAGTTAAAATCTGATGACATTACCATATTATCTGTGTGTAGTGCAAAGTAGCAAATGGTAGCAAAATAAGCAGCGTGAACATGGTTATATGTTTAGCATCAGAAACTAAGCGTCATCACTGTGAGCATGTTTGCATGCTGAAGTTAGTTCTTAGCCCAAAGTAGCTATGCCTCACAGAGACACAGATATCACTGTGGAGTCTTTACAAACTGGGGGTGTGATGAATATGAACATGGCCCAGGCTTTTATTGTGAAAGATAAAAGCAGAAGGAGAGAATGTGGACTGTACATGAGAAAACAGCTCTTTGGAGAGTAAAAACCCTATTGAATCAAAATGTTTTTAAAGAAATGATTATTTATCAGATAGTTATATATATATAGTGTGGTGTTATATTTCTTCTTTCTTAATACCTTCGACAATCCATAGGAAAGGTTCATTGATCTTAACATTCAATTTGAGTCACAGTTCTTTCTGCCACAATCCTCCTTCCCCACACCCATCCATTGCCATTTTCTACCTGTCCACCAGATGTCCTCTGACCTTTTCTCCTTTCCTAACCACTCCCTTTAGTATCCCCTCCCACCTGCCTCCCTCTTCAAACTTTTCTCATCAGTCGTCCATCTTGCCAGACCATCCATGTTTGTGTTTTGTCTCTTCATGTCCTTGCTTTCCAGCCTCTGTTATCTGAGACTGTGAAACCTGAAACTTGTTACCTGTTGGTTGTGAACCTCTGTTTGATGTTTTTGGACCTTGGATTACCTTTCTGCCCCTTTGGATTTATTTGGACTGCCTTTCTGGTTTCCACCCTTACCTGCCTCATTACTCGGTAAGCCTATCCAGTTTTACAGTAAATCCCTGAACTTTATCAGTTTGCCTGCACACTTTGACCCTTGTGATAATGGATGCAGTTCCTTATTCAAAATATAAAGATGGTAACATCAATGCAAACAAGTCAAGTTCTTATCTCACTTGAAAGTCATATATTCTGCACCAACTTGAAACTGCCCAAATGATCAAAATGTAATTAGTATCTGTCCAGCCTTTCAAACAGAAGAGCAGCTGTCCACATATTTAGATTTATTTTATTCAAGCAATAGCTCATAGCAATAGCTTTGTATTAATTAATAATACATTTCACAATAAAAGCCCCATCCTGGGCTGCCTGCACATACAGTACTGAAGCAGTTGCTGCATATATATTTTTCATCATACTTTTTTCATTATTTGCCTTTTTATGTCTATGCTGCTGCTGTGTAATCACAACTGGATGACTTTTGATAACTGCTTGTACCAAACCGTCTTTCTCTGGTTCCTGAGTTTTGGGTCAATCTACAAAAAGTGAAATTCTTTCTTGTGTCAAGACCCGCATTGGCTTTTGAATGGTGGTGTTAGTGCACTTGCTTGCATGTTCTGTATGTGGTTAATATATCATGGCTATGAACCAATACATTTGCTTGATTTGTTGCTGTCAAATATATACGTCTGCAGTTTTGTCTTTGTAAGAGAGGACTCGTTGTGGCCATGCTCTTGCAGGCAGTGCAGCAGCATTTGACTGCATTGAACAGACTGCAGTGAAAATCACACCCCACTGGATGAATGGACTTAAGGATACAGGAGGAAAGTTTTTGGTTTTTTTTTTGTCAAATGCTAAAGCTCTCTAACACAGTTTACCCCTGACCAGTCACATTTGAAATTCCATCAGCAGTGGTCTTTTCTATATAAAAAAAGCAGAGTAAAAAAAGAAGGAAGGAGGTTAGAATGGAGAGAGAAAAATAGATCAATATTTAATTTTCTCCCCAGGAGATATGTTCAGGTGCTAATCAGCAGTGGCTGGAAAAGATGACACCTGGAATAGCAAGCAGCAGAGCTGAGCTGTCCTCTCCTTCCAGCACATCTTTTGCCTCCTGGAGCGGTCTCTTATTTAGTTCTGCTGTCCCTGTCAGCCCAGCGTTTCTCTTTTGTTCAAGTCAAATCCATCATTCCATCTCTCTTTCTGTACTTCCTTTTGGCTCTTTTTTCTCTCACTCTTCTTTCTGTCATCCACCTCCATTCATCCTTTGCCTTCACTGTCTCACTTTTCCTTCTCGACCTCGCTCCCTTCCCTCTCTTTTGTCAGCGTCTTTTCCCGATCTCTTTTTTTCTTCTCACTTTCAATCTTTTGCTCAATAACTACTTGTCCAGTGTGTCACACCAGGTGTCGCAGGACAAAGCAGAGATTCACTTTACAAAACCACTGTATGTGCAGCAGGTACCAGTCACAACAGGCTTCCCAGCTGTGCGTTGAATTGGCAATGCTTCATTGTGTGTGCTCTTCATTCACAAAGATAACGGCAACATGTCTCTGCACATGTGCCTTACCCTCGTTGGACATAAAATAAACCGCCACACTCTGGCAGTATTTCCTGGAGAGAAGAATTATAACCCAGAACAAAAGTGATTTCTCCAGACCAGTTGAGATTAGATTTGTAAAGCTTTCACATTTTCATTTAGCAAAATGGAGCAACCCATCTGTATTTCAAAAGCATTTCAAATTCATGTTCCTTTCTCAGTCAGGATTTAACAAGACCTCAAGCACAATGTGCTTCATTTACAACTCGAACAAATTCATACAAATTGGATCTTATCGCTTCAATTATCTAGCTCTGGTTTTTGTGCAGGAGATGCTTGCCTGATCGTTATCGTAGCATTGTTTTTAATATTCCAGACCAGTGGTGAGCTACTAAAGCAATACCACTATGTTAAATACATTACAAGGAAAAGTCCTGCATTTAAAATGTAGGTAGTAGAAAATGTACATAAGTGCCTTCATAAAAATGTGCAGTACTTAATGTTTTGAGTGCATTTATTTATTATGTATATAAAATATTCTATCACTACTATAAATATGAGTAAACACTGAATGCAGTCCTGCTTTGGAAATGTAGTAGCTGCTGCAAACTAGCTGGTCGTCTGACCTAAAGATAGATGCATACTGAACAGCGGCTGCCACCAGGAACCGCCCACGCTCCACCACCTGCCAACAGACCTGTCAATCTACATGCACTTTCCTGCTTGTTTCCAGTGTTGTTGCTGTATAGATTCATGATACACATAATGATACAGGTAGGAGTGTTATTCCAGCAGTACACAGCTAACAATTTTATTTATTTATCATACTAATGTCAGGTCTGACTGGTAATCATGGTAACATTTTGCACAGCTTCCAAGCCACAGTTCATTTATTTCAACCCTATCATCATCAGTACCACAGTACTCACTGCTGGCTATCCCACCACACTCCTCCAATGCATCATAGGTGGATATTACAAGCTCAAGACATGTCTTGCTTTGACTATAGTTCACATAGTCAACGATGGGTTACACCACTCATTAGGAGACCATTGTTGAGTTATTTTGTTTATAGTATTTTGTATTCTGCAGAGCAGCAGTCATGTTGGGCAGGACATGGACTGTCTCAACAGAGCAGCTAGATATGCAGGTTAAAAAGCAATCTCAAAGCTGAAGTATGCTATATTAAAAAAAATACCCAATAGACATACCTAGTTCGGAGTTGTCAACTCTTTTTTTATTTGAAGCAGCTTGCAGCGCTATCTCCAAAAGTGCCAACGTCTAGAAAGCACTAAGTCTGTTTCCCCCAAACTGATCATAATGAGGGTAAATGGCAAATGATAAATGGCCTTCAGCTGCTGGGGTTTCTCCCAACCCCAAATCATTCAACCCAGGAGACACCGGTAGTACTTTTCAATCCCAAACCCCTCTGCAATACCTCCCTGCTCTGCTCCTTCACTGCAGTGAATGAGTGAATGAGATAAGAGCTTTCGGCGGTAAGTGGACCTTATCAAGTGGATGGAAAGGTTGTTCAAGGTTGATCTGTTTTGGGCAATTTTGACATCAGACAGCTAGCTAATCAAGCTGTCCTGCAGATAGCCAGAAAGCACGGACACACACACATAACCAGAGCAAAACAGAAACTCAAGAGACAAAATTACCATACTAGACTTCCTTTTCAATATTTCACTTTACAGTGTATTTCTTCTGACACTCAGACAACCATCTGCAGCCTCTTTGTGGGCTTAGTAATGGTCTTTGATGAAGTGTGTGTGTGTGTGTGCGTGCGTGTGTGTGCGTGCGTGTTTGTGTGTGTGTGAGAGAGAGAGATCGAGGTCTCTACTGTTGACATAAGGCCTCTAGGGGAGAGAGAGGCACAGAGAGAGAAAGAGAGAGAGAGAAAGGAAACCTTTGGCCCCAATGGGAAGTCCCAATACAGCTGCTGCCTGTCTGACTCCCTTTTTCTGACTTTCTGCACGCACTGTCAACCTGTCTGCACACACACACACACACACACACATTACAATGAAAACAGACAACTGAATGTGTGTGTGATAAAGGGAAAGTGCAGTCACAACTCAGAAAGTCAATTTCATACTTATACCCTCTGCTCGGCTCATGAGATGGAAGGTGACTGATCTCTCTCTCTCTCTCTCGCTCTCACACACACACACACACACACAGCCTCTGTCCTAGTGGGAGCCAACGTGTTTAATTAATACTGACGCCATACTCAAGGCAGGAAACTGTGTGTGTGAATCTATATTTGTGTGTGTGGGAGAGTATGAGTCTGCTGCAGCTGCACTATATGGAGCATGAATGGTCATTAGATATTATGCAAAGCTCATTCCCACACATTGTGCAGCCAATCTCTCTCTCAATGTCACCTACAAAGTCTTAAGAAGCCCCCAATTAAGTTATTAGCGATTCTGCACAGCTTAACATGGCCGCTAATGAAGGAAGTGTGGAAAGGAAATGAACTCAATGGTAGGAAATAGGAATCTAGGGCAGAGCATTTTTCAGTTCTCTCCCTCATTTTCAATGTTGGTCAAGAGTTATAAATTGTTATCATTGGGATATTTGCTGGCATGTTTCAGGCTAAAGCAATAAGACTTGTGCTGTATTGGATGTCAGCATGGGTGAAATCACTTGTGGAAGCACAGCGCTGTACTGTCTCAGCTTCTTATGGAAAAATCACCCTCTCTTTTTATTTATTTCTGTTACCATTGCATTACTCTCCCCTTCTCTTATCATCTGTCCATTCCCATCAACATGTCACTGTATGACAATAATGGAAATGTGGCAGTGTCTGTGTTGCCTGTTGGTGCTGGTGTTGATGCAGGTTTATTTCAAATATTCTTCCTCCTAACAGTCCCTATCATATTGGCTGATATCAAATAAAAAATATAATATACAGAGCTAAACACATTTATCAGACCATCATCCAGTGTAAGGTGTTTGCCTCCACTCCAATTAACAAAATATCTTTTTAATGTTTCTGTAAAGGTTATTCCACCAGCAACCAAGCTCTTTAACCAAAATTATCTTTATGCTAAAATATAATTACTGCTGTTATTCATGAATTTTCAAATATACTATTTTCTCAAAATATTCCAGTTATTTCCTGTCATTCCTGAACAGAAAAAAATGTCTTTTTGTGGTTGTTTGTTACTGTGGATTAATTTCTGTCTTCTCTGTGAATTCCAGTGTTCTGCCTCAAATTCAGTTTAAATTCATTTGTTTTAGAAAAGTTTTCCGTAAACACGGCACTGTTTCGGGAAATTTGTGTCCTCATAAAGCCGTTGAAATATATACAACCAGCCTGTAGGTGGCACTGTAACACTGCCACACAAAACAGCAACGAAGAAATAGACCGTGTGTGTAAGTGTTATTGGCGGTGGGGTTAACGCATGCCTGACATAAGGAGGTAGATGTTAAGGGATTTATCCACTTTGGGAGGCGGTTTCAAAAATCTTAAACGCTGGTTCCATGTGGACGAAACAACCATACAACAAAAACTTTAGTGTTTACTCCTAAACCCAACTCCATGTTGACATGTCCAGAGTCCAAGCTAAAGCTCTTCATGCTGTTGGATGCTTTTTAAGACAAATAGGGCAGGTGGTCTGATACATTTGTTAAGCACTATAGATTATATAAACATACATACATTGAATTATCCATGATGAAATCTCTAAACTCTGTCAGCTCCTCCTCTCTCTTTCTCTTCACTCTCTCCATCCTCTTCTCCCGGCCCTTCCTCATAATGTCGTCTCTTTCTTCTCCTCTCCCTCTGCCCCCCTGCAGGCAGTAACCGTCTTGCACAAAGTGACGCAATGGTTGTAATTGGCTGCCCTCTGCCACAAATCAGATCACAGCTGGCGCTGGGAGAGCTCTGGCGATTACCCATAACCCCCCGCCCCACAGATCAGGGGCTAACTCCAGAGAGAGCGGAAGACAGGCAAGAGGAAAGGGTTAGAGACTAATTCTGTTCATCTGCTGTGGTTTTTCCTCTTGTCAGCCACCTGCTATTCACCACAGTGATAGTGGTCATCCATCGATTGAAGGTATTACAAACAACAGCTCATTCTTAAGTGGCTCCTTTTCAGATTAGCCTTGAGCTGATGAGACGGAGCATTGAGAGGGAGAATGATGATAAAGACCTGTTCTGTTTCTAAAACATCAGCTGTCACTTACCTTTCCCCTCCCCTTTCTGTCGCTCCTTTTCTCATTCCCTCTCCCATCGCTTTCTTTCTGTAAAGAGAAAAGAAGCTGATGAGATCTTTGAGCCTGCGAGGAATTGACTTGAGATTGCATGGTCCTCTCAGACACTCCATCGACCCGCCATGCTCAGCAAGGGGTCACGCTTGATGTGATCCTTTATTAGCTCAAATTAGGCCTCTGTGTCTCCAAGAAGGGAACATCCATCTCCTTATTCATTTGTTCGTCTTGTCCCATTTATTTACTGAGTTGGCTAGGCAGTGGGTTGTTTGGACAGAGAGCATTGGTCACCCCAGGCAGGGACAAGAATAACGTCTTATGCACCTTAGTTACAAATCACTAATGCAAGGTGAAGGTCAGAAATCAGGAAATATGTGTCGCTAAAAGAGGAATGGGAGGATGTGAATTGCAATCAGCTGGGGAGAAAGTACATTAATGAAGCCAATTTTTGCTTTAGACTGTATGTGAGAAGTAGATGGGGTCACTGGTTTGTGGTCTACTGTTTTAAAGATAAGGCATTTTAGCATTCACCATCTTTTTTGGAGCCACAAGTGAACATATTTGATCAACATGGTGGAGCAGCACCTGGTGTGGCCAGGTACCAACAGCATAACAAATATTAAGCTACCAGCTACCAATTTACATTAACTCTTTGAGTGTCATTGACGTATTTATACGTCATTTAAAATCCAACACTTGAGTGCCCTTTTTGGCAGCAGTGACAAGAGGATGCTCTCACACAGCCTGTGAGTAATATTGGGGCTTCTGGGATTTGTAGTCGTGACATAAAGAGACGTTATATGCCACAGAGATCAAAGCAGGAAGTGGAGACGATCGAGATTAGAGAGCAAAAAGAGCGGATTCAGGACAAAAAGTGGTGATTTTGGTGAAAGTGTCCTCTACTCTACTTCTGATAAAACAAGAATGGAACAAGGTAAAAGCAAACAGTTTTTTCATGATGAAATAGAGAGTCTCTTCTTATTCTGTAGGACTCAAAATGGGCAAATGCGCTGCACAAGGCACTGTCTGTTTAATAAAACAGCTGGCACTCACTGAGTTAACTGATATTATTTGGATTTTGGATAGTAAAACAAAATGGCTACTCACTGGAATAAATGAACAGATTTTGAATGTACAGTGGTGGTCATCACTACCACTGCCACACTGATAGCACCAGTGTGCTGCTTTGATCTATTTCACTCTAAACGAAACCATAATTTACTAAATGAACATCAGGCTGTACTGAAGAAGACTTGAAACTAGAGACTGAGACCCTAAACTCATGTTTATAACGTTTTCTTGGGTAATAAATCAAAAGAGAAGTCGTTTTCATCTATACAACCTGAAGAGTTGCCCCCTGCTGGCTATTTGAGAGGTACACATTCTTTCCCGGCCAAGATGTTGCCCACTGATCTTTACATGCGGTACACTTTACTATTTCTGAGCTTTTCCTTTTTGAATACCATTTGATAACTTGTTTACTATTTTAAATTCATTTATTTCTATTACTTCACTCTGGCATTAAAATCTCAGTGAAATTTAATTATTTTTGTTGTAAAGTGACCATCACTGTGTGACATTTCAGTTGTGATCAGGGTCTGAGAACTCGGTGTTTATCATCCATTATATGAGAGTCAGCTGCAGAGAAGCCCTGCGTTTGGCATCTAGCTCTGCATTTATGAGCGGAAGACACTTATACTACACAAGCGGTAATACTACTGGATTTTACTTAAAGTAACAAACAAATAAAAATGCACATTAGGCGGCAATATATGTCTTTTTATTGTATTTGTTTCATTTACAGAGGTTGCTCTAAAATCCCAGTCTTTTAACACACCACGTATACAGTTTACGACTTAATATTCGGGCTTACACAGGTGACACCTCTAGTGATGTGTTGAAATGCTTCTGTGATTGTACTGTAACTGACTCTCCACATGTAAAGGACGCTGACTGTCATTTCTGAATAGACTAAATTCTGCTCCAGTTCAAATCCCACATATATTGTGTTGTTTCTTTGTTTTTGGCTGAAGGCTATAAGGCACAGATCTTTCATCAATGACTTGCCGTTGCCCATTTCCACAGCTGATTCACGACTCAATTATCGGCTCATTAATGCACCATATCAATTTATAGATTGATGGCTGTGAAAAGCCCAGAGGGATCGGGTTAAAGAAACACAGTTAAACATGAGCATGTTGGTAGATGGTGGAGCATTTCTTGTAAATGGAGGTTTCAGGTGCCTCATGGCTTATCTGCATCTACATAGTGAAACAGATGGTAATGATCTACCACAAAGATAAATGTTTGTTATGTGGTTAATGTAAGGGAAAATCCTAATTTGTATTGCATGTTTTTAAAGTATTACATCCAGCGCACACACTCTAACAAGCCTCAAAGCAGTTTTTATCCTCCACCCCTTTGATCATTATGAGTGAGAGCTCACTGTTTCTCACTAAATGTCACCTGGCTGGCTTTACTTTGGCCTCAACACAGCAGGAGGCATCAGACTGAGTGATGAAAGGTGAATAAGTAGCAAACCAGACTCCTTGGTGTTTGGTATGAGCAGTGATTTTTGCTCGTGGTTAGACTGTGGTCATCTCCAGAGGCTGGGTCGGTGTTTTCCCTCTCAGATTTGGTTCTTTTAATGGTTTCTATTTGAATTTGGGTGAAGTGAAAGAGAGGTGGAAGGAGAGCCTGCTAGGGCTGATGGGAGCAGACAGAGAGCACAGGGAGTTACTGTTAGGCACAGAGCCTCTTTCCTCTGCTTATCTCAAATTCTCTCTCTGTCTGATCACGAATCATAGCCCTGACTCAACTCAAGCAAAGTGGAGACGAGCTGGACCCCCTCAGCCATCCTCATTGCTTATACCCTCTCCTTTCCGTCTCCCTCCCTCTCTTTTCAGCCATGCGACTCGGGGCGGTGCGCTGGCCTTTAAAAAGGCAAACTTGTAATCTGATAATTAACAATCTGCTAAATTTCTCAAAAGGAAAACAGTCATGAGAAATGTCTGCCTCATGCCTGTGAGTAGGATGACCTTTTGCTGAGGCTGGAATGGCAGGCGAAGGCGAGGCGACTCACTTAGAAGCATTTAATTAGCTGTGCTCACGGCTGTGTGCACTGCCAATGGACAGAGGAGGGAGGATGAGATGGAGGGGAACGGAGCAGGAGAGAGATAGTTGGGGTGCGATGGAGGCACGAGGAAAGAAAAGCACTCACTCCAGATAGCTCCTGTGTAATACTGCTCATCATTATACAACATTATGTGACATAGACACTAGAAAAAAACATAGTATTGTGCATTTCTGCAAACCAGAGGATACGTTGAATGAGTATCTTTCATAGCCAAAATTCTGTTTCATAAATACTTTAATAGCAAAAGTAACTTCCTTAATCTGTTGTCTCACATGATGTTATGTAGCAGGCGTAACAAAGTCCTTGTTTGCTTTTGCTTTCACACGGGACAGCCTGCATGTTACTGTATTATACCAGGTTCAGTAACACACTGTAAATTATTTGGTTCTTACCAAGATGAAAAAATATAGATAATTTATATTGTTTTAAGAGCTAATTTCATATTTTAAGTGTTCAACTTTACACTATAATCTTAAATCAACCTTATCTTTTTTTCTCAAATAGGCAGGAAATCTTAAAATGCAGTAACAAACTCAAGTTGCTTGATTCAAGACTCACACATAAAACATCTGCAAGCTTTTTAGCTTAATTTCTGCTTGTATGTATGACATATCACATACTTTCATTTTTTAAAAGTTAAATTTTAAATAATGTCATCTTAAAACCAGGATTTTCTGCTTATTTCTGCTTGTATTGGCTTCCCCTTACATGTGAGTGTTGATCCAATGTAAATAGAACAAAACTTACCAAGCACTGAGACTTTTTGGGGATACACTCCATACTCTACTGTTGGGAGTATGAGTTGATTATATTCTGTATATACTGTATTCTTACACATTGTGTCCTTCCAGTGTTTGTGCTGTAATAATAGTGGTAATAGTGCTCCCTCAACTGGGATCATTTAACTTTTTTTGCTTCGTTGCGTTATTGCTTTATGGCACACAATATGGAAATGTATTTCTTAAATCAAACAGAGCACACTGTCATAATGTCAAACGCAAACTGAAGCTTCCGTGTGATTTATTGGCGGAGGAAAGGAATAATGAATCTCAGAAATCCATGAACAATACAGCCAGAGGAAGTCAATTCAACAAAGTCAATAAAAGATCATTATTCCACCTCATTTCAAGCACACATTGACAAACGGAGAGTAAGATGTTAGTACTGAGCCCCCAAAAAGCAGCCAGATCTAATGCACTTAGAGGGTTAATCACTGCATTTGTATGCAAATATGTATTTAAGTGTGTCTGCCCTTATGGGAGGGTTTAATGAAGGAATTGGGCTCAGGCAGTAGGTGACATTCAGCGCCTGTGTAACCTCAGTGGATAGCTTCCCTGGCGCTATTTGTGAATGTTAATTGCTTTTCGGCTGCCGCCGCCTCCCTACTTTCCACCTGTCCCTCCGTCCTAAGCAACATGGGAGTCTCCCTGTCCTTTAAGCCGAAGCTGTTGTTTAAAAGAGGGAAAAATCCTCCCAGGAATAATTTTTGTTGTGTTTGAGTGCCACGTCTGTATGATAAAAGTGTCCCAGTGCAGGAGGAGGAAAAAATGCAATTATCAGAGGTGTGACCCCTTTGCTGCTCTGGCTGTAACTGTTGGAAAGGATGGAGAGAAATCTTCCTCCTCTGCTCTCTCAGCTTGTTTTCCACCTGAAGAAAAAGCTGTGTATTATTTGCATATCCAATTGAACAGAAAGCTAAGCTGTCCAAATATGATATATAATATATATAATTTCCTCTTGTCCACAAGTGCACACAACAACAGGGAGAGGAGAGGAGGTGAGATGAGGAGAGAGGAGTGAAGATAGAGATCTTTCCATTTATGACAGGGAGCTTTGAATTGAGCTAATCCACAGAACTGTGAAAATTAAAACCTCATCTGTTAAAAAATGCAAATAGACCTTTTGATTTCGCTGCAGAAGGAAATTTGCCCAAATCAAAAGATTAGCACCAATACTTGTGGATTATGTTTCACTTTTATGCTTCTCACTCCCCCTTTTTCTTATTTCTTTTTTTTTTACTTTTTCTTTCTTTCTCTCTGGCTGCATCCAGATTCCCGTCAGGGTATTAGGATCTCACTGTTTCACAGAGAGAACAAGAATTTGATACAGACTGTGAAATCTACCTGTGATCTAAATTTGGCCTATAAGGCTGATATGCAGGCGCAATCCATAAGTACTTTTTTCAGCCTCTTAGCAGGATTCATATCTGCAAATGAAATATTTAACATGGTAAATCAGGACTTGTCTTATCCTATGAAGTAAGACCCAATCAGCATCTGTCGCTGAAAGTATTTGCTCATAAATAAACCGTGCATAAATGCTGGAATTACCTCTGCCTGTGATTGGTGGAAAGTGACACTAAACATTTATGAATGCCATGAATCTGTATTAAGACACCGAGCATTTAGTTGAGAGTGGTGTTTAATGGGCTTCGTTAAGTGGACACACTGCTAAGTCTGTTTCATGGCTATCACCTGCTACAGTGAACAACCTCTCTCTTTTATTTTGTGTCTGTTGCTCGCAGGCTTCCTTTTAGCCAGCGATATTCAAGCAAAAGCCATATAAATGCTAACAACGGCCCATTGATTTTCCTCTGTGTGTGTGTGTGTGTGTGTGTGTGTGTGTGTGTGTGTGTGTGTGTGGTCGTATCTGATACATCAATTTCATTAACATTGGGAGCTTAGGGCGAAGGCTCAGCTCGGAAACAATGAAAGACGTAAATTCAGACTGTCTCCTGTGCAACATAATGCACTGTCGTGAACAGTGGTGTCAACGATCTGCAATTATTTGACCCCATTAAAGCAGTAAACCTAAACAGTAGTAAACAGGGACGAGGAGGGGCAGGTGGTGGAAACACAAACACATAAAGCTTAATACTGTGTGTTTGTTCAAAAAACAAAAGGGGAAAACAAAACAAAACAGGATGCTGCAAGTTGATGCAAAGTTAGATAAAGAAGAAAGGGCACTAAGTCATTCTTTATCTGTCTCTATATTTACATATACTGTATATCAATGAGGGTAGTCAAACATTTTTTTGAAAAAATGTGATTAATTGTAGTATTTCAATAGTTAATTGTAATAAATCATGTTTATGTATGTTTCAAATTGTATTATTTTGCACTTCAGCAGTTGTTAATGTCATATAAATAATGCAATTGGAACAGAGGTAGCTTTGACCATTTTTGCCAAATTTTATCCATCCATCCATTTTCTACCGCTTATCCTCATAGGATCGTGGGGGGCTGGAGCCTATCCCAGCTGTCTTAGGGTGAAAGGCAGGGTACACCCTGGACAAGTCTCCAGTTCATCACAGGACACATAGAGACAGACAACAACTCACACTCACATTCACACCTACGGTCAATTTAAATTAACCAATTAACCTAATCCCCATGCATGTTTTTGGATGGTGGGAAGAAGCCGGAGTACCAGAGAGAACCCACGCAGACGTGAGGAGAACATGCAAACTCCACACAGAAAGGCCCTGGGCCCGGGATTCGAACCCAGTATCTATTTGCTGTGAGGCGACAGTGTTAACCACTGCAAGTTTAAAAAAATACTGAAAATCTGGGTCAAAAATAAGCCTCGGCTTCAGTCTATTCCTTTTTTCGGTTACAGAGTTTGCTATTGTATTTTCATTTATTGTGTGATGTGTGTGATTAGTGTAAACATGTATGATAATGTTTTTTCTATTACGTGCACACAAGTCAAAGCACATGTACCTGAAATAATCTACTCATTCATTCCGATCACACTAGAAAGCTGCATAGTAAAGTACACCAGCACATGTGAAACAGGAGGTAGAGAAATGTAGTGACTACTTACAAGTAATGTGCTGGCTGCTGTTTGTGGAAAAGTGGATACAAAGTGTAAATCTTTATTGACAAGACTTCATTCAGCAGAAAGATTATATAAAAGTGAATTGTGCAAACAAGGTAATATAAATTTTGGACTATCTGAATACCCTAAATATTTGCTTTTTACCACACTGTCAAGACAAGTTTGCAAGCAATGTGTGTCCACTGATAGCTGCAATTCCATCTAATTTCATTACGACACTTCATTGGTATGTGACCCATGTGACTTCATGTCTCTATTAAAACATAGACAAGTAAAATTTTTGTCAAATGCAAAGTGCATATTTATTGCATGTCAGACTTGCAGATGGGAGAAGAATCTCATAAGGTCCCAATCTGGGTCAAACTGAACAAAATGAATTTTTTAAGCATGTCAGCTGGTGTGATGAATTCCAGATGCATCATAGCACTACAATGTAAATAGGGAAAATAATGCAGAGACATTTCATCTACTTGCGTCATCCATCTCTGCTAGAAAATGTAGCAGAACAATAAACAAGCTTTGGCCACAGAGATGACACTACTGTACAAGGACAACCCAGAAAACCGAGAAGTTTTCATGCCAGTCGGGAAAATGTTTTTGCCCTCTGAAAAGTAAGGAGTTGCTAACACAACGGCAACTACACTCAACCTCCCCCATGTCACTTCACAGAGGTCACTGTTGTCTTCCTTTGCTTCTTTTAGTGATCACCCATGTGAATCAACAATAAAAACCTACTGAGTGAAGCAGACCTCTTTTGATCCAGGCTAATGACCCGAACAGTCGACCAGAGCTAATATTTTTCTTAATGTGTGCTCATCTAAAATCCAACAGGTTGGGTTGTAAACTCTTCTGGCTTCATCAGTCCCCTCTTTGTTCCCACTGAATATGGAGGACAAACACGTCACGACACTCATAAGCCTTTTTAATCAGCGTGAGAGATGTGCCCGCATATCTGTTAACTCGGTCACTAATGGCTATTCTTCCTCATTAGGGAATGCTATCACTCCTCTCCCTTGGCCACATGCAGGCGTGATCAATTCCTCTATCATTTAGGACAAGATCAATCTCACAGCCCCTCTTCCTTTTTAGACTTCAATATCTCCTCCTTCCATCATGATGTATTGCAGAATCTAATTAGTCACACAGCCTGGGGAGTGGAACCAGAGCAGGTCTGTACATTCAAGGTGGGCTCCTGTACTATAGATAAGTCTTCATTAAAGAAGCTAATCCCATATAGCCACACAAAGGAGAAAGGGCAGATTGTTAGGGAAAATCTCTTGCTGGATATCGACACTGGTGATATTTCACAGAGGAGAGTTGAAATGTTGTATTGTCATTAATTTTGTGCACCTACATTCCCTCAATATGCTTCATATTAGTGCTGCAAGTGAGTATTGTGTATATAATAAATAAAAACAAATCACAATCACAGTTAGATGCATTGGCATGGTCAGGATCATATATGTTGCTGCACTGCAATCATTCCCTCACCAATCTATAATTTAATTTTTGAGTTCTTTGAGTAAAGTGAGATTATTTCTCATGCAAACCCACTTGCTTCTAAACTCGTTGTTTTCGGTGCAAACATCTGTTCAACATGTTGGCACTCTTTTGTACTGGAAACAACAAATCATCTTTTCCCACTGGGCAACATGGAAATGATTAAAGCTATGATAATATGACAGTTTTAAGATTCCTGTAGACATAACAGAAAAATAACTTTTCCAGTGTTTATACATCATTTTTTCCACACAACCTGTGTGAAGTTGTACCATTTTTTTCTCTACAGCCAATCAGCAGAAGCTTTATCAGGAGGGGAGACACTAAAACAGAGTGTTTCAGACAGACATTCAGTGTTAATACAAGAATATGAATATTCTGACAAACAACATGAGGAAAATAATGTTAAACTAAAACATAAACTGAAGAATAACAGTATAAACCTGAAAATGAGCATGATGTATCCCTTTTAAAAACTAGATAAGGTCTTGCAATGGCATTTGGGAACCATTTTTTCCTGAGCGTTTAGCTCTGTTATAAGGTCAATACAGCTATGAAAGCTTTAGAGACACATAAGGCACGCATAAAGCCTCAGTGTAAAGTTCTGCCTTGCAGCAGAACAACAAAGCAAAAAAGCTCAGTATAGTAAGAAAGTCTCTGTAAGTAAGAACAAAGACAGAAAGACAACAAAAAGATTTCCCTTTGAATGATTATTAGACGTATTATTGTGATGAAGGCTCGGTTAAGCTGACGTGATTATAACTTTCTCTCTAACAGAAGCTATTCTTGCAGCATGCAGGGCACAGTCCTTTGAAATATTACACCTGATAAGGGCGGATTTAATTTTGTGTATTTCATGGCTAATGTTGCCGGATTGACAACAAAGATGACAGCTCATAATAGAATAGCACGTTATTTCGAAAACAAAAAAACAACATATTTTTTTGAGGGAATTACACAGGTTGTTGGTTTAACCTGTCTTGTTCTGCCCCTGAACCTTCAACAGGAGCCTATTGCAGGTTACTTCTCTACACCAGCCCACTGTGGTGAAGAACGGGGATAGGGACATATTATTTATTAATAGTCAGTCTCCCCAAACCTCTGTAAAACATCCTGTTGAGCTCCCTGTGGTGGACGCTCAGCTTCAAAGCAATTAAAACTGAGGCTATGAGAGAGAAAGAGAGGCCTGCACAGCCACAGGGCCAGTGGGTTCAGTCAAATACTGTACATTCAGCTTTTATGCCTGGGAGGACAGAGGCCATGAGCAGAATTACCTCCCTATGTCAGGGATTCCTTGTCCGAATTTAAAGTCCCAGCGAGCCTTGGGACAGGCCCGTACCTCTCTGGGGGATTATGTAACCATAATAAATGAATCTGGCGAACCTCTCCCTCCTTGTCCTTCTGAGTCATGTCAAGAATTTGCAAAGGAAGGGCCAAATAAGTCTCCTTAAAGGGGACATTGCATGCTCATTTCCAGTTTCATACTTGTTTTTGGGGTGTCTGCTCGAATCAACAGGGGTGTCACTAGGTTTTAGGAGCAGGGAGGCTTATCCCCCAGGTGAGGCTAATATGGCTACACATTTACACACACATTGCCCCCAAAGGTGGCACTTATTTATGAATAATGCAGGGTTACATGATTCTTTATTTAAAGTCATATTCTGTTCACTTTATATTGAATTTGTCAGCACTTTTTTTAGCCCCCTAAAAAGGCCTAATGATGGCACTGATCAACAATATGTGCCTCCGTTAATATCTGATTCAATTTTAACAAAATCTTCACACTAGAAATATATTTAAATCAGCTGGATTAGAGACGCTCCACTGCCTTTATGTGTGAATGTGTATGTTATATCTTTGTACTATAATACACAGGTAACTCCTGCTGGGTGTTTACCTGTCCATTGCTGCATGCTGGGATACACTACAGCCCCCAAAAGACTCCAAAAAGGAAGAATTGATGTACCAAAAACATACCAGTTGGCTAAAGGCAGTCAATAGCTATAGATGTCACAGTGCCTTCACCTTTTAAAGCATCACTATTGCATGTGGGAACAGTCAAAAGCTTCCTCACTCTGTATCTAGAGCCATTCTACCCATAAACCATAAACCTGCATGAAGCAAGGTTATGCCTATAACCATCAGCAAGTGCTGTAGGGCATCATAAAGGCCGCTTAAGTGGTCTTTAATAAAGATGTTTTTTTTTTCCTCAGGCATTTCTCATAAAAACCTGAAAGGGTTTGACTGGTTATTCTCTCTCCTGAGCTTGTGAAATCGTAGCATCCTCTTCTGACCACAGTATCAACAGCTTTGTGTTGTGCCTCATAACCCTTGCATAACTACCTTCAGATGATGTCCTGCCCTGGTATCACATTTCAATCTCTATACATCTTCTCTTTTCATTCCTCTCTTGTCACTCACCATCTATGATTAAATGTCATAAGCTTGATTTGATCAGAGGTTGAAAACAGGAGAAAGAGAGGAGCCGTGAATAACTTATGAGCGCTCCCTCCTTGAAATTGAGGCATTATGCTACGTACATTAGTTCCACTGCTTTGCCATTCTGCGCCTGTCATCAAGGTGGGTTATGCAACTGAAGAGGTGGAGACAAAGCAACTATTTTGGGCAGAAGGGTTGTTTTCCTTTGAGGCATGCAGGAGGAGATTTTTCAGGACAAAAAAAGACAATAAAAGGCACAAGAGTTGGTAACCACCTTTTGAACAGGAGGTACTGAAGAAGACAATTGCATACAAGTAACTGGAGGGGACACACATCCATCCATCCATTTTCTGTTTATTCTGGACCAGATCTCAGTGGCAGCATGGTTTAGTGAGGTAGCCCAGACATCCTGCAGCTCTTCCTGGGGGATTCCAAGAGCTTCCCAAGCCAGACAGGATATATAATCCCTCCTGTGCTCTAAACCTACCCACGGTCTCCTCCCAATCCCAGTGTCTGCTTCCACAGGAAGACATTCAGGACATGGACGATCATTTGCCAACTTACAGCAGTTTTATTCTGAGCTCCTTCCAGATATCCCTAAGGTAAGCCCAAATGTCCTTTCTGGGAAGGATTTAGACCTCTTGATTCTGCTCGCTTTGTCTCTCATGACCTGTAGGCACTGTTGTAGACAGAAACCAAAAGAAGCCCTTTAAACCATCCAACACTGCTCCCCTTGCTTCTGCAATGATTTTTTAACTAAACCTCAGTGACCTCTGCGAGGGAAATGGGTGATGTTTCCACCAACACCTCCTTTACTGCCTCCTCCGCAGAGTCGGGTTAGGAGTTCTGCAAATTGTTCCTTCCTCCTCCTCAGTCAGTGGAGATCGGCAGTTCCAGGCTCTGCCTCCACTTCCTGACTCATCTGATGGTTTGCCAAAAAATAGTCCGTTTCCATGGCACCCAGCAAACCGACATCGACATTCAAGTTATTGCTTGCAGGACCACATGCACTGTGGCCTTTCAGGCATCATCTCCAGGCTAGCCAAGCCCAGCTTTTTCAGTTTGATGGTTTCCTCTACCAGCAACATTTGGCCACAATGCACAAAGATGACTTCCTGGCCATAGCTGTGGCCAGAAGGTATATCATATAATACATTTAGAGATGATTTGAGCTCATAAAGAATTGGAAGTGTTCACAAGAGT
Organism: Synanceia verrucosa; assembly: GCA_029721515.1. Classification (NCBI taxonomy): domain Eukaryota; kingdom Metazoa; phylum Chordata; class Actinopteri; order Perciformes; family Synanceiidae; genus Synanceia; species Synanceia verrucosa. The sequence goes on along the minus strand of CM056569.1, from coordinate 14,736,763 downwards.
AGGGTTTGTAGGTGAGATATTTACACATTAGGAGGCAAAATAATTCACATCTGGAATTGAATAATCAGCACCCAATCTTTGCCAATTCACTCATCAGTTGAAATCATAGCAATCCTGTCAGCTATTCATGAATTTATAAATTTGAACATAGACTGAGATCAAAGGTTACTTAGGATAGTACATTGAAACTAATGATGTCCTCCAGTCATATATCAACAGCAGAACCTTCATCACATATGTAAGCAACATCAGACAACCACATGAATGAGGCTACAAAAGGATAAAGAAAAATCACAGGATTTTTGAGATTCCCTGGGCTGAAAGCAGATTTGATGCATTCAGTGTTGAAATATAGTGCACCTCTCACAGAGTTGATAGCCTGCATTTAGAGAAAGCTCTGTATTGCAGTCATTTATGCATGCCTGCTTTTATAGACTATCATACCTGTGAATACTTTCATGAATACCTCAAAGAAAGAGTATTATATGCATCAAAACCCCCAGTTTAAATCCTCAAATAACCAAAAGAATGAAAGTCACTATGAAGAAAGCACAGGGATTGTTGTCTTTATCGTGTTTTTCTGGGAACTCCAGACAACAGTGGTGACCTGACCATGCAGGTTGTACAAAGATAAGTGTGAGGTCACAAGATACAATCTGCAGGTCCGTCAGTCAAAACACACGTCTGCTTCTTCTGGTGTTTACATCCCTCTCTCCTTTCCTTCCCCCTGCAGCTTCAGAAATTTTAAATATGCGAGCTCTCACTGCTGTCATTGATTTTTGTGTCAATCCCCCAGGCCACAGTAACCTGATTTGGTATTGGTGATGGCTAAATGAGCCTCCAGAATGGCAGAAGTTTCTCACTCTGAATATCTTCAGGTTAATATTTATTGATTGCAGTGATGCCAGCATGGTCTCTGTCTGCACCTAAGCCTCACACAGTGCCTCTACTGTACTAATGCTTCAGACCCTGATTCTGTAAGCTATTTAGTATAACACATGGCATTGTCATTAAAAAGCCTCATAGTATTGAAACTGCAGTATTAAACCTGACGTTTGAAGTGCGCCTTTCTTTTTTTAGTGTTACACAGTAGAGAGAAGCGGTCCGGGCCACATCCCAGTGGGTTTCTTTGGCATAACTTACATTTTCTTAAAGCAATATTCATCCAAACTGATTCTGCTCTAATGAGGATTCCAACCCCCTACAGTGTCAGCAATGAGCTTTAATGCAATTAAGGCCGCGGCCGTTTCATTGGAACTTCTTCGACTTTATGAGAGAGTGTGCTGAGCCGCTGCTCCTCAAATGTGGACAAAGCCAGATAAGCAGGGCTAGAGGCAATTTCACTAGAGCCTATTTGACTTGTTTTACTTGCCATCAACTTTGTTTATGCCGTTACAATTTTCATTTGAATTGGAGGTGTCAAAAAAAACCTGACGAATCTGGAAGCTGCAGTGATATACTATATTGGAGGGTCTTTCTCAGTTTGGCGCTGTGTGTGGGAGAAAGAGAGAGAATGTAGGAGAACTGTCAGCTTATGAAAAACAACCATGAAGCAACATTTCATTTTCTTTGCTTGTGCATATGTATGGGCTTGATTTTATGGGAGGTAACATATAAACGACAGAGAAATGTAGTGCTGTTATCTGTATTGTGATGCTTCATTGTGATTCACCATAAACCCTGACAGGGGCGTCTGTGTGTTTTTGCCATATCACTGGCAGCATTCCCTCCTTCCCTAGTAGCAGCTCTCCCTCCCATTTAATGGCTCAACATTGCCACCAAGTGGTAAACAACGCCCATGACCCCCACCCCCCCACGTTTGTTTGAGGTTAACAGCTCCAGATGCTTGCAGTCGGTGTGCCAGGAGGGGACAGCAGTGCAGATCCAGGTGTCAATGGTTGGGTTCAAAAAGATGAGCAGGCGTCAAATCATAGCAGGGTTTGGCGGCGGGCTCAGTTTTTGATGAGCAGACATCAAATCAATGATCTGTTCATTAGTCTTGCAAGAGGAAATCTAAGAGTGATGTGCTGCTTCAACAAATCAATATTGCACATGATTAGTCATTGTGCTAAATCCTTTTCTCCACCCATGATAACCTTTTACGTGTATCTTTATTCGTTAAAATGTCTACCTGGCACAAATAGCTCTCTGCATAGCCTTTGCAATCTCTGTCTAATTACACATACACTATAGACCTATACCATCTGTTAAAGGGGCAAATGACAACAGGCCCTGAATCTTCTCCAAGGTTGCATTGTGATAGAGCGAACAACGAATGAGCCTCTTTCTCTCATGTCCTCATTAGTGTGTAATTAGCTGTGCAGCTATTCAACTTCCCTCATTTCAGACTTTTACAGATCAATATCACATAGGCTGCACCAAATGACTGTGCTGTGAGGAGGGTTTTTCTATAGCTGAATGGGTGAAATCAATCACCTGGCTAAAAGAGACGCAGAGAAAGAAATTGCATGCTGTAGAAGCAATGACCAACGTACACGCTTTAAGGCGTAATCGCACAGGCTTTGGAGGAAAAGTGGCAATGGAGCGATGTGGGTGATATTTCAAAGAGGATATTATGTTTGGAGTGTCAGGTTTACGACATGGATCGCACTTCTTTTTGTCTCCCCTGTATTGACTGCTATTTAGGTAGAGACACAAATCTTGAAATCTTGACTTCATGGCTTGCAAAGACATTGCGGAGCATGTCGCCTTGCACAAAGGAGGTCTTTAGCTTGCTTCTCCTTTCTGTTTGTTTCTCCTCCTTGCAAATTTCTTTTGGCAAATTCAGCAGATCTATTGAAGACACGACTCTGTGTGATCAAGGTGTAAAGGCCAAGTTATGAATACATCACCTCTGCAGTTCATCAGCTCATTGTTAGCCGACACACCAGCACAGGATGAGATATGAACCGGCTCAGAGGCTGGATGTAGCAGGATCAATGCCTCTCCTTTGTATGGACCATACAGTGCAGGAGCCAGGCAATCACAAGGCCTGGTCTGACTTCATCTCTGAGAGTAATTAGATGTGGCACCAACTGCAATGGCTCATTCAGGGCTGGGTATTAATGTCTATAACCGACAGTCAGAGAGCACTACATCACTGTCACATGGAGGATGGCCGTTGTAGAGTCAATGTCAACATCTGGGACATTTTGGGAGTGGTTTGTGGTTATGTGTTGCATGTGTTGCTGCAAAACCATTCTGACAGAGAGGATGGAGTTACGGAAGAATGAAAAAGAAGTAGTTGCATCACTAAGTTACAATGTGCTGCAGGCTACTGTTCAAATAGTATTCTAATGGGCTGTTTTGTATTAAATGTGGGAAAACGCTCTGCTGTTAAGCAATATTGCAGATAAAGTGCCAACTAAATCATCACACACCTGCCTCAGTGGTGGACCTTTTTATCTAATGTTTTATTCAACTGAGCTTTTTGAATTGCTTTCATTGTGGGGATAGATTCAGGTTGTACAATTATGGCATCATCACTGTTGTTCAGTGAGCCTTATGTCCTGATTTATTTCAATGATTTTGTGCTTTTCAGGGTAAATTTTGAAAGGATTTTAATACCACATTTTGCAAAGATTTCCCAAACTCAGTCCTTATACATTTATTCGTCAAGGTAAAACATGTTATTTTACACAACATTGCCAACTGAAGCGTACATAAGTGACGTCAGTATGTAAGTATTTATACTGTAGATCAAAGCAGCTGCTAAAAGCTGAAAATACCCTCTGCTCAAGAGAAAGTGGTGAATCATCCACATGAATAAAATTTAGATTCATAAGGACATAAGTGTTCCATTTCAGAGAGAAAAAGACAAAGCCTTTCTCTTAATCAGGACATTAGAGTGATGGCTGCTGCATTTAATACTGGGGTATCATCTGGGGACCACAAGGAGTAGCATGACATTAGCAGTCTGAAAGATTCATTCACAGAATGACAACAAACATCTTCCTTCAGGAAAGCAGTGACACAGAAGGAACAGCAGCTATTTAGCTTATATTTATACAGAAAAATAAATACCATCCACATGAGGAGTCTCCTTCAATGACAAACCAGCACTTCACAATATGGTACTCGAAAGTCTGAATTCATCTCTCCACAGGCACAAAGCAACAGAAACATTTCCTCTGGATTTTTAACACTTGATGTTTTCTAAATAAATGATAGCTTGGTGTGCTACATTAAAATATTTAAAAATAAAAAAGAAGGGAGAAGCATGCAGGATTAAAACAGCAAAATACAACAGATTCTCAGGGTAATAATATAAGATCTGTAGTACTGCTGTCAAATGAAAAACTTCATTATTCCAGATTTGGGGTTATTCATTTGATTGTTTTGTTTTTACTGGCAGCCTCCTAGCTCCAGTGTGCATTCAGAAACTGAAAACAATAGAATTAGTGGCAAGTTGGCATTTCTGAGCTGTCAACATACAGTCTTTATTGTGGAAAATGAGATATTCATCTGACAGCAGCGCTTCACTGCAGGTGCTACATTCACAGTACTGCAAGAGGATGGATCATCTATCAGTGGACTGGAACAACACAGTACTGTATACTGACAACAACACCACAGCAAGAACAGGTACTAGTATTCAGGTAAACATGACAAAAAAATAGATAAAATTGTTCAAAGTCCAACCTATTTATAACTGTCCACATAGTCACTTCAGCTGTTCCTTTTAGTGGCAGATTTTTCTTTTTTGTCATCATGCTTCAGGCAGGCACCACGAATCAACAATATTTTATCTGACATCAAAATTGGTCCTATTATTGGTCCATTGAAATGAATTTCAAAACAACATGATAAACAATAATAATAATAAAAAAAAAACAGAGCTTCTCAGACAAAGGGGACGGTAGCTTTGTCTGGTTGGCAGGATTACATTCTTGGCAATAACAACAGCACCTCTTTTATGCTTTTAAAGGAAAAAAAAAAACAGCCATTACCATTTCAACTATAATTACAAAATATATACACGTGTATATATATGTATATATATATATATATATATACATATATATACACGTATATATATATATATATATATATATATATATATATATATATATATGTATATATATATACATATATATATATATATATATATATATATATATATATATATATATATATATATATATATATGTATATATATATATATATATATATATATATATATATATATATATATATATATATATATATACACGTGTATATATATATATATATATATATATATATATATATATATATATATATATATATATATATATATATATATATATATATATATATAACAGAAATATATATATATAACAGAAACACTCTTGGTCATCACAGAATAAAACTGAATAATAAAATGCAGTACATAGACATTCACATTGCACATTGTTGTTGCAGTATGTGTCCACTGTGTGGCAGCATGTAGGTATCCTGGCTTGTGTTCAGTGCACTTTCTCATCAGTGCTGAAGGTTGTAAAAGTGACACTCTGGAGCACACTCTGTATCTGGCTCCCATCCGGCAGTCACTGATTTGGCTTCTTGCACTACGTATAGCAAGGTTTCTAAAATAGAGAGAGCATGGAAAGTGTTACAGGCCTGGTCGTCACAATCACACTGGTGTTAAAGGCTTCTGTAAGGACTGTGATAGCATGAAGGATACATGCAGTAGTAGAGGTTTATATGCAGAGGGGATCTATAACAAACATGAAAGCACATCAGCACTGAGTCACTTGGTGTGCAGTTATCTGACTATGTATTCATTTGTTTGGGAATATGCACCAAATAATATCATGATAAAGGCCCTGTTGGTGATTTTTATTTTAAAAGCCTGTGTCAAACTAGTTTCAGGACCTTTATTATTACAGTTCATATTTTTAACAACATTTGTGCAAATTGCCACAAGCTCAGGACTCAGTTGGTTGATCCTGCCATGATCTTTTGCATTCTTAGACATGTTTTGTTGTTCATTTACAAAGTTATGCATTTGCTTTAATAATAAAGACACATCATTATTATTATTATTATTATTATTATTATTAAGGCCAATGGCCAATAATGACAAGAAAGAAGAACATTTAACTTTTAGCACTGAATGTTTAATTCTTGGGCGGCATGGTGGTGTAGTGGTTAGCACTGTCGCCTCACAGCAAGAAGGTACTGGGTTCGAATCCTGGGCCCGGGGCCTTTCTGTGTGGAGTTTGCATGTTTGCGTGTCTGTGTGGGTTCTCTCCGGTACTCCGGCTTCCTCCCACCATCCAAAAACATGCATGGGGATTAGGTTAATTGGCTAATTTAAATTGACCGTAGGTGTGAATGTGAGTGTGAGTGGTTGTCTGTCTCTATGTGTCCTGTGATGAACTGGAGACTTGTCCAGGGTGTACCCTGCCTTTCACCCTAAGAGAGCTGGGATAGGCTCCAGCCCCCCACGACCCTATGAGGATAAGTGGTAGATAATGGATGGATGGATGTTTAATTCTTTTAATCTCTGATTCCTTTTCCCGATAAATGTTTCTGTAAAACGACTCAAATCAGCAATCTGCAAAGACAAATTTCCCCATCTTTTGATTAAAGTGCTTTTATTTATTTGAAAGCTGTGATGAGAGATTATTTGACTAGATTTGTTTCTAACATGAGGGGTTAAGAGAAGTTATAACACTGCTTTGCTTTATTAAACGGTTACGAGTTGGTAGATTATATGAAACAGAGGCATTTCCTATGCAGCTGTGATTATATTTTTATTTGAAGAATCTAATTTTAAAAGAATAGGTCAGCATCACTGCTTTACTTGTTTTTTCACCATATATTTGACCATAACTCAGTAAATGTACTTCATGTTGTTTTAAAAGAGGCTTTAAACTAATTATTCAGACCATAGTGTTTACAGTGGTAATACACCAGGGGAGAAAACGGTAATTTTTCCAACGACTTCAATACAAACAGACTTCTTTTTCAAACCACCAGTATCGCCCCCTGCTGGTTGTTGGAGAGAATGAAAGTTTAAATTACTTCCGTATGATTGTAGTTATTCAGTGGTTGAAATATCATGATTTCCTACTAGCATCTCATAAGTACACTGATTACATGCGACGGATACATATCCCACTGTTTGAGTAAGTCTTCACAGAGTCTCCGCTGGTTGCATGGCATCATCATGCTGATGACTACAGGAAGTTACTTTCCCAACCAGAAAAAAACTATGTCTCATTCTTACACTTTTGGTTTTGGATTAGCAGGGTATAGCATGTTTATTAGCATGCTTTAGCAGTACTGGAAGGTAGATTTTGTTACCTTTGGATACAGGCTTTCATCATATCATGCTAAGCTGAGCTAACCATCTGCTATCTCCAGATGTGAGAAGTGAATAACTATCTAAAGAGAATAAGAGAATTTCCCAAAAAAGAAGATCTCCCAGTGATCTAATTCCCTTCATGCTCAGCAAATACAAAAGATGTTCATTAAGTGTGATTGATGTATTTTCCTCATTTTAAAGCAACACTCACTCTGTGGTGAATATTAACTATATACAATACATTAACACTTTTCACATCACACCAACATGTCAACACAGTAATACTTGGAATAGTGTGAGAATAAGAGATTTTTTTTCAAAGTGAGCATCTCTCTCTCACCTGGTTATAGATGGACATCAAACACACCTTCCTCCAGCGTCTCTATATCCTCTTCAGCGATTACTGATGAAAACAGAGAAGTTGAGTGGTAAGAAATTAGAAATAGATTGATCATGAAAATGAAATGAATGAATGAAAATGTGTCTTTGTCTGTTTCTGTGCTAATTCATTTGTCTTGCAGTTAAGCCCAAGCAGGGTCACACACTTTTGCTAATGTTTGATGAAAACACTGCATATATGAGTCACCAGCTTCGCTGCAGTGGGCCAATCACATTTCCATTGCAAATGACACAGATCTTAGAAAGATCACTGCCCCGAGAAAGACAAAAAGTGGAGGTGTAACAGTGGTGTGCTGAACTCATGTTAGAAATGTCTTCTAAGCTGTACTTTTTCTGAGAAAATGACTGCATTAGTACATATTTTGAAAAGGAATACTGTATATCAGCACTCACCTGTGTTCTGCAGGCTGGGTGGGGTATTGGCAGGTGGAGGGAAGCTGTAGGACCTGGCCTGGAGGGCCGGCGGCGTCTCGTGGCTTATGCTCTTTGTCCTCTTCCGACACTCAACAGCTAGGCGGCTTCGGCAGGCCTTGTGGCAGTTCACCCCGCAGGCTGCCGGGGGAGCGTTCATGTGGCAGGAGAAGGACGGCGGCAAAGAGAGGTGACGGGAGAGGAGGAGAGGACGGTGGGGTCGGAGGAGAGGGAGGGAGCGTCGCCGAGAAAGGAGGCGAGACGGGAAGAAGAGAGGGGAAGATGATGGAGAGAGAGGGTCAGAGAGGGGGCCAGGTGCAAACAGAAACATCGGGGCGAATGGAAGAGCCAGTGGTGACGGGGTAGAGCTTCTACTCGGCATGCAGACACAAGAACACTGGCACACACACACACTGAGACCAATCGTGCTTGACAACATCTCTGTCAACCAGGGGGAGTCTAAGAGCAGAGAAGCCATGGGTCATTGAGCAAGGCATCACAAGAACATGTGAGTCACAGACCCTGAACACACATTTGCCACAATGACCAAGATATCCTTTCTCCTTAACGTCACTGCAAATAATTTCCCCGAATATTTCAGGTGTTTTAAACTCTCACATCCAGCTCTTGACAGTATGATAGTCTCGCTAACACATCCTTCAGTCAGGAGTTGCATTATCCTTTTCACTCTACATTGAAAAGCTCTCGTTTCAACTTGTTGTTCTCCTGTTTTGTTGCTTTACAGCGTTATACCTTGGCAGCCACCTACTCAGTGGTCACACACAGTCAAATCTGAATAAGCCTAAAAATGTCCACAACAAGGCTGGGACTAGGTTTATGGGAATAGTGTGACATTATACCACTCTCAGTTAAATATGAATCTACCACTGGACAGCATAGTGTAGTTGGAAGTAGGAACAATCAGGCTCCATACAGCAGTTTCATATTTAACAGATATACTGTTTATGAAAGCGATATTGATTATCTCTCAGTAAAGCAATGAATGTCTTACTGAAGGTCATAGACAGGGAATATCATAGAACACTGGCTTCTAAGTAAATATCGCCCAAAACACACACACACACGCATACATTTATAGGTCTCAACACAGTCCATTCCTGCACTACGAAGGGTGATTCATTTCAATTATGTCCGTGCTGCTCTCTCTGCCTCCTTGAGTACGGGCTAACAATGGTAATGGGGATGAATGGCTCGGGAGCCGCTCATTGACTTCCTGTGGTCTCATTAAGAACAAGCCAGAGCACTCCCAGTCAGACTGAGAGACATACACTCCTTCAGAGAGGAGAGGAGATGGGAGAGTGTAGTGTTTGGGTGGTATGAGCGTGTGAAGTCATTATCTTTGCTCTATTTTCAACTCCCTGCTACTACTTTTTCACTCCTTATGGCTCAACTGCAGCAATCATGTAAGCATATCTGTCTTTAAAGGATGGAGTTCCTAGCACCAGAAAAGCTCAAATTGAAGATCTGAAAGAAAAAACAACAGTGGATTTAAGTCGAACATGTTTTGGTAATTAAAAAATTAGATGGTGATAGAATACAATTATTTTCTCCTCCTAAACACAAGACACAGGGTAAACAGTGCGTATGACAGACCACAATACCTCAAAGGCCCCAGCATTAATTACTCTGGTTGCTATGCAACTCAAATGTTTGATAGTGACTTACAAGGTTTTTAATAAGCATTAGTCAACCGGAGAGGAATCTTAATGAATGGGGATGCACTAAAACGGATAGTTTGGGTGCAAGCTGAACATAAAATATGTTTTGACCCTGCAGCCTCACAAGTTATAATTGAATTGATGCAATAATGAGAACCAAATACTTGTTACACAATACAATACAAAGGGGAGTCAGGACACACACAGGCAATTGACACTGTAAAATATCTGCCCACTCTAACTTCTCCCATTCATGAAGCTGAGCTGTAATCAATCATTTCTCGAAAGACTCCAGCAGATGGAAACTTGCATCATTTGCATTTTAGATTATGCATAGTTTCCTGAGTTTTTGCATTACATCTGGGTGGAGACATATGCAGTGTTCGTTATTTAGTGCACTGAACGTCTGCACATTACCACTGCTTAATTTCACGAAAGTCACATCCATAGAAGGAAAAAGACAAGCTGTTTTTGAGTGTGTGTTTTGAAGCTAATGAGGATGAGAAGAGGATGGAGGCTGTTGGAGGTTACTTGTGTTTGTACATTTGTGAAATGAACCAGCTTCTTCAAACACTGTTCTACTGGGAGCCTTGAAAGAGCAAATAATGGTGCATTGTCTGTAGTGCGGTTTGAGCTGACGGGCTTATCAGGCTGTGAGCGGACAGCTTTGTGTGTGGATTTACATTTAAAAAGTGTGTTTTTTTATTTGCCATGGTTTCTGTGTTGATGACATTTACTCAGCACTTCAACTCTGTGGATCTTTATCTACAGAGGATGTGTGTGATGGCAGGGAATCAATGGCATCAAAAAGAATAGTTAATTCTTTGAAGGCTTCATCTGAAACACACATCTGGGCAGCAGACAGAGTCAAATCTAAATGCATTGCCCTCTCTTACCTTTACACTTGTAGCCTTGCTTGTAGAAGCCCCATATCTGCAAAAAGACAGAGAAATAAATGGTGAGTGAGGATGAGTGTTCATTAGATTTTTTTTTTCTTCCAATCAAAGCAATGCAGCAATTCCAGAGAGATCTGAGCTGACAGAAGGTACATGTTAAAAGTCCACCATTGGAGGATTTAAATTTTTAGCAAATGCACTTCAGAACATCCATCCATCCATTTTCTACCACTTATCCTCATAGGGTTGTGGGGGGCTGGAGCCTATCCCAGCTGTCTTAGGGTGAAAGTCAGGGTACACCCTGGACAAGTCTCCAGTTCATCACAGGACACATAGAGACAGACAACCACTCACACTCACATTCACACCTACGGTCAGTTTAAATTAGCCAATTAACCTAATCCCCATGCATGTTTTTGGATGGTGGGAGGAAGCCGAAGTACCAGAGAGAACCCACGCAGACGTGAGGAGAACAGAACATACTTTGAAAAATATATATAACAAAATCTTCAACATGGTCATGAGGTATGAAACTGTAACAAGGCAAAATTGTAGAAAATAATAAATATTGCTTCTAAAAATATGTTCTTTATTATGATGTATTGCTGTAGATCAAACTAAGTAACAGTATATAAAGGAGCAGCAGGTGCAGCATAATAAAGTAACATTTTGTAAAACACTAACAGGGATCATTTACCTGCATATTGTAGGCTACTTTTTATACTAACTGCATTTTACTGATAATAATTAATAAACTCTTGCTGAAGTAAGACCACCGGTTTCGACACACTTGTTCAAGGACAATAGAGCTTTTGGATTTTATAATGTCATATATTTCACATAATTTCCAGCTATTAGACACGCCATAAAACATTTCATGACAGTGTAAATATAAGTGAGACTATGTATGTACAAAGAGTTAGCTGCTTAAACACAACGTGCATGCATGCATCATTTTTATCAGCAGTCTAAACTGTGATGAACTGAATCAGTGGAAATGTATCTATATGTTTTGGGAAGTGGTTGGTAGTAAAGAGAAAGTATAAACAATTAATAAGCTAAAATATTAAAACACTTCGATACGTGACATCTTAATATTGTCCATTGATGCTGAGGCGTCCAGCCCTTGATGAAGAAAGGGGGCAGAATGGAGAGAAGAGAGGAGGTGGGCAGGACAGAGGGGGTGGAGGGGAAAGGAGATCAAGCGGGATGCAGGGAGCTCACAGACAGTGGGGGAACAATGACATGAAAGACCTGAGCTGGAGATCACACACTGCACTGGCACACATCTGAGGAGGCACAAAATACCCTGACCTCTCCTCACACACACACACACACACACACACACACGCACAAACCTACATGCAAACACATCCACTCTTCGACACACATGTACACAAAAACAAAGACGCACGCGCAGCTGGAAACCAAGAGCGCAGCCAGAGGCTCTACAACAAAGAGAAGTCAGTCATGAGCAAAACATCTAAACATAACTATCGTCCCAGCTCTGCCTACACTGAGTGACCTTTACTGCATCTGAGGACTGAAAGACACAATGCAACACAAACAAGAGCTGAAACACACCGACTTCTGCTGCACTGTTTACTGGAAGCTGTAAACAAAACTGTCATGATCTATAAAATGATTCCCCACTACCAGCAGTTATATATTTAATATTAAAGATGCATTTTGACAAATATTTTTGTTTATATGTTCTCCTGTAAATACTTAAAGCTACAAAAAGTCAAGTGACTTCTATCTTTTCTAGAGTGTCAAGAATCACATGTCCTTTTCCTGCTTTCTTGAATTATTTGATACCACAGCAGGGCAGCCAGATAAAGAGACAGCGAGGAGCGATTCCACTTGACATTTGTTCACTTCCCATTAACATTTTTGGCATTTAGCAACCACGCTTTTTAAACTGTGTGAGCATGTAAGGTTTGGTAGATTCCTCAGGAATTTAAATATTTTCTATTTCCTGTAATGGTTGACATTAAAGTTGAACTTCTTTGCCTTTTAAGGCATTTGTGCTTGATCATAATTATGTCCAGAATTTCAGAGCTTTAATTCAGACTCTCTCTTCCTCACTGAGTTCACTACTCTTCACCATTTTGAACAGGAGTGAGGAATTTAAACTGAATTCACCTTTTTAGACCCAAATTTGAACCAGAACACTGGCATACACTGAGAAGTCACAAATGAATCCAGAATAACAAACAACCACTAAAACACATTTTTTTGTTCAACAATGACAGGAAATAACTGAAATTTAACATCTCAATAACGATCATGTGCTTTAACTTTTTTCTTCTTCTTTTTTTTATAAAACAGTAAATTGATTCATTCATTCAAAACAACAGTAATTATATTTTAGCATTAAAGATATCAGTAAAGAGCTTGCACATAACATAAAAAAATCTATTTTGGTAATCATCCGTACTGTTAATTTAGAGCAACAGTGGCAGACTCCTTACACTGGGTGGTGCTCTAATAAATTTATTAAACACTGTGTATATTAGTTTCTTTCTCCATCAGTAGTCTGTCCATCTCATCCTTAACAATAATTAGCTGTTTTTGCATGTTAATCTTCAGAATTTTTTTTTCAGGTCTGCTGGTGTGGTAAATTTATAAGTAAATGCTCAGGTTTATTTATTATCTGTCTGTTAAATATGATGCTACAGATTAGCTTAGATTAGCACAAAGCGTGAGGTGACTAGTTTGATGCAACCAAAGGTTGATCTTATTTGCCTAAACGTCTAAACCTCACTAATTAACGCATCGTTGAGGCTTGTCACCATGAGGTTGCTGGGTAACTGGCACAAACTCCACTCTAAGTATAGCAGTAAGCATACCATATATAACCTGTTAATTACTGAGCTGTAGAGGTGCTGGTAGGCAATTTAATTCTTTTTTTTCCCCTTTGGATGGAGCCAAGCTAGCTGATTCCCTTTACTACCAGTTCTGTAGGCAACCCTTACCGCTAGTAAAGCTCTTCTCATCAGCTGTATTATTTACCTTTCATGTATGGCACAAACAGCACTGAAAAGATCCAGTGTGGAAACTGAGGAAATGTGCACATTGCTGATAAATATATGGTGTCATCATCTATAGGATATGATCACCCAGTTGAACTGTGTATGTTCTACGTCATTTTACAGCTGTTAATTAAGTGTCTTATGTCTCTCGCCTCTGGTTTGATCATCAAAGGAGGAATGTGGTGTTTGGCTGAAGTTACAGGAAGTGGAAAGATATTTGTTTATGACACACCCTTCTCCAAATCTGGAACCCAGCAGGATAAGGTCACCATGTGCATGAAAGGTTTGTTCTTACAAGTGCTGGTTTGAACTAAACTGAACTAAATGTACCAAAAAGGATGTTTTCCTTTAAATTAATCTGTAGGTGTGATCACACTGTCAAACTCAAAGCCACAGTCAAGGACTGGTTCAATGTTAACAAAACTTATTTAAATGAAACCTGTAAGTAACAAACATGTTATTTGCTATAAAAACAATACAAAACATTAAAATGAAAACTCAGTTGCATTAATTTCTTATGGCTCCATCTGCAACTTTTCCAGAGTAATTTCTAATGAAAACATTTGTCCACCGGCCTCAACAGCCAAAAAATAATATCTGTTGCTGCTCATGCACGCTCGTGTGAGGCAGATATTTGGCATGTCATCTTGGATGCAAGTTCATCAGAGTTTGAGGTCAGACTCTGAGCTGAGCAAATCCTCAGGAATTATTAAAGGTGTTCTTCACTAAGAAGACTCCTGTGTGATGTTTTGTTTAACTTCATCATTTGTTCACACAGATATATGCAGAGAGCATTTGGGCAGCTTGGGCATGGAGCTGCGGCATTGTGTCGGGGATGAAACGTGGAAACACTGCAGCACTCAGAGTCATACTTTGCTTTGAGTGTCACGACACTGGAGTTCAGCTCTGTTTGGAGGTTGGTTGATTTCCATTTGTCCATCAGCTGCAAATGGATTACTGAGCAGTTCAAACCTGCTTTTTGGGGTTTCAAAGTTTGCAAATCACTGTGTGAAGTCAGCATCAATGTAAAAAGTATGCTGAGTTTTTCTTCACACTGTGCAATGCATGGGCCTCGAGCTGCGCACACCCGATGCGTTATATGGTTACCATGGTTACCATGTCAAAAAGGAGGGAATGACATAAAGCTCGTCAGACGTTTCAGTTTCCCTAATGTTAATATGTGAAAAAATAAAAAGAAAGGAAAAAAGAAAACATAATGATTGTTCACGAGTCTCAAAATTTGAGTCCGAGTCGAATCTGAAGCCTTTTAAGCACGAGTCCAAGTCAAGTCTTAAGTCTCTCTGTGTGCGACTTAAGTGCGACTTGAGTCTCTCTGCTGTGCACTTGAGAACGCAGTGCTAGAGGCCTGCTCTTTCATAGTTTGGAAACAGGAAGATGGCTCAAGTTTTCTTGCAACATCTGTGTCTCCTACAGACACAGCTTGGTTTGAAAAACTCTCACTGCAGCAAACATGTCAGTGATCACGTCACTCAGTCCCTGAAGCTGCACGTTGAGCACATTGAGATGGCTCGTGAGGGGCAGCTGATGATGAGCGTGTGGTGCAAGGGTTGCCGACAAGCTGGCGGTGCATTCAGAATCAGAAACAAATTTATTGCCAAGTAAGTTTGCATAAACAAGGAATTTAACTTGGTGACTTGGTGCATGACATCCATCCACCCATATTCTACCGTTTATCCTCATAGGGTCGTAGGGGGGCTGGATCCTATCCCAGCTGTCTTAGGGTGAAAGGCAGGGTACACCCTGGACAAGTCTCCAGTTCATCACAGGACACATAGAGACAGACAACCACTCACACTCACATTCACACCTACGGTCAATTTGAATTAGCCAATTAACCTAATCCCCATGCATGTTTTTGGATGGTGGAAGGAAGCCAGAGTACCAGAGAGAACCCACACATACACAGGGAGAACATGCAAACTCCACACACAAAGGGAATCGAACCCTGTACCTGTGCCTTCTTGCTGTGAGGCAACACTGCTAACCACTACACCACCGTGCCACGTGGTGCATGACATATAGGCATATAAACATCTAAACATAGTGCAGAGATAAGAACTGAATATGATAAAGTGACTAAGAATAGATATGTAAAAACTCTTATTATGATTATTATTATTGACTGATTATGTGGTAAAAAAACAGAGACAAAACAGTGCATTATGGTAGACTGGTATTGGATTGTGGGATTTGTAGTGTTCGTGTTGGGTGTATATAACACTAATTCAATCTTATCCTGCGGGCAAACGATAATTCCACCTTGAGTTTGACACATGTGACCTAGAAAAACAGTGAATGTGCCTGATTTTGATGCTTTATCATTGATTTTATTCATCCCAATTTTTCACTAGCAGCCGTTTTCCCCAATGAGATCATTTTCAAATATTGTATTTTTCAGTCAGATAGAGGAGAGGAGAGGGAGATTTTGAAGACTGATTATTATTCTGACTCTATAAAGCTAAACTGTCAAAAGCCATCGAGACTTGTGCTTTACTCTCTGCACATAAAAATGCCCTGAGCTCCAGACTTGATGGATGTTGTTTTTTCACATTGGTCAGATTAGAGCCTTATCTTTTTCACTCAGGTGAAATTTGATCTCCTTCCTGATCTTTTTTTTTTTTTTTTATCATTTCACTTTAACTTTCTCTCCACAGTAGAGAGACATGGATTAAGGATAGTGGTGAGGAGATTTATGGGTGAAAGGGTTTCATAAAATAAAAGCTTCAGTGCTGGACTTGGACCTCATTCAGTTAAAAGTCATCCATAGGTTGTACTTTTCCAAGACCAAACTGACTAAGTGGCAAGAATTGTTGTCTTGACACTGTATTGCACATATTAGGAGGAAGATGTGTGTAACTGTATTGGCTTGTATTACAACTCACTTGTGCACTTTTTTTTATGAGATTGCAGTTTCTTTACTTGTACAGTATGTGTTATTTGTTCATTTGTCCTTTTGTGTTGCAAAAAACAGAAGAATTTGATAAATAAAACAACATTTTAAAGTGCTCTGTCCTCTAGCTAAAAACTGGCTTGTACTCTCCCAAGATGCAAACATAAAAACCCTCACGCTCTGTGATGTGTCGACTCGCTGTTGTGCATTTAGCGAAACATCTGTACGTAATTAATTAGGATGTAAGGCCAAAGGGGGCTGCAGGCAGAGCAGAGATTAGGAAGATCCCTGTGAGACACTGGAGGTGAGTGAACTCTTGTGGTGTTTACAGGAGGGTCGGCTTGGCTTGTAAAATGCAGTTTTTTTTGTTTTTTTTGGAAAGTGCTGAAAAATGGACCGCGGGAAAATATTGTTTTTGCGCAGGAGCCAAGAGGAAAGCACAAAGCAAGCAGAAGAGGAAGTGGCTAGTGTATCTAACTGCCACACACACATATTCAAAGGAAGAAGCACGCTGCCAGAGTCCTTATCTTTCCCTGCTCTCTATTCTGTGTTTCCCCTCATGATGGTTTGTTAGAGCTTTCCCTGGAGGACGTCTTGTCTAAACGTGTGCTCATCTGAGTTTAACGAAGCTCTATGTGTTCAATCTATGGCGTACTTGAGCATTCTCCCTCTAGCTTCTCATGCAGTATACACAAATGAATGGGATGTCAGCTCAGTGTCTGCAGTTCAATATGAGTGTCTTATTCCTGTTCTCATTACAGCTGAGTGCTGACTCACTGTCTTTGTCTAAATAACACTGAGCTCCTTGGGGGGCTTGGGGAATGTTAAGGGCCAGAGGACACGTACACACACACATATGCAACACTGCCACAGAGGAGGGTTATCATCTCGCCCAATTACCTTCCTCCCATATTTCCCAGAATGCAACTTCAGCAGCATGTGGCTGTACCTCAAAGTAATTGGCATTGCCCTGACCTGACAGGAGAAACATCTGAGAGATGGGGCTCATGCCCCACCGGTGGCTGCCGAGACAAATAATGAAGAGTGAACATTTATTCAGCTACAAGGGTGAGCGCCACGACCTTTGACCTCTTTTAAGAAACTACACAACTTGCCATTGATTGGATCAGTGAAGAAATCATTTGAAATCTGAAACTTGAAAAGGCTCAATGTGTGTTTAAGACCTTCAGAAGAGCCTGAAGGGTTTAAAAATCACACAGTAGCAACAATGGGAGTTTTGCACATTGTATGTTGTGTAATTTTAGGATTTAATGCCAGTGAGTTATTACACAAGGTCAGAACATGATTAGCACTGAGTGGTAGGTGAGTACTCACAAAGCCAGCGCAGTGCTCGCAGAACGTAGGCTTGACGTAGGTGGTCTCTGTAAAGGTGTGGATGAAACCCATCTTGCAGTTAAGCAGAGAGCTGGCTTTCATAAAGTAGTCGATCATCTCCTCTCTGCTGATCTTCCCGTCTCTGGGAGAGAGAGAAGCAAAGCGAGGTGAGGGTGTAGCAGTAGTAATAGCTTCATTGTTAACACATTGACTGTAAAAATGCTCACTGGTTCTTGTCCAGTTCTCCGAACTTGCTGAGGTATGGGAAGTTGTTCCTGATGGCTTCAAATTCGTCCCTGGAGATGTGGCCATCACCATCCGAGTCAAAGTTCTTGAAGACAGACTGTGGATGTGAGTGTGGTGAAGGTTAGTTTCAGTGCGTAAACTGTTGTTATGGTTAGATTTTAAAAGTTTTTTTAAAACTTTAATTTGAAGGCTGAAGGACTAGAGGGACCTGGTTCTTCATATTGTGATTGACAGTGGGGAATAAACCGAGCTTGTTTATGAACAATGCACAAGAAACCTGTTAATTTCCAAAGCTTGTGTCATTATGACATGACTAATTGGAATTAAACCAAAACCAGGTGCCTCTTTTTCATCTAAAGAAGAGACTCAGCAATGTCAAGTTAGTGCTTTAGATATTGTAAATTCTTTCACATTTCATATTTGGTATCTGCTTTAAGCGTTCAACATAATTTTTTCAAACTTCTACAAAAATGTAATGCTGCTGCTCGTCATTTACAAAAAAAAGAGGGTGGCCCTAACAGCTGATACAGCTGAAATAACCACAACATCTGCTGTTTTTATCCTCTCCACCATTATCTTCACATAATGACTGCAGGACATCCCTGAAGTTACAGTCAGCACTGAGAGAGAGTATGGCTGAGACACTCACTTCCACCATCTTCTCGATGTGTTTCTTGATGATCGTAGGGTCAGCATTGGGTTTCACTGACACAGCCCACTCATCGATCATAGTGGGCTTGAGGTCAGGTGCGGGGGCGGGGCTTGAGTTCTGCCGAAATCAATGAGAAGATCAATATCAACCCAGTGGTGGAGCAGAAGCTGTCGTTTTACAAAGAAAGCTGGACAGAGCAGCAGTCAATGGTAACTGCAGGAATGAAATGCATTTGTGACCGTCGATCATATCATGACAGGAGCAGAATAGGGTATATCACTGCTGAATAGAACAGCTACAGTTACATCAGGGAGCTGCTCACCGTTGGCTTACGAGGTTCCCTCTGCAGAGACATCTGGTAGATCTCCTCCTCTGTGTGGTACTGGTCCAGAGACACCTGGACAGGACAAGGCATGAGGAACCAGTATGACCTGTTTGTCTCTAAATGACCCAGTCTCCATGTTAGCCTCCACCACATATATGATATCGCCATATATTTCACACTTTTTATGTCACTATCAATGGTTTTACTTATTACTTACTGTATGAACACTATATATATATATGTACATGTGTATGTACACAGTAATGTATTTTAATACTTAAAGAGTGTTAGTTCACTGTTGAACATAACAAAAAGCACATACCCACACACTGTGATGTCACAGTGTGCTGATACACCCTAAAGTACACCTCCTCACAGCTACATACATTAGTTAAACCAACTGAGATGAACACAAACAATATTTTTGGGAGATGCTTAAGTTATTATTTAGTCTATAAGATTGGTTTTCTCCATGTATGACCACACAGACTACATCTATTGAAAGTAATATTCCACAAAAAATCTGAATGTAATCCACATAATCATGAACTAGGAAGTATAAAGAGCGACAAACAGTGCAGGGAGGACGTTGGGGTCACACACTTACTTAAATAACGTCATTTCCACAACCTTTGTGCTTGAGCTATTTTGATTAAACCTAACCACGAATTTTAAGTGTAGTTATTTTAACTCAAACATTATCTTTTCCTAAACATAAACAAATTGCTTCCTGTTCAGACTGTATGCAGCATGTAATAACATTCATGGGAAAATGTACAAAGGATGAGGAATGACTTTTCACAAGATGTTACACAGGTCGTGATATGAAGACGTGTTACACATTATTTAGAATAGAATAGGTTTCTATTTATCGCCCAGTGGGGGAAATTCAACTGCCACAGCGGCATAGACAATATAATAAGGAAGAAAATATATTTTTAATTGCAAATAGTTAAACAGTTATTAGATGAATAAAATGTATTTTTTTTATTTGTTATGTGGATTTGGCAGCTTACAGCATACTTACGTTCACATACTTATGCCTTTAAGAGTAGATTTTTTGGCATGTTGTTTTGTTCTTTAGATTTTGGTTTTGCACTATACTGCATTTTTGCATTATTCTGCACTATATATATTTTTAAATTGTTCCTCTTACATTTTCCTGCTAAAAAAAAGAATTTCAAAGAATTTTCTTTCCTTATCCTAAGAATTTCCTTATTTATCTAAATGTTATCTTACAATACATCAAATTTAATTTTAGACAGAGAAACGAATCTGAGGCTATTCTCTCATCATAATTGTATTTCCTGGATTTTATTGAGATAAAGTTTTAAGTGCTGCTCCTCTTCTTGTTGCGCCTTCTGATTTAGTGGAGCTTACTGAGAGGTTAACTTTAACTTTTGCAACACATCTGAGATGATGTGATATTCCCCTTATTATTTGATAGGCTGATGAATATGACTGAAAAAAAGCAGGAAAGCTTTAAATGTGTGGTTTGCAGGCATGTTTGTGCAGAGATTATTTTTGAAGGATTCATTAACTCCCCATCTCCTCCCTCCTCAATCTCCTCCCCTCAGACTCAAGACAGATCAATTCCAATGAGCACAGGCATAAGATAATTGGGTATTGACTCTGTCCAGCAAACTTCCACGGTGCCCCTCGGCTCTAAAACCTGTCAAAGTTATTTTCTTTCTTTTTCACAGAATAAAGGAACCAGGTGCAATCTCTCACGAACACCTGCAGCCGGATTGAGCGATTAGTCTCTCGGGATTGTTGTTTAAATCCAGAAAACTTCTCAAATTCAGGAAACTCTTATCTGCATCTGCCAACAAATACTCAGACACTCTCAGGGGTTTAGTGTGAAGGGCAAAACCACCACCCCAGCATGCTGCAGTGCAGGCAGCAACAGACCTGAGATCAGTCACTGTCAGTATTCCCAGTGCGTTTCCCAGAGCTCTAGCTAAACATAAAGCTGCTGCACTAAACTGATTGCTCAAACACGGATACTGCCTTAAAATACAAAAAAGGGTAGTTTCATTAATGCAAGTGGTATGCATTGTCAAATCATGCATGTCACACATCATTTAACATTTCAAGCTAGATCTATTTCATAGTGCGGCAACATATTTTGGGGGAATTATTTCCTGCTAGTAAAAAACTTTGCTGCAATAGTGTTGCAAAAAGGAGATACTGACTCCTCTTTTAGGTCATTTTAAAGCCAAAGCCTTCTGACAGCCAAAGCCCTTTAGTGTTTAATCATGAGACAAGAGCAGACATGAGGTTTCAGTGCACGTTAAAAATGTAAAGTTCAATGAAATTCAACAAAGACTTGCTGAAACAGGGGTCATGACTCTTTGTCCTGGATTAAAGCATAATAATAAAAGGAGTTTTGTTAGTTAGCCACAGATGTAGAAGTAAGTGTGTTGTGTAATCATGTTATTCCACTGATTTTACGCATGAAGTTTAGTAAATAACAATGAAAGACTTAATTTGAGATGTGTATGACAGGTACTTTTCTCAAATACACTCCTGCACACTTACTGTGTCATTGGTTTAGCTATCCAAGGTTGCTTACCACTGGCCTATATAAAACACCACACAAATTATTATTACTGTTTTTTTTTTTTTTTTATTATTATTATTATTATTGGTTTTTCCTTTTTTTCCCGTGGCTCTGTAAGTAAAACTGTTTCCACGTGCATGAGTGCCATTGATGTATTTCAACATCATTTAAAGTCTGACATAATAATAGTCAAAGTGATTTTTTTTTGTCAGCGGGTTGCCGATTGCGGGCTCCTGCAGCCTGTGAGTAATTTTGGGGCTTCTGGGATTTGTAGTCGGAGCATAAAGAGAAGTGGAGACGATCGAGATTAGACAGCAAAACAAACATATTCTGGACAAAAAGTGGTGATTTTGGTGAAAGTGGCCTCTACTTTCCTCCAGATAAAACAAGAACAGAACAAGGTAAAAACAAACATGCTGATGATGAAATAGAGAGTCTCTTCTTTCATTTGAGCTATTCAGTGTTTTCTGAGACATAGTACAAAATATTCTGTGGGTCTAGAAATATGACTCAAAATGGGCAAAAATGCTGGAACAAGCCACTTTCTGTTTTATAAAATAGCTGACACTCAAAGAGTTAATACACCTGAATACTATAAGCTTTACAGTTCATGCATTCTATACTTACTTACTATAACTTTTACTTTAATTTATAATCTGTAGTTTGTTCCCAGCTGTCTACTGTGTCTGTTTCACCAATCAGATCACAACAGAACAAGTTCTATGTATCAGACAGACAGCCTGTGACGCTGGCTGGAAACAAAGTGTTTCATCCCTCCTACTTCACTGCTGTCTGGGTTGTTTGTGCAGAATTCATAAGCGCATACTTCACGATGACTAACAATTTCAAGGCACCTGATACGGGACCTGATTTTACACAGTACAAGCCGTTCTTTGCAGGTACGTCTTCAACTGAAGCCAAACATCTTGGCTCTGCACAGACATATTATGCATTCTCCGCACTCACTGTGAGCAGGTTGAGTAAGTCTGTGTTGGCATCAACCTGTGGAGGTGTGGTCTGGATGAGAGCCAGCTCTTGAAGGATGGCGTACAGCTGTTGGGTCTTTGACAAGTTGACCCTTGTTTTCTCTTTGTCTGCCCAGTCAGGCAGCGCCACGTGCACGGCTATCAGGTCCTTCAAGTGCACGCCCAGGATTGGGAATCGGAAGCCCAAGCACTCTGAGAATCGTTTGCGGTATTGACTGTAGTTCCCACATGACGTCACCAGTTCAATGAGGTTGTTGAAAACCTGCAGGTTGAGTGAGAACAAGGGGATGGGATTTAAGGGTGGACAACATGGAAGGGAATGAGATGAGAGTCGGCAGCAAACAGAAAGTCTACCTCGAGAGATTTGTTTAGAAGAATCAGAAACATTCTGGAAAACTTTGCTCCAGATGGACTTACATAACTGAGGAGACTGTTACTCCCCCCAAAAAACAGTCAACTTTCTAGTTATATGGCTCAAATTCTTAGTTCTAAAAAGCCACTGTGTAGGCGTAATGGGCACAGATATGGAGCTTGGCGGCTCACACAGATGAGATGTAGATTACTGACTCAAGATTTAATATCACTTGTTAGCTTAGTGCATCGGCATGCAGTGAACATTGAATTTTGTGTCATAGTGTTTGGCTGTGGGTGCCAGAAAAGAGATCAATGTTTGCTGGGAGGGTGGTAGCAGCTACTGCACCTTGTTGGTCTCGGCGCTGATGTGGGCCTGAGTGTCTTTGAGGCGAGAGATAGAGCTGTTGCTGAGGCCGCCCACCACTGCCATCAGCGTGTTGAAGTTCTGCAACTGCAGGAGTTTCTGTGGACGAGAAGGAGGAAGTATTAGGAATGAGGATAATAGAGGAGACAGTGAATGAATGTGTGAGCCGCTGCCAAAAAAAATCATGGAGGCAGGGAAGAAAAATAAAGCTTTAAAAGATAAAACCTGCGTGCACATCCACACATAACCTAATCTGAGCATACCAAGATATTAGTGAACGCTCTAACATGTCTATGTTAACCTAATACTTTGTGAATGGCACTCTGCAGGGCTCCCCACTGCCCTTCAGTCTGCATGGCATCGACACAGAAAATCAATGGGGTCACAGCTGTGTGGGAGGCTTGCCAGAGGGGATCATTTGATTCAGCTCAAACACCCTTTGGAATCAATTGGCAAAGCAGTGTGAAAAGGCAGCCCGGCATTTGTTTGGGCTAAACTACACGTGTGTGACCGGCAGTGAGGCCTGAGAAAGGTTTCATTGTCAACATGAGAAGTGTTTAATTGTCAACACGCCAAGGCTTTATCCACTGGGTGTAGAATAAATGCTGCGTGTGTGATAGAGCTGGGAGACGGATTCATCCTCTTGTCAACCAATTATCACAAAGCCAATTGGTGATGTGGCTATTTATCAAAGCCAGAAGGCACCGACGTGTGCACACAGAACATATTGTCAAATGAATTAGAATGGAGGATTTCTATGAAATCTTTTTTTCAATTTAAATTATATCGCAAGTCTGTGCAGTCAAGAGAGGGACTAATGAACACGAGTCATTTGCAGTGCAACTGGAATAGGACACAACCAGCGTGCCCTGAGGGAAGCTCTGGGAAATGTCAAGAATGTTGAGGCTACCTTCTGTGTCGCCTCTGAATGCATATGAAATCAGCTTAAACATTCATTTTCGTCCCTGCATGTGCTCTCGCTGGGCTACTTTTCTGAATACCAAAGTGTGAGGCATTTCAAATTGGCAAAGAATTAACAACAGGCATTTCCAGCTGAGATGGTCTGCCTCTGATCCATCCCAAATGTTCACCCGTTCTGTATGAATGACACAGTCCCTAAATGAACTCTGGACACTACATGCAAAGTGGGAAACACTGGTGGACATTATGTGGACACACTGCCCATTGTTTGAGCTGCCAATATAAATAGGAAAGTAATAAATATGAACATGAATGAACATAATGTCTTCTTGCAACAAGATGCAAAAAAGACCGGGGGGTTAAATTTAAATTTAAATTAATCGATTAGTTGTGATTTTTTTGATAATCTGAGGATTTTTTTCAAGAAATACTCTCTATAGTAAACTGAAAATATCTCATTTTGTACAAAAAATGGAAACATCATCTTGGGCTCAAATTGATCCACCTTTTTCACCATTTTCTGACATTTTATAGACCAAAAACCGAATTGATTAATTGAGAAAATAAGTGTTCAAAATCATGGTACGGTGAAGACAGGAGCTCTGCTGACATGCTGGCATATTAAGACAGAGGGAGGTGTTAAAACCTACTGAGACCCCGCTAAATAAATGATGAGAGACAGAAGTTTGTCTGCAGCTGAAGATGAAAAATCAATCCAGATGCAGACTATAGCAGTAAGTAATGAGAATGCATTCACATAAGCTCTGCAGGCTATTAGGATGAAACCGGTTTTCCAAATTTTCTACGGACGACTGAAGTTCAGTCACACAGCGAAGATGAGTGTATTGTCACACACAGGCAGCACCCAGCACATCTGGCTGACCAAATGAGGACATGAAACTGAGAGGATATCAATTACAGTGAAGCCCAGGACAGTGTTCAATATATATGGGCAAAGAACCATATAAGAGAGATCAGATGAAGTTATAGGATGAGCTCTTGACCTGTAGATGACCGTGGATAAGTCCAGTCGATGAGCACGGTGATGAAGAGATACGTGGACAGATAAAGGATATTCTAACTTTCATTTGGGGTTACATACATGGTGAATCTTTGAACAGTGGTCAGTGTGTGCAAAAGACAACTGTCTGAGTCTGCAGGTCACAGTATGGCTCCAGAGATAGCAATCTCATGTTTTCATTCATTCATGGTCCCAAGATGACAAATCCTGACTTTAGCCATCCCTTGACTTTTCCTCCAAGCTTGAACTATTGGATGGATTTCCTTGAACATTTGGTGCTGATATTCTCAATCCAAAGAGCTTGAATCTTGATGACTTGGATCATCTTCATGCTGAGCTAACAGCATGTCAAAAGGATAAATTATTCAATAAAATATCTCTTCAACTACTTCACACATGGGCACAACTTTTTGTACATATGTTCATGGTTCCATGATGAATTTTACTGACTTTATTGACCCATTGACTTTTCCTCTACTGATGTTTTTTACCATTAAGTTTGGTCCACATATTTGTGTCACTCTAAAGATAAACTGTAATAAGTTTGATAAAATTCTGACTTTCAATCTAGCAACGTGATCAGGTCTAATTTCTAGTTCCTCCAGTACCGCACTAAACTACAAACAAAACTAATATATACTAGACTATACTCCTTTTACTTAGCAAATGGTAGCGCACTAAATGGAAAGTCTCTGTACCTGATTTTTCATATGCAGCTGTAACTCATACCACCTGGTTCCTCTGTTGTAGGATGTGTCACAGAATTATTTCAAATCAACAAGAAATGTATGTATTGTATGAGTTGATGCCATACTGTCTAATGTTACATTATTATTACATTTTATTGTCTCAATGTAGGTGACTTTCATTCCACAAAATGTATTTTTTCATGCTCCTCCATTGTTTAAAACAGTCGTACCACCCCTTAGGCTCATAAAAGCCTTTGGACGATGCCATAAATGGATCATTACCCTGCTAAAACAAAAGCCTTAATTCCTGGAGATGCTTTCCCCTGACAGCAGCATTATCTTAAAGAGCTCTCAGTTGGCGTCTTAACATGCTAATACATCTAGAGCCTTTTTAAAATTAAATTTGCTTTTTCTCACAATTTGTGCCAGTGAGTGTAAAATAATAAAGTCTTATGTGTGTGTGTGCCCGCAAGTCATCAAAGCTTTGCTGTGACTTTTCCCCCGCTCTCCTCATCTCTGGGTTTAATCTCTAATTTTCTTTCCTCTTTCTCTGTGGCTCCAAGCAATAATCTCCTCTCAGGCTGCTTCTACATGGACCCTTAACCCCACAACTCCTGCCATCTCCAGCTCAAAGCCTCTGCAGTAAACAGCCTTAATGGGCCCCACGTACACACCTGTGCCACTCTGATGAAGTGGGAGATGACGGCGGCTCTCTGAGGGGCGGTGGGTTTGCTGAGCACCATGAGCTGGATCCATTGGGAGACGCTGTTAAAAAGCGTGATGAAACGCTCCAAGATGGGGTTATCCACAGTGCAGCCGTGCATCACAAAGCTGTGGTAGTCCTGAAACTAAAAGAAGTGAGCAGCATTACACATTTTATTGCATTTATTTAATGAGTCACAATATCCTAGGCTCTGCTTATTTTTATTTAAATATGTCTTCTGTATGTGAGACAAATATGCACATTTGTTTCCTTGACATAGATGAGAAGATTAATACCATTGTCTCATCTGTATGGTAAATGCTGAGCAGGAGGCAGCAGCAGGTTAGCTTAGCTTAGCTCCAAAGGTAACAAGAACCACTGTCCAGCACATCTAAAGCATGTTCATATGTTTTATTTTGGTTGTTATATCTACACAGACACAAGTGTGTAACTATATCATTTACCTTTCATCGTGGGTTTACCAAATTGTTGAACTAATACAATTTCAATATGGGAAATAATATAGAGGAAGATTATCATTAGTGCACATTTAGACCAATAAGGATCAATGATGCTCTGTATCTCTATTTATGGCCTATTAGTTTTATATACATCCAGAATCTCTTTTAGAAGAGACACAAAGCCAGAGTCAAGACAAATCACCACCACTGCCACCATCTCAGCATCACACTTGAATAAACATCCACCATTTAAATGAGCACACCCCCAGTCGTTGCCTTTGCTTCCCAAAATAATGCTCAATATGTTAAGAAAGACAGAAATACGGAAAAACAAATGTAATTACTGCCAATAACCTCTATTGCTTAGCAACTACAATGAGCCTGCAGCATGTGACATTACTTGAGAATTCAAAGAATTCAAGAGCTGTAAACATCAGGGTAGAAACAACACGGCTTCATCACACACTGCAGGCAGACTGACCAGGATCTTGCAGAAGGATTTGTACTCCAGGTAGGTCAGGTGTTCAGCCAGTTCACAGGAATCGAGGTGGTCGAAGAGCAGGGACATTTTCCTCTTTTTGGACACTGATGGGACCCGCTGAGTCACCTGCCGCTTCCATTTATATGACGGCCTGAGAAGACAACAAAGTTAATTTTTAAGTTTTTCATTTTAGTTGTTTAGGATAAAAGCTAAAATAATTTGTGTTCAACTGCACATTGTGCTCCAAAAAGCCTTCTCCTTATGGAACACTAAAGGGACGTTGAGGTCACACAAAAATGGCTTTTATGGGAAAGGGAGAAGTCACTGACCTGACACAGCACAGCACAGCTCAGCAAAGTCTGAGAGCAGGCAATAAAAGGACACGCTGACATAAACACCCACAGACAGAGACATTCATTCACACTGTCAACAGCACGCACAGCTTTCAGCTACCAATTCACTCACACACTGTCGAGGTCAATGAGCTGGCTCTGGCGCTCGTTGCCCTCGGTGGTCAGGAGGTCTTTAAAGTCTTTGATCTGGTCTGCCAGCTCTGGACTCAGATTGAACTCTGCTGGAAACTCAGAGATCCAGTACCTGGCAGGCAGAACAAAGGCATGAAAAGAGGGAACAGTGACAAAAAATATTTATATATCTATATATTGAATGAGGGCAGACTTCTTTACATCTACACAATGTAAAGTTTAAGACCTTTCCATGATTTAGTTGTTTTACAAGATGATAAAAGTGACTCATAATTCCATAAATGTGTAAACCAAAGTTCAGAAAGGAAAAGCACATGAAGGAAAGACGGTTTATTACTTGACAAGGTGACATATCCTTGTACGGCGCTCAGCTGTGCAGCTTTCTTCTTGAGATCTGATCTGAAAGTCAAGGTACAACTTTGCTGCAAATTTTATGACTATGAAAACCCTGAAAGACCACTTAAGAGACACCAAATCTCTGGGATAGCAGAAGACAAAGGTGAAGGATACTTGAGCACTAGCTTCTTAGCCATGTCGGTTGAAGGGATGTACCAAGGGTGCATCATGAGAAACATGCGGACCAGGGAAGCATCCTTCAAAGTGCCCCTCTCATCTAAAAGAAGAAAACTGAATTTTACTCATCATCAGGGGCAGATGTTCAAAAGCATGTCCTGCTTTGGAATAAGTTAAATCTCAGAAAAACAGCTTCAAATGACCAACCGAAGGCTTGGATGCATGCCTCCACCAGCTCATCCACTGTGGCCGACTGCTCCGACAATATGGACTCCATCGTTCCTTTCCTCCGCTTTTTTTCCCCTTGATTCTCTCTCCGTCTGGGTTGACTGTTTTGTGCCTCTCACTGAGCACAAGGGAGAATGAAACAACCATCAAAGGCGAGCAAAAAGAGAGTAATTTCTATTTAAACAGAGAGAGAAAATGAAATTCACAGTGTCTGGTGCTGCATGTTTGGAATAGTTGTGTGGTCAGCTGTGTTGCACTGGGCTGTGTTGCTCTTAACTCTATATTAATGGTTGTTGAATTTAGTGGGGATATCTGCCAGTCAGTGCAGGTCAATTGATGGTTTTATAAAACTAATTCATGTTGTCAGTGTGCAAAACCAACACTCATTCTACTTGAGGAACACGGTAGAATTGGTCCAGGATAAGATATGATTTATCAGGAAATACATTATTTTGATACTTAAACTTATGTATACATTTTGGTAATTTAATAACAATAATACTTAAAGTAGAATAAACTTTATTGTCCAGCCAAGGCAGGGGGCAGGGAATTATGTTTGGTCTAAAGCATGTACAAAGACCTCTCAGTTGAGGACAGTGGGCCTGTTTTAAATTTTGAATAAGTTCATTTTTCATGCACTTAAGTACTTTTACACTTTTACTCACAGGATCACATTATTTCCTTTCATCACTGATGAAAACAGTAATTTAAAATCTGAAATACTGACTGGCCGTTTCAGTTTAACTGACATAATTATCCATATTGGTTTTTTCGACTATGTCTGGAGTCTAATTTACAATTATACACTGAAAAATGTTGCATGCATACAAATAAGGTCACTTTCTTGTCAGAGTGTGACAATATGTAAACAGTTCAGCCCACACTGACCTCAACATGGCTTGTTAGAAAAACTGATAGAATGCCACATCACAATCAACAGGAAACCATGGTTTATTATGTGTCCTTGACATGCTCCTGTGTATTCTACACAATGCAAGCGCATAGAGTGTGTTTCGCTCTATCACACGTTTTCCAGAAATGTGTTAAGAAAGAAATGCATATTTTTCTTGATTGAATAAGTCCTTGCAACAGGGAACCATGGCAACCACATCTTACTGCCCAGCCACTTTCGCAACCTCTGCTCGTAACGCATTTGCACAAAATGTGTTTTTACTCAGAGAAGTGGTGTCAGAGTACGAGTAACCTGAGGGTGGTTTGCATTTATTGTGTCTGAAGGGGTAGAATACAAAAAAGGTCAGCCTTCTATACAGGTTACATCTCAGTCCGGTGCTGAAATGGGAGATAAAAGGAAACACTGGATTATTTTTGGTTTGCTGCTGATAAGTGTGAAGGTAATACTGAGGTTTGTGTAGCAAAGCACAGCATTATAATAATGGGCCTTCCATGTTGCGGTTGTGTGTGATGAGTGTGTGTACGCATGTATTGTGCCTGACACAGTAAAGCCCTCCACTGCGCTGTCTCTGCTGCAACACGGTGGGCGGACACACTCAATTACAGGCTTCACAAGCTGTCTCAGCCACATGCATATGTGTTTCTGCATGGATGGAGAGAAGAGAAAAGTATACCCTTAAAAGCTTCAGTCTCTTCAGTGAGAGGTGAGTAAAGTGTGAACTTCAAATCTGTGCCTTTTTTATAAAAGGACATGGTCACATCACAGGAGGAAGTCAAAATAATGTGCCACTATGAAAGTTCCTGTGAGGATGCTCAGGTCACCACAGGAAATAGGTTTGAGTCTGAAACCTCAAAGAGAATACGCCCATGACACCAAGACCAGACACCTCTGCTCAAATCTTCTGAATCTAATCAGCAGGAAAGTGGCCTTGGACTCTACTGCCACATAACAATAGTCACTATTGATGCGGGCTGTTTGGATCTCCACTGAAATAGATTTCTCTGTGGCAAAGTCGGTTTACTGTTTCGCTTCTGCATTTTTTCACCGTTCACGTCTGAACAGTTTGTCCTGAAGAAAATGTTGGCACTGCAGCACAGGCTGTGCCTATCTGTGCCCTATTGATGGCGATACTGTCTTTCCATTCATTCATCATCCCACTGACAGTAGCTCTTTGTTACGACCCGATTCTATTTGTGCTTTCAGGGAGATTCGGAGGCTGATATATCCCCAACAAGCTCCCCCCTTGTGCCTTCCTTGCAATTCTTTTAAGTATTTTCCCCACACAATGAAGTGGTAGATTGATTGTTAGGTGGCGCACACTGTGAGAGTTTTGGTGTCATCCTTGGTTGCCTGGTGACGATGATCCAGGGCCATCGATCAGACACATTAGGGGTGGCTCAGGGGCACAGCAGGGATAAAGGGAGGTTGACAGGTGCCTGGTCAGTCCTGGCCGTGCAGAGTCTGTAGTGAGCTGCTGGTTTAGTGGGCGCTGAAAATGTCACATCCTCTGGCTTGACAGGGAAAGACACATTATCACTGCTGTCTCTCTCCCTCTCAGTATTATAGCCATAAAACTATATGGAAACTGAGGCAAAAGTCAAATACAATTTGAATTTGAAGCATTAAAACCCACATTTTCTGTGTTTTTACACCTACATTTGGATATCTTGAATCCACCAATCTACAAACTGTGAAATGAGATGACTCAGTCAGTTTTTCTGGGCTGTTTAGCTCAGAAAACATGATTTAATAAGCTTTGGCTTAGATTTGGCTTGTCTTTCTGTGTCATTGGAATATATCAACCACAGCTTCAGGTCTACCTTTGTGAAGGTGCATCATACTTCACCAGCCAATCAGAGCAGACTGGGCTTTATTCAGAGGGGGTCTTAAAGAAACAGGCAGTGAAACTGAGTGTTTTCAGACAGATGTTGAATACAGGAATATTTATTTTTACACATTAAATACATGCTCAATTTACACAATTATTTAAAGGGGACATATTATGCTCACCTCCAGCTTCATCTACATAATAAATAGTAAAAACATGTTTTATTAATCTGATAATTGTGTTTAACAGATAATACACAATTAAAAATATATTTACTTTCCTTTTTATTTAGTACATCATGTAAATATTTATTATATTATTTATTCTATCATGTCATTGCTGCTGTCTATTGTGTCTTTATTACTGTAATTTGTCTGTACTTTGTCTGTGCTGCTGTGGCGGGTGAATTTCCCTCAATGGGGATTAATAAAAAAACTATTCAACAATTCAATGCTATACATGTATTTCCATGTTTTAATCTTATGATAATCTTATCTTTTGGTCCTTATTTGCACTATGTTTATGTGTTCATATGTCATGTACCAAGACACCGAGTTAAAGAGTAAGTATGCCCTCTTTCAAAGCCCACACATTAGAATGGACCAACGTCTTCTCATGTCTTAAAATTACTAGTAGTGATTGATGATAAGACCCTGACAGACACATACAATGATTTCAATCCTGCTATTGATATTCCCATAAAGGGCTCAGTTCCATGCTGTTAAATACCCCGAGCTAATGCACAGTCTCATACAGACATTGATTTAGTTTTATTCCCTCCCCACTGGCATTTGGGCGACACAAGTTTGATTGATGTTTTCATGGCTAATGGTGATGAGCTAAAAGATGTGGACATATTGATTCACTTTATTATGCAGGTACTGAAAAACAGCTCATTCTGCCTCATACAGACATGTTAAAAGCATTTTAACCACACTAGTGTCAGCGCTTGGTTGGCTGGTCACTGTTATTCATTGAAATAATGTCATCTAGCACCTGCCATTACCCGATAAGTACCGGAAACCCGATTTGTACTGTGCATGTGCAAAACACGTCTACATCCGTTCAGCAGCCTGTCGAAGCATTTTACGGCAGTTACCGATCAGACAGAGTTGTTCCTGCCTGATAGCCATACATCACCAAGGGCAATGCAAAGCGTCGGATGCAGTGGTGTAAAGCACGCCGCCACTGGACTATAGAGCAGTGGAGACGTGTTCTCTGGAGTGACGAATCACACTTCTCCATGTGGCAATCTGATGGATGAGTCTGGGTTTGTCGGTTGCCAGGAGAACGATACTTGTCGGACTGCATTGTGCCAAGTGTAAAGTTTGGTGGAGGGGGGATTATGGTGTGGGGTTGTTCTTCAGGAGCTGGGCTTGGCCCCTTACTTCCAGTGAAAGGAACTCTGAATGCTTCAGCATACCAAGACATTTTGGACAATTCCATGCTCCCAACTTTGTGGGAACAGTTTGGAGCTGGCCCCTTATTTTTCCAACATGACTGTGCACCAGTGCACAAAGCAAGGTCCATAAAGACATGGATGACAAGAGTCTGGTGTGGATGAACTTGACTGGCCTGCACAGAGTCCTGACCTCAACCTGATAGAACACCTTTGGGATGAATTAGAGCAGAGACTGAGAGCCAGGCCTTCTTGTCCAACATCAGTGTGTGACCTCACAAATATGCTTCTGGAAGAATGGTCAAAAATTCCCATAAACACACTCCTAAACCTTGTGGACAGCCTTCCCAGAAGAGTTGAAGCTGTTATAGCTGAAAAGGTGGACCGACATCATATTGAACCCTATGGATTAGGATTGGGATGTCACTTAAGTTCATATGTGAGTCAAGGCAGGTGAGCAAATACTTTTTGCAATATAGTTTATCTACAGCATGCATATTTCACTGAATGACACATCTTTTCAGTTGTTTTTAATACACTTAGTTTTAAAATAAAGTGAGGTATATTTACACATGCAAAGTTCCCATCGGACAGCAACAACTACGTCCGATCAGTAACTGCCATAAAATGCTTCGATAACAATACATCCAATAGGACAACATACAAAATAAGATGGTGAACATGATAAACACATTATGACTGCATTTAGCTCAAATGCATCACTGGGCCTGAGCACAGTTTTATAGAACACTAGAGTCTTATATTTACTTTTTTTTAAATTATTATTATTGTATTTTAACACTGTTTGATGATGTGTATGCACCCTCAAGATTGATAATTAATTTTGCTGTAGTACGCACAATGACAATAAAAGTAATTCAATTCTACTTTACTTGATATTATAGTAAAAAAAATGGTGTAGTACAGCTATAAAAAATAATATTTAACTATTCAATAATAATAAAAAAAAAAAAATACTGATTGT
Organism: Synanceia verrucosa; assembly: GCA_029721515.1. Lineage (NCBI taxonomy): Eukaryota > Metazoa > Chordata > Actinopteri > Perciformes > Synanceiidae > Synanceia > Synanceia verrucosa. Next base: position 14,702,686 of record CM056569.1, on the reverse strand, counting down.
ACTTGATATCTATTTGATGACAGGAAATTTTGCATGCTGTTCATTCAGCACATCAAGGACCGCATTTCCCAGAAACCTCTTTGTTTCTTGTTTTTTCTTCTCTTATTGGTCTCCTATTCTCTGATGTTAGCACCACTGCACTCCCGCAATAAAATCCATAGAACAATATAAGTGTATTGTTATCATTTCATCATTTCTATGTATTCCATAGCTATAAATGTTTTTAGAACAACAAATTCAACCTGGTGCCTCACAGTGTTAATGTAGATTATAGCAGACAAACTTGTTTATGGTAACAATATATTAAAAAAAACTGATGTCTCAGATGAATACTGTAACTTATTGACTAACTTTCAACCCAGTTTCCAAAACTCCACTTCAGAGCGTTATCTCATCTTACTGTCCTTGTGAGATCATGTGGATAGAATTATAAGACTGTAAAAATACACACAAAAACCACTTCTTCATGTATTGCACACACCACCCTTATCTCTTACCCAACACCCCTTAGTTTGTTTCGGGAAGTTGTAGCAAGAGTATCGCATGACGGGACAGATATAGTTCTACAGAGGGGCCCATGGAGCAGCTGGTGACAGGCTCTATTTACAGACTGCAGGGTACCGAGCACAGGAAGGAAAACGTTTCCTTTTCCCTGGACACACAGAGTGCCACATCAGTGGGGGCTCACCGGCTGTGAACGCAGATTAGCAGCTACAGTTGCTCCTTTGGGATGGGGTGTGACGAAGGAGGGGAGGAATGGGAGATAAAGAGAGAGAGGCTGGGAGGCAGGAAGAGCGCGTACTCTGCCTCACTTCAGCCCAGTCAAACATGGAAAGAGAGTGTTGGCTAAAAGCACTGACACTAACGATGGAAAACAAAAGTAAGCTTGAATCTGCTTCTAAAGGAAAACTAATATTGTATGTGAATGAGGCGATCAACACTTTTTCATAATCCTTAATAATAAGAAAGATATGTACATTTCACAATGTGTTGCAGGGCCACAGCAGCTGCTGGAGTGATGTTTCATTGTGTAATGTCACGCATCCTGTTCCACATCTGGCACCCTCTCATATCTCACAGCTCAACTTTCTGACTTTGATGAAAAATGTAATGCGTGCAACATAAAGGGCACTGCTGCGGATGCCATGCACTGTGTCATAATATCTTCCTCCTACCAAACACCACCCACCCCCATCCCTCCCACGACGATGTATCAATGTGTCACATTGTTTTTACTGCTTTGTTTTGAGGCTTCCTGCTCAAACTTCTGTCCCTTTACCAGATGTGAAAGTTTGCTTCATAACAAATACCGGAAGGGTGTGTTGGTGTGTGTGTGTGTGTGAAATGTGACGACCGCTGGAGCGTTTTCAACTTGCTAGGAACACTACTCATACGCAAGTGTAACGACTACTCATCACTTTTAGATATTCATTTTTTCTCTCTGCATTGAAGGTATTTATTACTCATGACCTCCCTGGCACACACACTTCCTTCTTATACTCTCTCTGTGTGATGACTGAAGGCTGAGGCAGCACTCTGTGTTGTGTAAAAGAGCAAATGTGAATCTTTTGCAATAGAATATTTGCGTTTGTGTCTCACATTGAAAACCCACTATGCCCAGGCCGCAAACCGTCTTATAATTTCATTTCATTTTCTGCTTTTCTGCAATGCTGATGTCAGGATTCTCACTTCCTGTTCGTGTTTCAGTACAGAAAATTCAGTACAGAAATTAAATATTGTGATTGCAAGAAGAATGCATTTTACAGATATCAGCTCCATGGGATATAAAACAGGATTTATGGGAAAAATATGAAATGCTGGACTATTTACTTTCAAAATGAAAGGTCCAGTATGTAGGACTGAGTGGCACATATTTCAACAACTGAATCTTATACCCAAAAAATATATAATAGATCCATTTCAGTCCTACACAATGGCCTTTTAAAGCAATAGTTTAACATACTGGGAAACGTGTATTTGCATTCATTAATACCACTGTCATGCCTGTAGGCTGCAGTAGATAGCGATCAGTTAGCTAATGCTATGTTTGTTTTGTATCGGAAGTCGGGATTCGAAACTGGGAATGACGTCACAACCGAAATGACGGCATTCGAGTAAACAAGTCAGAAAACCAAGATGGACGCCTCCAATGAAAAGTTTGTTGAGCTTGCTCTGTCGGAATGCAGAAAGCTAATGCAGCAATATGAGGTCCTCAAACACAATTAATAGGCACAAAGAAGACGTGGAGGGTGTGTGTTTGTTCTCCTGTATAATTATGTGTGAGAAAGACATTTAACTCTACTGTGGGCTGTAACATGTAATGCTGCATGGTGCTAACCTTGGATTATGATGTTGTGGTCAAGTCGGGGTAGGTGAAGAAATTACTAGTTTACGAGTCGTAAATCCGAATTCGAGGGGCGTTTCAGTTGATACTTACGACTCTGAATTCATAAATTACGACTTATGAGGACAACTCGAATGCAGCATTAGAATAAAGACCAAGGGAAACCTTTGTATCCTAGCTTTCGCCAAAGGTACGAATATCGGTGGACCAGTACTTTTAAAGTCAGTTATAACTATTCCTAGTTTGGGACCAGTACATTCCTGACAAATCTGTTTCCAGTCATTGCTAAGCTAAGCTAATTGGCTGTTGGCTGCAGTGTATATGAAAGGGATATGAGCTATGTATTGACCTAGTCACCTAACACTGCAAGAAAGTGAACAAGTGAATTCTCAACATGTTAAACTATTAAAAAGCAAACCGAAATCCCATTGTCCACAGGCACCATCCTCCATGAAGAAACACTGTGTAGCTGCAGAAAAACATCCACCAATAAAGCTGGCTCAGACGCCGAAGAGAATTTTTACCATTTTTTCAGGTTTTCAGAAATGCGTATAGCACATAGAGTTTTATGTGGAGACTAATTTCGTCTTTGCTGCGTTTATCTGCTTTGTTTCCTCCTGCCGGCACTGTCATGTTCACCGAGCTATAAAGTGGTTTTACGTAACAGTCGTTCTGAACTTTTATGTGTGTGTACGAGTTTCACATTCACCCAGCCAACCTCATTACACCTGCGGGCCTTTTTAACAGTGTTAGCCATGGCTAGTTCCTGTTTATATATTCATCCCTAAAACAGTTTGCATCCCCAAGCAGACCGCAAACCCCACAAGTTCCTGCAGTCATAATACGCCAGTCATTATGCACATTCAGATGAAGAGTGTGAAATATATTTCAAACTGCAAACACATGAAAAAAAAGCAAAGAAATGAATGCACTTTTGTGATTGCAGGTGCAGGATACCACAGGCGCTGTACACAAGTTTTTCAGTTCTCTTCCGAAAGTGAGGCACACCTACCACCTGTAGCAAAGAACGATGCCAGTCAACTGAAACCTAAACCATCACCATCATTGCTAATTCACTGCCTTAGGTAATCACTACACTATGTTAGATCCAGCAGGCAGTGAGTTTCGATCCGCCCTACCACCAGGCTCATCCACTACTTTGTTCCCCCCTGACTGATTTAATTCCAGCCACAGCTTGATTTATAGCTCTTCATGTCCAACACTTTCCCTCAACAGCTACCTTCCCCTCCTATGTCTCCTTCTCACTTATGCATTCTCGCCATGCCTTTAAAAGTGAGGAGAGTGTGCATTAGCATACTGAAGTATAGGGTCTGTGCCCTTTAATGGAGGAGCTGAAGAGGTGACAGAGGAACAGTGCAGAGCTAGTTTACAGGCTTGAACCATTGTGGAAAGTTTACAAGTGAGCCTGTCCTCATTAAAGGGGAAGTGCCATTTTTTTTTTATAAATTGGACATTATTTCTGGGATAAAATACTGCCATTTACTTACCTATATCACTTTGGAATCATGTGGAGTTTTTCCAACGATATTTGGATATGATGATATCCATTTAACAGGAGTGAATGGGGCACTGAAATGCAGCCAGTAAATGACACAAACTTGACCATTTCTCAAATAACAGATGTTTAATTAATAAGACAGGCTACACTATTACTATTCTCATTTGAGTCTGGAGTTGTCCCTAACTTGAGAAAATTCAATCTGTAAACAGACTCTACTTCCTGTGTATCATAGTTTACTAAGGACCCCTAGTACCCACCTGTGTGGCCTTCACTGTGCATGAACTAAAATACTTATTTGTGATGTTGTCACACACGCATACATGCTTTTGTTTTAGTTCAGGCACTGTGAAGGACACATAGGTGGGCACTACAGGTCCTTCGTAAATTATGATACAAAAAAAACAGAACTTCCCCTTTAAGAGAGCTCACATCCACACACAATTAGAAAATATTTATTTACATAGTTTTAGGATCTCTGTCGTCTTGACTGACAGCCAAAACAAATCTGATACCAGATTTGCTGCATGTCTTAAAATTATTTGTGTTGTATTTAACTGAATAAAAACACTTCATAGGCCAGAAGATAGTGTGTGTGTGTGTGTGTGTGTGTGTGTGTATATATATATATATGCATTGTTGACTATCTACAGGAGAAAGCACTTCCCAGTTTAGGTCTGAACATGCTTGGTGTGACCCACGTAAAGTGGAAAAGGCTTGTACAGGTAATCAGGAGCACAGCACAGGGACTGTGGAGGAATAGATGGATTAGCTGATGAAAAGTGAGATAGGGAAGGCAGCGACCAGAGGCAGGAGTGCGCTGGACCGTTACACCCTGATGATGGCATACATCCAGTGCACCTGTCTGTCTGAGCTGCTGCACCTGTCTGCTCTCTGTGATTATCTTCTCTCATGCTTGATTTTTCTCTTGTGCTGACTGAGTTGCTCCCCTCTCCCTTACTCTGTGCTCTGCTTTAGTTTTATTCTCATCTTCTTTTCCTCCCAGAGTTGTTGCTGTTGGTCCTTTGGCATAAAAAAGCAGCAGTCCTGCACAATGGATCCAATTATGGCTGACTTTCATGACAAGTGTAACACTGCTGCAGGTTAAGGTGGAGGAGGCAGCAAGAAGTGATGCTAAATATCAAGGGTGGCCGCTCCAGAGGCCTGAAGTAATTGCACTGCGGCAGCGGAGGAGAGAGAGGAGAAGGAGAGATGCAGAGGCTTTTTTTAAATCTCTTTCACTTGATTTTACCACTGTGTTGAAGGCGCTTAATCCTAGAAATCCTTTCTTTTTAAAGCACTATATCTTTTGAGTCAAGCATCACTTCACTTGTTGGATTTGTGAGACCACAGAGACCAGACTGATTAAATAAGCTGCAGTCTGTTAAAAAGGACTTTTAACTAATTGTTTTATTGATTTGTACTTTGGTGACAGGTTTGTCTGTCATATGTGATGGCATACATTGATGGCTGCCACATTTGCATGTTCCAAATGTGCATGAGCACACAAAAAGCAAGCTTGTATGATATTCAAAATAGGGAGGTTTTATCAGCAGCAACAATCACCTGCATTGAAACACTGAAAACACTGGAAAGACTTTTCTCCCTCCCACACGGGTGTGATAGGCTGCAAAATTACAGCTGCTAAGACTTTCAAATGTCCAGAGAGATGCTGGCTTACAAGTAAAATCCCACCATTCTGGCATCAAAATGTGCAGAAAAAGGCAGGGTGAAGTATAAGCACAGACATGGCACAACAAGTAATCAGGAACCCCTGGCACTCCAAGATGCCTCCTAATCCCTGCTGGCTTTGAGGGAGGTAAAAAAACAGCTTGAATCACTGCAGTCAGGATGCTGCAGTCTGTTTAAGGGACAGGTTATGAGGCTGATTGAAGGAAGTGAGCAAGGCGAGTCTGACCTCCCGCTTGTTTAATTCAACAGCTTTGGCTGACTTACAATAAGATGTGGCCTCCAGTTTTACTCTGGCAAATTCTCATAGGCACGCAGGTGTTCATTGGTTATTAGCAGAGAGCTACCGGGGCTCCTGAAAGTTAATATCAGTGCCGTTTGATGGATATCTCACCTCCTTCTCCAGCCTCTTCCCAGATGGGTCAAGCCATGACTTTGCATGCCAACAGACTTTTGTTTACCATCATTCTCATCCCAGTCAAAGCAGGATAAAGACCCTGCCACTCCCTCAATCTAATTTTAGCATCAGGCGTTCCTCCATCCTCCTCCTCTGTGCTCACTCAGTGATGCTCCTCCTCCTGAAAATAACTGTATGTGACCCTTATATTTCAGTTAATTCAACGAGTAGATATAAATGGCAGTTGAATGATGCGTCCCATGTTTTCTACAAGTCTGAGCACAACCGATGTGAGTACTTTTCTCCTCAAAACAAAGAACCAAGAGCATCTATGACTCCCTATTGAGTCAACATAATATCATTGCTGTGGCTGATGGTGCAAGAAGACAAGTCCTCACATGATCTTATCTACTGTTGCAATAATACACATTTGCAGTGGTGTAGATCAAGTAGTAAGATGTAACACAAGCACGTAAAATGACACAATGGTGTGTTTCTTTGTGTGTTTCACAATCTATAATTGCCTGACCAAGGCGAGAAAGAACAGCACCTGAACCTCACCATGCGTAAAAATGCCTCAAGTGGCCTCTGATAACTATCATATAAGTTATGATACATTTCTTACCTTCAGAGTTTGAAGGGTCCCATGCTCTGGGGGAGGAGGTTATGATAGCAGTTGGTGTGAGTTGAGCAGTGAGATGGAAAAGCGTTACATCACCAGCAGTAACAGCACCGAACTCAAAACGCCTGTCTGGCTGCGGAGCGGAGAGACGCGCCGATGATCGATACCCAAGAAGTCTTCAGAAGAGACGCACTCGGTGGAATCCCTCTGAGAGGAGTCTGCGGGTATCTCTCTTACGGCACATTAACCATACAGTGCGCTCGGAAGCTAGTTCTGTGGATCATGTGATGTATCAGAAGCAGCTGAGCTCTTTTGGCATCTGGGCGCAGCTGGACCCGCGTACCAGACTAATGCTCATGTGTGGTTCACAATCACATTGACTGCAGAAGAGCCACAGTCCCGCCTATTGGTAGTAGCACTGCAACACCGCGGCCACAGGCTGCACATGCTTGTTGTGGACGCGTTTCTTTACGCGTCATTACACACCACAGCAATCGATCACTTTGCTGCGTCCTCTGTGGTTTGAACGCATCAACCAAAATAATTTTTTGATGCACATATTCACACTCCCAAGGTTGTGCTACCTTTATATGCACTTCATACACACGTTTTTAAGAAACCAAAACAGCTGCTGCACTGATAGAGTGAGGTAGAATAAGGATTAATTGTTAGAGACACACAAACACATGTGACGCATTGCAGTTTATGGTTAGATAAATTAATCAACACTTTTTTTCCACTGTCATATATTGTGCATACAGTAATAAGCAGGAATGCCTGTTGCTAAAGGTTTGGGGTTCGATTTTTTTCCAAACGTCACCTGTTGCGTTCAAGTAATGCAGGAATCAGAACACCTCAGCATAAACGCCACACATAGAATAAAGCATGGATAAATACAATGGCCTATTTGATTGAATTCAAACACTGATATTGTTATTGTAATATTTCAAACACGCCGCTGATATGAAACCATGCCATCAGGTGAGTGTAATCACACATCCCATCAATGCACAGTGCAAATACTCCTATAAGACTGCAATATTCCCGATATCTGTGAATGCAGCACCGTTACGTCCTGCCCTACCAGGAAGAGGAGGAGAAGCCGGAGACACTGGCTGTAGGTTTGATTTAATTACTGTTTATGAATTTAGTAAGACATCACAGTGAAGGTGACAGTTATATCTTGGTTCATCCTTTAATTTAAAAGAGAGGAATAATTCTGTTTATTAACAGCATGACTTCCTCTCCTGTTCACGTCTGTTCATTGGCTTGTTATTGCAAAGTAGGATAAACTCCGGGTTTATCCTCACTGGTAAATCTAAAATAACGTCTTTTCTTTACAGTCGCTTTGGTTGCGAGTTGTCCTTAGTCTAAGAGCAGGTTCATATTGCAGTAAAATAAGTTCTACTGGTGAATTCACGTTTAAGTCTGATTGAAGAAACTGAAAGTATGGTTCACTTTGAATGTTATGAAATAGAACCGATTTCAATATAATTCAATACAATGAATTAACGTGTAAAAGTTGAGCCATATTTTTTAAATACATTTTTAATATATTTTTAAATATTTTACATTTTTAAATGAATGGGCCCAATGGTGCAATCCTTCCTGTGTGGATTGGGAATCTCCTTCTTCATTTACTTTACTACAGGAACAGGAGTGAAAAGGCCAAGGAGGGGGAACTACAGCATCTGTTTGGCAGAATGGACAGCCAGGAGGTGGGGGATTTACTGAAGAAGTGCCTACATGTGGCCAAACAGTCCACTCAGCCCAGCGAGAAGGAGCGGCTGGCCTACTGTAGCTGCAGAGGTCAGACATAAGATGGTGCTGTATGTTCGGTTTTCATTTGGGCTCTGGAGGAATTCAGATTAGGATTTGACTAAAGAGATTTGGTGGAATTAGTCTCCCATAAGATCCAAACATAGCGGTATATGGTTTAAACTGACAATGAGGAACAAAGGTTTTTATTTACTCAGTGAATCCAACATGATGCTGGCATGCATTCGAGGGGATTTCCTTTTGTTTAACTAATTCTTTGCAGTAACCCAAACTGGGACAGTGTTCATTATAAACCCACTTCTAAGTCCTGTATGACCCAGTCCCTCTGCCTTCCCACTGCCCACATAGCCCATAACACGCCTCCACCAATGTTTCTGGTGTAGCTTTGAGCGAAGTTATCAAGTGTTGTCTGTGTTATTCACACAAGTCACTGTTACACTCTTGTTGGATTAAAAAAATACCCTTACTTCCTATAGACTCGCTGTGTGCAGAGCTGGCCTCTCTCCTGCAGGAGGCGATGGAAATGAAGTGGCCGTTTGTTCCTGAGAAGTGGCAGTACAAGCAGTCAGTCAGTATCAATGACAAGGCCAACCTCAGTGACCTCATCAGCAAGCACCTATCTCAGCTACTGGTAACTATGACACAGCTCTGTAAAGGTTTGTATGTTGTGTCACTGATAGCAGATATTTATTATATATATATACATGTTTGCTGTGATGCCAGGCTGTTCTAGAAGCTTCCATTGAGGCTCAGGAGGCACAAACAGCACTGGCGCTGGTCTTCTTGGTTGACCGCTTCCTCTACTGGACAGATGAGTCCAGCCGGCTGCTGAAGATTACCAAGCTGCTCCACAAACGCTACCCAAACACACCTGTTGCTCCACAGCTGGTCATCCGACAGGCCAGAGTCTACTTTAACTCTGGTACAGTGTGGTGGAGAGGAAGGGAAGAGTAACACTTCATCATCCTAATTGTTGATTTTGGAAATGATATGCTCATAACGTTGGAAATGTAAAAAAGACATGTCATCATATATTATACAGAGCTGCATCTTCCCTACAGGCAGACTACAGAAAGCAGAATACATACTGAGCAGTCTGATTAACAACAGCGGGGCCACAGGTAGGTGCTTTGTTATTTTAACTGCTTTTTAATGATGTATATAAATAAAGGTATTGTACGTCGATGTTTTCTTTTCAGGGTGTTGGGTCTACCACTCTGAAAGTGACAGGGCTCTGGTGTAGGCTGTTAGTGTTCAAGTACGTGGGATGATTTTACAAAAGCTCGGTAAGATTGTTTTTCCTGAAAGATGATAGTTTACTCCACTGATACAGTGATGTCATGGCTGTTTCCTGCTCTTTTTCAGGTCTGTGGCTGGAGGCCGCAGAGCTAATCTGGGCCTCTCTGGTTGGGTACTATGCACTTCCTCAACCTGATAAAAAGGTAGCCCAGTGGCACAACCACAATATTGCCACAACTTTTGGCCTATTATGAGCTTATAACCCTTTACTCTGCATCTCTATATTTTATAGGGCATTGGAACCTCTCTTGGCATACTGGCCAACATATTGTTGTCTATGAATGATGAGGACTTCCATGCTTTTAGAACTAATCCAGATATTGATCTGGTAAGTTTATCTGACATGATGTTTTAAAGAGGACTTTTTACACTCTGGTCCAACTTTAACACACTAAAGGAAATTGGAAAAAGCCAAATAGGTCCTCTTTAACTCTTTGAGTGCCACTGACGTATTTAAACGACATTTAAAATCCAACACTTGAGTGCCATTGACATAAAATATGACTTGAAATATGACTCAAAATGGGCAAAAATGCTGGCCCAAGGCACTTTCTTTTTTATAAAATGGCTGGCACTCAATGAGTTAATACTGTTGGCTTTATGTCATTTAATGATGTCTGTGTGATTATTTGGAGCAGTCTTTACTTGGGGACAAGACTCATCGTCTTCTTTCAGCAGCCCAGGCAGCTAAGATGGCAGTGGTTTACAGCCAGTACACTTCACTCTATGTGTTGACCAATGTGGTAAGTTGTTCTGTTGACAGGTCTTTGTTGCCTGACAAATCAAGAGGTATAAAATGTGCTGACTGCCTCTTTAATTATTCCTCTGCTTTGCTCTGTCTTCTCAAGGTAACTCAGGGGACCTGCCTGTTATCGTACAGTTTCTCAGTGGTGTGCCCTGCCTCTCAAAGGCAGTCTTACCTCCTGCAGGCCAGAAAGGCATTTGCAATCGGCCTGCTCACCAAATCAGACGGTGAGCTGGTCACCAGCAAGCAGGAGCTTCACACCTTCCTGAAAGCTGCCTATTCTCTCACCGTCACTCAAAAGTGGCTTGGCACTCATCAGGATGTTGTTGCGAAGGCAACTCAAGCTTGCCAAAAAGCTTTAGCACATTTCTATGATTACTGCAATGCAGATACCCAGGACAAAGACGGCCTCTGTGCTGAAATCATGTATCTGGTCGCCCAAATCAAGCTTCTGCTGCGAGTGGAGCCTTTCCTTAATTCAGACAAGGGGTCTTTCATCCCTGACAGTTACAGAAATGTCAAAGACACGTTGGTAAATTTCACACTGGAGGGTTTCGCCAAAGTGATGCTGAGATTCCAAAAGTATCATGCATCACTGTGCGAGATAACCGACGCAAACTGTAAGGGGACCACAGATGAGATAGATGGGGTGAGGATATGTATAACTGCACTGGAGACCACAGCAACACTCAACACAGAATACAGCACTGAGGCCTGCAAAGTGTCAGAGACACAACAGAGAGCTTCAAATCCATCTGCTGTGAACCAACCTCTAAAGGCTGACCTTTGTACAACACTAGAAAGTACAGATAACCTTGGCTCTTCATGGCAGAACTTCTCCTTGAGTAGTTCAGGGTCGCCTAGGCCCAGTGGCGGAGGCTTCTCAGGAAGTAGTGCCATTGAACGTGAAGCAAATGCACGTAATCAGAGCTGTCTGACAACTGAGGTTAATGATGATAGGTTGGAAAGCATGCTACAACCTGCAGATGAAAAGAAGAAGCAAGACTTAGAAGGTTCTCAGACAGTCCTGAGGTCTGCAATACCTACCACTTCCTCATCCAATGTGAACGGCGATTCAGAGAAGATCAAAGTGATTCAAGCTGCAATAGAGACTCTGGACACTGAGGAGGATTGGATGACTGACGTTGGTGCGGTGCTGAAACCAACAGCCGAGGGAGCAGCACAATCCTTATCCCAGCTAGCTCTCAGGACATTCTCCAGCTCACTCGGTAGCAGTTTTGGTTCCCATTCGTCATGGGAAAAAATTTCAGCTGACCTGATCTCAGCCACAAATGGTAAACCTCAACAAGACAACCAAGCAAAAGCAGGAACCAGCCAAAGGAGCAAGTCACCAGAGTCTGATGGGAGCTTCTTCCTCTTGGAAACCCTTGATTCCGAAACCAGTAATTCAACTCATGACTACAAAAACCACACATCTGGATCCGATGTCAGACCTCTGGAGAGCTTTAACGTTAACCATAATTTGGATGTTGCAGTTGACTCACTATCTGCAAAACCTGCTGCCAAGAACTCTCAGTTTGTCCCAGAACAGTGTGCCTCCACTGAAACCTCCACAGAGAGTTCCTTTGAAATGCTGGAGGAGCATCAAAGTGAACACCAATGTAGCGAAGGTGCCTCTTCAGAAGAAGTCAATGGCCCTCAGATGAAGAACCCCTTGTGCTACAGCTGCCTAAAGCACAGCGTAGCTGGTGTTGTCTCAAAGAGTCAGTATTTGTTGTCACCGCAAGATTACCAAGCCCTACTGGCTGGAGTTTGTCATGAATGTCTGCTGAGGAGACTTCACAGTGACAAGACACAATTCAAACTCAAGACACACAGAAGCGCCTATAGTAAGTTTGTCTATATCATTAGTACATCCTTTTATTCAAGCTTGCAGCAGATTGAAGATTGGGTCAGTCAGCTGTGTGTTAAAGGAGCAGTGTGTAGGATTTAGTGAGATTTTAAGGTGTGAATAAAACCTTGATTGCTGTCTGCTAATCTGTGAATACCATCTTCATCAGGTGCTCTTCATTTAAAGTTCTCCAAAGCCACAGGACTGTGGACAGCCAGGGAGACCTGTGTTTACGTCGGGGAGCCGATGGGGATGCAGGGCAAGCAGAGGGCGGCCATATGGGTGCAGTTTTTACACCAGGAGGAAAGGTTAAGCAGGTATGCAGCTGCACATTTCAGATACAAGTTAAAGGGGAGGTTCTGTTTTTTACAAATTGGACCTTATTTCTGGGATAAAATACTGCCATTTACTCACCCATTTCACTTTGGAGTCATAGTATTTCTGAAGATATTTGGATTTGATGATATCCATTTAACAGGAGTGAATGGGGCACTGAAATGCAGCCAGTAAATGACACAAACTTGACCATTTCTCAAATAACAGACGTTTAATAAGATGGGCTACACTGTTACTATTCTCATTTGAGTCTGGAGTTGTCCGTAACTGAACTAAAACAAAGCATGTATGGGTATGTGACAACATAAACACAAATAAGTATTTTAGTTCAGGCACTGTGAAGGACAACATAGGTGGGTACTAGGGGTCCTTAGTTAACTATGATACACAGGAAGTAGAGTCTGTTTACAGATTGAATTTTCTCAAGTTACAGACAACTGACTCAAATGAGAATAGTGACAGTGTAGCCCATATTTTTAAAAGTCTGTTATTTGAGAAATGGTCAAGTTTGTGTCATTTACTGGCTGCATTTCTGTGCCCCATTCACTCCTGTTAAATGGATATCATCAAATCCAAATATCATCAGAAATGCTCCAAATGACTCCAAAGTGAAATGAATGAGTAAATGGCAGTATTTTATCCCAGAAATAAGGTCCAATTTATAAAAAAACAGAACTCCCCTTTCACTCACAAATCACTTAACTCTCACTTTTTCCTGTATATTTGTGTTCTCAGTTATGTGGGGAAAGATTACTTGAAGCCAAAGGAGATCCAGTTTCACCTGAAAGATGTGGAGAGACAGATGACAGCCCAGTACTATGTGACTAAATTCAACAAGAGTCTTTATGACAGAGAAGTCATGGCTCAGATCTTCTTCATTCCATCAGAAGCACTATTGGTGAGGGCAAAGCATTAAATAAAAGCATAAAGTAGACATCAGATTAGAATTGAAACCATCCATGAATGCCACTTTAATGGGATGTCCTTCACAAATACAGTACATAACTTAAGAGACAACAGAGCATGAATGACAGAATAGCCTTCAGTCGCCAAGGAACAGTGTTTGTTGAATTTAAAGTTACAGCTAGAACTATATACGGTAGTAGAGCCAGTACTGTTGGTTATATGTCTAGAATCTAGACTCTAAAAGGCTTTTTAAAATGAGGCATTATGACATTAATAATAGCTTAGTGGTGTTGTCTTAACTGTCTCTGCACTTCCTTGAATGAACTTGCCTCTGCTCTTTGATTAGAGGAGAAAATTACACTGCAAATTTCCCTCGTCTGTCTTGTTTTCTGTACTTGTGAATAGATTCTGAATGGAAATGAGATCGCAGGCTGTGTAACAGTGGAACCTTACATGCCCGGAGACTTTGTCAAACTCACCAACAACACTGGAAAAAAGGACAGGAGTTTCCAGGCTACAGAATATGGTCTTGCTTTTGGACACTTTACCTACCTGCTCTCTGACCGCCAGGAAGTTGTCGTAGATCTGCAAGGTGGGTCACTGATCACTGAAATATACTGTAGTGAGATGATTTTCCACAGAACTATGGTTTATGTTTGTCATATGGACACACATACGTATATGCAAATATTTGCTCTTAATGCAGCATCCTTCCTTTTTTCTTTCACAGGGTGGGTGACAGCCAACGGCAAAGGGTTGACTTACCTGACTGACCCCCAGATTCATTCCACTAAGACCCCCAGAGGCCCCTCTAACTTTGCAGACAAAGGCCTAAAGTACTTCCTGGATGAGCAACATGGGCCAGAGTGCAACAGCATTTGCCAGTTGCTCAAACTACCTCCAGTGGTCAGGTAGCCACATGTCATGCCTCCTCAGATCAACCAGGTGTGCAGTGTTCACCAGGGGGTCACCCTCATTTTGCATCAAGCTTTGTTTGCCTGGTGTATTCACCTTACTATATCTGGAAATAATTTCTAAATACATTGTTATATCACTCATTGTGTGATCATCATCGCTGTGTGACTGGAATGTTGTCTAACTGGGCTGGCAGTGTAGACATCTCTTTCTCAGTGTGAACCTTGAAAATAAACTTGTAGACATAAAAACATGAGTGGTGACATTCAAAATCGATGTAAGACGTAAGGAGGTTACAAATAAATAAGCCATCTATCTTCAGACTTAATGGGAGAGTGATTTAATACAAGATTCCAAAAAGTTGCTACCATCATTCAGGCAGTCAGGTGACTGTCGTGCAAGGTGAGTCAGTCTTTACAGTGTTTTCTTTGTCAATGACAAACCTTTGTTCAAAGTACCCAATCATGTAACTGCATATTAAGATAATAAATATCATTTGCTCTTCACCTTCAAATACTGGGATATGAGCCAGAGTGGGAGACTAATGTCACCAGTGTTGTTTATTATCATATGTTATATACATATAGTAAAACTGCATGATTGCAGGTTTCCTAGAGTTTATAACCTCAAATTTTAATGTGCCAACCAAATTCTAATAAGATAATATGAAACAATTACTTTTTAAATTCTAACCATAGCTGATGAGATACAATAACAATGGCATTCTGATTACATTAATGAACAGTGTATTGCTTTGTATGCATTATAACATTTTTATGTAGTATATTATGTATGTGTTGGTGATCAACAAATTATTTATGAGTGTTTAATTAATTGTTTGCAGACTATAAATATAACTTTGTAAAGTGATCGATGGACAATGTATTTGTACTATTTATCTAAATGTTGCCTATAGATGTTTTATAAACCAAATATTAATAGTTAATAAAGTTTTACACATATGCCATCAAGCAATTCCTGCAAATAATTTCAAAAATTCACAAATATTGGGAAATCAAACATTGCAAATGTATGAAATAATGCTCAGTGGAGTAATTTCTGCAGTCACACACCTTCACATCATATGACAGTGATGTCATTCAAAGAGCTATTAGCACACATGAGCCTACTTTCCATTCAGTCTAAATCCAGTCCTGGGTTTGTTATCAGCCTCCCTCAGTTATGAACACAAACAACATTCTTTACCCCTGACCAACTGTGCTCAGACCTCACACCCTGCATGCACTTAATGAAATTTCGTAATTTCACTGAGAAGTTCTGCTTTTTGCACTGTTATGTGTATAAGATACTGTATTATATTTCAGGTAGATATGTTCTAAATTTGTATAGATATGCTCATCCTTCTAAACACAGTGAACACAAAGTAGAGCAGGTTTGATTTGTTGGGAGAGATAATGGCTCTTACAGTTTTTTATCTTGATGTGAGCCTGGTGACAACAGCGTTTTACAGTTATATGACTCATATAGGGTTAATGTTAAACCCCAGAAGCAGGACTGCTTCCTGGAGTCTCTGTGTTTGTGTATATATAAGGAAGTGACTGCTCTCTGGAGCACCAGAGTGTTTTTGGTCGCCTGTCCAAAGGAGCATGGAATCCAAAATGATGAGACTCTTCGTAGTAGTATCGTGTTTACTGGCAGGCTACCTGGCTCAGAAGCCTCACCCATGCTGTGAGTAAATTAACAGCTCTTATTTCTTATCCCATTTTATGCTTTGTCATTTACACAGTGATCAGGCTTAACTTTACAAATGTGTGTTCTTTAATAATGCAGCGTTAAATATTTCACACATCTTCTCCCACAGCAAGTCCTCCTTTTCTGACTGGAGCGCTCTCTGTGGTGAGTGTTTATCGTGTCAAAGCAGGCCCTGATCTGTGCATAACTAGTGAGTACAATTACAAAATGAAAGAAGGAAATATAAACTCACATGATCGTTCTCCAGTCCACACAGAATGAAAAGCTGTGGGCGTATGCCAGATACATCTACGATGCAATGGGACAACGGATCCGGCTCATGGAGCTGGGCTCTTATAAGAATAAATCATTCACCTTTGATGCACTCCTGCTCTTCAGAGAGGTGACAAATGCAATGACATGACCCTCCCAAGTATTTATTTTGCAATGTATTTGCTCCTGATTTGAGATGAAAAGTACAAGGAAAATAATAGTATAGAGGTAGAAGCCGAGAGCTCGGCTTTGAAAGATTATACTCAATTTCTAGTATTTGAACTATCAATGTTATTGTTTTAAATCTCAACAAAAAGTTGTCTTTAGCATGAGCTCCTTCCTCCACAAAAAGAATCCATCTGAGATATACAGCACATAGACTGAAGAGACATAAAGGCATGGAAGACCTTGTCCTTCTTTATTAATGTAGACTTGAAATTGAAAATGGAATTCCACCATGGTGTTAGAATTTTCCACATACATTGCTCTACGTGTTATTCGAGTAAAAATATATTGAAATGCAAGTGCACATCAAACCATAAACTTGGTATCTATGTTCCTGTATCGATGATGAAGTGACATCTTAACTAAAGATGCAGCTTGACGAGAGAACTGATTTTCATTTTGACACCAAAATGTGTTTTTTTTTCTTTTTTGAATAGTTAGAAAATTGCGTTTGAAATTTTGTTTTGACTTAAAGATTGCTTACATTAATAGAAAATCAGGTTAAATTATTTATATTGCGTTTTAATTTTCAAATTCGAACAGTTTTCGCTACAGTTGGGCACAGCTTGTCAAACAGCTTAACCATGTTCATTTCTATATGGTCATAGAATGTGTGTGTGAGAGGAAAATGCAATCCGGCTCATTGCATTTGTTTTTTAACATGTATTTATTGATTTTTTTTCTGTTTTCAACACCACAAAACTACATCACAATGCATTGCAATGACAAAGACATACAAGGCAGCATTCAATCAAAAGAGGAAAAAAAGGAAAGAAGAAAGGAAAAAACACAATACAGACCTCTCTCTTATATATAGATAAAAAGGCATGTTTCCATTCTCTATTCACATTTGCAGGGCATCCTTTAAGTCCGCATTCTTTATGAAGTTCAGAATCATTGCATTTCAACTTTTTTTTTCACAAACATACAGTTTGTGCTATTGTGGAATCATATTTTCATTATCAAGTTTACATAATTTTAATATTGGCTTCCACGTGCAATGATGAGATTAGCCAGGGCCTTGCAAATGATATACAGAAGGAATGGTCACTTTCTTTTATCACATCAACAAAACCATAATCTTCAATGTTCATGTGTCAAGAGTTCACAATATATAATACTAATATAGTTTAAGTCAGGCTGTACGGTAGTGGTCATGTGAAAAGTCACAGGTTTGTGAATAAAGTGTCATGTAACATTACATTTGCAGATTTTAGAGCAATTAGTAATATTTAATGTTGTTTCACAGCAGTTGTATGGTATAAGCAGCGTTAAAAACTCATTTTTTCTGCAACTTTAAGTAATAAGTTAGCACATCCAGACAAACAGGTTTGTTACTAAATTGGTGTTTAATCAGTCAGAAATTATTATATATAGTGTAAAAGATAGGTGTTAAAGAATTATATGAACTCTAATCAAAATAAGTAATCGTCATCCTCCTCCAATAACATTCATCCATCAGAAAACCATGTACGAGATCAACGATCATGACCGCACCTGCAAGAAAAGGCCTCTGAAGGCAGACTTCCACCCTATGGCTATCCCAAAAACTGCTTCTTTCCTGAGCCAATCTGTTCTGGGCAGCTCTTCTAGACCCGCACAAGGACTCCTGATCAACACTTGGACAGGAGATCTGCCCAAAAAAGCAGGTTAGGAGCATGCATGATGCTTTGCTCTGTCTATTCTTCCATCACAGTTAATCAATACAGTCATTTCCATCTGTGACCTTGACAGGAAAGTTCATGAGCACGGTCACTGAGTTCGGCTGCATTCCTCTCAGCACTGTCTACCACACTGACCAGTATGGATGGGTGCTGACAACGTTAGTGTACATTAACATCATCACTGGTCAGACAGTGATCTTTGAAAATCAGAAACACTTGCCAAATTCGTAAGTGATACTTATGTTACCATCTTTCTGTTTGCTAGTCTCTTCAACAACGTCATTGGGATTGTGGATCCCGGTCAACTCATCCCACCAGACTTCTGCCAGGATGCAGAGATAAAAGCTGACAACGAAGAGCAGCCAGCAGACTTCTTCAGCTTGTTCCGTAACAACCACTGAATTTCTCAGATGAAAAGAAGAGCAAATAAATCACAGCTATGTTATCTAGTATACGTCACATTTAGCCTACTCCTCAGAACAAATATCATTCTGTTGGATTTGACTCTTCCTTCTATCCTGAACTTAAAGCTGCTCATATGTTTTCATATTAGCAATTTGAAAATTCCCTGTATCTGACAATATTTTTATCAATACAAATACAAGAATAAAATCCATATATTTCACCATGTCTCTGTGGGTATTGGCAACATGCAGCATTGCAATATTAAGGAACAACTGATGCATTTCCCTGTATCATGTATTTCTTTCAAGTGCCCAGTGAAATAAATTGACATGATTCTCACACTGCCAAAAGTAAGACTGGGAGCATTTCTATTCCCAAAATTCAAATTTGAATTCACCTTTAAAAGCTATGCCAGCTGATTAGGACACTACTCAGAGCTGGCCCAAGGAATAAGCGTACTGAGCACCTGCTTAGGGCCCCCTGGCCTCTAGGGGGCACTAAGAGTGCTAAGATTTCACAGACACCGAGTGGAGGAGACACAGGATGCCTCAAAAGTCAGGGAGTAAAAAAAGAAAAGAAAAATAGCCCAGAATTCCTGAATTTGCCCATAGTTTATAAACTAGCTCACTCTTCTCCCCATATTACGTTCCAGAGCAGCAGCAGCAGTGCTTCTCCTACCAAGTAACTGTCATGCTGTTCTTTTCTCAAATTACACTCCTAATCAAAATTTTATTTCTATTTTAGGGGGTTTTTTTTGGGTAGGGTTTTTTTGAGATGTGGTCTTAAACTTTCGACTGCTGATAAACAGTCTATTTCAGTTTAATGGCTGTTTGCAATAAATTGCTTACTCAATTTTTTTTGTCTCACTCCCATTTCTTCTTTTTGCATGTTGAAGCACTACATAGAACCTTCTTAAGATCCAACAGTGCAAAATGTAAATTCTTGCAACTGGTCTTAAAATTTTGATCAGGAGTGTATGAGGATGATAGTCAAATGCATCGTTAAAATGCAAAGATTTATGATCCAACACTGGAGAGGTAATGGCAACATAGCAGTGATATATTTTCTACCGTTTATCCTCATAGGGTCTCAGGGGGGCTGGAGTCTATCCCAGCTGTCTTAGGGCAGAAGGCAGGGCACACCCTGGACAAGTCTCCAGTTCATCATAGGACACATAGAGACAGACAACCACTCACACTTACATTCACACCTACAGTCCATTTAAATTAGCCAATTAATTAATGAAATTAATGCATGATTTTGGATGGTGGGAGGAAGCCCAGAGAGAACCCAGGGAACACAGGGAGAACATGCAAACTCCACACAGAAAGGCCCCGGGCCCGGGATTCGAACCCGGTACCTTCTTGCTGTGAGGCGACAGTGCTAACCACTATACCACCATACCGCCCTAAATTTATTTCTTTTACATTTTTATTTTTGTTGTTTTCACAGTATTATAACTGTATTCTCATCAGTTCCATAAACTATTGACATTATGTTACTGCACATTTTGTTGTTATTACAGTATTATTACTGCATCCTCAACAGTTCTGTACTGTACTGTGCAGTGTCAAAGGTAGCAAAAGTACTCGCATTCTTTACTGAGGGAAGAAGCACAGATACAGTTGTGTTCAAAATAATAGCAGTCCCACATCTGTACTTGTGTAAAAAGAGACTTGAGTAAAAGTGAAAGTAGGCTACTTTATTTAAGTAAACATAAGAAAGTAGTTCAGCACAGAAGTAAAAAGTAAAAATTCATTTTTAACTTCATAATACATGCCTCTTTTGATAACTTGGGAAACATTTAAAAGGCACATAACCTAGGATAGTTTTCCTCTTTTATTAGCAACCTGTGTAGTGCTGGTTCAGACAAAAAAACACTATAGACACAGTCTAGTTTTGCTGCAAGCCAATTTCTGACTTAATAATAAAAACTGAACAGTTTCAGCCTACTGAGATCCACCCGCAACTGGCTCAGGCTGATCCGCAACAACACCACGCTCTGCAGCACCGGGCTTCAGGGTGCTGTGCCCCACTGCATGCTGTCATCAGCTAAATCACTAAATATTCAGCTTAAAATATACTGATAGATTCACATGCTGTGATGACAAACTCTACCAACATTAGTGGTGGTCATCACATCATGTCATATTGATTTGGGCTATCGTCTATGTTCTGAAGGCTGAGGATGCTATTGCAGCGTCCGCCACTAGAGGCGCCTTCGCGCCGCATGGAGCTGAGACCTGCACCGTAAGTGAGAAAGGGGAGAAGGAGACAAAGAAGTCCGACGAGAGAAGGAAAGGAAAAGGAGAAAAGTTGTGTTGCCACGGACATTGTGTGTGTTGCCTGCAGTGTAATCAGTGTGCGTCCATAGAGAAGTAAGTCACTCTGTTCTGATATGTGCATGGTCATTGCATCTTCTTTGAAGCAGGCGATGTTAATTTAAGTTAGTCTGTGGCGGCTATGTGTGATTAGCATAGCAGCGCTAATAGCCGGTAGATGCTAACACCGACGAGTTAAATGGATAATCCCGCAAATTTTCTACTGTCAGAGTATCATGGTATCGTTGTGCAATGTTTATTGATCTTGTGGTAATTATATTTCTGGACTGGGTGTTATAAGATAATCGTGGTGATTTGTATTAATAGTTGTTGTTCTTTGTTTATTTACAGAACCACACACACACACACAAGCACACACATAGAGGCACACCTTCACCTGTTGAGCATCAATAAAGCTCCATAAACGGACAGACCGACTCTGTGGATTCATTTGGACTAAGTCTTGGAGGAACATTATAGACTGCGTTCTAACAGACGCACACTCTGCGATTGCACCCTGGGAAACCCAGTTAAAGCATAACATTGAGCCTCCACCACATATGGTCCTTCGAGCCGGATTGACTGATTACAGAGTGAAAATGGCTCATGTTCCCCCAAGTGACGATGTACGTCCACGTCGGCAGACGCCCCCACCAAGATGGATGGAAGACTATGATGGCTATGCCCTGCCCAATGCTGTAGGCCACTCTGCGCACCCCACTGCTGCTACTGAGGAGACCGATTGGAGCAGGACCACAGAGGGATTTGCCAAGATGACACCCCTCATCCAGTGCCGACCACTACACCCTCAGTATCCTACTGAGTGGACAGAGACCTCTCCCAACCCCATTGGAGCTGCAGCACCAGCATATATGAGTACGCCACGGCCGTATCCGGGTCCACATATGATAGATGCGTTGCAGCAGATTCAGGAAGATAACAGGAGGTTGCATGGTAAGGGATATGCGACGCCAGATGGACAGGAGTGGTGCCCCCCCCCCCCAGTTTACAGCCGCCACAGCTGCACCATCAGCCAGAGTCCCACCACCCTGCCAGGGGGGAGAGCACTAGGCTTCTACCGCTGCAACCACCCATCTTACACCCACCACCTGTGACACGTCATACACCGCCATTAGACTGGGACCACCTGCCATTACCTCCACCCCCTTCACCAGTACCACCGCAGCCTCCGCCAAGAGAGCCATATTGCCCACCTGCAGTATAGTGCAGGAATACACCCGATGATGATTGGCCGCCACCCCCACCACCAGTGGTCGTAGCTGACGAAGATGATGAGCCACCAAGGGTCCAGCCTAGACAGTTAGGACGACCAGTTGACCTCGTGGAGGACCTGAGAGAGCGTTTACAGCAGCTGGAAGCGCGACTGTCACCAGCCCCATCTGTGCGATCAGACCCACAGTATGACAGCGTGCTGCCATCTGTTGCACCGCCACAATCTCCACAGCGGCTAGCACCCCCAGCGCCACTTCTGAGCAGCACTGAGCGGACCTACAGAGGCCCAGCACCATCAATCCCCAAGTTCACACGGGGTGATCCAAGAGAGTTCTCCAGACTGAAGCTTGCACTAGACAATATCCTTCCCACTGACGCAACGGAGATGTTCAAGTATCAGGTGCTCTGTGAACACCTTAAGTTTGAAGAGGCTCTCCTGATCACCGACTCCTACAGCAACTCTTCATTCCCCTACTCTGACACAATGGCCTCTTTGACCAAACACTATGGCCAGCCCCACCAGCTATCGGTACAGCGGATTGCAGAACTGATGGAGGAGCCTGCCATCCGAGCTGGTGACACCGTCGCCTTCAGGAGATTTGCTCTGAGGGTCCGAGCTCTAGTCGGGATGCTGGAGCAGCTAGGGGAAGATGGACTCATTGAGTTAAAGTGCGGATCTCATGTGGCCAGACTAATGAAGAAGCTCCCCCAGGATCTCCGCGCCACTTTCCGACGCCACCTTCACTCATGGAAGGCAGGTATCCCGTCATTAATGGACTTCGCAGAGTGGCTCGACTATGAGCTGGAGATCCAAGAGGATGGCGATCGGTTCGAGAAGATATAAGATGTCAAGAGAGGGAAAGGTGGGCTTAAGTAGGAGTTTGAGAAGGACAAGAGAACCACTAAGAGGACAATGAATGTGCTGCATGGGACTGCCCAGGACACAACCTCACGCACAGGGCAGGTTGAGGGTTCAGAGTATTGTGAGACCATAGACAGACCCAAAGTGTACTGTCCATACTGCAGTAATACTCAGCATTTTCTGGATCAGTGCTCGAACTTCAAACAGTTAACCAAGGAGCAGAAGGTGACCTGGGTGAAGTCCAACAACCGGTGCTGGCGCTGCGGACAGCACCATCAGGCAGCCCAGTGTAAACTGAAGGTCACATGTAAGCTCTGTAAAGGGAAGCACCTTGAGGCCCTGCAAGTGAACCTCCGACCTGGCAGGATTGAACACACTGCAGGGGATGAGACTGGCGCAGATGTGAAATCAGCGACAGACGTCCTGTACCTGGACCGCCATGCTGGATGCAACCAGGTCCTGTTGAAGGTCAGTAAGGTGCTGCTGTGCAATGGTGATCACACTCTCGAGACATACGCCATCCTGGACGATGGCTTAGAGAGGACGATCCTCCTCCAGGAAGCTGTTCAGAGGCTGCACCTTTGGGGAACTCTAGAGGGCCTGACCCTGCGAACAGTTAGAGAGGATACGACACGGCTCATCAGTGGCATTCAAGATTTCCCCATCTGATCAGCCAACTAAGTCATTCACTATCGAGAGAGCCTTCACAGCGGGTGGACTAGGACTGGCTGAACACTCTTACCCAGTCAAAGGACTTCAGCGCAAGTATAAGCACCTCAAGTCTCTCCCCCTGAAGCCATTCACGGACGACCATCCACTCCTCCTGATAGGCTCCGACTGTCCGCACCTGGTGGCACCTACTGAACCTGTTCGTCTAGGCCCGCCAGGGGGCCCAGTTGCGGTGAAGACCAGGCTCGGCTGGACACTTCAAGGGCCAGTCAAGTTGCTTAAATGGTGTAACCGCCCACAGCAGTGTCTTTTCGTGTCCAGCATCTCCCCTGCGGCCGACCTCTTCAGCCAGGTAGAGAAGCTCTGGCAGCTGGATACTCTGCCGTACAGGAGTGACAAATTAGTAACCAGGTCGAAGGAGAGACCAAGAAGCCATGAACGTTCTAGAGGCAAAGACTAGAAGAGTGGAGGTGGATGGTGTCCTCCGATATGCCACTCCATTACGGGTGAGTAACATGCCTGTACTCACAGCTCAGCCTGAAGCCGTACTCCCCAGCCTGAGGAGCACAGAGAAGCGCATGGTTAGAGACCCAGCAAAGACAGAGGCTTATCAGGCAGAGATTGTTAAGTTGAAAGAAGCAGGCTATGCATCCGAAATCAGCTCAGACCAGGTTAAGACGTCCAGAGAGTCGTGGTTTATCCCACATCACCTGGTAACACATAACGGGAAGAACTGTATTGTCTTCAACTGTTCTTACACCCACAGGGATAAGAATCTCAACGAGCTGCTGATACGTGGTCCAAACTTGGGTGCCTCTCTCCTGGACGTCCTGCTGCGGTTCAGGGAACACTCTGTTGCCGTCAGCAGTGACATTAAAGGAATGTTCCACCAAGTGAGGTTGCTGCCCAAAGACCGCCCTCTGTTGCACTTTCTCTGGCATGACCTGCAGAGAGACTCTCAGCCTGATGTCTATGAATGGCAGGTCCTGTCATTTGGGACCACCTGTTCCCCTTGCTGTGCCATATACGCCCTCCAGAGGCATGTATATCATGTATATCACAGCTACCCAGGAGATGAAGTGCGTCGGTCCATCGAGAATAACATCTACGTGGACAACTGGTTGCAGAGCTTCCCTACACGAGATATGGCCAAGGACACTGTAGAAAAGCTGAGAGGGCTGTTGCTGGAGGGAGGATTTGAGCTGCGACAATGGGCCAGCAACATACCAGAGGTCGTCGACCATCTTCCCAAAGACATCAGGTCAGACAGCAGTGAACAGTTGTTGAACCACACAGACATGGACCCACAAGAACCTGTTCTGGGGCTGCGTTGGCTATGCCAGTCTGACACGCTGCGGTACAAGTCACGTCTGACAGAACATGCTCCCACCACCATGAGGAACATTTATAAGGTATTGGCAAGCCAATACGATTCCATCGGGTTCCTCACACCATACACCACGATGGCCAAAGTGCTTGTGCAGCAGTTATGGGACAAGAAGCAAGAGTGGGACGACCCGCTGTTGCCAGAGGAGCTGCTGACAGCATGGCAAGATTGGGACAACGAGTTACCCCATCTGGACAACATCAGACAGCCTCGCTGCTACATCACTCCAGCTATGGACCATGCAGCTAATCAGTGGGAAATTTACATCTTCTGCGACGCATCTCAGCGTGCTTATGGCAGTGTGGCATACCTACGCACTGAAGACGCAGACGGGCATGTGGAGGTGGCATTCCTCACAGCCCGGTCCAGAGTTGCCCCTAAGCACCAGCTCTCTATGCCATGCTTAGAGCTGTGCGCAGCGCTCACTGGAGCCCAGCTGGCAGACATGTTAACCCGAGAGCTCACATTGAAGATATCCAGAGTGGTTATGTGGACGGACTCTACAACCGTTCTTGCTTGGATCCAGTCCGACTTTTGTCGCTTTAAGGTGTTTGCGGGGACTCGCATTGCAGAAATCCAGGAGCTCACTGACATTCAAGTCTGGCGCTATGTGGGGACTTCAAAGAATCCAGCGGATGACCTCACCCGAGGGAAATCACTGCAGGAACTCTCCGACGAGAACCGTTGGACCAATGGACCCCCATTCCTGCAGCTACCATCCGACTAGTGGCCTGTGCATCCAGCCACAACGAGTGAAGATACAACCGAAGAGCTGCGTAGACCCACAACCTGTCTGGTTAGTACAGTAACCAGCACAAATCAGGCCTTGCCTGACGCTCAGCACTTTAGCACCTTCAGCGAACTGGTGAAGGCGACAACCGAATACCTTCATGGGGCGCCTGCTGATGCTCAAGGGACACCGACTGCAGGAGAGTTCAAGAAGGCGGAGCTCAGCATCCTGCAGCCCGCACAAAGAGACAGTTTCCCCGAGGAGGTTCAGTATCTGGCAGCAGGGAAACAAGTCCCGTCCTCCAGCAGTTTAATCACGCTGGCTCCAGAATATGACACGTCATCCCAACTTATACGAGTAGGAGGTCGATTGCGACGCTGACAGGATCTGGAGGAAGATGTGATACACCCTGTAGTCCTCGACCCAAGACACACTGTGACCAAGCTACTCATTCGTCAGGTCGATCACGATTTGAAACACCCCGGTGCAGAGCGACTCTTCGTGGAGTTGCGAAGAAAACTCTGGATTCTTCGTGGCCGTGAGGCCATAAGAAGAGAGCAACGCTCATGCCCTGAGTGTCAGAGATGGAGGGCCCAACCTGTCAACCCCAAGATGGTGGACTTGCCCCCCGCAAGGCTCAGGCTGCACCAACCAGCCTTTTACTCGACGGGAATGGACTGTTTTGGTCCGATGCAGGTTAGAGTCGGCCGACGGAATGAGAAGCGCTGGGGCCTGCTCTTTAAATGCCTCACGACGAGAGCAGTCCACATCGAGGTGCTATCCAGCATCAGCACAGACTCTTTCCAGATGGCCCTAAGGAGGTTCATACCTCGTCGTGGTAAACCAGCAGAGTTGCTCTCAGACCAGGGCACCAATTTCAGAGGTGTCTACCTGTGCACGCCACTGGCAATATTTTACAGCCTCATCTGCAGCTACTGATGATGTGGTGATAGTAATATTGCAAAAAGCAATATTCTCGATGTTTTTATTGTGAAATTATAGGGATGTATGACCCTGAAAGACTTCCTCATATTGATTACTCTGCCCATGGAGCCTTTTTCATTGAGATTTTTGTTGCAGGTTTTGAGTTCATTTTAGTTTTTCATGTATTATGCAATGCTGTCATATTATGTCATATTATGCTGGTCTTTTTTTATTTCAAACATTTTCATTAAGAGTTATCATTATTAAAATCAATATTGAGTAAAATACAACTGTTTATTGCGTGAAATACTCTATTCATAGTAGAATTAGACCTCTATTTTAACTTAAGTTAAAATACTACAGTGAATAGAGTAAAATACAACTCTATTAATATTAAAAATAGAACTAAGAGTCAGTTACTACTCTGTACAGGGTAAAATACAACTCTGTACTGAGTGAAATTGTGTTGGAGTTTGTTCTCACTTTATGCTAAATTGAGTATGTTTTGGGAGGACTTCTCCTGAATCTCTTTCTGTCATCATCTGATCTTATAAAACAGTCAGAGTCACACTCAGAGTCAGAACCAGACTTTCTCTTCTTGGTCCTGATGGAGCTGACAGAGTCCTGGCTGCTGCTGCTGCTGCTGCTGCTGCTGCAGGTGGATGGATCTGTGCTGTTTCCTCTGCAATTAGATCGAAAAGTTAACTGATGGAAAGATTTACACTCATCCAACAGCTGATACTGATGTGACTGATGGAGATGAGCCCACCTGTGCCATCCAGACCTGATCTTCTTTGATGGATGAGAGGTTTCATTCGTCCTCTCATCTTCTTCATCAACCCTTCTTTTGATCCCTGACCGCTCTGGTCTGGTGGTCTGGGTTGCAGAGCAGGGATCAGGGCTGATGATGTGGGGCTGGTTCTGGTTCTGCTTGATGGGGCAGGTGGTCCTGGATGGAAACTGCCCCTGAGACCCCCTCACTGCTGTCCGACTGTCAGAACTTTGTTTCTGACAGACATCCATCAAGTGAAAACAGGAGCTGACACTGCAAGACAATGAAGTAAATAATATTAACACAAACACATCCAGATCAAGTGAGACAGAGAAGATCCATCTGTGTCTTCTGCACTCAGGAATAAAAGAGCAAGTGAGACATTAATGGAGGACAATAACTGATAATATGTTCAAATAATGAAAGGGCAGCAGTGACTCACTAGGAGTTGAGGGGGTCCATGCTGGCCATGTGGCTCATGGTGATGAAGTGATGCTCCAGCACCTGACGGGGTGTCATCCTCCTGGAAGCATCGAGCTCTAGCATCCCACTGAGCATGTCCATGAACATCAGCCGGTCTTTGATTGACAAGCATCACGTTCTCCAGCTTGAGGTCAGCGTGCATCATGCCCACAGCCTTCAAGTGTTTGAGTGCGGTGGCGAGCTGAAAGAGTGTTTAATGGATTTAAACACTCATTTAATCAGCAGGGCAATGACATAGTGTGAGTATACTTGAGTGTGTGTTTGTTAATGCAGGAGGACACACCTGCTGGACAACAGGTCTGATCTCTTTGAGGAGCAGAGGCTGGAAATATCTCTCCTTCATCAAGTCGAACAGACTTTTGTCCAGGTGCTCAAACTCCAGACAGATGTGACCTCTGCTGTAAAATGTCAGAATACTCTTCATCTCAGTTTGTCACAGTTCAAGGTTAAATGTTTCGTCAGTCCAAAAGCCAAAGACGTTCAGTCATGTATTTAGCATTTTTAAGAAAAGTTCCGTATAAATAAAGTATCATAATTATTGTTGTTGATGATTATTATGAAGGACATCTGAAACTCAACTTCCACAGACTGAAAACTTGTGTTCTGACTGTCCTTTAATCCATAAAACAATTATAAAATAATAAAGATCATGTTAAATTTCAAGTGTTCAATCAAAAAACTCTTTCAAAACTAAGTTTACTTCAAAATTGCAGTTATTTAGAATATTATGTTGTCCTGATTTTCTTTCCAAACAAATCATTCACATAAATCAGAGCAGCGTCTGGTGATTTTCTCTCTTATTTTCATACTTTGTGGAGTCATGCTTGTGGCTCTTATCATGTTGTCACATTCTTACAGAACATACTGGATAATTTTGACCCTTTTAAACTGCATTTTACATTTCAAGTCATAGATAGCAGCCAGTTTCCTGCAGCTCAACCAGGACAAAACAGAGGTTTTATTTGTTGGTCATGAAGGCCTGAGAGAGACACTTTGACCAAAATTACAAGACTTTAAAACATCTAAATCTGTCAATGATTTCTGACTCAGCTCACCTTTATTCCACACATCAAAAACATGACAAAAGCAGGTTTTTATCACCTCAAGAATATATGCAGAGTGAACACCTGATCAGTGAGCAGAGAAGAAGCTCAGCATGAAAAAGTGAAATCAGTAAGAGTGTGAAGTGAAAGTGTAGCTGAACAACAGCTCTATGAAACAGTGGTCAGAAGCTTCAGATCACATAGATCAGGATGTTAACACTGGTCTGAATACTTGACGCTGTGGCTTCAATCTTTATGTGGTCCAGTGGATTTTGACCCCCACGATGGAAAAGTCAACACCTGACTGGATTAGTCAGGCTGGAGATCCAGTCCTCACCACTGTGAGGACACCAGTGTCCAGATCCCTGCCGTGGAGGTGGACAAAGGAGAACCAGACTGTGTCTCCTCCTGTTGTTTCAGAGACATAGAAGGAGGGTTCTGGAGCAGGAGGACACAGAAAGAAAACATGGACGAAGGGAAGAAACTCGTGCTTGAAGAATTTTGACGTTTACTCACCTTTTAAACACACTGCTATTATTTTGAACATGACTGTACTGATGTGACCCTGGATACTGGATCTTTCTGCGACCACAGATGGGTAGAAAATGTCCCTGTGGCTGAGAAAGCATGTTTTCTATACCTTTACTAAACCTTCCAGAAACTCACTTATAGTGTAGAAGTTGAAATTCTCACAAAAACAGTGATTTATCTTGCTAGTGATGTGGGACTGCTATTATTTTGAACACAACTGTAAGTGCAACAGTACAAAGTGAGCCCTGCTGCAGACAGAGAAGATGTAAACGGTTGGTTAAAAATCCTTAAAACTGAGGTAGACGCCTTATTTTTCCAAAAATAGAACAACGTCAGGTCTCTTCATGGAAGAAATAAAGTATAAACGTTATACTTTTGTGAAAAAGGTAACACATGGCTCTCACGAGCTTGTTTACATGCAGTATTGTGAATCCTGCCTTCATGGCATTGTGGAGGGTATGCAAACCACAGCTGCAAACATGGCTGAAGCTCTGAAGGAGCTCCAGCATTTTCAGGATGACATTTGTTTGGACCATCCACACCGTACTGACGGACAGCAAGCGTCTCACAGTGAGCTGTGCAACACATTCCTGCGAATTATCACAAAGAATAAAGGGAATTAAAGATAACTATTTGTCCTGAGTTTTTGGTTATTCATAGAGCCCTGCTGGACTGTAGCTGATAAGTATCTGTCAATCAGTTTTGTCCTATTATGTGGTATTCATCTTTCAGAAATGTAAACGTAAACATAGCACTTCAAAATTTGTCATTAAAAAGTGATGAAGTCATTTTATATGATAACACAAAATGTCAAAGTACAATTCGTTGAAAATTTCATGTCAAAAAGGCATGGTACAGGATGTTAGTATGAAAAGCATGCTGAAAAATGTTAAATGACATAGTAAATGATGTTATGAATTGTCACAGCAATAGTATCTTGAAAATTTCTAAATAAATAATAAACGTCACAGTAGACTATGTTGAATAAAGTCATGAAAAGTTACTATAGAACAGTATGTCTAAATAAATCATAAAAACTAAAAAAAAATCATAACCTGTCTAAAAAAGTGACAGAAAAGTATGTTGAAATATGTCACAAAAAACTTATAGAATTATGTTTCATCATAAACTTCTACTATTGTATCCTGAAATCATAAAATATTGTTGGAAAGTATGTCTAAATAAACCATAAAAAATGTCATTGTATATCATGTGAAAAGTAATAATATCCTATGCCAAAACATTGTTATAAAACATATTTCAGAATAGAATATCTAATCCACAGAAATATGACATAATAGAGTGCACACTTGCTTGCTGCACTCAGTTGTCATTTTAGTACTAGCCACAAGTGTGTGTCAATGTGAAGTAAATTTTCATGTTCTTCTTCTTTTCCTTTCTGTCCAGATCAGTGCAGATTCTTCAATTTGTGCTGCATTTTCAGGAGACAAAATTTGTGGATTTCTGTTTCATGATAATAAAAAAATGTAACCACTAAATGTACCAACCAATCAAACCAAATGTAGCCTCCACATTTCTTCACTTTGAATATTAAATCTCAAAACTCAATGCATTGCACCACAGGCTATCATCACCACTTCATAACATACTATGATTTTTTTTTTTTTTTTATTGGAACAAATTTATTACATTTATTAATGCTTTTTTTGTTGACACTATACACCATGTCTTTTTTTAATGTCATACTAAACTGTAACACTATTTATGACATAATAGTTCATGAAATCTTCATGGCATACTATGTAAAAACTTTTTATTATGGTATATGATATTCTGGCATTTTTATTTTCTAACATACAACAGTGACGTTTTATGACACTATATTATTTGTTTATGACATTTATTATAATGCATTTCTACATATTCATGGCATATTATCATATAATGCCATTCTTTTGACCTACTAAATTATTTTTTATATATTTCTATGGCATATGACTTGTTTTATAACATACAATAATATTTATGCAAGGCTTATGTCATTTTTTTCTGGTATATCGTTTGTCATGACTATGATATAATGTACCATCACTTTTTAATGACATACTATAACATTATTGTCGTTATTTACATGGCATACTATGTTAATTGTATTTTGACATACAATATTACTTTTTTATTTTTCATGACATACATGACATGTATATGCCATTGTTTGTAGACTATACTGATATTTATATTTATGACTTTTTTCATCATACACTATGACATCCTGTGGGACAACTTTTATGTTTTGCTACATCATTATTTTTAAGGATTATTAAAATAATGGCATTTTTATGACATACTATACCATGACATTTGCATGCCATTTTTACAGCATACTAAACTCTGATTTCAGTTATGATATTTATGGTCTACTATGGCATTTTATGACTACAATATGTCCAAAAAACTTGTAAATAGGTCATTTTTTTACATGTTGAAAATTATGAAAAAAAGTCTTACTATAGTATTTCAAACTTTTATAAAATGACAATTTTTAAAATGGCAAACGAAGTCATCAGAAAGACTAATTAGAGACTGAATGATTTTGAGCATAATATGTCAAAAAAAGTAGTAAATAGGCAATTTTATAGCATGTTGAAAATTATGAAAAAAAAGTCATACTATAGTATGTCGAAAAAGTCAAAAAATGACAATTTTTAAAATGGCAAACAAAGTCATCACAAAGACTTATTAGAGCATGCTGAATGATTTTGCAGCACAATATGTCCACAAAGGTTGTGAAAACATCATTTTATAGCATGTTGAAAATTATGAAAAAAAAGTCATACTATAGTATGTCGAAAAAGTCAAAAAATGACAATTTTTTTAAATGGCAAAGTCATCAGTACGTTTTGTTATAGCATGCTGAATGATTCTGAGCATAATATGTCGAGAAAAGTAGTAAACGTTATTTTAGAGCATGTTGAAATTTATGAAAAAAAGTCATACTATAGTATGTCGAAAAAGTAAAAAAATTACAATTTTTAAAATGGCAAACAAAGACATCAGAAAGACTTATTAGAGCATGCTGAATGGTTTTATAACACAATATATCCAGAAAAGGTTGGAAAAAGGCCATTTTATAGCATGTTGAAAATTATGAAAAAAGTCAGAAAGACTTATTAGAGCATGGTGAATGATTTTGAGCATAATATTTCGAGAAAAGTAGTAAAAATGTTATTTTATAGCATGTTGAAAATTATGAAAAAAAGTCATACTATAGTATGTCGAAAAAGTCAAAAAAAATGACAGTTTTTAAAATGGTAAACAAAGTCATCAGAAAGACTTATTAGAGCATGCTGAATGATTTTGTCGCACAATATGTCCAAAAAGGTTGTAAAAAGATCATTTTATAGCATGTTGAAAATGCTGAAAAAAAGTCATACTATAGTATGTCGAAAAAGTCAAAAAATGACAATTTTTAAAATGGCAAAGAAAGTCATCGGAAAGACTTATTAGAGCATGCTGAATGATTTTGAGCACAATATGTCGAGAAAAGTAGTAAAAAAGATAATTTTTATAGCATGTTTAAAATTATGAAAAAAGTCATACTATAGTATGTCGAAAAATTTAAAAAGTCACAATTTTTAAAATGGTAACGAAAGTCATCAGAAAGACTTATTAGAGCATGCTGAATGATTTTATAGCACAATATGTCGAGGAAAGTAGTAAAAAGATCATTTTATAGCATGTTGAAAATTATGAAAAAAAAGTCATACTATAGTATGTCGAAAAAGTCAAAAAATTACAATTTTTAAAATGTCAAACAAAGTCATTAGAAAGACTTATTAGAGCATGCTGAATGATTTTGAGCATAATATGTCGAAAAAAGTAGTAAATAGGCCATTTTATAGTACGTTGAAAATTATGAAAAAAAAAGTCATACTATAGTATGTCGAAAAAGTCAAAAAATGACAATTTTTTTAAATGGCAAAGTCATCAGTACGTTTTGTTATAGCATGCTGAATGATTCTGAGCATAATATGTTGAGAAAAGTAGTAAACGTTATTTTAGAGCATGTTGAAATTTATGAAAAAAAGTCATACTATAGTATGTCGAAAAAGTCAAAAAATGACAATTTTTAAAATGGCAAAGAAAGTCATCGGAAAGACTTATTAGAGCACGCTGAATGATTTTGAGCACAATATGTCGAGAAAAGTAGTAAAAAAGATAATTTTTATAGCATGTTTAAAATTATGAAAAAAGTCATACTATAGTATGTCGAAAAATTTAAAAAGTCACAATTTTTAAAATGGTAACGAAAGTCATCAGAAAGACTTATTAGAGCATGCTGAATGATTTTATAGCACAATATGTCGAGGAAAGTAGTAAAAAGATCATTTTATAGCATGTTGAAAATTATGAAAAAAAAGTCATACTATAGTATGTCGAAAAAGTCAAAAAATTACAATTTTTAAAATGTCAAACAAAGTCATTAGAAAGACTTATTAGAGCATGCTGAATGATTTTGAGCATAATATGTCGAAAAAAGTAGTAAATAGGCCATTTTATAGTACGTTGAAAATTATGAAAAAAAAGTCATACTATAGTATGTCGAAAAAGTCAAAAAATTACAATTTTTAAAATGGCAAACAAAGTCATCAGACAGACTTATTAGAGCATGCTGAATGATGTGGAGCACAATATGTCGAAAAAAGTAGTACAAAGATCATTTTATAGCATGTTGAAAATTATGAAAAAAAGTTATACTACAGTATGTCGAAAAAGTGAAAAAACGACAATTTTTAAAATGGCAAAGTCATCAGAAAGACTTATTAGAGCATGCTGAATGATTTTGAGCATAATATGTCGAGAAAAGTAGTAAAAAGGCCATTTTATAGCATGTTGAAAATTATGAAAAAAAAGTCATACTATAGTATGTCGAAAAAGTCAAAAAAAATTACAATTTTTAAAATGGCAAACAAAGTCATCAGAAAGACCAATTAGAGCATGCTGAATTATTTCGAGCATAATATGTCAAGAAAAGTACTAAAAAGGCCATTTTATAGCATGTTGAAAATTATTTAAAAAAAGTCATACTATAGTATGTCGAAAAAGTGAAAAAATGACAATTTTTAAAATGGCAAACAAAGTCATCAGAAAGACTTATTAGAGCATGCTGAATGATTTTATAGCACAATATGTCGAGGAAAGTAGTAAAAAGATCATTTTATAGCATGTTGAAAATTATGAAAAAAAAGTCATACTATAGTATGTCGAAAAACTCAAAAAATGACAATTTTTTAAAATGGCAAACAAAGTCATCAGAAAGACTTATGAGAGTATGCTGAATGATTTTATCGCACAATATGTCGAGAAAAGTAGTAAAAAGGCCATTTTATAGCATGTTGAAAATTGTGAAAAAAGTCATACTATAGTATGTTGAAAAAGTCAAAAAATGACAATTTTTAAAATGGCAAACAAAGTCATCAGAAAGACTAATTAGAGCATGCTGAATGATGTTATAGCACAATATGTTGAGAAAAGTAGTAAAAAGGCCATTTTATAGCATGTTGAAAATTATGAAAAAAAGTCATACTATGGTATGTCGAAAAAGTGAAAAAAATGACAATTTTTAAAGTCATAAACAAAGTCATCAGAAAGACTTATTAGAGGCTGCGGAATGATTTTGAGCATAATATGTCGAAAAAAGTAGTAAAAAGGCCATTTTATAGCATGTTGAAAATTATGAAAAAAGTCATACTATAGTATGTCGAAAAAGTAAAAAAATGACAATTTTTAAAGTCATAAACAAAGTCATCAGAAAGACTTATTAGAGGCTGCGGAATGATTTTGAGCATAATATGTCGAAAAAAGTAGTAAATAGGCCATTTTATAGCATGTTGAAAATTATGAAAAAAAGTCATACTATAGTATGTTGAAAAAGTCAAAAAATGACAATTTTTAAAATGACAAACAAAGTCATCAGAGAGACTCGTTACACTCTGCTGAATGATTTTATAGCAAAATATGTCGAGAAAAGTAGTAAAGAGGCCATTTTATAGCATGTTGAAAATTATGAAAAAAGTCATACTATAGTATGTCGAAAAGTCAAAAAATTACAATTTTTAAAATGTCAAACAAAGTCTTTAGAAAGACTTATTAGAGCATGGTGAATGATTTTATAGTACAATATGTCGAGAAAAGTAGTAAAAAGGCCATTTTATAGCATGTTAAAAATTGTGAAAAAAAAAAGTCATACTATAGTATGTCGAAAAAGTGAAAAAATTACAATTTTTAAAATGGTAAACAAAGTCATCAGAAAGACTTATTAGAGTCTGCGGAATGATTTTATAGCACAATATGTCGAGGAAAGTAGTAAAAAGACCATTTTATAGCATGTTGAAAATTATGTATAAAAGTCATACTATAGTATGTTGAAAAAGTCAAAAAATGACAATTTTTAAAATGGCAAAGAAAGTCATCAGAGATACTTATTATAGCATGCTGAATGATTTTGAGCCCAATATGTCGAAAAAAGTCGTAAAAAGGCCATTTTATAGCATGTTGAAACTTATGAAAAAAAGTCATACTATAGTATGTCGAAAAAGTCAAAAAATTACAATTTTTAAAATGGTTAACACAGTCATCAGACAGACTTATTAGTCTGCTGAATGATGTTGAGCAAAATATGTCGAGGAAAGTAGTAAAAGGATCATTTTATAGCATGTTGAAAATTATGAAAAAAAAGTCATACTATAGTATGTCGAAAAAGTAAAAAAATGACAATTTTTCAAAATGGCAAACAAAGTCATCAGAAAGACTTATTAGAGCATGCTGAATGATTTTGAGCATAATATGTCGAAAAAAGTCGTAAAAAGGCCATTTTATAGCATGTTGAAAATTGTGAAAAAAGTCATACTATAGTATGTCGAAAAATTGAAAAATTACACTTTTTAAAAATGGTAAACAAAATCATCAGAAAGACTTATTAGAGTCTGCAAAATAATTTTATTGCGCAATATATCGAGGAAAGTAGTAAAAAGGCCATTTTATACCATTTTGTAAATTTTGAAAAAAAAAAAGTCATACTATAGTATGAAAAAGTAAAAAAAAATGATAATTTTTAAAATGGCAAACAAAGTCATCAGAAAGACTAATTAGAGCATGATGAATGATTTTATAGCACAATATGTCGAGAAAAGTAGTAAAAAGGCCATTTTATAGCATGTTGAAAATTATGAAAAAAGTCATACTATAGTATGTCGAAAAAGTCAAAAAATGACAATTTTTAAAATGTCAAACAAAGTCATCAGAAAGAATTATTAGAGCATGCTGAATGATTTTATAGCACAATATGTCGAGAAAAGTAGTAAAAAGGCCATTTTATAGCATGTTGAAAATTATGAAAAAAAAGTCATACTATAGTATGTCGAAAAAGTAAAAAAATGACAATTTTTAAAGTCATAAACAAAGTCATCAGAAAGACTTATTAGAGCATACTGAATGATTTTGAGCACAATATGTCGAAAAAAGTAGTAAATAGGCCATTTTATAGCATGTTGAAAATTATGAAAAAAGTCATACTATAGTATGTCGAAAAAGTGAAAGAATGACAATTTTTAAAATGTCAAACAAAGTCATCAGAAAGACTTATTAGAGCATGCTGAATGATTTGGAGCACAATATGTCGAAAAAAGTAGTACAAAGATCATTTTATAGCATGTTGAAAATTGTGAAAAAAGTCATACTATAGTATGTCAAAAAAGTCAAAAAATGGCGATCTTTAAAATGGCAAACAAAGTCATCAGAAAGACTAATTAGAGCATGCTGAATGATTTTATAGCACAATATGTCGAAAAAAGTAGTAAATAGGCCATTTTATAGCATGTTGAAAATTATGAAAAAAGTCATACTATAGTATGTCGAAAAAGTAAAAAAATGACAATTTTTAAAGTCATACACAAAGTCATCAGAAAGACTTATTAGAGCATACTGAATGATTTTGAGCACAATATGTCGAAAAAAGTAGTAAATAGGCCATTTTATAGCATGTTGAAAATTATGAAAAAAGTCATACTATAGTATGTCGAAAAAGTGAAAGAATGACAATTTTTAAAATGTCAAACAAAGTCATCAGAAAGACTTATTAGAGTCTGCTGAATGATTTTATAGCACAATATATCGAGGAAAGTAGTAAAAAGACCATTTTATAGCATGTTGAAAATTATGAAAAAAAGTCATACTATAGTATGAAAAAATCAAAAAAATGACAATTTTTAAAATGGCAAACAAAGTCATCAGAAAGACTAATTAGAGCATGATGAATGATTTTATAGCACAATATGTCGAGAAAAGTAGTAAAAAGATCATTTTATAGCTTGTTGAAAATTATGAAAAAAGTCATACTATAGTATGTCAAAAAGTCAAAAAATGACAATTTTTAAAATGTCAAACAAAGTCATCAGAAAGACTTATCAGAGCATGCTGAATGATTTTTAGCATAATACGTCCAAAAAGGTTGTAAAAAGCAAATTGGCATTAGTGCCATTCAAATTTTCCATTAATTCAGGCAACTATTTTATTTGGTCAAAGCTTTATCTTGTATATTTTTTCCTTTCTTCGAGAACAATTTAATTTAACATTGATTATATCATCAGAAGCAAAGCCTTCATTATTTATGATTGCCAGACATCATTTCTGACTTCTTGAACACTGTGAAATATCTTAAAATTATATATATATATATATATATATATATATATATATATATATATATATATATATATATATATATATATAATTTTAAGATATTTCACATATAGGACCACCTATATGTATATATATATATATATATATATATATATATATATATATATATATATATATATATACATATAGGTGGTCCTGGATGGAATATATATATAAATATATACTGTATTTTTTTTTGTTCATAGTATATATTTTTATTTTTAGTTTAGTATATATACTGTATATTTTTTTTCGTTTATTTTTTATAATTCTGAAAATGTTTATCAGATGAGGTATTTTCTCTTCCTCCTCCTCCTTCACTGTGAGCTATCTTCCTCTTGGCTCTTGGTGAGAAGTTGCTGCTGACGATGATGCTGCAGCTTGAGGTGGGAGGACTTCTCCTGAATCTCTTCCTGTCATCATCTGATCTTATAAAACAGTCAGAGTCACACTCAGAGTCAGAACCAGACTTTCTCTTCTTGGTCCTGATGGAGCTGACAGAGTCCTGGCTGCTGCTGCTGCTGCTGCTGCTGCTGCTGCTGCAGGTGGATGGATCTGTGCTGTTTAGTCTGCAATTAGATTAGAACAAGTTAACTGATGGAAAGATTTACACTCATCCAACAGCTGATACTGATGTGACTGATGGAGATGAGCCCACCTGTGCCATCCAGACCTGATCTTCTTTGATGGATGAGAGGTTTCATTCGTCCTCTCATCTTCTTCATCAACCCTTCTTTTGATCCCTGACCGCTCTGGTCTGGTGGTCTGGGTTCCAGAGCGGTGATCAGGGTTGATGATGTGGGGCTGGTTCTGGTTCTGCTTGACGGGGCAGGTGGTCCTGGATGGAAACTGCCCCTGAGACCCCCTCACTGCTGTCCGACTGTCAGAACTTTGTTTCTGACAGACATCCATCAAGTGACAACAGGAGCTGACACTGCAAGACAATGAAGTAAATAATATTAACACAAACACATCCAGATCAAGTGAGACAGAGAAGATCCATCTGTGTCTTCTGCACTCAGGAATAAAAGAGCAAGTGAGACATTAATGGAGGACAATAACTGATAATATGTTCAAACAATGAAAGGGCAGCAGTGACTCACTAGGAGTTGAGGGGGTCCATGCTGGCCAGGTGGCTCATGGTGATGAAGCGATGCTCCAGCACCTGACGGGGTGTCATCCTCCTGGAAGCATCGAGCTCTAGCATCCCACTGAGCATGTCCATGAACATCAGCCGGTCTTTCATTTCTGCAGCTTCACCTGCAGAACTTTCCGGCCTGATGACCTGGACATGAATGAACAAGAGGTCAGTGATATCTTCAGTCACCTCCAGGTGGGAACAAAAAGCAGCATGTTTATTGTGTGCTTCAGGAAAAAAGTTCATGTTTAAGTTGTTTTTTTTACAGTGAATGATCAAAAAGAAGACGTACATGCAGGAGGTCATGCAGCGACCTGAACACCACCCTCCTGGTCTCCATCGGCTGGATCCCTGTCTCTGCCATGAACTGTTTTGGTGTCTGAACAGACAGTGTTATTGTTAGCAACGACGCTCTGAGCGACACATAGATACAAAATGAAGCTGACAGGAACTCCAGGTGGTCCAGTGGGTCAGTGAGATGAGAGCAGGTACCTTCAGTTTCCAGAGACTGGTGATGGAGGTCTCGTCTTTCTGGAAGAACCTTTCAGTCTTTTGTCCGAGGCTGAGCAGGTCTTCTGGTGGCTGACCCTGGGTCTGCACGATGTACCTCATCTGAAGATACAAAACAACATCAAGTCATGCTGGGAGTCAAGGTCGAGGACTTTCACAGAGTTTTAAAGCTGCAGTTTCAACTTGAAGTTTGGACAGATAACCTTTGGAAAAAAAATTTACTGTGTCCAAAAGAAAACAACCAATCAGAGCAGAGGTCTGTCACTACAGCAGCTGTCAATGAATATGAATCAATATTCTGTTTCTGTAATGACTATTCCTCTCCTCACTTGTTTTCAGAAATATATTTTAGTGAACTGTTGAGCTGTAAAATTATTAAACTTTGAAACCAGGCCGCCGTGTTGAAAACAGTCGAGCCAAACAGTACACTAACATATAAACTGTCCCATGAACAAACTTGATAAAGAAAGAAATAAATAGATAATGTCTTCACTACATATACACAGTAAAGCAGAGGATCAAACTTGATGCAGTTTTTACCATATCGTATTCAGTGCTGCCGGGGTAGAGCGTAAAGCCGAGGCAGAGCTCGGCAGCGATGCAGCCCACAGACCACATGTCTATTGCCTCACTGTAGGGAAGCCCCAGAAGAACCTCTGGAGACCTGAGAGAGGAACAACTGTCATGATCACACTCACCATGATGATCATTTCCACCATTATGACAGCCATCTGCATCACTGACAACTCACACTACTATGACTTGTAGTACTGCTGCAGTAAAACCACTCCCAGTGTTTCTACTCTCAGTACAGCACCAACACACCGCTAACAGAGCTAACATGGCTCCAGCTGCTCACCTGTATGGACGGGTCTGGATGTAGGAGCCCTGTCTGGCTGCTGACACGTGATTAGCCAGGCCGAAGTCAATCACTTTGACCCTGAAAGGGTCCTGTGCGTGATTGACAAGCATCACGTTCTCCAGCTTGAGGTCAGCGTGCATCATGCCCACAGCCTTCAAGTGTTTGAGTGCGGTGGCGAGCTGAAAGAGTGTTTAATGGATTTAGACACTCATTTAATCAGCAGGGCAATGACATAGTGTGAGTATACTTGAGTGTGTGTTTGTTAATGCAGGAGGACACACCTGCTGGACAACAGGTCTGATCTCTTTGAGGAGCAGAGGCTGGAAATATCTCTCCTTCATCAAGTCGAACAGACTTTTGTCCAGGTGCTCAAACTCCAGACAGATGTGACCTCTGCTGATGAAAACCTGGTACCAGCGCACTATGTTGCACCTGTCCGGGTCCAGCGATTTCAGCTTCTCCAGGGCGGCCACCTGGGTCACGTGACACACTTTATATCAGCTCGACTCACAGGAACAAACCATAGTATTGTAGTGAACAGCTGTATGAAGCATTGTCACACAAAAACAGACACTTTCTTTTCCTACCTCTGCTTTTGCCTGCCAGACGAGAGAGCCCTGATTTTTCATCATTTTGATGGCCACAGTCTTCTCGTCTCTTATCCTCCTGCACTTGGTGACTGTGCCAAAGGTGCCCTGTCCCAGGAAGGACTGCACCTGGAAGATGGAGGATGTGGAGCAGAGCCAGGCTCCGATGGCTACCTGGTAATTCTGGTCAAGGAGAAGACGGGACACCTGGAACGCCATCGTCAGGTGAGACACCTGCTGAGAGGACCACTGTGGACACCACATTCAGTCACATTCAACCAC
The DNA here is from genome assembly GCA_029721515.1 of Synanceia verrucosa. Classification (NCBI taxonomy): domain Eukaryota; kingdom Metazoa; phylum Chordata; class Actinopteri; order Perciformes; family Synanceiidae; genus Synanceia; species Synanceia verrucosa. Next base: position 14,660,990 of record CM056569.1, on the reverse strand, counting down.
AGAAATGAAACTTTTGTTGTGAGAGCAATCAGCAAACTAAAGATACTCACCGTGTGTGGCAGCAGATCTTCCTGGGTTCTGTTGAGAAATTTTCCTCAAGATGGTAAAAAATAAATGTTTTACGAACAACTTCGGACTGATGGGAGTCTGACGAAGCTTCAGAGTCGAAAAGATGAAGATCAAGAAGAACTTGTCTCTCACTGTGTCTTTGTCTCTGAAGATACTGAACGCAATGATCAGCTGAACTTTTGTATTTCTGCTACTAAACTGTAGATTCTAAACTGTAGATTCTAGAGTCTAGATTCTAGATTCTCTACTCTTTGATGTAGTTCTATTCTATGGCATCTATGTTCCTGTGAGAATATATTTAAACACAAACACATATACACAGTATATATATATATATATATATATATATATATATATATATATATATATATATATATATATATATATAATTATGTAATTAAGGAAAATAAAACTTAAAATATCATCCTATCATATTATATTATATGTATTATTACATTATTATAGATTCATCTTTCTATTAGTCGTTTTGTCCGTAAAATGTCAGAATACTCTTCATTCTAGTTTGTCAAAGTTCAAGGTTAAATGTTTCGTCAGTCCAAAAGCCAAAGACGTCCAGTCCTGTATTTAGCATTTTTAAGAAAAGTTCAATATAAATAAAGTATCATAATTATTATTATTGTTGATGATTATTATGAAGGATATCTGAAACTCAACTCAACTTCCACAGACTGAAAACTTGTGTTCTGACTGTCCTTTAATCCATAAAACAATTATAAAATAATAAAGATTATGTTAAATTTCAAGTGTTCAATCAAAAAACTCTTTCAAAACTAAGTTTACTTCAAAATTGCAGTTATTCAGAATATTATGTTGTCCTGATTTTCTTTCCAAACAAATCATTCACATAAATCAGAGCAGCGTCTGGTGATTTTCTCTCTTATTTTCATACTTTGTGGAGTCATGCTTGTGGCTCTTATCATGTGTTGTCACGTTCTTACAGAACATACTGGATAATTTTGACCCTTTTAAACTGCATTTTACATTTCAAGTCATAGATAGCAGCCAGTTTCCTGCAGCTCAACCAGGACAAAACAGAGGTTTTATTTGTTGGTCATGAAGGCCTGAGAGAGACACTTTGACCAAAATTACAAGACTATAAAACAACTAAATCTGTCAATGATTTTTGACTCAGCTCACCTTTATTCCACACATCAAAAACATGACAAAAGCAGGTTTTTATCACCTCAAGAATATATGCAGAGTGAACACCTGATCATGAGCAGAGAAGAAGCTCAGCATGAAAAAGTGAAATCAGTAAGAGTGTGAAGTGAAAGTGTAGCTGAACAACAGCTCTATGAAACAGTGGTCAGAAGCTTCAGATCACATAGATCAGGATGTTAACACTGGTCTGAACACTTGACGCTGTGGCTTCAATCTTTATGTGGTCCAGTGGATTTTGACCCCCACGATGGAAAAGTCAACACCTGACTGGATTAGTCAGGCTGGAGATCCAGTCCTCACCACTGTGAGGACACCAGTGTCCAGATCCCTGCCATGGAGGTGGACAAAGGAGAACCAGACTGTGTCTCCTCCTGTTGTTTCAGAGACATAGAAGGAGGGTTCTGGAGCAGGAGGACACAGAAAGAAAACATGGACGAAGGGAAGAAACTCGTGCTTTTCAGTTTTCTTCTGGACCTCATCTGAGAAGAAAAGAAGGACAACATGAAAATTACTACAACAGCTAGTACAACAACTACTACTAACTACTAGTACAACCACTTCTACAACTGTCATATGGTGCTCTTTCACTACCTGCTTCCATCCATCCTCCGCTCCACCTGTCGGCCACGCTCACCTCATCAGACCAGCTCCTCTCACCTGTTTGACTCATTTGCTCTGGATCAGCAGTCAAGCAGCATACACTAATCACAGTAAGTTAAGGATATTATTTACATCAGCGCTTTTTTGGTCTGAATTTTAATTAAAAAAAAAAAGTAATAGTTTCCTTTGATATTACTATTAATGAATGAGAAGAAACACCATTTTCATTAGTTCAGTATTTATTACCCCAACAATTTAGGACACATAAAGGTGTCTGAGTGCATAGGTCCTTAGGTACTGGTCATCATTGAGTCCATCAGCAGTAGGGCTCCACTCTTGGGTCTGTAATAAACACTGCCAGTAGTTCTGTGTCTTGCTGCAAGTCTGCTGATGACACTTTGAGACACACCAAGTTCACGAGAGATCTGGTATGGGGCCATTATTGTAGCAAAAGTATTTGCAAATGTGTATGTCAATCTGTGTGCGTGTAATCACATTCATAAAGGAAAATATCTGCTAATGCGTACACTGATGTGTGCGTGTAAAAAAGAATCCGCAAATTGCAGACTGTATATTAATGCTCACAAGTCTAAGTATTTTGCTTGCAAGAGCAGGAAATACAAACAAATCATCAGTTACAGCTCTCTGTTTGCTGGCTTTCTACATGTGACTTTTGCTTCACTTCTGTCGTGGTAGATCTGTAAATGCGTGCAGCGGTTTGCCAATGCGTGTGGAGATTTGTCTGTGTGCTTCCGAGGCTGTACCGCTACATACCACCAGTGGGCGCTAGCACACAATGATTTATAGGCGTACCTCGGCCTCCTATTTTAAGGTCGACTGGAGTCGATTAACCTGGCTCTCGCCAGCTGAAGGTTGCTCCACACATTCATCTGGACTCGCATCCGATGGGAAGGACTTCAAGGGAGCAAAAAATTACTGAGCTGAGCGGTGCAGGCTCCACTCCACAGGAAATAACAAACTTTTTGTACATCTCTTAAAGAAGAAGAAGAAGAAATAGAGAGGTTGGAAGACAACAAAAGATTGACTGATGTTACCGTTGGGACAACAGTAAGTAACAAAATATGTACCTATCAACCAGGTTGTGTTTGTCATTTTACTAGCCGCCTTACACAAATTAAAGAAGTATATACAGTGGATGGGTTGTAGATTTTTACGCTAACAGTGGCTAACGGTGGCTAACGAGTGAAGTTACGTGCTGTTTAAATGAAATGACATGATGATTTAAATGCTATCCTTCATTCCACTCGCTTTATACTCGTAGTTATTGAAATACATATATTTTAATGGCACTTTGTCTGTGTTATGTAGATGCGAGTCAAGGCAGGTGAGCAAATACTTCTGGCAATATAGTGTGTGTGTGTATATATATATATATATATATATATATATATATACATATATGTGTATATATATATATACATATGTGTATGTGTGTGTGTGTATATATATATATATATATATATACACACACACATATATATATATATATATATATATATATATATATATACTGTATATAAATAACACAAAGCCAAACTGGTATATAATCGCATTTTCAATGGTATGTACTTTATGTTCATGCTCCCCTGCCTGTTTCTGCTTCTCATGCCTGTAGTAGTGCAGTTTTTGTTGGATTTGTTGGTGAGATCAGTGGTTTAATGAAGGTTTTTTTTTTTAATCTTCCTGCAGCGACAGGAAAGGGTCAAACATGAGAATTCAGTCCAAACAGGTAAACAAACCCAACAAATCAGATAAAAGAAAGCACATAGAAGAAGCACAGGAAGGCCTGAGGAGGGAAATGGGAACAGGTGTTTAGATGGGAGGGATGTCAGGTGACCAGGAGTGGCAAGAGAGTCTGAGGACTAGTGGACGGTCCGAGGATGGCAGAGACTGTGAGGACAGAAAGCCTGGAAGGACAAAGGAGTGGCTCTGGCACAGTAACTTCTCACACAGTCCTAGTGAAATGCTTTTTGACATAATTTTACACCACAAGTTTATGCTTTGAATTTGTCCAGTTCACTCCCTCAAGCTCATTAAATATTATGTTACGAGGCAAGTAACCAGTGGTGAATCCCTGTTGAACACAAAGAAAACAGCAGGCTATCTCATACAGTGGCATACTGTATGAAACAGCCTGCTGGTCAATAGGTGGCAGTGAATAACAAGTAATGAGAGAGGGACTGCCAAATATGGCACTAACAACTTTTAAAAATAGATTAGAAATGCATCATAACCGTCTGTGTACCTTATAAAGGACCATCCACATGTAGAAAGTTGCTATGCAATAGGGCGAGGAGTCACTTGATAACAATAATAAGATATTCCCCTTAGCTCCCCAACCTCCTGCACCCCAACATCTGCTGCCATCACCCCCCACTCCTGTGCCTCAGCCTCCAGCCACAGCAGTCTGGCATCAGGGTCCTCATCAGAGAACTGGAGCAGAGATCCTGAGCTCCGTAATATCTTCAAACACTGCTTCAGCACCAGCCTGGCCTTCTCTTTTCCTTCCTTAGACTTCAACAAGGCATCCGTGGTGCCCTTATCAACTATAAGGTCCATTACACCGCTATGACCGTAGTGCTTGTGAAGCTGAGTGCAGTCCAGCTCTATAAAGTCAAGCTGAGAAGAAACATTGTGAGGTTGAACGGGGTTGGCTTGGACGTGTTGCTGCATTAATCGCACAGCTATGGGAGAAATGTCTGCACAAGTGACCCAGACTGGGAGAGGAGAGTGTCTGTAAATACAGGGCCCTAAAGCAGAAGTGCCACAGCCCATGTCCAGAACACGGAGCTGAGCATCTGGGTGGGTCTTGGTCTGCAAGAGAGGCATAATGAAGTCCTGGACAGCATCGAAGCCAAAGAACCACTCAAAGTTTTTGAAGATGGAAGATGTCCCACTACTGCTTTCAGTGTAGAAGCGGTCCCAGGTTGCTTTCTTATCCATGTTTTCAAACAGTTCATCTAGGCAGAAATAGATTACAATTGTTAGTACTGCAAGAACACTGGCATTAAAAGACAGATAGTTACAGTCTGCATGGTTATCTCATATATAGGTGGACTCTACCAAACTTTGTTTCTATGAAAATGTCGCATGTTGTGAGGTCTTTTCTAAGGTCCACTGAAGCCACTGAACTCCTCAGGAAGACAATCTACCACACGCATCCATGCTTGAGAAGTGATTCACACTGCTCCCGGAAATATGTAAAATAACACACTCAGCTGGCTGTTTATCGGATAACGGTTAATGAAAACTGCATTAAATTCCACCTTTGCAAAGACAATATGAATCACTTTTTGTTTAAGCTGTTGTTCTGTTTCATTCCCTCCTGACTGCCAGTGGCAGTGAACAAAGTGGATATGTCTCCTCGCGCTCCGCGCAGGTCGAGATGTTATGTAAACAAAGTCGCGTATGTGACGTGTAGGCTAACTGCATCAGAGCCTATAAATACCACCTGGTAGCCTACACCCGGCCTCTTTGATCTTCTCGCCGTTAGCCTAGCGTTCACCGCAGGTTAACTGCTCCGTGAGATCCGTGTTTCGTATCTCTCGTTTTGCAGGTTCAGGGGAGAGAAAACAAGACACTGCTGGAAGTTCTAATCGCGTGCTGTGGTTTACCCATGGTTCTCGCTTAGATTACCTAGCTACACTACTATTTGGTGGGTGTAGCCTGACCGGCTAACGCACCCGTTGGAGGTTTCTGGTTCACAGAAGGAGAGGAGCGGAAACTGCTGGAAGTTCCGGTCGCGTTCTGTGATCTGTCCACAGTTCTCGCTTGGATTACCTGGCTACACTTCGGTTCAGGTAAGTTAGCCTGAACCGGCTAGCACGGCCGCTGGAGATTCTGGTTCGCGACCTGTGGTTTGATCAGAGCAGTTCGCCCAGATCTCGGACCGGAGCCCTGCTTTAGGGGACATAATGTTGCTGTGTGTCTCTTGCGGGGCTCAGCTTGAGGTGGAGGGACGGCCATGAGATGTGCCCCAGGTGTCTGGGGTCGGTCATCTCAGGGAGGCCCTGTCTGACCCATGTATTAATTGTAGCATCCTACCGCTCTCAGTGAGAGAGGCAAGGCTGCGCCAGGTGGAGACCCTCCTGCTGGGAGAGGATCTTCCACTCTCTGGGAGTGGCTCGAGGAGGTTCTGGCCCCCACAGGCGGCGTGAAGCGAGGCGGAGCCACAGAAGGGCGTGGGAGCCCAGATCGCAAGAGGGCAAAACAGCAAGTTCCGCTCGCCAGGAGATGGAGGCTCTAAGAGCTGAGATGGAGCAACTTAAAGCACTCGTATGGGCTCGACCTCCTCCACCTGCCCTAGGGGCAGTTGCTTGAGACTCAGCAGAGGACATGGACGACGCCATGTCAACCAGGGCTTCAAACTCACAGTTTCAAATGGGTGAGCTGGAGGTTAGCCCCAGACAGGTCTTTCCCTGCACTGTCAGTCCAGGGGCGGAGCCGTGAGCCTTGAGGCCAAGGATGGCTCGGAAACTTCCCTCAGGAGCTCCGTGAGTTCTGAACTGGGGCGGCCCCTGCCCGCTGCGGAGCAACACTGCGGGCGGCCTTGGCAAAGATTGGGCTGGATGATGCACCGGCAGCACACCCGTTGGAAACCCATTTTCCGCCGAGCTCAGTGGCCCCGCCATTTGAGGTCCACCTTCGCCTGCCTTTTGGAGGAGCTGGAAGCGTTGCTGGGCAAACCCAGGAATGGCGCCTCACCATAGCAGAGATGCTAGAACTTTGGCATCCATGTGCTGTGCAGAAGAACATGGCCTGATTCTACATGCCTCCAGTGGATCAATGCATTGCCGCACTGGTTCTTTCTCCAGATGAGGCACTCAAGGTTAAGCCTCGCTGCCCTAGGCCACAATGCCGGGTAACTGACAGCCTCCTGTCGAGGCTTATGGCGTAGCGGGCCATATGGCTCGCATTGGAAACTCACTGTCGGTGCTCCTTCTTGCCCAGTCTGCCATGATGCAGCCAGGGCATGAGGGGCAGAACTGGCTGATATAAATGATGCAGCCCTTCAGGCCTTTGGGCTGATGACCAGAGAGCTTGGTCGCTTCATGTCCACCCTTGTCGTGACACGTCGTCAGGTGTGGCTGGCCCAGGCGCCTATGTCTGATGACTGCAGACATGCCCTCAGCTCCCAGTGGTGCCAGGCCAGTTGTTCGGGCCACAGGCAGAAACAGCGCTGGAGCGCAGGAAGCAGTCTAGCCAGGCTTCTGAGGCCTGGGAAGACCGGGTAAGGGTATGAGTGCCCCAGTTCAGCACTCTAAGAAAGCGTGGAGCGCGAGACCCGCGCCGGTCACGTCATCTAAATCCATTGCCACAGCCCTGGCAGCACAACCAGGCAGCGGCAGCTGGCTGGCGACAGCCCAGAGGGAGCAGCCTCCCCCGCCAATCCCAGCGGGGCTGGAGTGCATGTTCAAGCGCCCCCAGGCCCCCAAGCAACCGTCAAGGCAAAAGCTGAAGGTCGGGGGCGGCGGCGAGCAGATTTTCACAGCAGCATCTGGACTACTGGGCTGCCCATTCCCAAGGCACGCATGGGTTCTAAACACCATGTCACAGGGTTACAGGATGCAGTTCTGCCGCCCGACCCCCACCACCTTCAGGGTCAAGGTGACCTCAGTCACAGACCCAGTGAAGGCCCAGTTTCTGTCCCAGGAAATTGCTACACTCCTGGACAAGAAGGCTGTTACAATAGTGGACCCACATACACAGAGCGATGGGTTTTACTCAACATATTTCCTGGTTCCAAAAAGAAGCGGCTCCTTCAGGCCCATACTCGACCTGAGAAAGGTTGAATGGTTATCTGAGGGTCCTCCCATTTCGCATGCTACGATGCAGTCGGCGTTCTCAGGCTATCATTCCCGGAGAATGGTTCACATCTCAAGGGCCTTCTACTTTCCGTCCCTATTCATCCAGAGCACAGGAGATTTCTTCGCTTAAGCCTTTGAGGCCGGGCATATCAATTTGCTGTCCTGCCATTTGGCCTGTCCTGGCCCCCATCTTCACAAGATGCATGAGGGCAACCTTAACAGCTCTAGGACTGGGTGGAATAAAGATTCTCCCTTACCTGGACGACTGGCTCATCTGCGCCCCCTCGTTCCAGGAGGCGAGGCAGAAAACAGCCAAGGTCCTTGCTCACCTCGAGGCACTGGGCATGTCAGTGAACCTGGAGAAGAGCTCTCTTCATCCGACACAGCAAACCACCTTCATTGGTCTGGCTCTGGATTCTGTCTCCATGCGGGCAAGTCCGACCATGGAGCGGATCGACAGGATTCAGGACCTGTTACAGTCCTTCCGTCTCGGAGCAAGAGTTGCCAGTCCGAACATGGCTCCGGCTGCTGGGTATGCTGGCAGCAGCATCAGCAATCACACCTCTTGGGTTGCTGCATTTACGACCCTTGCAGAGGTGGTACAACAGCCTCCACATGGACCCTGTTCTACAGAGGCAGAACAAGGTGAGAGTGACAAACAGGTGCCTTGTACATCTCCGCCAGTGGCGGGATTGCACATTTCTACAGCAGGGAGTTCCTCTGGGCTCAGTTCCTGCAAGGCGACAGGTGATAACAACAGATGCCTGCCCCAGGGTTGGGGCGGTGTGGCAGAGGAGGTCGGTCCAGGGTCTGTGGAGCCCTCCATGGAGGGGTCAGCACATCAATGTTCTGGAACTCGGACCGTCTACTTGGCGCTGAAGCACTTCTCGCCCTTTCTCAGGGACGAGCATGTGCTTATCCGAGGACAACACTTCTGCCGTGTATCATATCAACCATCAAGGGGGACCAGATCGGCGAAGCTGCTGAGGGAGGCTCAGAGACTGTGGAGATGGGCTCACCCTCGATTGGCCTCCCTGAGAGCAATGCACCTCCCAGGCAGGGAAAATTTGGTGGCAGATTCCTCTCACGCCAGAGGCTGGGCCCAGGGAATGGAGATTGCACCCTCGGGTGGTGCAGATGATATGGGATCGATGCACGGCCGAGCACAAGTCGACTTGTTCGCCTCCGGCGCACAACTCATTGTTGCCTGTGGTTCTCACTGAGCGAGACCAGCGCCCCACTGGGGGTGGATGCTCTCGCCAGCGCCTGGCCGAGGGGACTTCTTGATCGTTTCCCGGTCCCCTTGATAGCGCCACGCTTCACAGAGTGAGGTTATCGGGTCACAAGATCCTCCTCGCCCCAGGTGGCCATCGAGGATATGGTTCTCCACACTCATCAGTCTGCTGGATGGGGAACCATGGCAGCTCCCAGTGAGGGTGGACCTCCTGTCCCAGTTGGGCTGGGGAGGTTTGGCATCCGTCCCGAGCCTCTTCCAGCTCTGGGTTTGGCCACTGGGGGTGCCGGTCACTCCTGATTGACTTCAAGCCCTCGGTTTGTGAAACCCTGCAGAGTGCTAGGGCTCCCTCCACAAGAGTGGTGTATCGAAGCTGTTGGGCTGCCTTCGCTTCATGGTGCCGCGAACAGGGTATGAACCCAGTATCATGCCCTCTGCATGACATACTGCAGTACTTGCAGGATCTCTTGAGTCAGGCAGGGCTGCTTCAACCCTGAAGGTTCATGTGGCAGCCATCTCAGTATACCATGACCACATTGAGGGGAGGTCAGTTGGTACACATCACTGGGTGACCCAGTTTCTGCGTGGTGCCAGACGGCTCGCCCTCCTAGGAGTGAGGCGGGCTGCGGATGGGACCTGCCGCTGGTCCTGCAGGCCTTAGGCGAGCCACCCTTTGAGCCCATGGAAGAAGGGTCTCTGAGGTGTATATCAATGAAGACTGCATTTCTATTGGCAGTTTCGACAGCCAAGCGGGTTGGTGAACTTCACGGCGCTGTCGTTAGCCCTATCTGTCTGATTGGAAGACAGATGGGTCGGGAAGTCACACTGTGGCCTAATATTTCCTTCTTGCCAAAGTCCTGCCCCCAGCCACGTCAATCAGGCCATAGAGCTGGAGCTTTCCATCCTCCCCGATCGACTCCGAGATCGAGGAGAGGGCTAGTGGACTGTGCCCAGTCAGGGGCGTTAGCCTGTACATTAGAGCAACACAAAACTTTGGCGCTCAGAGCAGTTGTTTATCTGCTATGGCGGAAAGAGTAAAGGAGATCGCTGTCTAAGCAGAGGCTCTCTCACTGGGTCGCGTTGACACAATCAGGCAAGCTTATGAGGCAGCAGGAAAACCTGCCCCCTTGGATATCATTTGCCACTCTACCAGGGTGTGGCAACCTCCTGGGCATAATGAGAGGATGCCACTCTCTGAGATATGTGCAGCAGCGTCCTGGGCAGCGCCATGCACCTTTCTAGGTTTTATCGACCAATGTGGCCTCTGGATCCACACTGGCAGCAGCCGTTCTTCCACTGGCGTCGATGGCAGCCAGTAGGTAGGTGTCTGCTTCCTCGTGACACCGCTGGTATGAGTCATCCACTTTGTTCACTGCCACTGGCAGTCAGGAGGGAATGAAACAGAACGTAAGTTACGAAGGTAACTGTGGTTATGTGTATTACTGGATGACTGCCAGTCATGCCGGTCACTCGGAATCTGTCGGGCGAGAAGATTCTGAGAGGCCGGGTGTAGGCTACCAGGTGGTATTTATAGGCTCTGATGCAGTTAGCCTACACGTCACATACGCGACTTTGTTTACATAACATCTCGACCTGCGCGGAGCGCGAGGAGACATATCCACTTTGTTCACTGCCACTGGCAGTCATCCAGGAATTCACAGAACCACAGTTACCTTCGTAACTTACGTTAAGATGTGTTATCCAAGCCGTGTTAGACTACATTAGTTTTAGCTCGATGTTGCTAACAGACTGGCAACTGACTTAAACTGGTTAATGCTAACTTACGTACAACGTTAACGGTAATGAATGAATTTGTGGCTAGAATAGCGGTGCCGATTAGCTAATACACGTTACACTTGTACCCAACACTTCAACTTACAGTTTAAGGTGCTTTTTCAACCAGCTAGCCTCAGTCATCCATGTAGCAGCAGGCTAACTAGCTAGCTGGCTGGCTACAGCGGTACAGAAAGATTCACTATCTGAAATCATACAAAACATGATGGTTTGAACTAACTTGAAAGAGAGGAGTGATGCCGCACTGAACATGCCGCAACTGTTCTCCTGCTTGTCCATGTGAGTAACTTTGCAAATGGAGACATTTTCCTTCAAGCTCGTTTTCACCTTCAGTCAGTCCAGAGTAAGAGGTCTCACTCCGCGTATATTCCTTGGTACCAGCGACAGTGACAACTGGTGGAAAACGGAAACGAGAGAGATAATATGGTTCTGTTGTAAGCGACGATCTTTGATTGGGAAAGACAAGCCGCAATACCTCGTCCTGCGCACGTGCAATGTCAGGTAAACAAACACTGATAGTAAACAAAAAGCACCTGTAATCATTTCCGTTAGGTACATATTAAATAAAATAACTCAATGAAGTAAGGTGATTTCAGTGGTTACATCACTGTCTAAATATAACAAATATGTGATTGATTCCATTTCATTTAACAATTGTCTTTTGATTCTCCGACATAAAATGTACTTTTCCCACTATCTCAAATCAAGCATACATGAATAATTGAAGATGGAATTAATAATTTGTTGCAGCCCTAAATTCAGCCTCCTTGGGGAAAAAACAACGAGAAATAAGATGTAAATCCCTTTAATAAAACTCAATGAAACGCAGTGTAACAAAGGAAAAGAATTCAACATAAAGCAAGTCGATAACATTTACAACCACAAAAGAAAAAAAACAAACCTGTACAACTCTAAATGCCTGGAGTCACTTCTATTTTCCAAAGATTTTTTTTAATTAACCATTTTGTGATGACAGAGGATAAATTTGGGAGATCTGGGGTGAGAGGGGTGAGGGAGGCATGTGATGTGATTTTATCTTATTTTCATTTTTTCAAATACATGAGTGTAATCTCATACACAGATGTATGCTTCATCAACATGGCTGCTGAAGTTGTTTTTTTTTTTTAACCCACTGCTGCATCGTGCAGGAGGAGGAGAATGAGGTGGGCTGTAGCCATGAGTGTTATTTGTACAAGATATCATAATGGCCAGGTCTATAGAGGAGAAAAATGCGTGGGTCGCCGCCTTCAGGGAAGACATGGTGATTGACAGTTCCTCCCTCTCCTCTATCCATGTACTCCACCAGGATGGATACGTTCAGGGCCTGGGCTAAGGCGATGATGTGAATGTGGTCACTTTCTTTAGACATGGGCTCTACCTCCTAGAAGACAGGAAAAAAAAGCCATGAGTGAGTTTGCTTTCATAGAACTTAAATGACTAGATAGGAATCATTGTGATCATACATATTTTCATTGTCATTCATCAATGGATGGGTGTAGTCTTCAAAACCAACATTTAACAAGAAACGGTTGTATTGTGTGTTTTCCCAGTTTTAATTGCCAGGGTCATGTTTTGGAGAATATGATACCTCTGCAGATAACTGGGCTAAAAGAAACCTCAACGTGAGGAAGTTATTAGAGAAACAAGCTGAGCAAACGTTAGCTGTAGCTTGGTTCACAGCTCCTCCGGGGTTGAACGCCGGTGGAGAAACACTGATTATTAATGTCAAACTGCTTTATTCAGTGTTTTTACTGGTTTTAATGACCAGGTCCTGTTTTCTTTTTAAGTTAATCTCTTGAAAGATGAACACTGAAAGAATCGTAACTTATTTTGAGTTAACCAAAATGAAAAAGTTGAAGACCCACCCGCTGACAGAACTCCTTAACAGAGCGTCCTCCCTCTATGAAGTGCTGAAAGAAGCCGTACTCCCGCTGCAGGTAGCCTGAGGTGAGCAGCCGCAGGTACACGACCACATAATCTGACACGTTCTGGTCGTTGAAGGAGTTCAGCAGCTCCTGCAGACTCGGCTGCTTCTCACACAGTTCAATCAGGTCCATAAACTTGGGAGTAAAGACAATATTTACAGGGTTTTAACATGTGCATGTCCAGCTTGCCAAATAACCATCCATCTAGTGTCTCAGATTCTGGCACAGCTGCTCCTGTTACTTCAGAGCTGGCAGGCAAACAAGCAAATTACAGTTAACAGCATCACACACACCGTGCGTGCTGTGAGACTCATTCAAATTTTAATTTTTATTTCTGATAAAAGCAGACAGATCAATTTAGTCATTTTGATAACTACTGAATGATACTCTTTAATAATTTATACTATTAGTTACTTAAATATATATGAGGACAACACATCTGCATTTAGTTTGTCAGTAGCAATAAACAATGATTATACTTTTTTTTTTCCTGTAGAAGAAACTCACAGTATTGTGAAAGTCTTCAATGGTAAACTCAGTGAAGCCCTCGTTCACCAGGTCCAGTTTACTTTTAGTTGCAACTGCTTTGAACCTGAAGAGACAAATTTAGACACATATATAAGGTATAAAACAACACAGACAGGTTTGTTTTTTGTTTGTATTTTTTACCATAACAGTATACATCTATATCAGATGACTACATACACAATTGTATAGCAAGGCACTTTTTCTACACCTGAAAGATTTGTATAAAACTATAAAAAACAAATATATGTGCCTAAACTGATTACAATGGTCCAATAACACAAAAAAAAGTGAACTTGAGGGACAGGACACTAGAAATGGTGACTACTTCAGCACTCACTTCTGAAGTTCTTTGCTGTCATCTAGCAGCGACTCAAGATGTGCGAAGCCAAAAGCTCTGTAGAAACAGTTCCCATCTGGCCGCGTCTTACGAATGTACGAGTATTTTTTGTGTAGGTCCTGCAACAAAACAAGAAAAGGATGACAAAATCAAAAACATATGCAAAAACTGTATTTCATTCTGTAAGCAAAATATAATAAAATGACACCCTGGACTGTGGAGGAAATGCACCCTGATGTGGTGCAGTAACCAAAGAGCAGGTGGTGTGGTTTGACCGACCTTGATCTTGAGCTGATAAACTGTGTCTTCCTCAGCATACTCCCTCTGCAGCACCGCCAGGTCCTGTCTGTCCGACACTAAAGGGTTACTGTTCGCTATCTAGATCCACACAAAAAAAAAGAAAATAATCAGACCATGCACTCCAAGAAAGTTAAGTCATGAGTGACTGTCCTAACCAGCTGTGGGCTTGTGCTTATAGTCTGAACAAAGGATTCATTATACACAGTTTTCACTGCAATTTTGGAAGTATTTGTAAGATAGTGATCAAGCGTAACATTATGACACTGAAGTAGGTAGGTCTACAGTGGTCAGGCTCAACCAACAGTGGTCCAAGGAAGGCCTAGTGGTGAACCAGAGACAGGATCATGAGAGGACATGCAGGTGGGGAGTGAAGGCTGGTCCTGATGGTCTGATCCAACAGACCAGAGAAGTCAGTCATAGTCAACTTTATTGTCAATTCTGCAGCATGTACAGGACATACAGAGAAGTGAAATTATGGTTCTCTCAAACCTTGGTGCATTAAAATAAAACTAGTGCAAGGAGTAACTGAGACATTTTCAAAAAAGGTAATGCTGGTTCGGACAGAAAAGTGTCAGAAAACACAGAGTAGGACGGTTTGTTGCATATGGGGCTGTTTTGGCAGGAAAACGGGACCATCACAACATTACAAAGGGTGGTCATAATGTTACGCCTGGTCAGTGTATAACTGCATGTTTCATTAATAGCTCACGTCTGTGCAGACACGTTTCAAAATTATCTAAAAAACCATGGTCAATTTTACTGATTCCAGGGAGTCTTCATAATTTGATTTTGCATTTTTTTTTTTTTTTTTAAAAAGGCTAAATAAATGTCATAAATTGCATTTTAATACTAAATAATGGCAGATCAATTGGGCATCCTCTGTGGTGTTGAAAGCTTCATAGGAATGGTTCAGCTGTATCCACACGTCTAAAATTTAAAAAAAAAAAAAACAGATTTCTCACCTCCTGCTGGATTCTGTCCTGTTGAGCGATTATGGCCTCATCATATGCAAGGCAGTTCACTCCTGTAAGAGAAAATTAGGCTTCAAGAGAAGAAAAAAAAACTCCAAAGAGAGTCTGACAATGATGACCATGATGGCAGAAGTCACATTTGGATTTACAAATGTGCATCAAATCAGGGGCAGTGCTTTAGTGTTAGAACATTGGTGCAGCACAGTAGCAGAAAGTGCACTATTAAATCAAGATACCATTGTTTAAGATAAGTCAAATTTGTAAGTGTGCAAAAAATAAACCTGCTCTGCTGACAATTGTTACAAGATCCAGCTGCATGCACACACCTGTATATGTACCCATTCAATCTAAACACTAGAGCTAGATTATCTTGTAACACCGTCCATGCACCTGCAGCACGTGTTTCGACTCCTCCAAACACAAGTTATAATGTCAAACAGGTTGAAAATACTTTTTAGATATAATTATTTTTGAGGCGCTTGTTGGTGGAGGAAAGCAGCTAAAAATAACTGACAATGTTTTCTTCGCAAATGTTTTCTATTATTGCCATTACGATATTACATTTTGAATAGATACCTATCTGATTATATAGAAAATAACAGATAACTGGTCAAAAACTGCTTCCCCGGGGCCACAGGTTAGTGTTTTCAGTTAAGATTATGTATTAAAATAAGCGTAAAGGCCCGTATGTCGAGCCGTTTTTGACCAGTTAGCTGTTATTTTCTATACAATCAGATAGGTATCTATTCAAAATGTAATATCGTAATGGCAATAATAGAAAACATTGTCTTTTTCCTCTTTTCATCGTCTACTGTCACCATAAAGGACCACAGAAGCATCCAGGCAGTCAGCAGTTCACCTGAAAACAACTTAATCCACAACACAAGCTAATGTCAGTCAGCTCAACAGGGCTAGCTCGACCCGAAACAAAACAAATTCTAGTCACGACGAATATGGTCGTTTTAGCTGCCAAAATGGGTGTTGTGTGTTTCATATTAAGCCTGAACGTTAATCATTATTAGGTCAGAAACACTCTGGGACTGTCACTCAGTGTTGCCCTGTTATTAACTAAACAAGCGTTTTCTCTTTGTGTAGCAACGACAGCTAGCTAGCGTTAGCTAGCGAGCTCTGGCCTCTGTCCCCCTCTCATCGCTGCATGTCAGCCACCTTTGTCACGGAGAGAGCAAAGACTGAAACACCGAGCGGACACTCCTATAGACGTGGGCTTCATCAGCAACAGAAATACTCGTGCTGCAAGGGGGATATTTTGTGTTGTAACTGTTTCGCTCACCCTCCACCTCTCCCTGTGATGATTCCTGCTGCTCCTCCGCCATCTTAGCTATCGCAATCTGTTTCCTCCTTCTGCATGACCTCATTCGTTACACACTTCCGGTCGAGTTTGTTTGTTTTTGTTTTTTTAATGATTTTTAAAAGGGATATTCATTTTAATGCCTAAGAAACTGTAAAGAAACGAAACTGAAAAAAACAGTCTTGTTTAGGCAGACCATGGAGAAACTCTGATTAGTAGTCCAGGGCTGGATTACCAACAACACAGTGGGCCCCAAGACCCCACAGCCACACTGTGCTGTAACTGTGTGAAATTGTGCTAATTAATTGGTAAGGGCTTGTTTGGCAAAAACTAAAACCCCAAAAATAAAAAGTTGCTTGAGCCATGTGGTGTCAAAATCTAGTTTTATAGGTACAACACTGATTTGGCAGCATCCAGCGGTGTAGCTGCACAGCCACCTGAAACCCTCCACTCTCCCTCTGTCTCCATCACTGCAGTAATGTGATCTGCTGAATGCAAAACTGTGGTAAACTCATCCTTACCAGAATAACACACCTTTAGGAGCAACGGATGTCAGAAAACAGTTAGCTGTAACACAGTTTAGCACTTTCACTAATGTGTCGAATAACTAGGATGAATTTCAGGTACTTGTGAAAAGCCTTTTTCTATAGCCAGTAATTGTGCTACTATAGAAACATGGCACATGTGTGTATGAATGGCTTATTCTAAGCTTACAAAAACACAATCTTATTCTGAGTTCCTACTGGTGCTGCACACTGATGATTATGAATATTATATTCAGCTCCCCTATCATGCTACACATTGCATTTTTTTAGTTGCTGTTCTGTTTATTCTTTAATTAACTGCTTCCTGCACACCAAGCATAAAACAAAAGGACACATGGACGATGCACATAGCAGGAAGATGTGTAAAATAGGATTTACAGCTCATTTTGTCCTTAGCAAATTAATGTCTCTGCCCACCTCTCCAGGTCACATCAAAATCTCAACAGGAAATTCCCTGATAAACCAGATGGAATATCAGTGCAAATCTCCCACAGTTGATCCAGAAAATAGTTTTAGTTATCAGTTTTACAAAAACATGCACATTTATTTCAACCCATTGATACAAGCTGATACCCATACATAGCCCTTAAATAAATGAAAATTTAGGTAAGTGACCAGGAAGATTGTTTTCTAAAATCACAGTGGAATGCAATGTCTTTTATACTTCTGAAGTATTTTTTTTGGGCTCACTCAGGTCCCTGCACTTTCCAGCAGTACACACCAGGGAGCGCTGTCCACACAAAATACTACCTAATGCATAACTCCATTATTCATCTGCTGCTCATTTCTGTTGGATGCCTGTAAATCATATATGGCCCATTGCCTTTGCCAAAAAAATCATACTCTCATATGAACATAAGGTATCACAAGTCAAAACACTGTAAATGTAATACATGTGTGAAGAACAAAATAATACTTCATATTTGCCAATAAAGCAAAACTGTTTGTTTCTATTTTCCCATTGGCACATTGCTTCCCCTATCAGGGCTGTAACAGATCCCAACACTCATATTTACAAAATGTATCTACTATTATTCATCTGCAGATAAATAATACATGCTTGGTTTTGTCACAATATTGAAAATCTGTACCAGTTCATTCGAATTCAAAGTTTTGTCTTGGATGTTGAAAAGCAAAAAAAAAACAAAAACTGCAACATACAGACACAGTAGGTCACATTTATGGTGGCTTTTTCTCTTTCTATGGTATATCTAATGTATAGAGTTCAGATGTATTCACAAAATATCTCACAATTCAATACAAAAGAATAAAAATGTATTTTACAAAAATATGTAAACACTATAAAATAGTGTTAAATGTCCACTCTCGCAATGAAGCATAGGAGCAGGAGTACTGATTCTGTATCTGCTATGCTAATTTACTATTTCTGATGATTTCACTTTAAACATAATAAAAAAAATTGTCTAAAGAAATCGTTGTTTTGTTTTGGCTGTATGAAACATCTCAGAGCTGAAGTGAAAGACGTGAGGACAGAAAAACAATATGGAGGTATGCATGTTACAGGTGTGGCAAGAGAAGAACAATCCCATGTTCTGGATCAGATCCCAAACCGTGTTGTGTAAGGGAACTGAACATAGGCACAGCTACTGATACACTGAGCACCACTACAGCGTAAACCACCCACCATGTAGAGGTGTTGCAATCTGTGTTTCTGATGTACCAACTTTCCCACAGCCTCCTCTACTGCTCCTGCAGATCCTGAATTCCTGCTGTACATTTCGACATTTAGTTGGAAATGTTAGCTGCATTCACTTGTTCGTCACAGAGTGCAACAGATACTGCATTGCGAAAGACAAGCGAGGAATATTGTCTGTGATTAAACTCCGTAATAGCTGCACTGGAAATATTGTGACGTTGTCTTTGTTTGTGCCAGGAATCTCGAGGAATATGCAGTAAACTGTTGATCACCGAACATCAGGTAGAACTCTGATATCCTGAGGATATCCAGAGTAGATGCTTTAGAGTAGCTTTTTACCTTTTGAGTTCTTAACTTTCTTCTGTTGCATCTTGTACCCTTTAAATAAAGAAAAGGCTTTTTCATCTGTGTATCCACATTTTGAACCACCTCTTAGTCCAGAGCTTGATTCTTGCAGTGTCACACCTTATGGTCCATTTGCCAGCTAAACTATCTGGGCCTTGTGGATAAGGGAAGCATGGGGACTGACCACAGCAGGGCTTGGCTGGGGTTTGGGTCTGAGAGTGCCATTAGTCTGCTGATAGCGCATGCTGTGACTCTCGGACACCTGGGAGCTGTTGGTCTCGCTGTCTTGGTCGTCAGGGTGCTCCTGACTGGCAGGACCCCCCAGGCCTTCATCCACCTCATCCTCGTCGTCTGTCACCAGTGGGTAGTTGTTGCTCTGAGGAGCTTGCTGGTGGTTCTTGGAGATACTTCCTGGCCGTGAGCCTCCATCTGTTGGGATAATGGCGCAGCCGTTTAACTGCCTCACAATCTCAGTGGACTGCACCAGTGGAAAGGATGATGGCGTGAGAGGAGGGTGGAAACGAGTTTCCTGCTGGAGACACAGAGCAGACACACTTCTTATTGCATCATCATTGAGTCAGTATGCAGCAGGTAATAAGCCAGGTGATGAGCTGGATTCCTCAGTTTGATGAACTCAGGCTTTGACTTGCCCCAGAAATACACACTTACTAAAGAAATAGTGCTGTTTCTCACATATGTCTCCACTCGGAGTCGGTTCTCCTCGTCTCTGTCCAGAGGCCGGTCTCTTCCCCTGCGAGAGTTATTGTGCAGGACTGGTCTGCCCAGGTAGTCAAAGGCTCCGCCTCCTCCCCGTCCACCTGAGATAGTAGAGCGGCTGTCACGGCAGTGAGCCTCCTGTGAGCGCAGGATAAGACGCTGATCAGTATTCACTCATACACTGATAAGTTAACAGACTTTTACACCCATTTCTGAATATTTTCCAAGATGCTTCTTGACAAAACTGTAGCATGTACTGCAAATGTAGTTTGAAAATGATCATAAAGAAAACAAGACTTCCAATGAAGTGATCCTAGCATATCAGTCAGAGTCAGTCCACAGCAGGTCAGCTGAATATGCAAAGAATTATGTACAAACAAGTGCAGTAACATGTAAAAGTAAGTTTCCAATAATAAAAAAAATCATTTACTCATTTCAGTCATTTACTTGGGTTGATCCTATTGTTTCCTAAAGTAAATACCCTGGGTGTATTCCTCCTTTTCCACTCTTTAGCCAAGGTAACCCGCTGCTAGCTCTAGCATCATATTTAACACACAAATACAGGGGTTGGGCAATGAAACTAAAACACCTGGTTTTAGACCACAGTAATTCATTAGTATGGTGTAGGGCCTCATTTTGTGGGCAATACATCATCACTTTATCTTGGGAATGACAGATATAGGTCCTGCACAGTGGCCAGAGGGATTTTGAGCCATTCCTCTTGCAGAATAGTGTTCAGGTCACTACGTGATGCTGGTGGAGGAAAACGTTTCCTGACTCGCTCCTCCAAAACACACCAAAGTGGCTCAATAATATTTAGATGTGGTGACTGTGCAGGCCATGGGAGATGTTCAACTTCACTTTCATGTTCATCAAAGCTCTCTGTCACCAGTCTTGCTGTGTGTATTGGTACATTATCATCCTGATACACAGCACCACCTTCAGGATACAATGTTTGAACCACTGTGTGCACATGGTTCTCCAGAATGGTTCGGTAGTTCTTGGCAGTGACGTGTCCATCTAGCACAAGTATTGGGCCGAGGGAATGCCATGATATTGCAGCCCAAACCATCACTGATCCACCCCCATGCTTTACTCTAGGCATGCAACAGTCTGGGTGGTACGCTTCTTTGGGGCTTCTCCACAACATAACTCTCCTGAATGTGGGAAAGACAGTAAAGGTGGACTCATCAGAGATGAGTTTCACATTGTCCACAGCCCAAGATTTTCGCTGCTGGCATCATTGAAACCAGTGTTTGGCATTGGCACGAGTGACCAAAGGTTTGGCTATAGCAGCCCGGCCATGGATATTGACCCTGTGGAGCTCCTGACGGACAGTTTTGGTGGAAACAGGAGAGTTGAGGTGCACATTTAATTCTGCAGTGAGTTGGGCAGCTGTGGTTTTATGTTTTTTGGATACAATCCGGGTTAGCAGCCGGACATCCCTTTTAGACAGCTTCCTCTTGTGTCCACAGTTACTCCTGTTGGATGTTGTTCGTCCTTCTTGGTGGTATGCTGACATTACCCTGGATACCATGACTTTTGATACATCACAAAGACTTGCTGTCTTGGTCACAGGTGTGCCAGCAAGACGTGCCCCAACAATTTGTCCTCTTTTGAACTCTGATATGTCACTCATAATGTTGTGTGCATTGCAATATTTTAAGCAAAATTGTACTATTACTCTGCTAATTGAACTGTCACACTCTGCTCTTACTGGTGCAATGTGCAATCAATGAAGTTTGGCCACCAGGCTGGTCACATTTAGCCATGAAACCTCCAACACTGAATTGGCCAGTGTTTCACTTTCATTGTCCAACCCCTATATGAGATATGTGACCTTTTCATTTCAGTCTTGGCAAACAAGTGCATTTCTCAAAATGTCAAACTATTTTTAAAGCACAGTTTAGGATCCAAAAAGAGGGACAGGGATGTTAAAAATGAATAAAACACACATTAAGAAAAGGAGCATAAAAGCAATTCAGTGGTCTTTTTATGATATACAAGTCTTATTCTGATTCTTAATTTTCCTTTCTTCTTCTTCTTATTATTATTAAGCTCATAATTTAGCCATCTGGCTTGTGGACAGCAAAGGCTCAGTCACCAGCTCTGGCCCTGCATGCAGACTTATGGATATGACATGAGATAGACATGTAGACTGACCCCGAGGGAAGAAAGGCTGGTCCTCATGGTCCCCTCCACCCGTAGAGGGATGTTCTCCTCTGTCTGCAGTGAAAGGAAAGAGAGAGCTGGATTAGACGCCCCCTCAAAGCATCCAGACCCACTCAATGCCAGATGACGAGATGACACGGTATCAGATATTCATCACAGCACAAAGTCTAAATAGGAATCACTGGATGAAGGATTGTGTGAAACATATGGGACCTGGGTCGGTCTGAATCAGGTCGTGCAGACACAGGAGAAAACATGAGGCGGTGTGTGCTCAGTGTGAAGAGAATAATTTAGTAATCGTACCGTTCCCCTGGCGTCTGTGCTGACAGAGTTCACTCTCCTGAAAGACGCCTGTCTGGAGAGAGTGCTGATTTCCTCTCTGTGACAAAGATATTTAAATGATTCACTGTGAATTATAAGTTTTAATGTAGTTCATGCTGCATGTTTTTTTCATTTTGATTTAAGTTTCATGCATACTTTTTGCTGTTATTTTGCACATCCAGCACACAGTCATCTATCGACTGAATCTGCTCTCTTAATTCTAGTTAACACGCTTTACTGTTGTAGCTGTCAGTAGGAACATGCTTAATAACCCCTGATATGCTCCATTCTTGCTTATCCTTACTGGCTCTGTTTTCCCTGCGGATATCATTAAAGTTTCATCTCATCTTATCTCGTCTTAATTAAAAAACAAATCTCCACATACTTCCTCACAGTCAGCTCCTTCTCCAGCTTCTTGTTCTTGCGCTTGTGATGGCAAGTGACGATGATGACAATGATGAGCATCAAGATCAGCAGCCCCCCGGCCACGGCCCCCACGATGACCATCAGCATGCTCTCAACTATGACCTGCTCCTCAGAAGACTCTGTGAAGAGAGAGTCAGCAGATGTTGGCAGGATTAGATGGGCCTGTTCTCACAGTTAAGTCTTGGTATGTGATGTTGACATTGCTGTGATCTACCTGCCACGCCAATCTCCACCTCAGCCTTCCCCACTCCCACGTCATTCCTCGCCACACACTGGTAGGTGCCTTCATCTGACAAGCTGAGGGGTCGTCCAAAAACTAGTGTGCCATTAGGGTGGGGGATCACACCCTCCGGTAGCTCTCCCCCAATTCTGAACAAAACAAAAATACAATAGATTTAAATGAAACCCTGTTGCCCCAATATGGACATTGTTGTCACCCTTAACTCATTGAGTGCCATCATTTTTTGAAAACAGAAAGTGCCTTGTGCCAATGTTTTTGCCCATTTTGAGTCATATTTCAAGATCCAACGAATATTTTGTACTATGTCTCTGAAAACACTGAATGAAAGAAGAGACTCTCTATTTCATCATGAAAAAAAATGTTTGTTTTTACCTTGTTCCATTCTTGTTTTATCAGAGGTAGAGTAGAGGACACTTTCACCAAAAATGCCAATGTTTTGCTCACTAATCTCGATCGTCTCCACTTCCTGTTTTGATCTCTGTATACGTCTCTTTATGCTCTGACTACAAATCTCAGAAGCCCAAATATTACTCACAGGCTGTGTGAGAGCGCGATCAGCGACTCACTGCCGAAAAAACACTTTGATTTTACGTCGATGGCACTCAAGTGTCGGATTTTAAATGAGGTCAAAAGCCGTTAATGGCACTCAAAGAGTTAATAAGTCTACAATAATCAGTGTGGCCAAAACACAGACACTCAGATCATTAAGGACAAAATGCCCCCATTAAAAACACATTATCCCAAGACCATTACAACATAAAATTATCTGGCGCCAGATTTTTTACTACGACTACATCAGCGCAACTTTGTAAAGTGAGGCACAAAGGTTGACATACATATCTCTTACTTCACAACCTGGGTTAAGTGA
This sequence comes from Synanceia verrucosa, assembly GCA_029721515.1. NCBI lineage: Eukaryota > Metazoa > Chordata > Actinopteri > Perciformes > Synanceiidae > Synanceia > Synanceia verrucosa. Next base: position 14,637,621 of record CM056569.1, on the reverse strand, counting down.
TAATCTGATAAATGAGATCCATGTGAAGCTTTTATACTAAAGTAACTTTAACCACACAAAACTGCTAGGATGGGGAACGGCGCTGAACACCCCCCCTAACACTTTTATTCAGCAAAAAAATAAAATACCCTTTTCTTCTTCAAGTCTTCTTCCCACCATATCTTTATTTATTTCAAACTAAGTGGTAAACCCAAAGCACAACAAAACATTACAAAGTTTTTCCAAGCTGTACTTTTTGGAGGACAGTTACTTTTGTGTTACACAAAATCTTTCCATGCCACTAATGCCCCTCCGTTGTTTGGATAATTCCCAGCAGTGTGACTCAGGGAGATGTTTCATGTGAGCAACACATCCAGGGTGTTGCCTCAGTGTTGTTTTGAGCACATTTCATTTAATCAGTTGGAACTTCATGCAGAAGACACACCTCCATGATATCCTACACTAATCCATTCTGCTTCCTCTTCCTCCTCTCTTCACCCCCAAGCTCACCCTCACTGCTCCGCCGACCTGCTCCCATAGTGCACCTCTCTCATTGGGGCTGCTCATCCCCTTTCCCTTTTCCTTCTCACCCCCCTCTCATGAAACCATCCATTCTGTCTGCTCTCGGCACAAGCCGCAACACGACACTGTGACACCAGCTATTACTTCACCTGCCGCCTTTTATTGACACAGCCAACAGGTTCGCCCGCTGCAGGCGTCACACATTTGTGTGTGTTCATGTGAAATGCGTGCTCATGGAGAGGTTGCTTGTAACTAGAGATTTTGTGTGTTTGTGTGTGTGTGTGTCATGTAATCACATCAGTTTGTTCGCTTGTGTTTATGTCGTGTGTCAAAATTTTTTACAAAGGTGTGTTCCTGAAGCGTCCCATCTGAGCGCAGGGAATTTCTCCCTTGAGGCCTAACGGCCAACTTCCATAATAATAAATCCATGGGAGACTTCCTCACATTTTTCTAGTGAAACTCCACGCCACGCCCTGATATTGAGTTCCAAAGGGAACGTCTTGAATATGACACCAGGTGGCTCAAGCAGAAGAAGTCAATCATTCCAGTCAAACCCAAATTTATTAGCATGTGTCACATTTTTATGTGACACATGCTAATAAATTTGTATATGTCAGTTTACATTGAGGCAGCAGAATAAGGGGTGATAAAAAAAATATCTTATTTGGTTAAGTCATGAGGAGAGGGTGGAGATCAAGTCCCTGCACACTGTAAGAAGTTAGCTCAGTCTTAACGTCATATATAAATGATCAAGCCACATACAGTTTAGGAATTAACTTAACATGCAAACACGCACAGATCTAGCAAGTATTGAGTGCATTTTGTTCTTCTTAAAGTTGCTCTATACAATATCCAGAGTATTAACAGAGCAGAAAACAACTATTTGCTATGTAAACATGTAGGGGAGTGTTGTTATCCCTTTTGGATTGGTTGTAAAAAGCTCTGAATTTTGCAAAACAAATTTTAAATCATGCAGTTTACATCCATGTTCACTTGCAAGCAGTCTTTTTCACTGTCATTTGTCTGTTTCTTGTGCATTTCTGCTGCCAACCATCAATTAGTTGAACACTATTAACAGAAGAAATGAGTAGGGACCTAACCAGAAAACAGTTATAAGCTCATTTGCTTTAGTTACATCCATTTTCCTGGATAGTTCTTCATTCCCTACTGTCTAATTAGTCATATCATTTGTAAGACAAAGTCAACTCATGACTTGATATGAAACTATGAAACGTCTCTATTTAGAGTTCATTTCCCCAAACTGATTACGACAATTTACAGTGTATGTCAATATTGCTTTTTGAGATTGCTCCCTACATCTCAAGCACACTGTCAGGAGAAATCCTCAAAACATGCTCGTCACATTGACATTGACCTCTGAGGATGAGGACTGAACATCCCATTTACATTGTTGACTGGTGGAATCAAAGCAAAATAATTGGTGTAATTATTCACCGTCATAAGTTACGAGAAAAGCAACAGTGACCAGACACATCAGAGAGTTAGTCACACGAGTTCAGACAGACAGGGAGGCGGGTCTGACTCTACCTGGTCCAGGTGAAACTCTGTGGTTTGGGGTTTCCTCCACTCACACAGCTCAGGGCAGCATTCTCTGTACCCACAGACCAGTCTCCAGCGTAGCCAGACACCTCTGCATGTGGAGGGACTGGGAGGAAGAACAATAAGTTATCCTCTTTGTTCAGCTGAGGCACGTGAGGAAAAAGAGAGGCATTGTTTATCACTTCAAAAATATATAGACCAGGAAATAAGGCAGAATATTCAAGCTTTTAACTAATGATGTTATAAATCAAGCATGCTACAATAACCTTTTAAGATATATCACCTTGAAATGTTTGAGGAAAGTGAATTTAAGATGGTCTTTATTATAGTCTGACAGCACTGGGAGTGTTTGCGTACATTCACAGCACATCTATTCTAATTGTAATTACAGTTGAACTATTGCTTTTATTACTTTACTTAATTAACTGTATGGCAATCATTTGCTTGTCCACAGTTTTTGTACTTTCTTTCTTGCTCTGCCTCATTTGTTTTGTTTTGTTCTGAGAACATCTCAAGTAATACTATTCACTTTACTCTCCATACCTCAGTAGCTCTGCTTAGTTTACTCTAGTACTAGTCTGTAGCTCTGTCTAGCTCTCTTGTTTAGTAGTTCTCATTAGTAGCTCTTTATGTTTAGCTTCTTTTTTGCTCTGTTAATGTCATTCTGTTGTGTCTGCTTTTGAATAACTGTTGTCACTTAGCACCTTGGATCGTGAGAGACTTCCTTCCTGTGTACTTGTATGCAGATATTATTATAAAAAACCTAAAACTTGAAACACTGTGATTAAAAACAGAGAGTAAAGTAAAAGTTTTTTTGGAACTTGGTGCCTAAAACACATCATACAGATCAAACTTTGAGTACTCACAGTGCACCACCAGCTTGTTTCTGATCCTGCGGGGTGCCACTAAAGTCGGATGCCACACCAAACAGTCCAGCTTCTTGCCATTCATGCTCCTCAGAGGATGCAGGGAGTAGTGGGAGGACACCGCCCCATTGTCAGAGGAGCGATTGACGGACTGGCCATTCAGGTCAGTGTCCCAGGAGAGGTGAGGAGGTGGACGGGCTACTGAGCGACAGGAAGCAGCCTGCCGGTAGGACTGTCCCTCCACCAGAATCACAGGGTCCAGAGAGGAGATAGGAACAGCTGGAGGAGGATATGACAGTGTTTGGTCAATGACAAGATGAGGATGATTAGTTTACCAAACTGAACAGCTGGTGTTGAATGCACTTAATGCACTTAAAGGCCCTGAAAATAAATCAACTCTACAGACAGTGATTGGTCCTACATGAACATACAGATCAGAAAAAAATGTTTATTTGTGTTTTATTCTGTGCTCTCATTGGCTTGAAATAGATAGGTCTATCAAGGTGATATCACATATTTCCAGTTTGAAATAAATTGTTAAATACTGGCTTGATAATAACAATAACCATTTCAGTTTTCTAATAAAGTATGACCAGGAATTTCTTGATAACATAAAATCCCATTATGTTTCATATTATGATGGGGGTTTTTTTTACCTTATAAGGAGTGTAACAAATGCTGAAGTAATGACTAATAATGTGAAAGTATGCTGTTATTATTTTACCATTACTGCTGACTAGGTATATAGTAAAACTCAAACTGTGTAAAAAACTATTAAACAACCAGCTGGCAGTCATATTGATTCCCTTCATTTTTTTAACACTTCACTGAGCTAATCTTTTTCCACTGTATGGCTATGAGGAAGGGACTCACTCCACACAATGACTGACATCCATCTGTCAAAGTTGCCAGAAGGGAAGGTGATGATGCGGCAGAGGTATTTCCCCTCGTCAACCACCTCTGTGCTCATGATGACCAGAGATGAGTCCAGAGTGGGGTCGCTGCTTTTAAAGTGCACACGTTGAGACCACTTCCCATACGCTGCAGAGAGGCAGAACAGAGGGAGACAGAGTTAAAACACCATGTACAATAGGATCTGATGTGGCACAAAAGAATTGAGTCCAGCAAGTTCAAGACAGACCTGCAGGGTGTCTTTAGTCACTTTCACTTTCACACACATGCCTGCACCCTTTCAAGACATTACATTTACATTCTGGGCGTTTAGCTCATGGTCTTTTCCAGTAGGTCTCACACTCACAAGCTTTAGTTCCTATATCACCACCAAAAGAAAAGCAAACAAGTCTAAATGGTGCAAATCTTGGCGCCTGAGAAATGTTCCTGTGATATCACAGAAAGATGTCAAAGTGTCTCTCAGTCTATTTAAAGCTCTATTTGTTATATGACACTGAAACTGTGAGGAAAAGAGAAGCGCTTCGGTGTGAAAATATTCTCTAAAGTTTTATTTTAGTAAAGAGAGTAGAGCGAGGATGCTTCTGGACATAGATACCAACTGACCTGTCTGTCCATTGGTGTGGTGTGCAGTGACCATCTGTTCCTTGGTGCCATCAGGTTTCTCCTTATACCAGGTGACCTGCACTACTACAGTGCCATCGGCTGACTGGTAGCGACAGGGCAGCACGGTCTCGTCCTCTGCCAGGGAGAGGATGGGATCTTTTGCAGGGAGATCCACAAAGTCTCCCTGTATCACTGCCACTACATGAGGAGAGGGGCGGCTTAGTAATTAATCTAACATGTTTATTCAAGAGAAGAAGAGAAACTAAACCTGAAAATGAGTTGAAAATTTGATCCTGCAATATTAACTTCAAACCGGCACATCCCTAAGAGTGACCTTTGACCTTTGACCTTCACCCTGCAACAATTACAAGAGCAGGAAATCAGCACATTTGCTAATTTACATACATCATACACAATAACACTGCTTATCTTCCAATTTAAACTCTAAAAGACAGTAGCAATACCAGGAGGGAACCAAAATTACAAAAATATGTGCACTTCACACGAGTCTTGCTAATGTATCTTTAAAATTCAAATAATTGTCTTGTTTATGGCTATCTAGGCAGGAAAGAGCAAACAAAGTATAAGTCGCTGTCATTTTGGTTCAAGTATTAGATAAGAGGATGGATTCACTCTCACTTCTGTCTGATAACTATGGAGCTACAGCCAGCAGCCTCTTAGCTTAGCTTAAAGGCATGTCTGACTATTTCATGGCACAGGCCAGGTTTCAGTCAATAAACTGAGCTAAAGGACTGCTGGCTGTTTAGCTTCATATTTAACAGGTTATGTGATAAATGTCTAAATTAAAATTGTGTCTCTCAGTGTTAAATACAAATTTTCAGTGTTTGTTTTCATGAAATACAGTTGCACAGTGCTCTGGTTTCAGATCAAAAAAAAAAAAAAAGGCCAGAGGAGCACGGACGGGGTTTTAAAGAGTCGACGCAGAGTGAAGACAGACGGAAGAAAGAAGAGAGAGAACAAGTTGTCTTTCAGGAGGAGAACAAGTGAAGATATGTCGCTGAACTAGTTGTTCGAGATAAGCTTTCAAAGCAAACTAACAGAGGGTTACCTCAGTGTCTGGACAGGCCGAGACGTTCAAGGCCTCAGGAAACATATAGGATATCAAAAATCCGTGTGTCACATGGTAACCACAGTCGAAACACAAACACTAGCATGTACACAAGCATCTCTTTTTTCCTTTTTTTCTCTCCGTCTGTTTGAAGTAAACAGACAACAATGTCTCAGATTATGTGAAAGTTGTAATGCAAATACCTCTAATGCAAATGAGCATAATGTCTGAGCAGCTGATTCATCATCTCACTGTATTATTATATGGCGTCAGACTTTATTTTCTTTCAGAAGGTGCTGCTTCCTGATGGCCATGGCGTTGTTTGGATGGAAAATTCAAATTCAGACAGACCTTCTGTTTTCAAGCTCAGTTGCCTCTAAAATGGCCTAATCAGTAAAAAAAATGGCCTCTTTAAGAGTTTATCTGTGATCACTATTATGATAAATATAATTATTGCACTGTAGACAGCACTTAACTTAACTTTCACTGATCATTTAGATTGGTTTGAACAGTCTGCGGTTTCAGCGTTACTGTTGTTTGATCAAGATCTACTTTTGAAAGTATTTAAGTCACCATTCAGACTCAAGTAGGCCAAATTTTTACCAGAGATCGAGACTAATAGTCGTCAGTCAGGCTGGTAGCTCACTTTACAGCAGTGCTTTGAGATGAGTGCTAACACCAGCATGCTTTCTGTCAGCTCTAATATTAAGCATGTTCACACCTTACATTGGTTAGCGTTAGCGTGCTAACATTTGTGGTGCAAGGATTAGTCTAAAAACCTGGAACTTAGTCAGCAGTTTAAGTTCCTTCATCTGAAAGTCAAAGTTTTTTTTTTTTTTGGTTAAATGATTGAAATAAGGTCTGCTTTGTGGTGAAGTTGGTGTATAACCCTAATTTTTACTTCTATCAACTGCATTTTTGCCTCATAAACCATAAAAGCGTTAATTTATGAAGATTAGCTTGCCAAACAAATATGTAAATAAACTTTTTCTAGCCATGGAGCTTATTTTCTGCAACAGTCCCAAACCCTTTTCTGCGTTTCCCTGCAAAAAACATCCTTGCTGGATTTTTAGGTATTTGGTCATAAATTTATTTATATGACAGACTGATGGTGCTTAATGAAAAACAGATAAAGTGACCCAAGAGTTATTTCAATTCTTCCTGAGGACATAAATGTTACCAAACATCAAAACCATGCCAATCCATCCAATAGTTGCTGAGACACTCACATGTGAACTTCCTGGTGATGCAAGAGAAAAAAAAATCAGGACTCATTAAAATCATTAGTCAGTAATTGCTGTGCAAGTCACGTTACAAGGCCGGAAGATAAATAAACTTTTTATTTTGATTGTACTGTAATGAAAACACGTTGTTGATCCATGGAAACACGCTAATATTCCCACATAACTGGCACCACGCTTACAGGTCCTGTATCAGTCTGTTCAGATATGTCAGTGGGTAGGATGTGATTCATAGATTTCCCAGCACACCTGATGAGTGTACTCAGACAGGTGTGTTTTTCCATCAGTGTGTTTATCACCCTGAGGTTTAAGTCAAAGGGAATCTGCCTCCGCTGCATTACTGGAATAACACTCCACCTAAATCTGCCTTCACATACCAGATTAAAAAAGTGTTTACTCTTATTGCCTGACATTGTGTAATCATTTGTTTTTAGCCCACATGCATCTACTTTAGCTATTTGATAGGCTGACTGACTGTTTGATGCATGGTAATTCTTTGTGTAACACTGTAGGGAGATGTTTTTAAGGCTGGCATGCATAAACCTTCTGAAATTACATCCATCCATCATCTACCGCTTATCCTCATAGGGTCGTGGGGGGGCTGGAGTCTATCCCAGCTGTCTTAGGGTGAAAGGCAGGGTACACCCTGGACAAGTCTCCAGTTCATCACAGGACACATAGAGACAGACAACCACTCACACTCATATTCACACCTACGGTCAATTTAAATTAGCCAATTAACCTAATCCCCATGCATGTTTTTGGATGGTGGGAGGAAGCCAGAGTACCCGGAGAGAACCCACGCAGACATGGGGAGAACATGCAAACTCCACACAGAAAGTACCTTCTTGCTGTGAGGCGACAGTGCTAACCACTGCACCACCGTGCCGCCCCCTGAAATTACATGTACACACAAATTTAGGCTTAAACAACACACACACACACACTAGGAGCTCCTCTGAATCCAACCGACTAAGGGAAACTGATCAACAGCAACCTGTTTTTCCAGAAATATCAGACAAATGTTTTCTTCAACACATGTGTACAGAACCTAATGAAGATGCATAAATAGGTCATCTGTTTTTGTTCTCCTAAGCACTACCACATATATAGCCTTTATATCATGTACAGGCTCACTATAGAGTATAGGGGTGCACAGTGTCACCATATACTCATTGTTGAGTCCTGCACTCATGCCATGGCCCTGAGGGAACATTATATCCAACACCAGATCAGATAGAGACAATGTATTTCTGCATAATATCCCTTTGGACAGACTGTATAGAAAGCTTTCTTACCAAAGATCCAGAGGACACATGGACTCACAGACAGTCTGTTCATTCTCCTCGGCAGTCACTGTTAACTGTGCACAAGCTGGGACAAATTCAGTGCTGAAATAAGCTCATCAGTCCAGGTAATGGTATCCTAAATGACAGGTGAAGCACTGAGGAGGACTAGTGCTTCCATCCTTGTTCTTCTCCTGTCTCGTCCGGGGTAACAAAAACACCGTAGCTGTATATAACTCAGTCCTTGTGTAAATCCTGTCAGTTTGGTTTGGTGTTGGTTTGTCAAGCACACGCCATCATCATGTTTGCTCTTCAGAAAAAAAGAAGGCGCAGCTTTACCTGTTTGAGATACACCTGTTTGTGCTACACCTCTCTCTCTCTGTCTGTCTGTCTGACGCGCGCGCGCGCGCGCGCGCGCACGCACGCACACACACACACACAAAGTTACTTTTCCGGTTTGGCTGAGGCAACATGACAGTTATTTTCTGTCTTTACTTGCTCTGCTCAGAGGAGAGGCAGGTGAAAAGCAGACAGTTTAAATGTGACGCAGACTGGATATTATAAAACAAAAAGCTGCCTCCTCCCACAGGAGAAAAACAAATTATTCCTTTAATTTGAAATAGATAATGAGGTGAGTGTCACGGAGACAATCTAAATCACATAAATAATCGTGTATCTGCCCACTTTTGGCATATTTAACCTCCAAATGCAATGCGTCATAGGTCAATAGTGTATAACACATTTGTTTTTTTTGTTTTTTTTAACTATCTGGGCTAAATGTGACGGATGGAACATTTCTTTGTTAGTAACCAATCCACTGTCAGAAAATCAGTATTTTCATTTCTTTTTTTTCTGGTTATTTATATAAATATATAAACTTAAAATGTAGGAGGCTTTTCATAATTTACCTCTGCAATGCAAAGAGAGACAAAGTTATTTAATAAGCAAGTTCAACATTTAATAGGTTATCTGTACGTATAACAGCTCTATGCATCGTACAGCAGTTACTTTTAGTTCTTTGCTTTCTTTCAGACTCTTTTATGAAGGAGGAGTGTGCATGTGTGTGTATGAACAGGTAAGGACCTCAATAGACACCATCACTGCCATCCTGTGGTGTGCAGGAAACAATGCTTAATGTCTCTAAAAGGCTTGGCACAGCTTTAACTATGTATTGTGTATCACCTTGCAGAAAACTAGAATACTTTTGGAGGTATTTACTATATAAAAAGACTGACATCTTTCAAATGAACGTGGAAGTTAGTTGGCCACTTTTTACAGATAACATGCATTACATTTTTGCTTTGTAAGCACTGCAATACAAAATGCGTCTGAAGCCGTTTTCAAACTATGTTTGAATAAAAACGGAAGCTGTGCAACAGATCATTTAAAAAATATCTTATAACAGCAGAACATGTTGGGCTCAGCTTCCCTGTTTCTGTGTTGTCGCTCTTAACTTCCCATTTATTCTAAAAGCAGTAAAAGAGAAATGAACACTGGTGCACACAATCGCACATTATCTCAAAATCCAAGCAGGGTAAGATGTATAATATTTCACTTTAGAACAACAAAAAGATGTTTAAAGAAGGAAATGTCTGTCTTGGTCCGTCTGCACATTGTGTCACTTCTTCTTGCCAATAGTTTCATAAGTGTCCTGGCCATGATGAGTCAAACCCTGGAGCAGAAACAAGAGGCAAAATAAGACATCCAGTGTACGCTGTGATTTAAAGGGCAAATTCTGTGTATCTAACTCACTAACAGGGACAATAAGTTTTGTTTGCAATGAGTTTCGCTCAGTAGAAGTCTCGCTCTGAAATACTGTCAGTGTCAAGGCTGCTTGAATGGCTGCCAGTATTTATCTGAGCCAAAGTGTACGGATATTCGGATTTCACTGTAGGACACTTCTCATTTAGCAGGACTTAGACACAAAAACACCAGCTGAAGCAAAAGGAATTAAAAAAAAATCTTTTACTTCTCTGAAGGCTTCTGCCCTCAGAGCTTCACAGCTGCCTGTTTTACCGTTCTCCTTCAACACAAAATGATTAAAACAAATAATAATAATAATAATTGTCCCCATTAGTTATTTAACTACAAAAACATGGGAAAATATGGTTGAAAAATCATTATTATTATTGTTAATAATAATAATAGTAATAATAATAATACTCAAGCAATCAGTCCATTTAAAATATTCCCCATCCTCACAGCATCAAAACTCACTGTATAGATGGCCTCTTCAGTATTCTGTCAGAGGATAAAAACAACACTATTAGTGGTGGAGCAGAGACACTGAGTCTGTCTTGTTAACTAACAGAGTGCATGGCTGAATGTTCAGTATGTATGAATTCTGTAAAAAGAGGAAGAACAAGCCAGAAATCAGTATGACCTCCTGCACACTTTACAGAGTAGTAAAGTAGTAATAGGAACTGCTGAAAAACTCAATTTAGTTTTCAATCCAAAAAGACATTTTGTACCACCATTGTATTGTGTTGTTTTTCTCTAATTTAGCAATTAAATGGTCAGTTAACTTAGCTGATAGCTGCTAGAAAAGAGCAATAGTTTGAGTTTCCTATCTTTGTTTGAGGTTTGACTTGACCACAGATTATTTTGGTCTTATTTTGTAATCATTTTAACCCCTCTGCATCCATTTAGACTAAGAGTCACATCTTTATGTTTCTTGTAATCAGATTTGTATTCTGTGTGTGTGTGTGTGTGTGTGCATGTACCTGCTTAACCTTTGCAGTCTCAGCTGCAGCCTCCCTTGCATTGTAGATCTGTAGAAAACAGTGATAAATGAGTAAAATACACATATATCAAACTGTATAGTTTTACCGTCCATTTATAGACATTTTAAATTTTGTTTCTGCATTCATTAATTTTTCATCAGTGAAGATTGAACTCTGTGGTCTTGGTACATTACGTGTTAAAAATCGATTTGGGTCGCACAATATCAGAAATCACATATTTGCCTCAGGGGGCAAATATGGTTTTTTACATAAAACAATACCCTCTGTATTTTAGGAGCTATTATTACACCACTGAAAAAAATGAAATACAGTGTAAATACAGTTAATACATCAGCATATTGTTGGATTCTAGCAACACCTTTCTTCCCTCTCTGAATGTGCAGCACACTTTTTTTGTTGATGACACCCTGATTTTTAATTAACATCAATAATGAACCACATTCATGTTGTAAAAAATTAATGTTCATTCCCATTTAAAGTTATTCTGTTCTTGCACATACATAATTTGTGATGCATATGCATGTTTGATGTTACTGTAAAGATAAATATGCAGCATGCAAACCTTGATTCTGCAGTAGAGAGCCGTTAGGATGATGCCGTACAAAAACAAGATACCATCCAGAATGTAACAGATCTGAGGCTCACCAAGATGGGCTGAGGGAACACAGAGGAAGACTTTATATATACACATATATACTATACACAACACTGCAACATGTTTGGTGACAAAATAATTCAAGTGTTTACATAGGAGAGACTCGAGAGTGAGCTCACCATCAAGCATTTGTGTTGTGTTTCCCTCTTAAGGTTTGCCGTATTGAACCTACATTAATCTATCTGTTGGAGCTCATGACGGGGCTGTGGGGTTGTTGTCACTATTATTGAGTAATTCAGATTATTAAGATTAAAATGGGCAATCAGCAACTTTATCTTGATTGGTGCTTTAATAAACTCACACAAATATTCAAGGAGAGATGGGGACTGAGATACTTAATGCTAGTTTATTAACATACAGTGACATTTTAGAATAGAATAAAATGAGATGTAAAGGGAAATACAGATGAAGAATATATGCTTCTTGTCTCTGACTAATCTTATACATGCACATAGATGAGAGGGACTTCCGACTGAGTCTGGGAAGAGGGGTTGGGGGTGGGGGGGGCTTTCAGATCAGTTAGAACACAAACAGTCTTCTGTTAAATATACTTATATTATGGAGAAGGAGACTGTGGAGGTTGGCAAGCTTTTATGGGTCATTGTCCTCCTATTGCTGCTATTATATCAAACAACCAGAAAAGATGAATATTTAGCAGCTGTAACAAGTGACAACCACGCAACTAATGATGAAAAAGAAAAAGCATGGCATCCTGCCTCTCTCCAGTTAAGCTAGCACTGACTTCTCCTTTGAGTCCTCCTCCTGCAGATGCTTCATTTGAGCTGAGCAAAAGGGGACAAAATGGAGAAACTGTGGGTCAGGCATCTCATCAACATCTTCATGGGAATCTTTCAGCTTTTTACCATCTTACATTTTAACCTGAACAACAACGTCTCACTGCAGAGCGTCTACAAAGTCTAATATCTGTGTCATGTTTATTAGAGGAACTTTTAACAAGTGCTTACTTCTTGGCCTGCCTCATGCATACATGAAAGAGTCCCACCGCAGAGCTTTTTAACCTTTTGCACAGAGAAGAACGTGTTGCAGAAACTACAAGCAGACTCTTTACAAAAGCAGGGTGGCGTAGGGTTACATTAAAATCTGACACAGATCATGTGGGGTTTAAATATATATGGGCAACTTTTTTTTGTTATACATCTTTTGAAAAACATTAGCTGCAATATGATTGTATAAAAATGACATTCTTAGTATGTCTTCAATTTCCTCCTCACCTTCTACCTTTAATTAATTAACAGTAGTTTATTAAGCAATTTAAACAAAAAGAAATACTAATTAATTAATGTAATCTGTGTGTAAATTTACTTTTACTGACTTAATGATTGTTTTGTCCTATCACAATTGACCGCTTTAATGTTGGCTTTTGGATTTCATCAAATTATCACTCTCAAGTTGCTCTTTAAGATAAAAAAAAAAAAAACAAGCTCAGGTTGGACAGACAAAAAGAGAAAATAGTGAAAATAACACAGTAACAACGCTGGCCAGTCGGCCCTCTTATTACTGTGGGTTGGATTTTTTTTTTTTTTTTTTTTTACATTTCCTTCCTTTAAATAAAGCGTTTCAGAAGAAACTGATGATATGAAAACACAAAAAAAAATCGAGAAGCTTCTCAAAAAAAAACCTTTTACAATTAATTAATCCAGCTAGACAGAATAATGAAACGCTATAACCTCTACTAACATTTAATTAATCACATTTCAAGTTATTTTAATGGACTCATTCTAACTGACCACTGAATTATGATGAAAATGATTCCTGTGGCGTAGTTTATAGTGTTATATATTTGTTTCTTGATTCATCTGTCAGAGTAAATATAACTTTTACATATATTTATCTACATTTTGGTACAATAACCATGGCAACTTCTCTCTGATGAAATCCTCAAACAACACGTCATTTTCTGTTCTTCAACATCACAAATTCAATGAAATGAACCACTTCCTCTGAAACCTGTGATCATGTGATTAATTTCCAAATACCAACAGAGTAATAGTGAAATTGAAACATTATACATTATATAAGTGAAAAATGTTAAATTCAGTTTTGGATGCCTCTGTAGGTGCTTTCTTTTCTGAGAGCCACAGCTGTGGTTTGTTATCTACACAAACTCTCTTTTGGTTTCCGCAACTCATAATATATTCTAAAGGAAACTATTTCAAAGACACATTTGTTTCTCACGACTCCTGACAAGATTATGTGATTTATTAAGAGTCTATGTGCAGTTTTACAATAGATGGTATGTTATATTTGAGGGGTCTGAGGGGGTGCCAGGTGAAGTGTGTGGATGCAGTTGCAGTCATCATGGACAGAGGAAACATGTTTAAAGGTGAGTGCTTTCAAAATTTGACACAACAGTTGGCTTTGTCTTATAAACCACAGACACTAAGCAGGCCGCAGGCAGTTGTGGTTTGGACTTAAAACTTAACTCTCTCAGCTGTAACGTGTAACATGCTGAATGTTTGCATTGATAATTAACATGAGAATGTTATTTATCGCAACATCATCAACATTATTGATTTGTCTCCCAATTAATTTATAAATAAAATAATAACATGGCCTATAACACATCAGGTTTTTTTTATTATTTGACATATGTATGTATATGTACATGATCAATAAAGTATGATCCTTCTTCTAATTTATTTGTATATCTTTTCATTTCAGGAAATGTCCTATTATGGTGAAAATTGAAATTTGTAATATTTGCATTATGTACATGTTTAATTGTTGCAATCCCATAATACAGAATACATGCTGCAAAATAAATTTACTAATAAATACAGAATAAATGAAGTCTGGCAGCAAATGAAATTAGGAACCTGACACTGCTCTGGTGAGATGGACCTCTGAGGGTGGGTCCAAGAAAAAACACTAAACTAAAAAGTGTCCACACTCATCAGTCACAGTGCCGCCAGTAACAAGGACCAACAGTGTGAATCTTGACTCTGGTTGACACTCAACAGCTGTTCATCCAGGCTCCATCTGAATTAAGTCATTTCAAAGTTTTCTCACAAGGTTGTTCTTATCATAAATTAAAAAGTCAACACTCTCTTCACACTTCAAGCCACTGGAAATATAAAGAAAATACTTCTCAACTCACCAGCTGCGCTCCCAAAACTCATCCACAGAGGAATCACCAGCAGTGGGCTCCTGCCCCACAAGGCCATGGTAACACGGACGAAACACTCCTTTCAGTGGCCAGCTCACAGCCAACACAGTGGTGTTTTGTTTTTTTCCTCTGGTTCTAGCAAACACTCAGTATTGCATAGCTCACAGCCAACAGGGGAAGTTGTGGTCTGAGCTCTAAGTCCATTTGTCTCAGATCTGATCAGACCACTCCCCTTTTAACACCAACCAGAGGAAGGACACACAACGTATGTACGTCTCCACTGTCTGCTTTAATAAAAGTCAAGGAAAGTTTTTGAACAACAACGACATTTAAGATCTTATGAATCCACCAAGTGCAACTGTGAAAAATCACAACTCCCTACTTTGCTGTTCAGTCATAAAATATTTATTAGGTTTATTTGGGCATTGTACATCACTGATTATAAGCAGTCATCTGTCAAAAGCCTCAGTACAGCCAACAGTGAACAGGAAGAGGACGTGTGGAGGAGAAAACAGTAACTCCTCTTCAGGGAACACATGAGCAGCGTCATGTTAGCGGTCAACTTCACCAAACACGATGTCCTGTGTACCTGTCAGAGGAAGAAGGAAAGGCTCAGCACACAAAAAGCTACACTTACTTTATCATACTTTAGTAGTGAAGTATTGGATTCTTGAACAATAATCACTTTCTTACCAATAATGGCCACCACGTCAGCCAGCATGTGTCCTTTGGCCATTTTATCCAGACCAGCCTAGACAGAAGAAAACACTTCATTAGCTTTCAGAATAACTGCAGCTATTCAGGGCAGATGAGCTCTTATAACACATTCATAATCCATGACATTTTAGCCTGAAGTTAATGCAGTAACCACTCTAATAGTCTGTTTATGCAACTTAAGACATTTTTAACCTTGAAGATCAAAATTCAAATGACTGTGCTGAAAACAGTTCACATACCCATGAGCTAAGAGACGAGCAGGAAGCAGCATGCCGTACGCCTTTAAACACGCTTCTATAGTACTTTCTAAAATCTACTTAATAAACTAAAAGTAGCCTTAAGGACAAAACGTTAAACACACTAAATAATTGATAGCCGGTGTGTTTAATATTTCACAGTGTTTTGTGCAGTTTTAAGTGCGCACCAAGTGAGCGAATCCAGGAGCTTTGATCTTGCAGCGGTAGGGTCTGCTGGAGCCGTCTGATACCAAATAAACACCAAACTCACCCTGCAAGCAAAACATGGAGACACACACAGATACACTGTAGTAAGCACATTCTACCACAACACGTCCCTAAAGGCAAAGGCTTCCCAGATAATTAAGACTTGTAAGACTGAGGATCTACGGAGTGGTAGACTTTTTGTTTGCAAACTTAAAATCTATTCCGGTCATCATCTGCAGATTATTTTACTACCAACACATTACACACTATTATGGAGTGACCTCACCTTGGGTGCCTCCACAGCTGTGTAAGTGGCCCCTGGGGGGACCTGGTAGCCCTCTGTGTACAGTTTAAAGTGGTGGATCAGAGACTCCATGGACATCTAGGACAAGCAGCACATTAAAAATCTCAGAGGTGGTTTGAAAAATGAGGCGCACATGTTGAATGAAAAGTAAAAATCTATCATTGAACGTCCCAACACGGAGGTGAACTAGAGGTGATCTGAAGCCTTGAGGGCAGTCAAATTAAAAAGCATTTTACAGCAGAACTGGCCTAATTCTGTAATGATGGGAATGTGGAAACAAATTAGCAACACCACCGACGTAAGTAATGTAAAGAAGTGAGAAAGCAGCGGCACATAGTACATTATCAAGATTTAATGTCCTGCAGGCGTCTCACAGAATGAAAGGAAACGAGGGACACATGTATGACCGCTCAGCTCACCTTCATCTCAGACCTCTTGGGTGGTGCAACCTTGGCATCATCCACCTTAATCTCTCCTTCTGGCATCTTGTTGAGTGCCTGATGCATGATCCTAAGAGACTGCCTCATCTCCTCCACTCTGCACAAATACCTGGGCCACACAGAGAGACAGCAGTCAGTTACAGAAGAAGATAACAACAGCCAAGTTTTGAGGCACTTTCTGTTACTGTTTTCAACTCAGCTTGATTCAGTTCTCTGATAAACTTCACAGAGTCTGTAGTTAGAGACAGCTGAACTGTGCAGGATAGAAAGCAGTGCTGCCTTTAACATGCAGCATTAAACTCCAGTGTAGGAAAAAAAATTACACAGCCAGTAATATTTCAGAAAATAACTTTAATTTCAGAAACTGAAGTTCTAAGTTTCTGAGGACATTCCATGAAAAAGGAAAACTGAATTAACTCTGAGTGATATTGACATGTTTGTACATCATTTAAAATCCAACATTTGAGTGTCATAAACGTACAGTCATGGAAAAAATTATTAGACCACCCTTGTTTTCTTCAATTTCTTGTTAGTTTTAATGCCTGGCTCAACTAAAGGTACATTTGTTTGGACAATTATAATGATAACAACAAAAATAGCTCATGAGAGTTTAATTTAAGAACTAAGGATTATTCATTTTCCATGGTTTTCTTGATAATAACCAAAATTACTTAAATTCTTACATCAATAGCTATGGCATTGTACCGCCAAAAACACTACTTTTAAGCATTCCATGTTTTCTTTTCTGTTTGCTTTAAACACATGATACACACAAGAGTTAATACTTGATTGCATAACCATTGTTTTTGATGACTGCAGCCATGCGTCTTGGCATGCTCTCCACCAGCTTCTGACATTGTTCTGCTGTCACAGCAGCCCATTCCTGTTGGACAAATTCAAACAAATTTTCTTTGTTTTTGGGCTTGTGGTTCTCCATTTTGAGTTTGATGATTTTCCACAGGTTTTCAATTGGATTAAGATCTGGTGATTGAGCAGGCCAAGGCATGGTGCGAATGTTGTGGTTCTCCATCCAGGCTTTAACTGACCTTGCCGTGTGGCAAGGGGCATTGTCTTGTTGGAAAATCCAGTCATTCGAGGCAGGAAAGAGTTTTCCAGCTGATGGAAGAAGACTGTTTTCAAGGGTAGTCCTGTACTTGACCTGGTTCATTCGGCCTTCACACAATTGCATTTGCCCTGTTCCACTCAGACTGAAACAACCCCAGATCATGACTGATCCACCCCCATGTTTTACTGTAGGGGCAAGACAGTCTGGGTTGTAAGCTTCTCCAGGCTTCCTCCTAACCAGTAAGTTGGCTGGAGTGGGCATCAATTCAAAGTGGATTCATCACTGAAGAGAACCTTAGCCCAATCATCAACAGTCCAATCCTTGTGGTCTCGAGCAAAGAGTAACCGGGCCTTCCTCTGCCTTTCATTGATGAAGGGCTTCTTGCGTGCTCTGTGTGACTTCAAACCAGCTTCAACAAGTCGGTTTCGAACTGTCCTTGCCGAGCAAGTCACATTTCTCGACAGTGCCCACTCATTTTTAAGGTCCCTGGAGGTCTGACGACGATTCCTGACACAGGAACGGATGAGTGCACGGTCATCTCGTGGGGTAGAAAGACGTTTCCTGCCACGGCCAGGTAGCAATTTGGTAGTGCCATGTTCAGCTTGTTTTTTTTTGTTGTAATAAATGGCTGTCTTGGAGATCTTCAGTTTTTTCGCTACCTGTCTCTCACTCATGCCAATTTCCAGCAGTGCCAAGATGGCTGCCTTTGTTGCTTCACATAATTCTTTTGTTTTAGCCATTATGTGAGAGCTGACAACTTCTGAGTTGTGCTACGGCTTGAATGTAAGCAGGAAACCACTCTAGGCCTTTGCATGTGCAGTGCTGCTTGTGACATGAAATGGCCTCTTATATACCCTGGGAATCAATTAAGCTTAAGAATGTCAAATAGGACATAAAGTATTATGTGACCAGCTGCATTTTTTGTTGTGTTCATTGTATTATACGTTTAGTGGTACCAGATATTAGAATGAACAAGAAACTGAAGAAAACAAGGGTGGTCTAATAATTTTTTCCATGACTGTATATTTATGTCGAAGTGTTTTTTCAGCAGCAGGTACAAGAGAGCGCTCTCACACAGCCTGTGACAGAGCCGCATATAGAGAGAGTTCCACCAACAAGTGTTTACTGTTGTTTGTTACAATCCCACGACAGAACTGCCAAACGTTCAGGACAATTCTGTCGTGGGATTGGTTCAAAGGTAGTCACGTTTGTGTATGGCATCTTTAAAACAACAGGAAACACTAGTTGGCGGAACTCTCTCTAAACACAGCTCTGGTCTGTGAGTCATGCTGGGGCTTCTGGGATTTGTAGTCGGGACATAAAGCGACGGTATACACCACAGAGATCAAAACAGGAAGTGGAGATGATTGAGATTAGAGCGCAAAACAGAATCTGGACAAAAAGTGGTGATTTTGGTGAAAGTGTCCTCTACTCTACCTCTGATAAAACAAGAATGGAACAAGGTAAAAACAAACATTTTTTTCATGATGAAACATAGAGTCTCTTCTTTCATTTGAACTATTCAGTGTTTTCAGAGACATAGTACAAAATATTCCGTGGATCTAGAAATATGACTCAAAATGGTCAAAAAGGCTGGCACAAGACACTTTCAGTTTTTTAAAAAAGGACTGGCACTCAATGAGTTAAAGAGGAAAATTTACAAGAAGAAAAATCACACATTGAGATTAAAGTAAAAAAAAAATCACAACTCTCACTGTTTCTCCATGCTATAAATTTTGTGAAACAGGCACTGACTGTTTTTACCTGTCGTAGCAGTCTCCTTTGCTCCCAATGGGGACGTCAAACTCCACCTCGTCATACTTGTCGTAAGGCTGAGACTTTCTCAGGTCCCATTTGATGCCTGACCCTCGCAGCATCACTCCACTGGTGGAGCATTGAGGAGAGTGGGGATAAATATCAGCCATAGACATTAAACCAAGTGTAATAGTTGTGTATTATATAAAAAAAAGTCAACTGAAGGGAAAGAAAAGCAGTCTTAGTGGGTTACCTGAAGCCATAATTGAGAGCATCCTCAGCAGAAACCACCCCGATGTCCACAGTACGATTCTTCCAGATACGATTGTTGGTTAACATCTGAAGAAAATCAACAGATTCAATGATTATCAATGATAATCACTACATCCTCATCATGTTAAGAGCTTTACAAAGTCATAGTCATTCACCTCTTCTACTTCATCGATTCTAATGGAGAAATTCTTGCACCACTCATAGATGTCGTCCATCAAGCCAATGGGCAAATCCTGAAAGACGAGAAATATTATTAGCACTTCACTGATCAGCCTGACCCAGTTTCTGTTATTGATATGAACTGGAGGCATTATTTAATGAATTCCCCCACCTGATGCACACCACCAGGTCTGACATATGCAGCGTGCATCCTGGCTCCAGACACTCGCTCATAAAACTCAAACATCTGAGGGGAAACAAGGGTCACACAGTCAGAAGCTTCAAGTAGTCAGTACTAAAAAAAAAAAGGATATCCTACTTTCAGTAGTTTGAGATTGAATAATGAATATTTAACTGGAGTGAACTGGAGTCACATCTATCAGAGCAGGCCTTTAGTCAGAGGAACAGATTTTAGAAAGAATAGAATATTTTAGTAGGGCTGGGTGATTTGGATTTGGGTCATTACCATAGAGAGTATTTCACAATATAGCATGTCAATAAAGTCCATAAATAAATACAGTAGTCTGTATTATTTTCATACTTATTTTTATACTCCTGTGTGACTTTGAGAGTATTATCCTATTTAATTAACAACTTGTGTAAAATGAACAAAACAATATCTATCAAAATGATATTCCCTAATTTTTTTTCAGAAAATGAAGTTAGTACATTATTATTATTATCGATTGTGACAACATAATTATCACAATATCATGATATATTTTATCATAATTTGATTCCAATGAAATGTGTAAAAATATCCTGTTGAATTATTGTTCAGCCCTGTCAAGTTAATATTCCCTGATGCTTTGGTGAAGATACATCACCAGATATAACTAATGCAGTCTAATACAGCCATGAAATAAATTATGGTTACAGTGTTCAGCTTTGGTAACTGTAACTGTAGAGACAATTCCACATAATTACCAACAAGTTTTCACTGAAAAATGTTCACTAAATCTCATGCAACCACTGCAAAAGACAAAATTATAGGGTCTGCACCAGATTTAAAACAGCATGAACTCCATTATACACGTATACAGATATTTAAGACATGGAAATTGTTGTATAGACTTAAAGAATGGCATGATTTTCAGTAAGTTAATTACTTTTTTCAAGGAACATGTCATGTCCTGCATGACTCATGTGCCAGTTGGTATTATAATATTCAACAACTAAGACTGCTGCTAAGGAACTGTGAGGACAGACGGATTTTTGACCTTCTCTCTCTCCTCAAACATCCAGAAGAAAGGGGTCATGGCACCGATGTCGAGTGCGTGTGTGGTGACGGCCATGATGTGGTTTAGGATGCGAGTCAGCTCTCCGTACAGAACTGCAAACACAACACAGAGAACAACCAGTTAAAGCTGACAAAACATGGCAACATAAAAAAAATGGACATGTTCTGCTACTTTTTGATTTAAGGCACACACCCTATAAATGACGTATGTGTAATTTTAATCAGTCCACACAAAAACTCTTTAAAACCAGTACTGGAATTTTGTGAAGACAGCTCAATATATTTCCATATATACTGTACATCGAAATAAAATGCAATGTAAAGGCCTGTCATCAGTGGCAGACAACCCCCAAACTAAAATTTCAGGCCTTAAACTGATTGTAATCTGCAGACACACCTAACCTTTTCTAGTCTGTACCTCTGATCCACTGTGCACGGGGTGGGGCCTGGATGTTGAGCAGCTTCTCCACAGCCAGAGAGTAGGCCTCCTCATTACACATCATGGAAACATAGTCCAGACGGTCAAAGTAGGGCAAAGCCTGCAGCATTTAACAGAAGAGGAACTGAGGCGTGCTGGGTAAAGGACTTCGAATTATGCAACACATGGCGCATGATAAAGGTCCTCTTAATCTTTGACATCAAGAGTTTAATTCTGTCACTTTCAAGAGAGGGATGAGGGGTTCTGTTGCTCTTACACCATCACACAGTAAATTCAGATCATTCTCCACAGTAATTTTGAGTGTCGCAATTTATTTCAATCCACTAGATCTGCAGTTTTCTTGTCCTGATTTAAACCACGAAGAGCACTTCCTGGTTTTACAAATGTATACATATTTCTACAGAATGAGCTGTTCAAACCACTACCTAATACAAGTTGAGTTAAAGAAAAAAAAGTACTATTTACAGATATCGTTAGCAGTTCAGTACCTGCAGGTAGGTCTTGTACTCGATGAGCTTCTCTGTGCCGCGATGCAGCAGGCCGATGTGGGGGTCACACTTCTTGACGGACTCTCCGCTGAGCTCCAAGACCAGACGCAGCACACCGTGAGCTGCAGGATGCTGGGGACCAAAGTTGATGGTCAGGTTAGAGACCTCCTTCTCTGCAGGAGGATCTTTGTCTGCGAGTAGAAAACAAAACAGATGGGCAGACGGAGTAAGGCAGATTAAATCAATGAGCATCGTTTAAAAAAAAAAAAAAAAAATCGGGTATCGTTTCTGATGAATGATTGAAACTGAGGAAGTTTCAATCGTGGAAAAAAAACATCTATACTAAACTGTAGAGTGAACAAATTTGTAAAGCTTTGTTTTAAATTTGGACCACATTGTGGCACCGAAAGCCGAAACCAAACAACGCTCAATACATTTCTCAGTATTAAATCCAGTGCACTGTGTTGATTTTTAAGGCAAACAAGCTTTTGCTTCTATCTGTTTTGGTCTCACATGCTTTATGATGGATGTAAAAAAATGTTTTTGCCTTTTTAAGTCAGATACTGAAGACCTGTCTCTGTCTAGATAAAATTGTGATGGACTGAAAGCACCAAAGGAAACACTGGACGTATCCATTCTATCCCTGACAAAATATAGATATGTTGTTTTTCATAAACATATTAAACAGTTGTCAGCTCTACTTTTTTACATTTGCCTTTCACTAGCAGCAGTGTATCTGTCTGTGTGGGATGTACCATTCCAGGGGGGCGGGGTCCATTTCTCATTAATAGCAGTGGGGTACATCACTGCCCCAGCAAACTGCTCTGTCCACTCCACATCTGGCTGCCATTGTTTCTGCCTGTGGAGAAAATTGAAAATATTGTGTGGCAAGATTCTGCTAGTAAGTCCTCATTTTTGATCAGTTTGAATCTTATTTTTTTTTTTTTCCTGTCTGTCATAGAAAGGCTGACGATGACTGATAGTAACTGATGAGGGTGGGAGACAGAACAGAGGTATGGATCATGTTACAAAATATATTGTGTTTATAAAATTAAATAAATGCTTCTTATTATACATTATGAACACATGCCTACATAAAAAGACAGACCACAATAACAAGCCCTCTTCACTTTGGAGCTACATCATCAGCACATGCAGGAGCAAAAACAATTTCAGAGACCTCTAAACTGATTTAAATGACTAGCAGTAGTTTGTGAAAGGCGGTTTGCTTTACTCAGTTTTGCTTGACATTACTTAAATTGAAACAGAATTGAAAAACACACAGATCGCTTTAACAATGATTAACTCATCAGTGGTTTACTTTACAGCCCTATAGCCATGTTAGTTTATAATTCATGATATGGGACATATCACAGCACATGTAGGATGCAGTGAACAGTGTGGTAAACACTGACACACTTTGCTATGACAGTTAACTGTAGACAGCTTGAGAAACGACCAGCCGAAAGCTAATCATACTGCTACGCGCATGAGCTTCAAGGATGCCGGTTCGTTCAATAACATCACAGTTCTACAGCTTCTTTGTCACAACGTTTTCGTCCTCGAATAAATGTGCAATTGTCGCAGACGACTCGATAGATTTTGAAGAAACCAAGTCGGCTTATTTAGCATTATGCTAACATTAGCCTTTCAGTGTGCCTCTTTATATAGAGCTCAAGATGAAACGGCTGTCAATAAAATGACCTTGTGAAGCGTCACGATTTGTATTTTGGTTATCTTACCTGTGTTGCACGACACTACAGCCAGGGCCCAACAAATTATTATTTAATATTAATTTTGTTGAAGGACGTCCTAGTTTGGTAAGCGACCTCAACATTGTAGCCGCCATCTTGGCTGCTCTACCACCTCTGGTCAATGACGTAGAGAGCATCTTCTTCTTTTGTTTTTTTGCAGGCACACTGCGGGTTTGACGTGTGTGTCTGCCACCTATCGGTAAAAGAAGAGAAGACGATGTGCAGCCTACTGCAGTTTTCCTTCCAAACCAGTCTAAAATTAGAAATTATGTGTAAATTTACAGGATTATTTTAAAATGAGGGTAGTTTACTGTTAAGGAGTTTAGGTAAACAGCTCTGCAGTACATTTCCTCACAGAATAGAATAGAATAGAATTACTTTGTTGAGCCCAACTTGGGAAATTACTGTTTAGCAGCAGCAAGAAATGCAATCACAACACAAATAACAGGATGTAAAAAATGACAGAAAAATATTACTATTTACAATTAAATTAAATTATAATACAGAAGAGCAGTATTGAAACTATGAAATCAAAATGTATAACCTGATAAATAATTATGGCTCGTGATGATAGTCAATGTGCAAATAAACAGGCAGCTTACATTACAATTTTGTTAATACTCACTCTTACCTTGGTAAGATATTTTATGGAATAGATTAGCTAGAACAGTTTTTATTTATCCTCCATTGGGGCAGATTCACCCGTCACAGCAGCAAAGACAAATTAGTTATAAAGACGCAATAAACAACAGCAATGAAATAATAGAATAAGTAATAATAATAGCAACAAAATATTCATATATAATTTTAGGAAGAAAATATATTTTTGAATTGCAAATGAAATAATAAACATAATTATTAGATAAATAAATCAATGTTTTCTTATTATTCGTATTGTGGATGTGACCTGTAGAAATAGAAATAAAATAAAAAAGCAGTGCAAATTCATAAACCATTCTTCACCACAATAAGGAGGGCAGGAGGAGGCAATTTACTCTGAGCCTGCAACTTTCATACTTTTTATTAAAGAATTAATCCCCATTTTTTATTTTACTCATCACTCATATCCCTGAGATCAGATTTTATAACTTACTATCCAAAGCACATGCTGTGAATTTGTCCTGAAGAAACATGGGTAAGCATTAAGAAAGATATTAAACACATTTAATAAACCCTCTACTGCCCTGTCCAAGCATATAATGCTAAAAATCGCCTCCTAGTCGCCTCCTGAAATTGGGTTCCTTGTCCATTCTCCCCAAAGACAACAAACTCTGCTTTGTATAAAAAACAGTGCTTTTATTTATGTAATACTGTGGAAAAATAATTACATACCATTTCTAAAAAATATTGAAGATAATGAAATTAAAAAATGAGAGTTTGATAATGTTCGTTGTACATCTTTTTGAACAGTTGTCTCTGCTACGAAGAACAGTACAATAAGATAAACATTGGGTTTTCCTAAATTCAAAGACACAATAATACAGGATACAGTCCTACCAGAGGTATAAAAGTACTGTAACAGGATTGTGAGAGAAAATGATATGGACATATACTGAAACACACGCCCGCACACTTAAGACACAAACATGCACACACACACGCACACACACACACACACTGTACACACACACACGGACATGCATACAATAGTCGCTCACGCTCAAGTCGGGCGCTGCGTGTTTACAGTATGCTTCCCATACGCAGTCATTCACACATCTATACAAACACACTGTACAAATTTTATGTGCGTGCCAATGCCCACACACTCCTTCTTCATCAGTCTTACACTCACACACCCACACACTCCACAGTCACACACTACTACATGTCATTATTATAGACAAGCCTTCATTGAACCTCTCCATACACATTCTCCTCCGGCCGTTTTGGCAGACAGACGATGAGGAATGATTAAAAAATGGAAATATACCACATGTTCCCCTGTAAGGCCACTCAGTTCTAAACCCAACATCTGATTTTTTCTCTCTCTCTCTCTCTCTTTTCTGCACCAAGCCTGTAGTTAGGAGCTCAGAGACAAAAAAAGGGCTCCAGCCTACGAAAATGGGTTGGAATGACTCAAGGCCCCAAGCCTGGTTTGTAAAGCAACAGTCACCAATAGAAGGAGCTTCTACTGCATATAACATGGTCTAAGGTGAAGAACAACATGAACACTTGGCACTAGGTTTCTTTTATACACTGATATACCCTTCTGATGTGAAATACGCCCTGACTCCAGGCTCTGCTGCTGACGCAACTCTTCACTCTTCGTCTCAGCGGAATCACCAAGTGGGCTTTAACTTTTGGTCCGTACATACACATTATATGTTTTTACGCTGACAAAAATAATTCTGTAATGTTAAAAAATAGAATACAAAGCTCTAGTCTGGTGTGCAAATAAAAAGAAGAAGACATTACACAGATATAGATAAGGGACGTCTAAGCATGAATACTGTAGATGCAGTGCAAAATGATGACAACCTTCCCAATCCCGCCCCCCCACCAACACGCCGCCTCCCAGCAGGCATGATGGCATGTACCACTGTACAAAAGGGCATTCTGGGATACTATATATATATATGTGCTCTATGATCATTGAATAAGACAACCAGCAAAACATAAAAAAATGGCGGCCAGAAATGACTTCCACTGGTTGAGGTTTCTCCCGATCAGCATGTACCATATCAGTCACTTTTGCCATAAGATGTTTTCTCTCATCATTTACAATGTCAGTTCATAGCAAAAGCTAACAGAGCTCCAAAGATCTGTGATCTCTCGTCCTCTCTCTGGTTCTTGCTCTCTTTCCCAGTCTTGATTGTGACTTGCGTTGTCCGCTCTTCCAGAGCTCAGATATACAAACACATTGGGAGTGAGGGAATTCAAAATTGTGTGGAATTTCCCTTCCCTGTCTCACTAATACTGCTTCCTTTCCACTCATCTGTTTTTTCTGTTTCTTATTACACTCCCTGTCTCATGGGCATGGTCTTCTGACTCTGTGCATGGGTGTGTGTTTTTCCTGTGTTCGTGTGTGAAAATGTGTGCGTGTTAATCTGTGACTGTGTGTGTTTTCTGGATGTGACACTATTTATAAGATGCGTCCTCATGCTCTGCTAAGACTGTGAGGTGGTTACGCGTCTCTCTGTCTCACACATGAGTCTGCATCCTCTGTGTGTGTCGGCTGTGGGAGTAGTCAGAGTGTTGTGATGTGTAGGAGAAGCGAGTGGAGCTGCCGTACTTCCCTAGTCCAGTCTCTGATCCTGAGGGAGGGGGACCCCCGGGACCCACAGCGACCCCAGGACCCACGCCGACCCCAGGACCCACGCCGACCCCAGGGCCCCCTACTCCAGATCCCACCCCTGGTCCCACTCCGTACATTTCATAGGATGGGCAGGACTCCAGTGGGGCCAGACTGGACGGGGCAAAGCCCATTCGGTAGGTCTGGTAATGCGAGGGGTATCCGTAGTTGTCATAGGCCAGCTGGGAAGTGGAGTCCAGGAGGCTGCAGTCTCCTGGGAATTCGCTGGCAACAGAGGCGGGGTTAGGAGGGGCCTGCTGGCTCTGGCCAGCACGGGTGAAGGTGTTGAACTGGGCGTAGCTGATGTGGGACAGTCTGGACGGAGGCCGGGGATCATAGCAGGCCTGGGGGCGACCAGGGGAGGTGAGGGGGCCAGGGGGACCTGGGGCTCCTCCGCTTGCAGTGGCTCCTGAGCCTCCAGCACTACTGCTGATAGATGCAGCGCCCCCTGGTGTTCCTGCAGGAGAGCGGTAATCAGAGTAGTGCAAGGTGGAGCGGGAGGCAGGGCGGCCTTCATCATGGGTGGAGGCTCGCACGTTATAGTAGCCATTGGTGGGGTCCTGAAGACAGAGACAGACAGACACACAGAGGGGGCATTAAGGATATATAACAAGGGAAAAGCATTTTCTATATATGAGTGTACAGATTCACAGGGTCAAAAAGTGCTCTATGATCATAATGTCCTGTTCCTTCCTGATCCCCAGAGAGAAATCCCCTTGCAGAAGGTCAGAGGTCAGGGTGAGCTGAGCGTCTGGAGCTGGTCGGCATTCAGGGCCAGAATCCTTCAGATTGTGCTGTGTGGGCACTTTGCTCTCGTTTTGTGTGACTCAGCTGCTTGAGTTCAGAGTCCCATATCAGAGATGGATTCATACCAAGTCCTTGAAATTCCAGTGACACTGACTGTACGAGCAAATGATTCAGCTGGAGGAGTAATCCACCAGGACAAGCATCCGAGAGCACCCTCTAAAATGATCTCATTATGAATGCGTATCTATTAAAGCTAGGGTTGGTAATATTCTTTTGTTTTTATATTTAAAAGTCAATATCGATTTGCGTTGCTCTGTCACTTTACCTTTGCTGCTGTGATATTGCAGCTTATATTATCGTATCTTACATACTCATAATATAATACCAAGAGCAGGGTCTGACATTAACAGTTGCCTGAATGCCTGGGGCAAGTAAAAATTTCTGGTGGATGTTGTGTAGTGTTGTATACAGTCATCAGGAAATGGATTTTAGTAAAATATAAGTCATGAGTTAAAGTATGCACCACAGCGAGAAAAAGAACCTCTTAGGCAGGGCAAGTAGATTTGAGAGTAACTAAGGATAAAACCTTGATGTTGGACACTGACGAGTAGGCTACTGTTTTACAGTATCCAAAAAACAAATGTACTTTGAGTACCATACTAACAGTTAATTTAACCAGCTTCTTTGCTCAAAGCCTTCATAAGTTTGATCATCCATATTTTCCTCTCTGGTAGGGTGGATCTCTGCCAACAGGCAGACTGTCTGGGTAAAGCTGCTCACTACACCCACTCTACTATGGCTTCTGACATGATTCCTCCATCTCATTGTCTCTCGTGTACCCAACTTCTCCCCCATCCAACTTTGTTTCACTGCTTTGGTGCTGCAGGCCGTGGGGGGAGAGAGGGAAAACAGCCTGGCTGAGGCTGTTGTCAGGGTGATCTAACGTCACCTGGGGTGGATTCATGTCTGTGTTCCTTCAATGTGATCCAAGGCAGAGCTCCAGCTGGAGGGATGGCTTGTTTGCCCTCACAAAATATTCATGGGGGGGTGTGTTTGAGCAGAACATTTTGCCAGCTTTACGCGTGAAAGTACATCCATCACCTAAACCGAGCCCCCTGGTGCCAAAATGTATAAATGACTGATGCCAGCTGAACGGGCAGAGTCTGCCTTAACATCCTTTATCTTTCTCTTCACTATTGTTTTTCTATTTTGTCTTTAGATGTCTTCTAAATGAGTGAGACTCTAAGCAAATAGATACTTGGCTCACAGCTGGACTGATGGGCTGAGCGGGCCAAAGGAGAAAGAATATTCTTGTCTTAAATATCATAAACTCACAGATATTGAATACAATACTAACACTAATTTTTAAGGTCACTAGTTTAAAGAGATCCAAATGCTCGTGAGGCTTGAGACAGCTGAGGGGATTTTGTACAGAAGTGTTATAACTGGACTGTGATCTTAAGTAATAATATCTGCTGGCTCAAAACACTTAGATAAACGGCAACCCCTTTGGTTATTAAGCTCTTATTCATTATAGAAGATACTCCATAAGATATCTGACATGTCAAATGAAGGGGCAACAGCTTCAATGCCTTTTTTAACTCTTTGAGTGCCAAAGACGTATTTATATGTTAATTAAAATCCAACGCTTGAGTGCCATAGACGTATATATACGTCAAAGTGTTTTTTCAGCAGCAGGTCGTCGATCGTGGTCTCCCGCAGCCTGTGAGTAATGTTGGGGCTTCTGAGATTTGTAGTCAGGACATAAAGAGACAGTATAAGCCACGGAGATCAAAGCAGGAAGTGGAGATGATCGAGATTAGAGAGCAAAACAGAATCTGGGCATAAATTTGTGTTTTTGGTGAAAGTGTCCTCTACTCTACCTCTGATAAAACAAGAATGGAACAAGGAAAAAACAAACATTTTTTTCATGATGAAATAGAGAGTCTCTTCTTTCATTTGAGCTATTCAGTGTTTTCAGAGACATAGTACAAAATATTCTGTGGGTTTTGAAATATGACTGAAAATGGCCAAAGCACTGGAACAAGGCACTTTCTGCTTTATAAAAGGTCTGGCACTCAAAGAGTTAAAAATATCTTGTAGCTCCACACACCAGTTTGTCATCCAGTCAAAGCCAAACTGGGACTTGTCTATTCAAATCCCTCTTCTTTGTCTTCTCTGGCTATCTCACATGCACATGTGCACCCTCTAGAGGGGTAAATTAAAAAATCACATTTGGGATTTCAAGTTTAGAGCATACACCTATCACACTTACACGCATAAAATATGAAATTCAGTATTCTGCAGTATAATGACATTGCAGTGAACGATCACTTTCCGCATTTCTAAAAGTAAAGGAATATTTGTTAATGTTAATTGTTAGGATGAATGAATGAGGCCTCTTTTTCTACTATAAAACTAAGTAAGAAAATATTATGTAGTTCCTGATATTATTATTTCTGGCTGTAGATCCTCAGGGTCATCCTGTGTGTTTTCACCAGGGAGGAAACGCTGTACATCACTGGATGAAAGTCATCATGTCAGTAATGATTAGCAGCCCTTTGAGGTATAATTAGAATGAAACCTTGCACCAAAACAAACTCCACAAGACCTCACTGTGACTTTGGCATCATTTTATCATCAATGTTTATGACTTTATATTGAACTATAAAGAGGTACTACTGAACAATCAGAGGTTTCTGTACCTCTGATTGTAAACCTTCTGTGTAGTTTGACATTTTTTGAGTCTTAGCAGGATAAAAGTCAAGTTTGTTTAGATTTTGTAGAACCCCTGATTTGATATAAACGAGTGTTTAATGAGCTCACCTTAAGGTCATACTCCTGGCGGGTGTCCAGGGTGTCGCTACGGAGGTCAGACTTCAGCTCTATGTCGTCTTTAAAGGGCTGATTGGAGGGAGAGAAGGACACAGAGGGGAGAAACTAAACCGTCAAACAACAAAACAAAAACAAAAACAAAAAGGAAGAGATAAGGTGCCATAACAAAACAGAAGAGGGAAGGAGGCAACAGAGTATGACAGGAAAAGAGAAAAAAGTGGAATTAAAAGTGTTAAAAGGAGCGATTACAGGAGACAACACAGAGTTTCTTTTCAGTCAAAAGGTACAGTGTGGCATAGGGAGAGGTTACGGAGTTAATCTGAAGTTTTCTTCTACGACTACAGGCTGTGTAAACAGTGAGCGGCCCAAGCACACATATCCTGCTGCTGCTCACCGAGTACATGGCCTTGACCATGCGCGAAGCCGTGGACACGCTGCCGGAGTCCTCCTCTAAGCTGTGGGTCTCCTTGTTTATCGTCTCCACCTTGATGTCAGGCTTACCCAGTGTGACCCCGCGCCGACCTGGAAGAAAACACGGCAAGGTTGAATACAGCTGGACACACATATCTCAGCCGGTGTGTTTGCAGGTGCTGGAAGAGCAGGTTCAGAGGGGAACTGCATCCATATGGTGCAGAGGAAGTGGTAGGTGTTTGGTTTTCTTTGCTGAGTTATTTGGTCGAGCATTTAAAACATAAACATGAAAACCTCTTGATACTGTATGTGTTAAGCACATGGCGAGCATGACTCACTGCCTTTGCGCTGCCGGTAGAAGATGAGAACGAGGACCAGTAGAAAGATGAACAGGAGGATAGTGGAGCCCACCGTCCCACCAGCTATTATCCCCACTGGGACATCCTCTGGAGGAAAAGAAAGAGGAGACATCTGTCAATAGCTGACATGCAACACAATCTTTAATGTGTAATACTTTATCAGTGCAAACAAACTAAAATCAGCTGTTTCCTCTTAAAACTGAAACACACCGGTCTCCTCCAGTGAGATGATCATGGTGCCTGGGCCGAATGAGTTCCAGGCCGTGCAGTTGTAGGTGGACAGGAAGTCGGACTCCATCACGTTGTTGATGGTGAGCGTGGAGAGGACGCCGCCGCCTTCGACTGATGGCTTGCTTTGTTCTACGGTGTACCTCTCCAGCAGCGTCCCCTTCTCCTTCTCCCACACATTCTCCTTCCACGCCCACACCTGCAGCAAACAGGAGGTCATATTTGATATTATAAGGATTTGACAATCCTCAAGCAACGAATCATTACGATAACAGGCCGTCTACCAGTAAGATCAATCCGCTTCAAACAGACCTCTAATAAAACTTCAATTGCTGAACAATTTCACAGTAAATTATCAAATCACCCACAGTCGAGTCACATGCATGCACTCATGATGCATGATGAACACGAGTGTGTCTGCATTTGACCAAAATGTTACTCTTGGAAGCATCAGAAACAGCATTTTAACACAATATAACACTATGTTGCAGGATATCATTGTACACATACTGTAGATTATTAAATTCTGAATTAATTAAGAAAAATATAACTGAAATGGGAATAAACAAGCAATAGGCTGGCTAGAGTCTGGTGGTTTAAAGCTGCAGTTTGTCACTAAAATAAAAATAACTTTTTAGTCATTTTTGCTCAAACTCTCATTATGTTCTGACATGTGAGACAAATCTGTCGCTGATTGGCTGCTTTTCTTTGGGAGTGGTGGCACGAAGAAGAGGAAGAGGAACCAGACTCATCTTGTCTGTCATTTCATAAAAAAAAATCAATTTGAGTTATTTCTGATTTTTATTCTTATTGTCTTGTCTAGAACATGTACTGTAGGAGGGTACGACAGAAATAGACATGTAAATTTTCATCCCTCACACGTAAACACACATTGTGCGTGATTTGCTAAGACCAGCAACAGCTCGTATGTTTCTGCAGACTAGAGTGGAGGTGGGGTGGAGGTGACTGAGCTGGCGAGAATCTTGCACATTCTCCAGTTTTAAAGCCACTAAAAGCAGCTGTATTATTCAGCATTGAAGTACCGTACTAAAGCGAGTTAATTATGCATAAGCCCACATGTTCCCATAATCTGCCCACTTATTCCAGGGAAGGATAATCTCCAGGCTGTGGCATTTACTGGGACAACTGTTCCTCTCCACTCCTTTATATTTTATAAATCTTTTTCTGTCCCAACCTCCGCCGCTTGCATTAGGAGTGCGCACTGTGAGTCAGGATGGATCAGTCACAGAGGAACTACTACTACTGCATCTCTGAGATACGGCCGAGTGGAGAGCGCATCCGGGCTGATTTCTGACGCAGGAGCTAAAAGCGAACTGGCTTAGCTTAGCGCTAGTTTGTTTATGTGATGGGATGGAGGGAAATTCTGTGCGAGCTTAAGGGTGAGTCACCACTCAAAAAGAAAAGGGGACAGCGCCTAAAAGCATTTGCTGTGCAGGAGTGGATCCATTTAGGAACAGGAAGGTACAGTAACAGTAAAATAAAAAAACGCTGTCATACTAAAAGGTACAAACTTGTGCTCTATGTGACTGAAGCTTTTCCTTGTTTGGAAGTTCTTTTGTTAATAATTGATTCTGGGCTAAAATTTGGACATTCTCATAGAGGACTCGGTGCCACAAATGTTTTCTTTTTTAACATTTTCAAATATTTTCACTTACAATCTTATCTGGAGGAGGTGTACTGGCTATGTAGCATTTCACCTCTCCCCTCTCCCCTTTCACTGCATACTGGACTGAGTCACTGGAGATGATGGGGGGACCTGCATTAATCAAAATGAGAAGATATGTGCGAATATATGAAAAAGAGAAACAAATAAATTATATTTAAAATACAGCAAAACTCATATTCAAGCCTGGTGTTTTCTTCTCTTGAATTAAAAAAAAAACATTTACCTTAACAAGCCCTTTTAAGAAGTATTATTCTCAATATAAATGGATATAACATTTCTTTTTTTCAGTTACTCAAATGTTGGTCTTTTAGAAAGTACACGATTTTCATCTACAAGCAGAGATATATTTAATTGTGTGGATGTTTTCTGACCATTGACGGTGAGCGTGACCTCAGTCTCTCCTACTCCGATCCGTGGGACGATGGCCTTACATACATACTGGCCGGCGTCTGCTTGGCTCACCGATTTCAGATACAGCTGGTTGCTGTTACTCAGAACCTGTGAGGGAGTGAAAAAAAAAACAATGACAAAATCTGCTAAACAACAGGAGGGGATAAGCGAAATGAAACCCCACATGAACACACTGTGAGTAGCAGAGAGGCTAACGTGTTGTACCACCCCCTGTATTACTTTTTATTGCAACAGGTCATGTTGCACATTTGCACGCCTGGCCTCAGTCGAGCATGTGTGTGCTACTGACCCTACCTGGTTAACAATGCAAACTTGCACATCTGCTTTTAACCCGTAACAAAGGTTCTGCAGTTGCCTAGCAACAGCATCCATTGGAAAATTAGCTGAGGAAAACTTATGGCTACCCGTGAGAGAGATATAAAATAAATACCTGACAAAGACTGATTGCAAAAAATGTAGGTTAAGTCAGTAACCTTCAATAACATTAGATTGTAGTTTAATAAAAGCCAGTGGTCAGAGCAGCAGTATTAGAGGGACAGTTTGGACCCTTTGGGCTTCTGTTCAGCAAGGTGAAATGACATCTCTAAAAATCTGGTGATGATGAGAATGGAGATGATGATGATGAGATGAAGATGAGAACCTTATATGATCCTGCTTCAAATCATCCAATCCATCCTTTTAATGTTCAAATACATCTGCTAGCCATGACTCAGCTACTGGCTGGTGTACTCAGTAGATATTAACGAGATAACAATGATGATAAGTTGTTATTTTATTTAATTATTTTACAAAATAGACCCACCAATGAAAGCTGATCAACACACAAATTTCTATATTTAATTTTTTGGAATTAACAAACAAATACACCATATAAATGGTATAAATAATAATATAATATAATATAAAAGATAATATATCGTATATAATAACCGTATGTAATAGTTTCTGAAGCTGCTGAGCAGATTTAGTTATGTGACTATAATATAGTCATTATTAAATGTAATCTGATCTCAAGTGATAAAAGAAATATAAGACAAAAGAAAAATTGAGAAAAACGAAAGGAAAAGGAAGAAATCAAGGTGTATAGACAAGATGTTGCCCTTGAATGGCAGCCTGCCTGAGAATAAACTGTGAACTGTAAAAATTATGTGAATACCAGAACAGAGGAAAGAGTGGGCTTTTAGCCTCTTACCATGTTTGAACCCTTTTTGAACCAGGTGAGTGTGAGCGGAGGGTTTCCAGCCCATTTGCAGTTGAGGGTGACATCAGAGTCGACGTCTACTGTTTTTGGCTGCGGCTCCACCAACAGAATTGGACCGACTGGAGAGACGTAAACATAAAGAGAGGGGGTCTTTGCTTGGGTAATAACACAGGAGGACAAAAGGAGAGAAACTGCTCTGAGGAAAATGACAACACAACAATGGTGTGTTTTATCCCTCTGACACCAGACTGCAGAGAGTGAAGTGGGCCACAAGCGACTGAATGAGGTGAGATGAGTTCTGTGTGACTCACAGTGAACGTCCACCAGGATGCTGACGTTGGTTTTCCCCACAGCGTTGAAAACCAGACAGGAGACAGGCTCAGTGAAGAAGGAGTGGTCGGCTTTGGTGGTGAACACACTCTCCCTGGCACCCTGCAGCACCACGCCGCCCTTAGCCCAACTAGGGTTAAAATGAACATGTACAGACCATATGTGACACAAATGGAAACCTGTCTTGTTTTTTTCCCTGATAAACACATTTAGATGATTCCTTCGGCCACTTAATGAAAACACTCAAAGTAAAGACACTAACCACCAAAACCTTTTTTACTGTAGTATTAAATTAGTATCAAGAATTGTGGGATTTCACTGGTATTTGTATTAGTATATACTACATTTCTCGTACTGTGGCATCCCTATGTAGCATTTACTCCACTATATTTTCACATAGAAGCAGGTTGTTTGCAGGCTGTCACATGAGGCCCTGTGAGCATGAGGATGTGCTTGCATGTGCATGCAGACCTGTAGCCCATAATGGGAGGGTTGGCGTGAGCCTGGCAGGTGAAGGTGACTCTGTCCCCCTCCAGGACAGAACGAGGCTCAATGGACAAGGTCACTGTTGGTGGATCTGAAAGAGAGAGAGAGAGAGAGACTCATCTAATATGTGCTGCAATCTGGATGACACTTTGATGCAAGATGGCTGCCATGCGTTACTTAGCAGCAGCTTTAAAACATTCAGTGCCTGGCAGATGTTTTATGTTTCAAAATATGATGCCATGTTCTTTTAAATAATGTGTGTGAAGTGTGAAATGTTAAAAAATACTCCTGTATGTCGTAAACTTTTTTTTTTTTTTTTTACAAACACACAAAACAATGACACAGTTAAAACCAGCCTCTATCATATTATTGATTTCCTTACGGTGGACGTTGAGGGTGACAGTTGTGCTTTTGCCGGTGGGAACAGCCAGGTTGGTGGCCACACAGCTGTAGTTCCTCCCAGTGTCGGTGTCGACAGGATGGATGGGCAGGTAGCTGCGTGTGGTCACCCTCTTCCGATCTGGAAGCACCTCCTGATGATGGAGGACAGTGATGAAATATTTACAACACAGTTAACACTGCAACTGGAAGAACACTTCACGAATGTCTGTGTTTAGAGTGAATGTGGTCTCTATTTTAGACTTACAGTGGTACTGGCAGCTCCATCCACAGGTAGACCATCTTTAAGCCACTCGATCATAGAAGGCGGTTTAGCCCCCCGAGACACACAGCTCAGGTTGTAGGACTCCCCCGCATTCAGCAACACCTCCGGACCCCCATCGATCACTGGATTGTCTGGTGGGACTGGAGCAGGAGAGGAGAGCGTTAGAAACATCTCACATACTTTCTATAAAAATGTGTGCACTGACACACATGCAGAGACGTACTGAGGACGGTGAGTTTGGCCCTCCTGGACCTCAGGGCAGCATCAGGTGCCTGGCACTCGTACAGGGAGTCATCAGACAGATCCGCTGACAGGATCTCCAGGTTGTACTGGCCCAACTCCTGCACACGCAGCACACGGTACCTGGGCCAGGCTGGAGCACAACGACAGAACAGGAGATTACTTATAAGATCCACTCCAGGCCTTCATGATGAATGAACTCGGCTTTATATATATATATATATATATATATATATATATATATATATATATATATATCTCAAGTTACAGGAAATCTGACTATGTGACAAAGATGTCAAATAGAGGAACAGAAATTTGATATATTTAGTATTCTGCTTGAGTTGAGCACATTTTAGTAATAGCTCTGCAGATATTTTCACTGTCTAAGATAAGATAGTCCTTTATTCGTCCCACAAACAGGGAAATTTGCAACAAAAAGTCTAAGTAAGCACTGTTCTTGTTCTGAGCTAATACAGGTCAAAGGTGAATTTATGTCACTAAGTCTTTAATATTCATACTCTGAAACAGAAACTGCTGATTCGTCACAGGAACCCAACCCATGTGGCTTTTATCAAAATTTTAAAAACATGTGACATCACGCAGCGTCACACTTGAAGCAAAAAAAAAAAAATCTGTTTTTCTTCATCATGATACCAGAGCAATGCACGATGGCCACATGACGTGTGCACTAACACGTCCAAACACAAAATCACACACATACGCAGCCCCAGCCTTTCCAATCCTCCCTTTCCCTTCCCCCATCCGCCTCTCAGCCCAGCTGTGTCACTGCTGTACGCTCTCACCGTTAGGTGGCATCCACACACTCTCTCACCAGCAGGCAAGGGAGATGAATGCATTATGACAGCAACGTTTTAGAAGACTCAAATCGACTCCAGTGCATGGTGCAGAATCCATGTTCGCTGCCCAGACGTAGATCGCATGTGAAATTCTGTGTGTCGTCTCCATGTGCAGCCTCCCGAGCTGAGCTGCTTGCCTAACCTTGTGCGTCCTTGTTTCTGCATGCATGTGTGCCTTGCATATACGTTCATTTGCATGTGAAATGTTGAGAGCGAGAAAGCGTATGAAAAGCCCAGAGAAGGAGGGTGGGGGATAGAGGGACAGAGCCTCATACACAAACACACACACCTGCTGTGTGTGAGGCCAGTGTTCATTCACATTTTTATTTAAAAGCGTTAGCTTGAAGCACCAGACCATTACAGTAACAATAAGGTTCAAATAAAGGGAGGGACAGGAAGATGGAGAAGGGACAGACGAGGACAGAGTAGAGGTGAGTGAGATGAGGGTTAGGACAGAGACAGAGAGACGAGGAAGAGAAGTTAAATGAAGAACAGGAGAAGAGAGGACTCAGTGCAACAGAGACAGCTGAAAGAGGGAGAGCAGGAGGGAGAGAAAGGAACAAGGGAGCTTAGATGAGGAGGTCGCAGAGGAATAGCATGACAGAGGAGAGGAGAGGAGAGGAGAGGAGGTCCTAGCAAAAGGAAGAAAAAGAAAGGAAAGTAAAATAGTTACACACAAAGCAAAAGAAAGAGGTGGAAAATATAAAAAAAAAAAAAAAAAAAAAACAACTGAATATTAAAGCACAAAGTCTGGCGAAAATCAACAGCATGTCACGAATGATGCAGTCTCCCTCTGGACCAATCAGTTAAAAATATGCCCTCTTGTTTTGACAAGTAATTGTACAGCTCCCCCGCCTCCTTTGGGCAATTCAGAAAATGCTGCAACACAATGACGGGACACATCATTCCCCCAAGTTTCGTCAAAGTCGCGCAGCCTGTGTGTCTTAAATTGTTGTTGACACAGACGAAGCGGGAGGCTTAATAAATCAAACTGGAAATTTCATCACATGGGACAAAAAGTGCAGAGTGAACACTGAGGGCGGCTACATAACAAAACAAGGGCTACATATATGTTAGGGATATTTTCATATAACAGATATTAGTCATCAATCTGTTATTATCCACCGCTGATGTGACAGAGGTGATGTGATGTCATGTGATGTCATGTGATGCTCCTCGACTAAGATGAAGGGTGTCAATCTGTATAATGTGCCTGAGGGAGCTTCCCATCCAGCATTAGAAGATACAGTATGTGTAGAAGAAGGTGGCCAAAGTTAACATTAACCTTAAATGGGCACTGTGTATTTTTTTCTCCCATCTAGTGGTTAAATTTGACTTTGCATGCATTGCAACATGGTTGGAACTACGGTAAGCGAAACTGGTCAGCTCCCAGACGGCCACTATCACCGCAGATCCCCAGCACCCGGCCCGGAGCTCCAGTCTTTTTTCCCCAGACCTCCACAGCCCTCCTCCGGTCCAGAGGACTTCCTGACGGGCCCCAGCCAGGCATGGTCGGGCATGGGGCGCTCCCGGTCAGCCACTCACCGTGGATCCCCGGTGTGAGCTCCGGTCATTTTATGGCCCTTTTATGCTTTTTTGGCGATGAGGATTCGGTGCAGCATAAGTATGGTCTTGTATTATGACCAAAAGTGCAGTGCAGGTTTTAGTGCCGGGTAAGTAAAACCGGCATCTCCACCTTGCTTCTCTGTGAAAAGTGAATCACAAAACGCAGAAATACATTTTGTCCTATGGGTACTAGCAGGTAGTGCTTTATGTCCCTCTCGGCAGTTCATAGTTTTTGATAGACCGGAAAGACATGGAAGCCTCCGTATGAGTGACCCGCTCTATGTAAAGACAGATAACTGATTCTGAGGACAGTTTAAGTAAAGGTGCTACAGCAAAGATATATAAATATTTGTTATCAAAATCGGTTGAAAATGCAGATCATAAACGAAAAGCATGGAAGGAAGAACTAGGCACAGATATATCGTCAGAGGACTGGCAATATATATGCACTTAGGCTCACACCCAATCAGTCAACACCAGATTTAGACTGTTGCATTATAAATGGTTGATGAGAATTTATATTACGCCAGTTCAATTAAATAAATACAATAGGAATATTCCGGATACATGTACAAAATGCACTGAGGCGCAGGGGACATTATTCCATTGTATGTGGCAATGCAACAAGATAAAATCTTTTTGGGAAGAGGTTAAAAGAGCAATAGAAAAAAATATTTCAAAAAACATTCCAATGGATCCCGCGCTCTTTGTCTTAGGTCTTTACCCAAAAGGTCATAAATACAACAAAAGTCAACGAATACTAATAGATATGTGTCTTTTACAAGCCAAAAGATCCATTGCAATGTTTTGGAAGAAGATCAGCAGACCAAGTGTTACGTATTGGGTGAAACAGATGTTGGCAACCTTTCCTTTGGAGAGAGTGACATACATACGAAAAAGGAAGGCAAGATATGTTCGAAGAGATATGGAAACCGTTTAATATGTTTGTTAATGGTGTTGATTTAGCAAATGACAATGAGGAGGAATAAGTAGTTATGT
The DNA here is from genome assembly GCA_029721515.1 of Synanceia verrucosa. Classification (NCBI taxonomy): domain Eukaryota; kingdom Metazoa; phylum Chordata; class Actinopteri; order Perciformes; family Synanceiidae; genus Synanceia; species Synanceia verrucosa. The sequence goes on along the minus strand of CM056569.1, from coordinate 14,597,666 downwards.
AAACCTTACAACAGGACTAAAGAGTTTGAATACCCGCAACTGTATTAAGCCCTTAAATTATGTATAAAATGTTTTATGGATGAGAAGTGAATGTTAGTGATGTGTATATGTAATGTTTGTTTGCTTGGTCTTGTTCTGTTTATGACACTTGTACCATAACAGGTGCTTTCGTTAAAGCACAGACCTACATATTTGATATAATTACATGTATGTACATATATACAAGTGTATGTGTATGTAGGAAAATGTTAATAAACATATTCAAAAAAAAAAATGTGTATGTGTGAGTAAAGAGCTGCTAGCATGGTTCTAGACTCTTAGTCTGGTTTCATATTATCAGAGTTAACTCCATTATCTATCCACATACCCCCTGGTAACTGCACAAGTATGCTTTGGGATACATGTGCCCCTGGTTGGATATCTCTGTGTCTGCAGTAGTGTTGGCATGCATGCTACAACAGCGGTGCGTGTACATTTGTAGTTTTTGTTGGGTCTAACATTTTATGCAGAGTTCATAAATTTTATATGTGGCACCTGAGTGGCCTCCATAGAGTCTGAACTGGAGCTCAGTTTCCAGAGCACTGCTCTGGAAATGATGCCACTGCAAGCGTAAACTTCACACATTAAACACGTGTAGTCCCTTCACTCTCTGAAACTTTGAGCTCCAGAAAGAACTCAAGACATCTACAGCTTTAAACATGCAGCATCACATCTTTTTGCCTATCAGTAGCTTCAATCCCAGAGTATCAGCATCAGCTTTGAAAAAAGGCATCTTAGTCACACGCTGAGCAGAGCGAAGGAAGCCAGAGTATGATGTCTCACCCTGGAGGTCCTCTCCGATGCCCAGAGCCAGGCCATCTTTGGTCCACTGAACAATGCCTGAGTAGTTGAAGACAACGCAGGACAGAATCACCCTCTGGCCCCGCACCACCGACTGGTCTGCCGGCTCCTGAGAGAACCTCGCCGTCCACACTGCAGAGATTGACAGATAGAGAATAGGAATTGGGAGAATGAAAGGGATAAGTTATGGGCATTCCCATTTTCACTGTGTACACACTGCAAACAACTTATTGTGAATCAACTGATTTGGTGTGTTACTGTGTATCTGTGTGGCTGCACGGAGTGGCTGCAAAAGTACATTCCCCCGGCAGAAATGGAACGCCATCTTTGATCACACGTTGGCTCGTGGCCATTAGCCAAGCGCCGCCGAGCAAAGAGCGGCACGCAAAGACAGAGGTGTCAAAGAAGAGGAAATCAGAGAAGAAGAAGAAGAGGAGGTGGTTAACGCTGACTCAGGAGAGAGGAGATCAAACAGGCAACTTCAGCCATAGGGTTCCTCACACCCCTTTTCTTCTGGCTCCTCACTTTAATTTCTTCAAAACTCACTGGCCCTCCCTCTCTCTGTTTCTCCCTTCTTCATTCCTCCTTATGAGTCATCTCCCAGGCTTCCAGTCCACAACCAAAACTACAGTGGCTGTCATTGTCTACAGGACTCTCTCCCTCTAGTCTGCAGTCCACTACCACCACCACGATCACAGCAGCACCATGCTGGCCCACCGACCGACTGTCTACTGTGAGGGAGAAACAAGGAAAAAAAACCTTCAGCTATTGTTCCACGCTGCACGATGACAAGTCGTAATTAGCTGTCCCTTGAAGACATGACACCCGCACAATAGAGGAGAGGCAATCACCGTGGAGGGATTTGCATCTCGCTTTAAATTTTACATTCTTTCCCTTCTGTCTCTCACTTTCATTTCTCTCCCACTTGTTATTTCAAAGAATCTCGTACAGTCGCTCATTAACCCAGTGCTGCATAGTGCACCCCCTCCTCCACCATTACTGCTCTCCATCTATTCTCTCTCTATAATGTTGTATGTCCTTTACCCAAATTGCTTTGCTTCACTCTCTGCTTCCCCCCTCTATATGTATGCATCCCCACTCGCCTGCTTCACTTTGTACATCTATAATCCTGTCTATGAGTGTCCTTTCGGCCTGCACTGATTTCCCTCTACCTTTATACTACAGTATGCATGTACCTCGTTCCTTCTATATACATATATAATGCTGTATATGTCCTTTTACCCATAATGCTTTCTATTTCTGTGTTCCTCCTCCTCGCTGGTTGGAAGGGGGTTAGAGGCGGACTGTCACAACTCATTTATCACATTAAATATCAGCCCTCCAGCACTTTCTCTCTCCCTTTCTTTCTCATTCCCCGTCTCTCACTTTTTTCCTCACTCCCTTTCCTTCACCTCCTACCATTTACATCTCTCCTTCTCACTTGTCCTCTCCATTTTCTTTATCACTTCCCGAACACTCCCTCTCTTATTCCCTCACACTTCTCTCTCTGAGCCCTCCAGCACTTTTATGAAGGTTCCCATCTCTCTCACCATTTTTTAACAACTGCCATATGCCTCTTCCTCACCCTACCTCCCGCCTCCCCGTCATGACCCTCGGTCCCTATCTCTCGTGTTTCCCATCTTTTCCATACTCACAGTCGTGCACTCTCCCCTAATCATGTCGGATCTGGCATGATTTGCAGAGGTACAATATGCCTGATAACACAAAAGAACCCAGTCATGCAAAAAGATTCCCTTACCAATCATAACAATGGCTTCTGACAGTGCAGCGCATTAATATTCTGAAGATAAAGGAGATGTGTGAGGATACACGGTGAAAAGGGAATCAGATGCAGATGGAGCTCTGCAGCATGCATACCTAGAATAATTTAGCACTGAACCAAAAATAATAAGAATAGCGGGCCTTAATTTGCTCCCTGAGGAGCACCCAAATGAAGTGGATTAATAAGAAAAATAACTTAGCAACAACGATTGGCTATGAAAAGTAAAGTCATGTCATATAAGGCACATAGCCTTTACCTGAAAAAGTGAAAAAGAGCCACCAACAACAACCATAGCTATATCCTGAATACAGAGTACACTTACAGCAAACTGTTTTTTTTGTTTTCAGGTGTCCCCTCCACAATACTACACTGCTGGTACTCTTGTCTGTTTCTCTAAACTGGAGTCATGCTGATTATCATTTACTGTAGGTAATACACTATATTCAGTCCCTCCAGTAAATTGCAAAACTGCGATCGCAATAATTAACCCAAATTCAACCAACCACCGCAATATTTGCAGTGGCTTGCAATTATTCAAAATGGAGGAGATGGAAGATGACGGTGAGGAAGAGGACATGGAGGATGATGCTGTGGACCCTATGTTTCATACTCAGTTTATACTGTACATCTGTACAGGTGTAAGTCTGAGATTTCTTTTTTGCGCATACACTGTGTTAATGTGTTAATTTACATTCTTTTTATACACTCTTACAGGTATATAGAGTGCATGTTGAATTAATATTATTTAAAAATCGTTTAAAGCACTTTGTGTTGCCTGTGTTGACTATTTTGTAAAGCTAGCTCACTTTTATGACTCAGGGATGTTTTGTAGCTTTGAGCCCATGGTTCTCATAAGTTCAAAAATAAAAAAGATAAATATTTCCAGTTGTTTCTGTGATGTGCAGTATATTTATTATCATATTATCATTTTATTATCAAATTTTATTGTTGACAATTTTTCAGATTTCAGGGTCTGTGTTTGAATTCTGTCAGGACTCAGCTATTACTCTGCTTGTTGCTTGCTCACCCATATTCAGCTGGACCAAACTTGCATTTTTCTGGCTCCCTCCAAAGTCAGTAGTGAGTGCCCGATCCCTCAGAGCCCAAAGTGATGTCTCAAACATCAGAAAGTGTACTCTGGCTCATCTCATCACAAATTTTCTAATTTTACAGCTAAACAGTTGAGTAAAATATGTTTCTGAGAACATTTTATGCAAGAAACAGCCATTCAAGTAATGAATATTGATTCATATATCACTGTGAACTCTTGTAGATACCATTAGGAACACTGGAGGACATCAGAGGACATGGCAGCAAATTATTATTTGGTTTCAGATTATCTCATGCACTAGAGTCAGGATACAGTGTCTGTTGCTACAATCTGTCAAGCTTTCTTTTTTATATTTAAGCTGTTAAATGCCTCATTAATATGCTCACCAACTAGTTACTAACTTTGTTTTTTGGTGCCATTTGTTGATGGAGCGGTAGTGTACAGTGGGTTTATCTGAGCTTTTTCACTGCAAACAGCTGTAGGCTGCTGCTGAAAACATCTTGCAGGCTGTAAAAACCAAAGATAATTAGCTGAAAGATGCTAAAACGCTCCATAAATCTGAGAGGGATGATAATTCACTGTGGGTTTGTTGTAACAAGCAACCCCACTTCACATAAAAGTTGTAAAGTGATCCGCTGTAAATATTAAAAAATAGATTTAAAGATATATCCTTAAGATGTGTATGATGATGCTCCACTTTCTCCAGACAAAACAAAGGGGATGCTGGAATATGTTCACATTTTGTCAAGAAATTTGGTTGATTTATTGGTAATTAAGGTGGGCAATGTATAATCAGTAAGATAAGATAATAAACAAAAGGTAAATCCAGGCCGTATTGATTTTTTTGCTTTAATTTCCTGTATGCATCCTAATTCCATGAAAATCACATATGTGGAGTGCTAATTACTGGAATGTACAGTGTGGGTTTATACCAACTTAAAAAGCACAAACAGCCTTTTCTCAGCTATACATGGGTGTAAAGAGAGTTTAGCTGGGTTTAAACTACCACGCAACCTTGACAACAGCCTGAGGGCAAGCAAATCCTTTCCTCCACTACCTCAGATACACTAGCTGGAGGTATTCCCTCAACTGCCTCAGTAAACCACAAACATAATCCAAACTGAACACTCCTGATTGGAGGCTACACAATCTGCGCAGAAAAACACCCGTGTATGCGAAGGCTGATGACTGAAAACACTGACTCATTTAAACATGTGCTTGTCGCCTTCTGATTTCCATATTACCCAGTTAACACTTGTCAACATGAGTGGATGTGTGTGTTTAAAGAAGGAAATCTACACGCAGAAAGCAGTCAGAGCCAAGGCAGGAGAGTGTATGCGAGGTAGCTTGTATTCTTTCATTATGTGGGTTATGCTGCAGTGACAAATTTAGAGTGTGTCCTGATTTCCTTGAGTCACTGATCCCCAAGATACCACCGGGAGACGGCGAGCACCCTGTCCACACGAAGACCACGGCCGCGGAGAGCTGAGACCATGACCACATGCACACACACACCACCACACAAACATGCAGCACAGATGACCCAACCTTCACCACATGGGCTAACCAACACGCACAAACACAACCACAACCCCAAACATATAATCGACACGTCGAGAAGCGGTTTCCTGAACATGGATTGCACCACGACTTGGACTAAACCATCAAGCAAGTGAAGCATCTCCATTTCCGGAGGGGAACGGGTCTCAGTTTAGTCTTGGATTAAGCACAGCCCTAGTCCAACTTTGGAGAGGGATTACGATTAAGCCAGGGCCCAGGACAGCAGCCCCCGCAGACACAGTCGCACCAACCCCGGCTTGTCAAAGCAGACACAAAGCCAGAGGCGAGCACACACAGCTCGGCCGGGTGACTCACCAAAAAGCATGGCCACTCGCCACCGTAGTGTGAACCACCGCAGCAACTGAGCCGAAAGCACCTCTTGCACCACGCGGCGTTGTTTTAGCAGCAAGGTAATGACCCATCAATTTGTTGTTGAAAATGACTGAAAAGGGTATATGCATACAAAGAGCTATTTTTAGCAAGTGTGCTGCACATATGCCCTGCATGTCTTAATTTGCCAATACACCCTGCTGTGAGGCGCTGAATGTCAAAAGCTTGCTTTAAATGCAGGCTGGCCTCGCCTCTGTCTGCGGGACGGGGAAGGACAGGACGCTGGAAGTGATGCCATGAAGCAGAGGGTTCTGGGAAAGGTTCAATCAGTCTCGTTAAATCTGCCCCATCTGTGAAATAAAATGGCATTTGTATGGATTGTTATGCATCGATCTAATTATCTTTGTGTCTGGCCCACTCCCTGTACCCCTCCGACAAAGTCCCCCCTGCCTTCCCTCTCCCCTCGCTCCTCTCCAGCCAATCCCGCGCTTCGGCTGGATCACAGACTTGCGTCACCATAGCAACAGCTGACGTGTAAAGTAGCTGCCCAAAAAAAGTTTTCTGTATGAGCATGTCTGTGAGCGTACATGCGTATGTGCATCTGTGTGTCTGATGAAATCCTCCCCAGTGCTCGGTACACCCATTTTTCCTGAAAAAAAAAAACATTTTTCAATGACCTCATCCTGCCTTCACCTTTCCAATTAATAGTCAGACGGCCACACTAGTCTCTCATTATTTCTCTCTTTCACCCCCCTTCCCCTACTCCCTTCACTGTTAGTCAATCCGCTCCAAATTGATTTTGTTATCTGTCTAATTCCATATCGCCGCTGCGTGTGGCCGATGTGTTGTGGTGTTACGGAGCGGCCGCCGGAGAATGAGATGCAGGAATAGGGGAACAAAGAGACGGCGAGGTCCACACATACAGAGCCATGAAGTGGAACGGAGGGGATGACATCATTGTTTCAGGACAAAGTTGCAGCCACAGGAGTCATGCGGCACTGACTTCACCCCCCCTGTTTTCTGTATATGAATGTACATACATGTAGGTGTCAGTCTATCAGTCAGGCTTTCTCTCTTTTTAAGTTCCTTATTATTAAGAAAACTTATTTAAGTTACAAATGGTCGTTTTCCTAAAGAACTGATCTGGAGGTATGAGGATTTGATTACATGCACTATTTATGCATTTAGCCTACGCAAGTGTTTATTAGGCTGCCACTTTAGTCAACTGATCATCATTTTGGTTTATGTCTACAAAGATGTCCTTAGTTTATAAGGTGTTTTATAGTTTCTTTTTTCATGCTGAATCTGGTAAACAAGATTTACAGTGATGTTTTTCTGTGACTTTTTGTGACAGAAATCAGTTTTACATATGTTCATTAAATCAACTGATAGTCAACAAAATTATTTTATATGTTTATGAATGTATGCAATTCAATAGCGCTGTGCAATGTGGCTAAAATCAGTCAATCATTTCATATTTCGATAACTATATCACAGTATACGCATTTTCTGGTAATTCAAATAAGGTTGAGACCAACTCTATAATTCACAACAAGTGAGGCGACAGTGGCAAGCAGTAGAAAAACACAATACACACAATATATTTGAAGCCATGGTGACATTTGTAAATTGCTTGTTTTGTCCGATCAGTCCAAAGACGGAAATAAAACACAGCATTATACTAAACCCTCAATTAATGTGCAGCCAACTGATCAATAAATCAACCAATCACTTCAGCTCTAACCACATGTATGAGTGAATGCTTCTATTTATGTGGCTGTGGGAACTCCAACACCTGCGCCTTTTCTCAACAACATGGCTGCCTGGCAGGACGGCCATAATAACCCGTAACCGTAACCATGGCTATAGGAACGAGTGAGAGAGACGTAGATGGAGACGAGTGAAAGGAGGTGTCCCACTGAGTCCGCTGACACTGTGTCACTCAAACACAAAGGTGACTCCTGGAGGTGGGGACGGAGCAGAGGGAAGATCAGGCCACAGAAACATCCAGAAAGACTCCTTCCTTTGTTTGCCGCATTGTCTTTCCCCGCTCGCTCCCTTCCTCTGTCCCCTTACCTTGCAGTCCTCCCCCTTACTAGCACTCAGCGACCTCTCTCCTTTGTGGCCATGCACCCTTCTCATTCCCTATTCACTTCCTTTTGTCTGGCAGGCATCTACTTAGAAATGATCACTCCTCCTCCATCCCTCCTACCACCTTATTCCCTTCTCAGGCTACCTTTCCCTTCATCACTCGTCGCTCCTCATTCCTTCTCTCCCATTACTATCAAAATGGTTGCTGTGGAAACAGATTTATTTGGAAATGGCGGGAGGGAAATTATTCTGCCGCTTTGTCTGTCCATTTTGATGCCACCGTGCACATGAGAGCGCCTACACTCCTGTCGAGGTGTGCAGGCTTGTTTTCTATGAATGTGCGGCTCCTCTCATATACACATCTCACATCTGGGGAGCTGTGCCAAACCGCTGTTACAGACATTGTTACCATAGCTACAGCCAGTGAGGACCACTGACACAATGACAGACACAGTGGCCATGGCAACCCCCAGGATCAGTGGTGGATAATATGATAATTCATGGACGAGGCATCCGACACATTACGGGCACATGAATATGCTCGAGTGCTGGAAAGCTGGCCCGCCGCTGGTGATCCACAAGCCTTTGTGTGGCCAACATGCCGAGCGGCTGACAAAGAATACTCTGCTGTAACCATGGGTGACCAGAACTCACAATAGCCGTCCTCTGGATGAGCTCAAACAAGGGGATACATACGTATCAAGCGGCTACTCTGCAGCGTGCGCTGTGCAGCTCGTAGCGCACGGGGTCACCACAGAATTCAACTGACATGATCGATATCATAATGAATCAATAATCCGAGGCAGTAGTTCCCCAATTGATTTGTGAGACTGTCAAAAGCTATGAAACATATTATTGTGCAATATTCCACTTGTGCAATCACTGTGAACTGTTCTGCTGCTAAAAAGAACAATTTCCCACTTACATTTTTTATTCACATATTTTTATGTTTTGTTGTTTAATTGTTGCTTTCTTCTGGATTTGTTCTCAAAAGTATTCTGATTCTGGTTTTGAGCAGCAACCCATTCCTAAAGCCATTCTGCCTCCAAATGCTACATGATCCAGGAGCGTAAACATCCGGCGCCGTCAGCTGTGACAGCTTTCAGATGGCCTGCCCATCCACCTCAAACTACAGCACGCCGTGGTAATGGAATCCAGCAGCAGGACTATTTTACAAGCAGCGTCCCATCGATAAATCACCTCCTTCAAGGTCTGCTTTAATTCAATCCAGGGTAATCTAATTTTATTGGTATGTACTGTCGCTTCTTGCAATGTCATCTGTCACAAACCATCCAATAAAAGCCTGGGGCCTTGACCTCCTAGAGCAAAGTAATATTCATATACAGAGCCCCTCGCCATCATCACCACCAGTCTTTGAAGAGGCTTCCTTGTGGATAGCAAACACACTTAAAGACTGGAAAGCAAAGAGAGTAGGGTGATCATAAATCTGGGTTGAGCAATGTAGACTTTTACATTTTAAAACCTTAGAATAGCATTTGAAAACTACTGCTCTTGATCCGCTGCCATTCACAGTTTGGGCTGGGAAATATTAATATACAGAGATATTTCAGACAACAGCATGCTTCCAACTTTGTGGCGACACTGTTTGACCCTTTTCCTGTTTCGATGTGACAATGCCCCACTGTGCACAAAGCCAGATCCTTAAAGAAATAGTTTCCCAGTTTGGAGTGGAAGAACAGCTCTGGGCTAACCTGGAACTCCAACTGTGAGCCAGCCACCAACGCTGGACATCATCACTAATGCTCTTGTGGCTGAATGGGAGCATGTCCCTGCAGCCAGTGTCCAAAATCTTGTGGAAAGCCTGGAACCAGAAGTTACAGCAGCATATTAATTCCCATGATCCTCCATCAACTTGAAATGACAAGATGTAAACTGAGTGAAGCCTGATGTGGAACTAAAAGCATGGGAGTTAAGGTAAGCCTCGAGGAAATAATGTGGCGGTCTTTGACAAAATAATGCATCTGCACAAAATGCTTTTAATGAGTGGAATTCAGGCCATTGGTGATTATTACTACTGAGGGATGGCTCACTCATTATTTGCAATAATGTAGCCTGCAGGGTGTTACATTACGTGACAAGGGGATGGCGAGCATCGGCGCACTGTGGTAAGCGATTTAGCTGGACGACTGACCCTAATGTTATCGTAAAGGGAAGATGGATGGAGTCGAATCTCTACCTTCCTCTCTCTCTGCCCTGTCCCTGTAGAGGAGCAGAAACTGGGAGAGGAGAAATGAAGTGACATCATCAGCGTCAGCCACATTCCTGCGGAGGGAGGGGGAGAAGGAGTGGGGGGAAGACAGAGGAGGAGGAGGAGGAGGAGGAGAATGTCCCAAAACTTTTGAGGTTACGGGACCAACATCCCCCTCCCCCATCCCCCTAAAAACACACACATGTCCATTCTGCCTCTGCTTTAGTGTGCGCACATATTTTCCAGTGCACGTTCCTCTGTGTTACAGTACATGCGCTCCTCTTCCTCATCATGCGCTCCCTGTTTTAATTCATGTGCTTCTCCTGTCCCCTCCCCCCCATCACCACCACTCATACCACCCCCTCCCCTCTTCTCTTTCTCTCTCCACCGACCAGAGGAATGCAAGAACCACATCTGGAACTTATTAGAGAGCCAGAGAGAGAGAGAGAGACAGAGAGAGAGGGAGAAAGAGAATGGGGTAGATGGAAAGAGAAGGAAAAGCAATGGTGAGGGGGGGAGAGAAAAAAAAGTCCAGGAGGGGACAGAAAGAGAGAAAGAATGAACTTTGGTAAGCAGAAAAAAGGCTCATGTTTGGGGAGAGAAAGCCAAAGAAGCAAAAGAAGAAAGTTAACGGCAACGCAGATTAATGCCAATTAACCTCAGCGGGGAACAGAGCAAAGGGACGGGCAGGGGACGGAGCAAGGGACGGAGCAAGGGACTGAGCAGGGACAGAGCAGGGGACGGAGCAAGGGACTGAGCAGGGTACAGAGCAAAGGACGGGGCAAGAGCAGGGGACGGGGTAGGGGAAGGGGCAGGGGATGGAGCAGGGGACGAAGCAAAGGACAAAGCAGGAGACAGAGCAAGGGATGAGGCAAGAGCAGGGGACAGAGCAGGGTACGGAGCAAGGGATGGGGCAAGAGCAGGGGACGGGGTAGGGGAAGGGGCAGGGGATGGAGCAGGGGACGGAGCAGGGGACGAAGCAGAGGACGAAGCAGAGGACGAAGCAGAGGACGAAGCAGGGGATAGAGCAAGGGATGGGGCAAGAGCAGGGGATGGGGCAGGGACAGAGCAGGGGACGGGCTCGGCTGGCACCTCAGATGTGGGTTCAATCTCTCCAGATTCCAGCACAAGCCTCGCCTTTGAACCGGCCTCGACCATATTCTGTCTGAATGAGCGGCTTCACTGTCCCCACTGAGGGAGCAGTCAGCCCTGAGTAATAGTCCCTTTCTCTCTCCCGCGGCCTCCCAACCACTCCTCCTCCTCTACCACCTCCTCCTTCGTCCTCGTCCCTCGCTCCTCTCTCCCCGACTCGCTTTTCTTTTCATCCAGCACAACCTCCTCCCGCACTACAATACCCCCTCCACCTCACCACCTTTAAAACAAACAAAAAAGTCTAATTGCTCTCTATCAGGCTTCACCCACCTGCCCATGACACTATCCCCTCTTTAAGGCCCTCCATCTTTCACATTTTTCCACTTTTTATTCTGTAATCCCCCACCCATCACCCTGTATTGGTCCTCCTCTCTGTAGTTTAGGAAAATAAGGCCAGTGGTTTCAGTCAGATGTGAGGAGGTGTTCCTCTCTTGCTAAGGGGACTCTGCATGTAGAAATATTTTTAGGGTGATGTGGGGTTTTTTTTTCTCCTTTGTCTTTTTTTAACTCCAATGCCCCCAGCCTGTCAAACACAATCAGATTATGGAGCCTTTATATTCTGGGGACTCACTAGAGAGAGACGTTCATTTAGCTGTTGAGTACACCTTTTTGATTGAATTTCTCTCTGACCACAAGTTTGGTAATGAACTATCTGACTAAATTCTATCGCGTTTTCAGAGAATTGCCTGAAAGGAGGTATACAAGCTGCTTCTTTTTCCCTTCACTAAGCATTACAGGACACTTGTGTCCAGAGGAAAGCCCTAAAACAAACATATCCACTGAGAGCAGCGATCACCATGTCACACATTGACAAACACCCGCCGGGAAAGAAATGCCAAGAATTTGTTGATTGAACAGAGCCCAATGGGGGACCAACAGGCATGGATGTACATTATAACATAACGGGCTCCATTCCCAGAATGAGCTTTACAGCTGGTTCAGTGATCGCTTTCAGTGACCAATTAAAGCTTCATTCAGATTCCGTAAAGGGCCCTGAACCAAATTTGCACATGTTAATGGTAGGATGCTCCAGAGCCGCATCTCCAGATATAAATTAAAAACAGACAACTTCTGCCTCGCTACATGTGTCGCTCCAGATCTACAAGGGTTCAGTACGGCACTGCAAAATGGTTGGTTAGCCTTGAAACCACGGCAGAACGCTTCCACAAAGGATCATGGAGCTATAGATAGCTCTAATACACGAGATCCTCACTGAAGTTTGACTTTCCGTAGGTGGCACTTTTTGTCTTCATCAGCCACAGTAGCTACTATACTGCTCAGGTTAAACCTCTCATGGCCATCATCTGAGCAGAAAATAATCCTCCCAAGTGCACATTTAGTGGTTGTTACAGCCCACTGTTCCCCCCATCCTTTTGTAACTAACATCAGTGCTTGAATTTCTCCAGCAAACATGTAGCAGCAGTAGCCACTGTATATGGATCAGATGTTGAGTAGAAAATTGTAATTTATTTAGATGAAAATGTCACAAAGAATTACTGGCAAGAATGCATCAAATGTTGTCAGCAGTTTTAGAGTGTTCTAGCATCACGCTGGGTTCTTTATGAGGCTATCTGAACTATTACAGCCCACTTTGAGTCATTTTTACATGACATGTACAGGACAATTGTAGAGCCATAACCTTGCTGATGAAAATAAGCCTTCCTTTTTCTCGGCGTGAACGCCCCCCTAAACTTGTCTGGCTCTTCCAATATCTGAATATTTCCTTCGTTACGCACGACTCCAAGGAATCCGTCTGAGGTCTGTGATTCACAGCTCTGGGTTGTGTGATTCAGGGCCGGAGGGTACAGTGGCCTCGTCCACACACACAAAAGGACAAGGCTGACAAATGGTACACCTGCACTGGAGCCTTTGTCCGAGTCAGCGATTGAGAGCCTGTATTCACCGTCTGGGCTCTAGTTGCAGTGCTGCAAGCCCAACCTCGAGGCTCTCCTGCTCATTAAGAAGTTAAAGGCACGTGTTTGCAATGATTGATTACGCAGTAACATTTTAACAGCTGCATTAATGGTGGCGCTTACTTGGGACTTATTACCAGGTTGGGATGTAGACACAGTACAAGGCTGGGGATGCTAAATCAATCACTCCTGTGGTGCTGCTGGTAGAGATCTAAATAAGTTAAAAAAAAGAGTCTGATTCACCAAAGCTTTAATTAGCTGCTCTAATAACCATCTATTCATTAGTACTGGTAGGCAATTACATGTGTGCAAATTGCAGGCCATGAAATACTGTTTTACTTGTCTAATGAAGAGATGAGAGACTCTGGGGTGTGAGTATTATCTCTTTCGAGGTGATGTTCTTCTCAGCTCTCTCTGGGTTATGTTTACCCCTCTTGTGTTTTTCAAACCCCGAATGCAATAACCATTTGAGAGCTTACATTTACTACACCATTTTAAATCTCGCTGAATGGAACACAGGAACATTTGCAGCCTGCTAACCTTGTCTTCGGGAGAGCCTTTAGAGACCAAAATGTCTTTGTGTTTGAGAGGCCCAACGTGGAGTAATAATGGACAATAAATACAGTTGTGACAGACAAAAGGGCACATGGCTTCACACATGGAGAGAGGCTGTATGTGTGTTTATGCGCATCTGCAACTGTTACTGAGCTAGTCATGCGGACTGAATGGTTTATGAGTGGACAAACAGGGCAACAGCATGTGACAGCAGCGAAGGGGCTCGATGGAGGGGGGGTGCATGTGTGTGTTTGTGTGTATGTTGCGAGGACCGCCAGATTGTGTCATACATATAGAGGTTTATAGAGCGCTTCATACGTCGATGAAAAGAAGCCCTCTCCTTACTGTATGAAGACTGCGGTGTGCTTGTATGAACCCTTAACAATGGGTGGATGCTGAGCACGGCTGAGCGATGCAAAGCCTGGCAGACACGGTGACATCATCCCTTTCCATATACCTTCCCTTCCCTGAACACGCCCCCCTACCTATGATGTAGTGGTCAGCCAGCAGAAGAGCCGTGCATGCTCCCAGTCAGCCAAGGTAGACAATAGGGGGGCCACAACAGCACACACCTCCATCAAACAGGTAGCTTATATAAATTACTACCGTCCTCCTCCCCGAGACAGCCTCCTGTTTCCCGGCAACTCGGCCACAGTGATTATCATAAGCCAATAGCCTACCTGGCACCCCACAGGTACAAAGGGAGAGCAGATGCACAGGCGCTGCTGATGCTGCACACGCCTCGTTGTGCTGTTGTGATGCACAGGGGAGCAGACAGAGACAGGCTTTGTGTCAAGCACACAGGTAGGTAGGTAGGTTGGACACAAGGACAGGGGCAGCAAAGGGGGGTGAGGCTCACAAGCTGTATTTCACTCCAGGATCACCACAGGGGGCTGCAGGCAACCGACAAGCCATTCAGACCACAGTGTGCAGAGCTGCTGGTCAATCACTGTCATTCACGTCACGTCCTCACGCGCCTGAATAACGGCACCGAGCGGGTTTGTCACGTTGGCAGAAAGGTCATGGAGAGCGACGAGGCGCGCACGCTCCAGTCATGGTCAAGTTGGCAGCACGCACGCACGCGCACAGTAGCCTTTACAGAGCCGCGCGACAATGATAATTTAAAAAAAAAGTGTGATGATCCATTGCTGCGGTGCAGACACGCAAGTCACGCGCGCACGCCTATCTGCACGGACACGCGCGCGCACACACGCCTAAGGTGATCCATTGCTGCGGTTCATAAGGGAATGCCGTGAAATCACGTTATATGGCTTTCTCTCTTTTCCACACACACGTACTTGTACATGCCAGCGAGAGGCAAGAGGACTCTGTCTGCCTTAAAGCCTCGCTAGGTTTACACAACATCACATTTAAACACTGTGAGGGGAAAATGAAAGAAATTCAGCTCTTACCAGTTTGAAAACTCAACACCAAACTCAGGAGCAGCAGCCTCTGCATGGTTCAGCCGACCAGTAAGTCCGTTAGTGGCTCAAACCTCCGTGAGGACAGCATCAAAAAGCGGGAGTTCACGGACTTTTAATAGTAATTACAGAAAGAACAATGGTCCTCCTGCGTCGTCCCCTTCTCGTGTCTCTCCTTACTCGGCTCGGCTCGGACTTGCTCCGCTTTTACACCATTTCTCCGCTTTTTTTTCCTCCTCTCTTCTCTTCTTTACTCTCCAGTCACAGTCCGTTTTCTACTCCGCTCAGCGGCAACAAGCTAGCAGTGGTGACGTAAGAAACATCCGGTATATTCCTTCAAAATAAAATCCACCTCGATCATGCATTGTTTTTTTATTTGAAATAACTAATATATAATGCTAATAAATAAATATAAATACATGGTACATGTGTTCTACAAGACATTCACAGTCTGTGTTGTGTTTGAGAGGTTAACTGTATTGTATAGTAATTATAATGTATAAGGTCATTGCTGCTTTGAGACAGCATTGGAGTAAACAAGAAGGAAAACCAAGATGGACGTCTCCAATGAAAAGTTTGTTGAGCTTGCTCTGTCGGAATACAGAAAGCTAATGCAGCAATATGAGGTCCTCAAACGCAATTGATAGGCACAAAGAAGACGTGGAGCGTAATTATGTGTGGGAAAAACGTCTGACTATGCTGTGGGCTGTAACGTATAATGCTACACAGCGCAAATACACGGCGCTGCCATCTTGGATTATAATGCTGTGGTAAAGTTGGGGTTGGTGAAGACTTAACGAATTTACGAGTTGGAAATCCAACGTCGAGGGCCGTTCCAGTTGGTATTTACGACTCGGAACTCATAAATTATGTCTTATGAGGACAACACGAACGCAGCACATATCCACCAATGATACCACACCAGTGGTGTGCACAGGGGGGTCGCCGCGTTAATCGTTAAAGTGTGCTGAAGTGCTCTCTTCAAAGGCAAAAACATGTGCTGAAGTGCCTCCCTGACTGGTAAAGCACACTAAAATGCCCTTTTGAATGGCATGCCTCTCTTGGATGGCAAAAACACATGCTAAAGCGCCCTTGAAAACACACTGAACTTAAGTGCCCTTTTCAGTGGTGAATGTAGGTGCCCTTTTTTCTTTTTCGCCCCTGCCCTTCAAAAAGTCTATGCACGCCACTGTAATAGAGTGATATAAAACCTGAGCTATATTTTTATTAGGTTATGTATTTAGAAAACCAAACAATGCACTTATTTTTGAATAACAGGAAATTTATAAAACAAAAACATTTTATTTATTTTTTAATCCCCAGCAAATGAAATAAAATAATAGTTCACCCAATGTGACCACAGTCTACTTCCGGTATTGGCTATAATCTCTTTGACTTGACGTCATATTCTCATTAACGGGGCATTCCTCTCTCTCTCTCTCTCTCTCTCTCTCTCTCACGTCAGCAGCACCACAGCACTGCCCCCTTTTTTCTCTCTGAATGTTGCACAGGCCAACACACAAAAATACATTATGGAAAAAAAATAAATAATAATAAAATAAACCAGCTCGGAGAGGCATAATCACGTTGACACATTTGCTGTAGTCGGGGCAGTTGTTTCACAGTGTCCCATGAGGTAATGAAGTCATTCTAGACACCTTATATTACCCCTATATCCACCTCATTCTGTCATTTAGATTTAAGAATGGTGCTTACACACTGATTGGCTATTTAATGGGACAAGGCAGTGTGATGAACCACAGCCCGGATACATGATGAATAAACATGTCCTCATTCCTGTCACATAATACAGGCTACAGATTTTAGTGATGGTTCCCTGTGTTACTGTAGCCTGTCACCACTCAGTGGGCCAGCAGTGAGCAGTGACTTCACACTGATGCTGGAGCGCCCCCTTGCGTCCACCGACCCAGGACGAGCCTGCATGTCCTCCAACACAACTGGAGAAATGAGCCTCGCATCACTTTTAATCTGAGCTGCCTCTTTTTAATTTACAAAATAGTTTTACAGTGTGTACTTTTGTTTTTTTTTGTCAGTTGTAATACTCTAATTGTCATTGTGATTATTATTTGATTGTTATTGTATGATTATTATTATTATATACATTCATCACAGTGTCAAATGTTTTTGTAGAAGATCGTGTGCAAGTTTAATTTTAATTTATGGTAAAATGTCAAGATTTAAGCTTAAGAAAAGAATGTTTAACTCTTAATTCCAGCTAAAATAAAAATGAAGAAAAATATAAATCTATATAGACATATGTACATATATACGCCTCAGTAAACAATAATATCAGTATACAATAAGCAAGCAGGGTCATAAACAATATTACAGCTAATGAAATATTACACTATATCAGAATTTGATAAAAATGTGTTAGAAAAGAAGCAATTCATTTCTAGCATGTATAGAGGAAGATGGATGGAACAGTGTTTAAACCTTTCATCATGGCACGGATAATGAGCAGAGATTATTAACAGCATAATGATGTGCAACCAAAATATCTCCATCGTTTCCGTGTAATAAAAATGACCGCAGGTCTGCTGCTGTAGCTTACAGAGTGACTCATCTCTGCCGGGACTCGAACCCGGAGCCTCTGGATTAGAAGTCCAGCGCGCTATTCCATTGCGCCACAGAGACTGCGCCAGGATAACTCGGGCCTGGCACGCTTTACATACATATATGCTCTCATATCACTGGCTCCCTGCATCCTCGCAGCATCAGGACCAGTCTGAGCCGACATGTTGGTTTTTCCAGAACCGGCCACCAGAGGGCGCTGCTGCTGCAGGAAGTGCTCAGAGATGAGTCAGGTTAGCTTAGCCTACAGCAGGAAGCGGGGAGCCAGCGTTTAACAAAATAAAAGTCGCCGTCGCTGTTCGCTGCCTGGTAATAAGTCTTCGTAAAGGCAGGCTTTGATTTTGAAACTGAGCTAGCAGAAGTCTTGTCTTATTCTAGCTGGCTTCACCTCTCCAGTAGCCTCCACAGAGCCAAAATGGTGCCGACCGGAGCCTTTTTTTCCCGTATTCATATTGAAATATACCATTTATCAAGCTGAACGCGATGTGATGCTTTTAGAAACAAAAGCGAAATAGCCCTGTTAATGTTCAATTAATTATCAACTAATTCAACTAATTATCAGAGGAATAACACCAGATGGCGCTTTGTGTCCCCGTTTAATGAAAACAGGTACAGTTTTATTTAATGTAAAATAGATATCTTATCATAATAACTCTCATTTGAGGGTCTTTATATTAATCTATTAATTGGTATAGACCTCTAATATTGTATATAACAATACTGTAAATGCTTATTATATTTATTACTCATAGTGTCGTTATCAATTGTATGACTTATTCTGTTATTTCATTTGTGTTGTTTATTGTGTGTTTTCCTACTATAAGTAAGAAATATTGTAAACCTAACAGTAGTGAGGTTACACCATGGTTGCATCAGATAATTATGCACCTCCCTCAGCGTGCCCTTCAACACTGTGTATACCATAATTAATTTCTTGTCATCCATGCTGTGCACTTTTCATGTCAAGGACACACAAAGTAGAGCATCGAACCCAAGGCTTTGTCCTGTTTAGCAGGATGTGTGGACACTTATGTTGCTGCATCACAATAAGCTCTTAAACTTTAATCAACCAGTGTCAGCAAAATGCATAATACATATAATATTACCAATGTATATACCTTATTGCCTGCCAGTACTGAGGCATAAATGACAGAAAACAAAATCCCCCTTTTACAGCTGTATGTGTTCACCTGTGCTGTTGTCCCTTTTCATACACAGGAGGGAGTTGTCTCTCTGTGTTTTATTTTGTATTATGGTCTTCATACAGTATGTTAATGTGTGAATAAATCCTGTGGATTTGAGTGTTTTAAATGTGACCTCAGTGTTTTATCTGGGACATTTGTGCACTGTTTGTTTCATAGAGCTGTTCAAGGGTGCATTATGATACCACCCTATTAAATGAAGTGTGTCATCTTTAACTCAGTAGTATTACACTGAATTACAGTCAACACAACACAACAAAATGCAACATCAGTGGATGATTGAATGTATGAATCCCAGGGGAGAATCAAGTACTGGTTATTTACAGCATGTTACAATTACAGCAATAAAGGCAGAAGAGGAGAGATATTAGACATCCAGACATAACTATGTGAAAATATACATGGGAAAACTAAAATATTACATCTGAAAATATATGTAAAAAAAAAAAAAAACAGTGAAAATAATGTGCAAGTAAGCGGTAAGTATTTATCAGGAGATGGGGCAGCATCAGACTGACGTTACTAAAGTGCAGGTGAAAGTAAATGTCTATACTTTATCCCATGGTGTTAACCTCATACTGCTGGTGTTTGCATTACGAAATTAAGCAATTTGAAACGGAACTTTTGAAACTTCCTCATGAGTCTAAAACACTGAAGAATTAACAAATGAGACTGATGAAACTCTGTAGGTAACAGATCATCAACATTTTCTTAGACCTTTTTTGTTTACGCTTTTTATTCTGGTAATGATAGCCTTAAATTGGTTTGATTAAGACCAGTTTTTCTAAGATCAGAATGTCTCTGTCTACTTAGAGTAGTCAGAACCAATTGTCTTTTTTTCATTCATGAATTACATTAAGGATAGGTAATATAAAGACATTTGATCCAAAGAATTCACACAAAATGAGATTATGGTCATGATTTGCTTAAGGACGCTGCCCTGAAATGTAGTCTAGCACATAAACCCCCATAAAAACACCTCAATATGGAACTTTTTGTATTAAACTGAATAAACAAATTGGATATAGCGTGTTCATTGTAAAGTGAACTTAATGAATTTACAAATATTTCTGAATTCTAAAGTGAGTGCTAGAGGTGCTTTATGGTAGGCCTATTTTAGACTGAGTAAGTAGTGTTCTTGTGCTAAGATAAGCACAAGTACAAGTGCCCTAAATTGTCGAACTGTTCCTTTAAATCAGCAAGCCTGAATGCCTGATATATAATGTTTAAAGTATTCTCATATTGGATGTTTACATGTCGTTACACCTCTTTTCATCTGAAACAAACTACACTCTTTGGATTTGCTCTAGTTGCAGGTATAACAGAAAAAAAGCATAATAGGTCATCTTAAAACTATTAAAAGATGAAATGTCTGCATTTCTTTCAGTGTAGAAAAGACAACTTCACGTGTTTATTGATAAACCATCAAAGGAAGCAGCAACAAGTGAATAATAATAATCCATTTGTCATGACCTTTTTGCTTTACTGTTTCAAACTGTACTGCATGAACTGATACATGAGTATTTACTCAAGTGCTTCATTGATTTTACAGGCATCGGTCCTCTGCAGGACAGAAGAGCCTGGAGATATTTGAGCAGATGAGAGCTTCAACCTTTTGTCCCACATCAGTGAAGAAATGTTCAGGACCAAATCATCCCTCCACTCCATCAGTCATTATACAAAGTAACTGTATTTCTGTGAATTTGAGATAGCAAATGTGATAACCTTGATGTGATCACATACAAACATCCTCTGAAAAGAGAAATAAAGGAAGTCATAGGAGAAGTTAACTTGGGCAATGTCAGTGTTTCTAAAAGATGTTACTTATTTACATAAGTAAGTTGGCAGCATCATCATGTGCTCCATATTCAACTTCCACATTGTGGTAAAATTACATAAATAGTATAATCACCCACACTGGATTTATAATGAATAAAATAAACTACAGAACATTATTTAATGCCCTTCTGTTTGATAATGCTTAGTCATACTTGCTGGTATCAGTTTTAATGAAAGTAACTAAAAGTAATGTAATATATTACTATTCTCAGACAGTAATATTATAATGTAATTCATTACTAGCCTTTTCTGTTCAATGGATGTTTGAGTTTGAGTCTCTCTTGTTGATGCATTTAGCAAAAAAATCGCCTGGATTCATCAATGAAAATTGTTTTGTTGAGCCATGACAAGAGTCTGAGGACTGCTGCAGGTCAGAGGCCCTCTTTGTTGTTATGAGACTCGACCACCAGAGTGATTTTACAGTTGTCTTCTTCCTCTGCTGGGATGTACAGGTTGCGAGCAGTGCTCTGAGGAGAGAAGGAAGAAAAGGAAAAGCGTAACACTGTGTCACAAACATCTCTCTCTTAATAAAATTCTGTACATTTTATGGTGTTGTTGGAAATTTATCAGGTAATCTTGTTATGTTGCCAGGCAACCAGACTATGCGATGTGTGAAACCTCCCAAGCTCCAAGCATGTAGGAGATCTGCAGCGCCAGTGTTTGGCTTGGTTTGTCCATTCTGGGCTACTGTAGAAAAATGGCTGCCATGCCAGCTTCATATAAAGATATAAATGACTCATTCTAAGGTATCAAAACCACTATATATTTTTTTATTTTCAGGTGATTATAGACCAAAGAAAAAATACTTATTAATATCATAAGACTTTAAGATTTTATATATGATGCTTAACTTTAGCTGAGCTTATATTTACCATACAAATATTAAAGCAGTAATGTCTCGGTGAGATGACAAATAAGCGTACTTCTTAAAATTTTCAAAATATTTTTAAAAATTTTTACAATTTAAGGAAACAGGATAATCACCACACTTAAAATTAAAACTATAAAAAATAGTCACCTTATTGTTGTTGTCAGAAATATCACTGAGAAAGTCCCGAGGTTTTGGTACTTTGGGGAAAATATTTTCCTTATTCCTGCACGCAGAAAGTTAAATATCAGAGGCCGGCAAATAAGCAAACTCAATAGGAGCAAAAGCACAAAATAGTTACTTACTTTCTGCAACACACACAAACCAGGACTGCCAGGCCAGCAAACACCAATGGGAAGATAATGGCAGCATACAGCAACTTATTAGGACGCGTATCTGCATCTGCATGTTAAAAATCAGCAACATTATGAAGTTACAATGTGAATCCAGTGTTTTTACAAATAATTCAAGGAGCAGTGCTGGTGAAATTAATTCAATTTATTAATTCACTTAACTAAGTAGAGGTATAAAGTGTCATAAAATAAAAATACTCAAGTTCGCCACCAGAGGTCAGGCAAATGAGTAACTGCTGGACAGTTCTTTGTGCAGTGTAGCTCTTCAACAAGTTCAGAAAACAGACAAAGAAAAAAAACATACCAAAATACTTCTGTTCACTCCATGGTGTTTGTCCTCTCGAAGACAACGCCATTATAGCCATACGGTAGGGACAGTGAGAAACCAGATCCAACACATCTGATGTTTCACCTCTGCTATACGTCATATTCTGTCAGAAAATGACGCATCATACAATACAAATGAATTCTGTGTAATTTCTCAGTTAATAATGGCAGATGTGACATTAACTGGTACTGTTTACATAATGTTTAAATGTGAATTTTCCAGGCAATGTCAAGTGGTCACATTTGGGAGGAAATGCCCTCACCAAGTCTGTTGAATACACTTCAGTTTTAAGTAACCTTGTGGCACTTTCATAAACATTTATATATATGTTTTAGAAATAAGCAAAACACTTCAATTGACCAGTCAGTCAAATTATCACAGCTATTATTGATATATTTAGCTTAAATTTAGTAGATGCAATATGTATAATATATGTAAATATTACACTGGTGTGTGTCTTACCTTTGTTTTATTACACTCAGTGTAACTAACTATGACCGTCCAAGGAACTCTGATGTTAGGAGGAGTCCAGTGAATATTGAATTTATCCCCAGTTTTATTGACTGTCCATTCGAGGGGAGGAGGTCGCACTGAACAGACAGACATCACAGAGATAAAGTGACAGTCATACGCAATCATAAAATACTGTACAGCAACTGTGGTCTGTTGAAAATTCACTGATAGTATTTCAATGATAACACTCAAGTTCCCAAGAAAGGACAGGGAGCTTCTCTTTAAACTCTGACACTGAATGAGGAAGTGTGCTGTATTTCAAAACAATGTTTCCTCCGCTAAAGTTAGTATCGGTGACAACGTACATTTCACATCTCCAGGCATTTTCCTGAAGGTGTTCCAGGCCAGCCTCTTGTCCAGCGTTCCATTAAACAAGATGTGAATGGCCTGATTGATGCCCGTCTCTAGATTACAACCAGTCCTGACGCCGGCGGTGTAAATGTACGATGAACACTCTCTTATGTCGAGCGGATCGAGCTTGTTGTCAGCAGATCCGCTCCCTCCCTCCCAGACTAACCTTGGAAAGATAGAGGGGAAAGGTTGTTTACTTTCACACAGCTCAGTATTCATGACATCAGTGAAACAATAAATTAATAAACCAATCAAACAAACACAAGCCTGGCTCTGTAAAAGTAACAAAACCTGCCTACCAGCTCCTCTAAAGCTAGACAACACAACACAGCAAGAAGGTACTGGGGTCGATTCTCTGCTCTGGGGCCTTTCTGGGTGTAGTCTGCATGTTCTCCACGTGTCTGTGTGGGTTCTCCCCAGGTTCTTTCCGTAGGTGTGAATGTGAGTGTGAGTGGTTGTCTGTCTCTATGTGTCCTGTGATGAACTGGAGACTTGTCCAGGGTGTACCCTGCCTTTCACCCTAAGACAGCTGGGATAGACTCCAGCCCCCCATAGGATAAGCGGCTGATAATGGATGGATAATTAAAGTATAAATACATTTCTCTGAAGGGTGCAGTGACTGCCTGTTCGTCTCGACTGCCTAATGTGGATGACAGACTTGAAGAAAGTCCCTGCAACCAGCCAAAACACTGAAGACATTCAGCTATATGAATTTGAACTATTTCTTTAATCTCCAGAGACAAAAAACCGCCTGGAGTTTGGACATTCTTGACCTTATCAGTGAATTACTGAGGGAAAATTAAGCCAAAAAGCAAAATAACTTTTACATGAGAGGCTGTTGTTGTTGTTCAATTTGTTGTTGTTTAGTTAAACTATGAATAAGTTAACTGTCACTAGAGCCCATGAACCGCAAGAGAAATATTTGAAAAAAAAAACAAACAAATCATACATGTATTACTGTAGATTACAGATGCCCATCATTTTGTGATATGTGAAACATAATAATAAGGCCATCATGAATTATAAGTCCTCCTGAACTAATGATGACACATTTTCTTTAAATATGAATAATAATACTAATAATGTTTGTTTGTCTTTCTTAGATCCCAGTAATGGAAATGTCCTTCCGGTTGATTTGCGATAAAATCTTACATTGTCTAATCCCTTGTCACAATGACCCTGAAATCAGTTCATTCTTGATTCAAGGTTAATATGTGTGCCATATTTGAGAAAACAAACCCACACACACACCGGTAGAAAAACCTGAGATCTGGAACACCACATGGAGACCACGTGCAGTGAGTCTTGTTGTGGGAAGAGATGTAGCACATCAAATTCTTCACCAGGTCTGGGAGGAAATGATACACACATCTTCATAAGCAAAGTGATTTCTTTGTCTATTAAAAGCAATCACACTTTGAGAACAAAATCAGGTGTTATTGAAGTTGATGGTGTGCAAAATGAGCTACCTCCATTAATGGTGCTGATGACGACCTCAGTGCGGGAACCATTACAGACACTTTCAAGAGTCAACTGCAGAAATCCTCCATCCATCACAATGTACATCTTCTTTTCTTCTTGATCAAATACTTTCTAAATCCACCAAAAACAAAGAAAAAAAAATACTAAACAACCAAAGAATCACCCGTAACACTGAAAGAACCCAGCGCATTATTGGACATGTAACAAAGGCTCCTAAAAATCCTGCACGAGACCTGATATTGTAGATGCTCTGGTCTGGGTCTTCAGTGTGGAGTTTGGCAGAAAATGTATCATAAGCTGGATTATAATGTGCAGAGTGCAGAGGAGAAATATAAATAAAAATAATGTGGACTCATGCACATCCATCAGTAGAAAGGTAATTCATACAGGTGGTCTATGATAAGATCTATTCTATTTAAATATGTAAGGTGACTTTGAGTGACCTGAAATATGGAGCCATGAAATAAAATGCATTATTATCATCATTATTATTATTATTATTATTATTATTACAGACTTTGTTTTAGACCCAAAATTATTATGTCCTGTAGCTTCATTTTTATCTTCATGGTGTCTTGTTGTTAAGTTTTAGCCCTGTCTTCATGTTGTTTTCTCAGTTCCCATTTTATTCTCCTCGTGTTTTATAAGTCTTGTCCTCTTGTGTTAGGTCTGGCTTTTTCGCTTCCTGTCTTTGTTTGTGCTCTCCTGCTCACTGATTATTTCCTCCTGTGCCTGATTACCTTTTGTAGAAATAGTCTTGTTTCTCTTTTGTGAGCTACTTTTTCATTCCACATTCACATTCATGTCACATCATGTCAAGTTTTCATTAAGGAAGCTTTTTTCTTTTAAACACATTGTTTTGTAGATCCTCAGTTTCTTATGAGTACCTTTGTTTGTTTGTAGATTTCAGCCATGTTTCTAGTGTTTAAGATTTCTTGTGTTTTCCTTTTTTTTCTCGGTTTAGTCCTGTAATGGGTGGTGTAGTGGTTAGCACTGTCGCCTCACAGCAAGAAGGTACTGGCTTCGAATCCCAGCCTGGGGCCTTTCTGTGTGGAGTTTGCATGTTCTTCCTGTGTATGTGTGGGTTCTCTCCGGGTACTCCGGCTTCCTCCCACCATCCAAAAACATGCATGGGGATTAGGTTAATTGGCTAATTTAAATTGACCGTAGGTGTGAATGTGAGTGTGAATGGTTGTCTGTCTCTATGTGTCCTGTGATGAACTGGAGACTTGTCCAGGGTGTACCCTGCCTTTCACCCTAAGACAGCTGGGATAGGCTCCAGCCCCCCACGACCCTATGAGGATAAGCGGTAGATAATGGATGGATGGATGGATGGATAGTCCTGTAATGTGTTATGTTAAAGTTATTATTACACAGGTTACAGTTATTGTTTATGATTGTTATTAAAGATGTACTTTCCTATGGGTGCTTCCCCTGGTGCTGCTTTCAGAAACCCCCCACAACATGTCATGCTAGTTTCTTGAGAGGGAGGCAAAATAACGCTGTAAATTTGGGTTAAATGTTAGTGAATGGAATGACTTCAAAGGGGTCCCTTGAACTCTCACCTATACAGTATATGTGTGAAAATGAGATCTATGATGGCTAAAATATGTATTTTTGATCTGTAAGAATAATAAAATATATATATATATATATATTGTCTTAAATAATATAATATAGCAGTAAAGAATGGGGCATTCTGCCTGAGTAATTATACCTTTGATACTATAAGTTTACAGTTTGGTCATACCACTCAAGTTTTACATTGTTAAATTTGAATACTGGACTTGTAAGCCAGTAATTATGTAAATTTTGGGAATAATGTCCAACAGTGCACAGATGGTGACCCTTGCACTGTGCTTACTGCAGTGCATTGACCTCGGCTGTGTTTCCATGAAATATTTGAACTGCTAGGATATTTACACATTTAGAAGTGATGGGATACTTTGGTGCAGGAGTTGCATTTTACTGAATAGAGATACGTATACATACTCACATGTTTCTGTCCTTTGTATGGCTCACTGGTTTCAGAAAACAAAGTATAACTGCAGGGTTGTGCTGAATGCGGTGGTGGTGTCCAGGACAAGTGTGGTTCAAAACCATTAATCCATACCAGGGAGGTATTTTGTTTTTTTCCTTGGGTGGAGAAAGAGAAAAGACAGAAATAACACTTTATTTCTTGTTTTCATTTCACGTCTTGATCTGTGAACATTCATCCCTTTCAGGCTGCTTCTCTTGTACTCCTCTAGTCTGGATGTGTGCAGAGGGACAGATCTGCATCAAGGAAATGACTGAACATCCAGAGAATTTTGACAAAGAGAAAATAAAACTTTGCCACAGCTAAAATGCTAAAATTCTGTTGTGTACTGTAGCCAATGGCTACTGGCTACAGGAAATAGGAAAGGAAATATGTCCAGTGTAAATATATACGTATATATATACACGTATATATATATACATATGTGTATGTATATATATACACACATATGTATATATATATACATACACATATGTACAATGTACATATGTGTATGTATATATATACACACATATGTACAATGTACATATGTACAATGTACACGTGTATATATATATATATACACGTGTATATATATATATATATATACATATATATATATATATATATATACATATATATATATATATATATATATATATATATATATATATATATATATATATATATATATATATATATATATATATATATATATATATATATTAAATTAAGCTGTTTCCAGGTACAAATGCAGTCGTACATTTATTTTGGAAATTCAATTCTGTTAAGAAAAAATAATAAATATACTTATAAATAAATAAATCATTAAAATAAGAGCGATATATTTTAAATGTAGTAGTAGTTATATCCATGGACATTTAGAAGTGGAGGTTCTCTAATTAGTAGTCAGAGTTTTCCTGAAGTTAAATGTATTTTCCAAGCAGGCTCTAAATCTAAAACACTCACAACTGAGAGTTTCTGGTTGTTTGTGTCTCGCGCACATAACTTGTTCCAAACTTCCGGTGGATATAAATTTGACCTCGGTTGGAAACAGTCATCATCCTCTCTTCATTATCATTTTTACTCCTGACGTCACTGCTGGGAAACACCGTCCGTCTCGACACTGGCCCGATACCGACACTTTTTCCTGAAAAGTTTCGATCATTGAATCATGCTGTGATTTTACCACAGAGAGACAGAGCCCACCCTCCTGCGTTTGCTAAAAAACTACCGTAATAATCGTAAATGTAGTGAAGAAAGCAGCCGATCACACAGAGAGGAGGGAATGAGTAGCAGAAAGCTCTGAGTGTCATCTTACCTTGTTGGGATTCAACAGTTAGAAAGAGGCAGATTAAGAGCAAAAAGTCCAAACTTTGAGACATCCTGGTCATCAAGTCTATTTTTCTACAACCGGAAACACCGTTTTCCTTTCGGTTATTCCTGCTCCGACAACACAGCTGCGCTTTGTCATTGACACACAGATACACTGTGCGTTTCTGCAGCAACAGTTCAGAAGGCTGGACTTCCTCTTTATTTGGCAAATTCCAACCACGCACCATGTCACGCACGTAGGCCTACAGACCCGCAGTAAATCTCACTGGATTATCTATTTTTAAAAACCCAGGTTCCTTGTATTTAAAAATAATTATGTGTAGGAATGAGGAAAACACACAAATAATAATAAAAAACAAATCTTATGAAATATAAGTTAAATATTGACACACTTTGCTCTTTTTGTGGCATCGTTGATGAAACAATATCTCACTTATTTTTTGGGAATGTACTGACTGTACATCCATACTTTTTAGATTAATAAATTTATAAATTCCCAAAATTGATTCTTCATTTCAATGAAATATTCAGCATTTATTATTTGGTTTGTCAGAAAATGAAATGGGAAAATAAGCCAAGACAAAATGTATATAATCAACCTTATCATAAGTATAGCCAAATTTCATATTCAGTGTTCCAAATTTGCTCCCCAATGGCCAAATATTGTCTTTAAAGTCATATTGATGTCATATTTAGAAAATGCTGGAAAAAGCTTGAACCCCAAAGCGTACAAAACAAGAAGTTTGTGTGAAAAATATAGTGTTGTCTGAACTTTACTCATCCTCGAGGCCTTCTATTTTGTTTTTGGTTATTTATTATATTTTTGTTTATTGCTGTATGTTTTGTAACAACACTTTATCCTGAACATTTCTGTACTTTGTCTGTATATATATTGTCAATTAAAAAAAATGAGGATATTAGATCCCAGCCAAACTGGCAACCCGGAAGTTATTATCATGACATTGGTATACTACATTCACATGAGTTAATTCACATTAATAGCTGAAACTCTTAAATCTTTTGTGAGGAATTATTATATATTATATATATATATACAAAATATAATATAATATATATATATGCAAAAATGCAATACAGTGTAAAACCAACAATATAACAGAATATACGGAAACACTTAGAAATATGAATTGCGCTGGGTTTATTAGTAATAGTATTATTTTTAGCTGCATCAAATGTTTTACTGATGACTGACTTATGATTTGTATTTATAACTGTGTTATGTCTAGTTGTGTGGATCCCCCACTGAGGATCAAAATGAACAGATAACCTGTGGTGTGAAGTCACTACCAAGCAACGCACACATTTTCTCTCTCTCTTTATTCTCTGCTAAAGCTGTGAGTATCACGACAGTCACCTAACAAACAAGCAACAAGAGAACAACAATAAAAAGCTTCCCTGGGTTCACAGGAGGGACAGTGTGAAGAATGGCCACAGACCATCTGTTTAACGTCTCCTCTTTATTTACAAAGGTTGAAACACGTTAACAACACAGGTCTGACTTTCCAGATGTAGATGAACATGTCTCAATGTTCATGAGCTTCCCACTTATTGCTCCCTGCCCTCTGTCCAGCCGTCATGAAGGCATCACAGTGACGTCTCTCTTGTCATTCCAGCGAGCACCACTTGTCCTGTAATCTCTATCCTCTCTATTTCTATCCTCTTGTTATTTCTTCCAGGGACACATCAGCTCATCTTGTCAGCAGGACAGTTAACAAAAAACAGCTTCTGTCGACCCTTTTGCACATCCCTCCCCTCCATCCGTCCACACATGGCCTGCCCTCATCCTTGTCTTCCTCTCCACTGGTCAGCAGTGGGATATCAGCACAGTGCAGACATGACAAAATGTTCCTGTCCTGCTTCTCTTCCCAGGACCACATGACTGATGTCTTTATTTGGCTGGAGAGTAAGTGAACAGCAGCTGAATATCTTGTCTTTGCTGACCTCTAGT
The DNA here is from genome assembly GCA_029721515.1 of Synanceia verrucosa. Classification (NCBI taxonomy): domain Eukaryota; kingdom Metazoa; phylum Chordata; class Actinopteri; order Perciformes; family Synanceiidae; genus Synanceia; species Synanceia verrucosa. The sequence goes on along the minus strand of CM056569.1, from coordinate 14,567,909 downwards.
GGTTGAAGTGTCCCACAGGAGGGTCGGTACATCTGTCCTCACCTCACCTGTCAGACTTCACAGCTCAAGAGCTCAGTGGATCGAGGCGTTCCAGCCTGCTCTGTAAAATACATTCCTTCATGAATCAATTCAGCGTTGATGTCCAGCTGCACTGCAGTGAGCACGTCAGGAGTTTTCCTGGAGGACGCTGTTTTCAGCTACACGGGTGATTTTGCAGGGTTCAATGGCTTCTGGCACTGGGGTGTACAGACTTCCTGTTGTGGCCTGGAAAACAGGACAGTGTAATGAACATTAATCTCAACAACACATTAAGTATGTGTTAAATTCATATTATATATTATAAATACATATTATCTTTCTGTGCAATAACAATGAACAATAATGTGCAATAATTCCATCTCTGAAAATGTGCAATAACTTGTTTGTAACAAAAACAGTTTTTTGTCTTACTCATCGTAAACAGTACCTTATTTCGTACATTTATATCTTTTCTATTTCATTTTTATGCTTGACTATTTCTTACATTTTTTTTAGGTCTGACTAAGCACCATGTGGAGAACTGCTCCTAATTTCATTCTATGCTCTGTCAAATAATGACAAATTTGATTGATTAGCGAAAGCAGGCAGTAGTAGTGCAAGCACATTTATTCTGTTTTTCCTACCGTATGTTCTATGTTTCCGTTCCTTATCATTTCCTTGAATATTGCAGAAGGATCTGGTATGGTGGGGAAAATAATGGCGCTGTGCCTGCAAACAGACACAATGACAGAAATGAACAAGCAGCACACGACGTTTCCACCACCAAGCTATAACAGAACTGGTTACTGGTGATAGCTATGTAACCTTGTTATTTGGAAGTAAAACACATTTTGAAAATAAAAGAACAAAAATTCAGTTTGTACAAAAAATTATCATCTCAGAAACTTTTTTTTAACATATATCAATACTGGTAAGTATCAGCTGTTGGCCATAACACCAATATTAATATTGGATATTGGTATTGGCCCAAATTTTCATATGGGGGCATCCCTAATTTCTAATCATAACAAGCAGCAGCAAAACCCGTTTTAGACACCTAAATGAATCAGTGTTTAATGCTATGATTAGAATTAATTATAGGAATTTTACCCAGCAGAAAAGGAGTTGACATGTTTGTGTTACTGTGTGACACACAGCACGTACAGTGACGCATTACAACATCCACAGGCATTCAGAAGCATGTGAGCATCCGTTTCCAGAAAATACTGTACCTCCTGAAGCAATAGCAGGACAGGATGATGCAGGCAGACAGGATGATGGGGATGACAATGGCAACTACTAGCAGCGTCTCGTCATTCGTACCTGTGGAAGGAAAGGAAACATTTCCTTCTGCTTTCCAAACATTTTCACTTGTGTGGTGACTGATAGAAAACTGTTGCAGCATACAAGGAAGTGAAGAAAGTCACCAGTCCCACTGCAAAATGATCATTTCTGTGTGCAGGAATAGTGAGGAAAATACCCAGTGAGAAGGGTTAAAGAGGTGATTTGATCTAATTATATTTGTATTATTTATTTTTATCCATACTCACTCTATGTAAACATAGCCTAAACACATTATGTTTCAGTCGTAGTAGTGTGCAGTATATATGCATGTATATATGTATCCTGTGCAGGTGAATTAATGTGGGAGGGGGCAGGACCACTGGAATATAAATAGGTGTTGGGAATTCGGTAATAAGTTATTTTATTGATTATTTATTTACTGACAATTTATTTTTATTCATTATTATTATTTGAACATTTTAATTTGTAATTTGAAATATTATCACATATATTATTATTTATTGTTTTTAAATTTACAATTGTTCCTATCATTTTACACTATCTGTTAAGATTAATGTCGTAGCAGTCATTAGCAGTAGAAAACACAACTTGTTTTTTTGTGTGCAAAATGACAATTACACTCTAAATAAACAATTATATCCACCTCCATGTGTCATTTGGTATTGATTGACTTGATACAAAGCGTCTTTTAGTGCACTTCATAAACACTGGAAAATCAGTAATAAGTATGATCGAGTGGACCGTTACCGTAAGTCACAACGTCGCTAAAGTCGCTGAATATGTCCTTGCAATTGGCAGGCTTCCTGACTTTAACCTGGACCTCGTAACGGCACCTTCGATCGTAAGGAATCTTCTCTTCATTTGAGGTGAAGTTCAGGTAAATCTAAAAAAAAAAACAAAAAAACAAAAAGAGCACATACAGTAAAACCACAGTTGCTCTCTGTTGCACTACACAGAGGAACTGTGTGACTTTAAGATGGGTTAACTGCTCAATTTGACTTCTTACTTTGGGCCCATTGCATTTCTTGTAGCAGACCTCATATGTCCAAAGGCAACTTGTTCTGATCTCTGGAGGAGTCCAGCTCAGTACGAGGTCAAAGCCCTCTTCTCTGAGGCTCAGCTTAGGCGGACGCATCACTGAGGAAATGTCAAATAAATATTATATACTGTACGTTTCACTTTTAGTAGCACAGATTTAACAGCAAAGGTTTTTATATAGATTGTCATGTGTAATAGAGTCAATAAAGCGATACCAACTGAGCACAGGTATGAAGGTGCTCCTTGCTGATCCAGTGTCCACTAGCATGCAGATGTCGTCGGCAGGGTTAGCTTTCAAGTAACAGCTATTCCTCACTGCACCCCTGTGAGGCTTTTCACATGTTTTTAAAGTCTTCAGGCGTTGCTCGGATCGTCCACAAATCCTGTGATGGGAAGACGGTCAATTCACCAGAGAGATGGGAGCATGTTTCTGCAGTTCCTCCAGGCGCCACTAGATGATGCTGCTGCACATTAATATCTGCACTCTGGCTTTAAAGGGGAAGTGCCGTTTTTTACAAATTAGACCTTATTTCTAGGATAAAATACTGCCATTTACTCACCCATATCACAGTGCCTGAACTAAAACAAAACATGTATGCGTATGTGACAACATCACAAATAAGTATTTTAGTTCAGGCACTGTGAAGGCCACATAGGTGGGTACTAGGGGTCATTAGTCAACTATGACACACAGGAAGTAGAGTCTGTTTACAGATTGAATTTTCTCAAGTTAAAGACAACTCCAGACTCAAATGAGAATAGTTATAGTGTAGCCCAAAGTCTGTTATTTGAGAAATGGTCAAGTTTGTGTCATTTACTGGCTGCATTTCTGTGCCCCATTCACTCCTGTTAAATGGATATCATCAAATCCAAATATCATCAGAAATACTCCAAATGACTCCAAAGTGAAATGGGTGAGTAAATGGCAGTATTTTATGCAGAAATAGGTCCATTTTGTAAAAAACAGAACTTCCTAGAGCTGTGCGATATTACAATATATATCGTAGTGCAGTATAAAAATGTCTACCGTACGATATAAGCCTCTGTTATTTATACCGTAATTTTAACGTGTAGGCTACTTGGTTAGCTCTGTTGCTAACGTTAAGTTACGTTACTCTGGTTGTGGTTTAGATACGATGTGTAAAGCACATCTCACCACTCAGAATGACCGCTGGATAATCCAAATGTATCGTTCAAAACATGTTTACTGTATGAAGCATAGACATGATGATATGAAGGCTAGTGTAACTGCAGCAATGCTACTGCTTTGTGCTAGCATGTTTATGTCACCAGCAAGGACTCATTACGGCAGTAACGTTAGGAGTAAAAAAAAATAAAGTTATAGTTCGGGAGTAAACAGAGCAGCATGGAGGCTGTCGTATTGCATGTGAATGATTCCTGTGGCAAGTTATTAGTGCTCAAAACATATCTTTATTAGTAGCCAAACTGCACAGTAAAACACAGCTCAAACATTGCCAGACATCCGGTTGCCCTCAAAGTAAGCCTTCAGAATAAAAGCATATCGGGGATATAACACTGATTACACCACAGAGGAGACATAGGAGAGCAAAAATAACATTACCAGAAGCGTTACATCAGAAAAAAATATTGTATATATGTAGTTATCAGGATATAAAATTGGCTATTATCGAGATATACAATTTTATCCATATCGCACAGCTCTAGCACTTCCCCTTTAAGCAGAGATCTCACTGTACTGGCACTCAGGCCCTCTTTACTGTGTTGTCTTCGAGGCTTAATAGGTGAAGAGTGATATGAGGGGATATATTTCAGCACAGCTGGTGTCAGTGTTACATGCTAATGTTACTTGCATTAATGTCCATGGGCGCCATTAAAGTGCAAGGTCAAACACCTCAGAATTTAGCACATAGCTGGGCATGCTGTAGCTGGTGCTGTAATGCTCACCTGTAGGAGAAGTTAAAAGGCTGGTTTCCAGGGATCCAGGAACAGTTCATTCCTTCGGAGTCCATGAGACATTTGGTGTCTTTCACTTCAGCTGTGCCGTACAAACACAAAGACGTCACATATACACAGAACATATTAAAGCGTGATCACAGATCATTCCAGCTCTCTGCTTCTCACCTCGTGGCTTCGGAGCATGAACGGTAATGGACACCGGCCTGCTCAGCTTCAGACTGTTGCTTTGACTGGTAATGGTCTCAACAGTGAACTTCCACTTGTCAGAATGTGTGTCTTCTGTGAGACAGCTTACGTTGAAATTTCTCCATATGGTGTAGGTAGGATAGGCACGGGAGACGGGGGTCTGCTTGCAGTGAATAAACAACACTAATTAGCATGTAGCAGCATGTAGCATGTTGCAAAGTTACGTTGCATAAATGGGTTCAAGTTTCTTCAAGAAGGGACTGTTTTGTAAATTCCTACTTGTTTCAGAGACATCTGTTTGTCGCTGTTCCATTAAACTTAGCATGAAGCCCTGTGAGTATATATCACTGTATTTAGAAACTGATTTAAAGGGCCAGTTTGTGTTTTTATTTGTGTATACACAGCTGAAAATAAGAATGGCTGTGTTCTGGTTAGAATGAGCCCTTCACATCTACACACTTTGCTCAACCATGTAATAATGTCATCAACAAACATTATTAGCTGACTCAAATTTTAGATGCCTGAGACTCCTTGTGTGCACAAATCACCTTAAATGAAATGTTTTACTAGTTGGTGTGTAATTTGGATTGCTGTCAGCTTTTAGTGAGTGAGGAGGTAACAAGTGAGAGATCACCCAGATACTCAAGAGAGCCACTTCGATCATGTTTCCTACCCCTGCTGTCGTCTCCATGATGTATTTGTATCGGACCTCACCATCCAGCAGACCCCTGGGTTTCTGCCAGGACACGTTCACCGTAAACGGGTCGAGCCACTCATATGACAGGTCTGTCGGTGGAGGAGGGCCATCTGAAGGACAAGACAAATAATCTCACTAGAAGAACACATTAATGACGTAATATATATACATATAGTCTGACTAATTTTCCCCTGTTTCTCTCACTTTTTTCTATTTTACAGAGTATATTTTTCTATAGATAGATAGATAGAAAAAACAGACAGATAGATAAAAAGATAGAAACAAAAACAGACAGATAAATAGATAGAAACAAAAACAGACAAATAGACAGATAAATAAAAACAGATAGACAGAAATAAAAACAGATAATAGATAATAAAACTGATAGATAGACAGATAGATAGAAATAAAACTGATGGATCGATAAATATAAAAAAACAGAGAGACAGATAGATAGAAAAAACAGAAGTAAAACAGACAGATGACTAAAATACTGAAAATATAAAAAAAACAGTGTAAATATAACAGTTAACACTGAGATAAAGTGCAGGTGAAAAAGTAAGAAGGTGAAAAATAGACTACTGTGGCTGTACTAAATTGTGATTTTCATTTCCTGCTGTCAAGTCATAATTTGATGGCAGGTCAGCAGGTTAGAAAGTGCGTCACTAAAGCCAGCTAATTGCACTTATTTTTTATGATGAGCCAGCTGTGGCCTAAAAGGCCTATCAATCTCACAGTTGTGATTATGAAGAAAAGACAAGTGCAGGTAAGGACAGAGGTCTTTACCTGCGGTGCACCGGTGAACCATCATCATGGTTAAAAAGAGCAGAAAATCCCGAGTGAAACTCATGTTGTCCTGGAAATTCCTCTGCTTGGAAGGACGTCAGTGATCCAGAGAGCTACTGGAAGTCCACAACACCTTGAACAGCTACTATCACGACATACAGTGAGCTATTAGAGACACGATATGAAGTCTAACACGAAGACAGAGCCTCCAGCAGCACCTTAACCCTCGGTAAGTGTTTCTGAAGTCCGCTTAGATTACCGGGAACAGCGGGGCGGAGTCGGTGAGGGAGGGGGAGGAAAACTGGTGACAGCACGGAGGATGACAGTAAACACCCACACAAATACACTCTACTACACTGTACTGTGATACACCGTACTGGTCACCTCCGACAGACAGCCACTGTCCAGAAAAAGAAAGAGGGACAGGACGCTGCTCGTGCCGCTCTCTTAACCATCTCTGTCTTCCTAATGAGGGCACTACTGATGAGTGGTTCGCTGACGAGCCGATTCTTTGTAACAAACGAGAGGAGCCGACTCCTGTCGGAGAGAGCCGAGTCATCGACAGGGGCGGGGTTTATTTTAACTGGCCCAACATGCGGCCAGTCCCTAGTTATATACAGTCTATGCGGCTCCATGTTCAGTTTATCATTTAAAATTTTGATTAAAATATTAAATAGTAGTAGTAGTTTGTATTTCTTTGTAAGGAAAAAACAATGAATGGGAGCCAAAAGAGCAGAGTCTTTGAGAAGAGTCGGACATCCCATCACCGGAAATGGGTGCTTGGGATCTTAAGTGACACCCTAGATCTCGTGCATGTTTATTCCTCCAGGAAGTCGTCAGGCTGGGATGAGTCTGTCAATCAATAAACAGATTAGCTGGGTGCTAATGGCTGCATACAGCAGCAAACAGCACTGACTGAACACACTGCTGGTAAAAGCTAAGGCCAGGGAAAAACAGAGGAAACACTCAGTACACCAGTGTTCTCAGCTCTATTATTACAGTCCAAGTCTGTATCTCATAGGTTGGGTCAGTCATGATTTAAGTCAAATATTAAAGTGCACTCCTGTATAATATTAGTCATGATAGGCCAAGATAAACTTGTTTTTACACCAGCATGAGTCAAGCTTATGCTGCGGTAATGCTGCCTTTAAATGGAGTCATATTTATTGTGCTCACATTTTGTTGATGGAAATGGATGGATATTCACTTTTCAGGGCATAATAACTTAATATGATGCATTGTATTTTTAGTTTTTTATTCATAATTTTGTCTGTCTGTCATGACTTTGCATTGACCACACTAGAGGAATACCTCTTATTTCAATGGTCATGCATATACAAGAACATTTGATTTTTTTTTAATCCTGCAACTCATCGTTAAGCAGAGGGCTGCTGTGCAAAGCGCCCGGCGAGCAACTAGGAGGTTCAGTGTCTTGCTCAAGGACACAACAACATGTTGACAGTCGGTGCCAGGGATTGAACCCACGACCACTCTACACTACAGACGCTGGACAGAGACAGTAATGCTGCCCCTGCCTAGCATCAGTGGTCTCACATGTGCAGAAGATGACCTGTAAACGGAACAATAAGAGACTGGATCTTGTGGTTAGACTGTTTAGAGCTTTTTCCAGGTTTTATTGGAAAATGACTTTAAAAAGTAAGTTTGACAAGCAGCCACACTTCAGTATACAATGCAATAAAAACTGAAAACAAATTCTGCAAGGACACATTTGGACTGAACAAGAGTCCAAACTGTTACAAATATAAATACATACATACAAACATACAGGGAAACAGAATTCACTTTACATACAGCGTGGCAACGAACTATGTACATTTGCTTAAATATTATTCATCTATCTGCTAATTACAGTGTAGCACTTGTGAAATACTGTAAATAACCAGCGTGTGATGAAGGTCTTATTACTTGAAATGAGGGAGTCTTTTCAGAAGGCAAAGCACAAAGGCACTGGACCTTAACACAGATGTGTGAGCAGCACTCTTCACAGTACTGAGGTCAGTACTGTCACATCGCTGTGATCACTGTGTCCCGTTTCTGACTTCAAAATGAGCTCAGAGAGAGAATACTGTTTCAGTGATTGTTCTAAAGCTCAATAGAATTTGTCATCATAATATCTTTTTTTCTGGTATGATGTTATTTATTACAACATGGTTATTATCACCAAATATTTGTGTTACATTTACAATTTAATTGAGATAATTTTAAACTAACAAAACCCTTCTTAAGAGCAGTTTTGATCCAACCCTGAGGTCTTTTTTCATTAACGGTGGAACAGGGAAGTAACTTCGCCCTGATGCTCACTATGAGCTGCTGCTCTTCAGACGGCCACAATCCCATGGCTTGACTTGAGCATCTCAATGCTTTTGGTTGACATTGCTTACCTTGCTGGCCCGACAAGAGCGCCCTGCCAAATCAAACACAATGTGTGGTGCAATGACAAAATGCCACATTTGTCTTTTAAAAGTCGACTCAAGTAGTAAAAAAATGAACTGTGGAGGGAGTGTGGTGTCCTGCATAGATCTGAAGGCCAACATTGCAGAGAGAGGACGGAGAAAATGCTTTAGTACAGTAACTGCCTCTCAAGCAAAGGCAGAAGAAAAAGTGCGACCTAGCATGACTCAGAGCATCAATATCTGAACCTGAAATGCTGACATTTAGTTGGTGTTGCTAAGATACATTCTCCGAAATACTGCTGCTGTGGTTTGAATATTACATCCAACTGCTGTGCTGCAACCTTTCACTCCAACATACTGCTACTGCACCTGCTGAAGACTGTCAGAGGACATCTTCACCAGGGGGTGTTTGGCAAGCATAGCTGAGCAGACATGAAGCTGAGAGCAAAACTTTTCCAGTTCAGTCCTGAGGGGGAGAACTGAGAGGATATACATGAGGGCAGGCGGCGGCAGAGGGAGGCCAGTGAGACAGATGGGTCAGCCCAGGTTGGTGGACGTCCCGCTGATGGCACGAAAAACATGGAGGGAGTTTTGTAACAGCGAGCGCATCATGTCCTCCTGGTAGATCTGGGGTCAAAGCAAAAACACAGACAGTTCATACATAGATTTCAGACACACCTAAACTCAAAGCAGGAACACAGCATCACATGAAAGTGAGGGGTGGACACAGTGTGACACACAGCTGTGGTTCAACATATGGTTCAACTGGATGTACAGTGAGTGATAATGCTGTTTGTACAATGAAATACATTTAAAAAAAAAAGCCAGTAAAGTATTGAGTTTTTAAAACGGTGACGAAATGTGAGCACTCAGCATTCTTCACTGTAGTCAAGATGTGAACAGATGTTATTCTGGTTTAAACTCCTCGGAATTTCCTCTGACATATGTCTGATCACACATGTTCACTATTTGATTGTTGCTTCACTTTATTGTTTATTTATAACCATTCTTCTTTGAATCCCTGATCAAATCTGGGTTTCAGAGCTAAGGTCTGACAAGCTGGCCTCCAACTTGGCTAGTTGTGTTCATGAACACAGAGTGCTTTTTAACAGCTGTATTCTCACCAAGTGTTAAAGTCCTTGCAGACACCGTGTCAAGAGCAGTAAAAGTGAAGGTCTACCGGGGCAATTTCGTTTTGTTTGTTCGTTTTTGTAAGACTTTAGCATTTGGAGAACTAATGAAACTAAGTAGGTTTCATTAGATTGAACTATTTAATGTGGTCGGTGAACTTCATCCTCATCTAACATCAAAAGCAACACTTAATAACTAACACAATAAAAACATGGTTATGAGTTATAACATCATCCTTTGTCTGATGAAGGCCATGTATCTGTCTCACCATAAAGTAGTTCTTTACTGGAGCTGTGTGTAGAAGAGAATCTGCAGATACATATCATGATACAGGGTTGGGATTTATAACTATAATATAGGGCATTATATATCATTTTAGGACAACAGTCATAGTATAAATATAACACAACAGTCATCTCTTTTATGCAGTCAGAACAGTGGGATCTGAATTAGTTCTCATCCTCCATCAGAGAACTACTTTGAGAGGACATGGAAACTATTGATTTAAAATTGATAAGTGTTTTTGATACGGGTTATAAACTATGAACACTGTAAACACTGAAGTGATGTCTGACGTATAACAACTACAAACTCATGTTAATTTGTAGCCAACTGACATCTACCTGTACAATGTCTGAGCTTAAATAAATGGTGTTAAGTCTGCTACAACTTTCCTCAGGTCACAGACCCCGCCAAGCCCTCAAACTGAATCTCAGGGATGGCTGCTAAAAACATTTCCATCCCACTTGACTGCATTTGCTTGATTCAGTTTCACTTATTTAGAGTTGCTGTTTTATTTTTTGTGTCAGGATGGATGTATTTGGACTACCCTTTGCGTTTAGCCCTAAAACGACAGAATGAAATTAAATTAGAAAGTGCAAATTGGGAAATAATGGTACTCAAAAAGGACCAAACTGAGCTTTAACACACTTCAGGATCACATTACCTGTTTTTCCTTAAAGCTAAATGCCAGCAGTGGAAAGAAAGAGGCATAGCGGTTAGTTCAGTGAAATCAGAGTAGAATCACTGAAGGCACAATAAAACTGCAGGACTGCAGCCATGTCACAATCCACTGATGGTAAGAGAACAACTTACACAACACTGATGAGTAACACTGCAACATTTGCTCTCTGTATGGCAGCAAAGTGATTGTACAGCACATGTAGACAAGTTCCCCCTGGAGAACGAGCTTCATCCAGCTGACAAAGACTTTAAGAGCACAGATGAGTGCGTGGCAGGATGAATCATACTTACAGGAAATGCTCAAGAGAAAGTTAGTAATTCTGGGATTACACTGTGGCAAAACTAAAGCTGGTTGGATCAACCTTATCAGACCTGTCGTGGAAGACTATATCAAGTTATACTTTGCAACAAGGAAATGCTCATTTTAGACCAGAATCACCAGAACGGCAGAGGCTGAAATCAGTGCTCCACACTTCTGGAGCAGTTTCCATGGGTTGGTAGTAAGTGGCCCCAATGAAAATAGTTGTAAAGTGAGGTCTGGGGACATCTGTGTTCCTGTTGATGTTTATGTAATCATGTGAGCACCTCTGTTGTGTTGGATAGAAGACAAAACAACTTTGGACACCTACCAAACAAAACATAACAACAACACTGTGTAACACCACATTAACTGGTTTCATTCACATATCTTCTTATCAAGGATGTGCCAATAAATAAAAATGTGCATTGATATTTATTATTTATGCAGGCAAATGTCTTTTAAGTGATAATGGCTGTGGCCTGTGTTTGATTCCCAATTCGAACAGCACACCAAAGCAGCACTAAACCTCTGTGGAGTAGGGGTGTAACATACACAGAAGTACCCAGAAAAGTAAGATTACCTGCTCGTGGATGATGTCAGATAACTCCTTTACCATGTCTTTGAAGTTGGCCTTCAGGCCCTCATGGTACTCAATCTGGTCCTCTTTGATAATACGCTCATTTATGTCCAGAGCTATACTACACGCCTGGACAAAACGCCTGTAATTATCAAAAATTAAATTAGAAACTGAATAAATACAAATAAAAGTGATGCAGAATTAAGTAATTTAATTAAAAGGTCAAATTACAGGACAAGGAGTACCTGAAAATGTCCTTAAGGTCTTTCACCTTCTTGTTGCCTGACTGGTTTGACTTGCTGTCATCCAAAAAGGCTCTGGCGTAGGCCATGGGACCGGCATTCACCTGTAGAAAAACATGCCTCAATGTGTTGTACATACCTTTCCTCTGAGCAGATAACATGCATCTTCCTCATGCTTCCTTATGGCGCTCAGCTACTGATACCATAACAACAACAGCTCATGTTTCTTCTTAATACAAAATAAATAGTTATTAAACTGCAGCTGTCATATTATCATTATCATTTAATTTCATCTCTCACTTCTTGGCCCTTGAGGAAGGTACAGCATATTTCCAAGTAAGAGGAACTATAATGATATACTATATACTATTAATATTGTTGTGTGTTTTATTTATTTTTGTATATTTTATTTATTCTTGTATATTTTATTTCCACTGTCATCCAGTGAAGGTCTTTTCTTTCACTGTGAAATGCGCCTATAAATAAAATGTATGTTTATTTTTATTACTTTTATTATAGATAATAATATTATATTACTATTTCAAAATGATCTACATTTTAGATTAGTTCTTATTATAATATAATTTATTTCTTTTTCTCCTCACTTACACATATTGCATTTATCTGTGCCTCTTTCGCTATGCATGTTTTGTTATTTCGCATTATTGTATTGGGAAATGAGTTTGCACCATGGAGAACAAATTGGTGGTAATAATAACATATTTATGTTTCATTATGATATTAAAACTGCGCTGCAGAGTGACTGGGACCTTTACCTGCACAGAGACGCAGCCCTGCAGTTTGAGCTGCAGCTGGATCATGTCTACCTCCTGGCTGGAGCACAGTTTGGTCAGCTCTGCTGTCCTCGCCTTCATCTCATCGATGGCTACATCCACCGGTTTGAGCTCCACTTGCTTCTCCCTCACCACTTCCACACGCTTCTTCACATATGGGAAGGTGTTGGCAGCTGGAGACAGAGAGGACAGGCAAAACTGGTTGGATCATGCATGAGAATACAACACGCTTCTTCAAAAGGTGAATCCTCTGTTGATTGCCGTGTACAAGCAATCAAATGTGACGACAAATATGTAAACATTATTGCAGCTATTACTGTTGTAAGACAATATTTGTATGGAAAACTAGCAGCAGCATGCACCAAAGCATCTGCTGTTTTGCTCTGCTGTACAGCGTGTACAGTACAGTTGAGTGATAGGAGATAAGCCAGAGATGCTTGAATAGGGTGTGGCTGGAGGGATCCTACTATCCAGCTGCCCCTTGCTATAGTAACCAGCTGTTTTAAGGTTTACTGCCATTTAGGAGGTCACAGCACTGCACATGTCTAAAGAACAATGGGTGATCAAAAGTTATAATGCATGCAACAAAACATCAAAGGGATGGCTCCATTTACAGTACAGGGTATTACAGTGTGGAGAACTGAACAGGTTATACCTGCTGTTCTACCAATGTCTGTTCGTGTTATTTTGTGGTACTTTAGTGAACTTACCCTTTATACACCAAAGTGTGCTGCTGGCTATGTCCTGTGTGTTTTTTTCTAAACTTAAAGCGTGCTAACCATCATTTACTGTATTAATACACTGACTATGGAGAAGAACCCCATTACACCCAAACTATCACTTTAACTATGACTGTTTTTTGCTTTGCTGTGTCATCATGACAATGAAGAAAGCTGGATGTATCATTCATGTGTTGTTATGCTGTGTGCCTTTTTCATGTTAAATATGGCACATTAAAAAAATGACACAGTGTTTGTGAATGAGTGTGTTTCATGTACTTGTGAGCACACTCCTCCTCTTGCACTGCTCCTCCACCCCGCCATGCTTTTTCCCTGACAGTGTGTAAGGCGTCTCGAACACGAAGTGGTTGATGTTGTGGCACTTCTCAAAGTCGGTCTTCTTCTCTGGTGCCTCCTTCTCTTCAAAGTACGGCTTGACAAACGTCACCTGGATATAGGCGAACTTGGCATCCAGGTCTTTGGGGTTCACCTGTGAGAAAGCAAAGACATTCAATAAAACATAATTGCAAAGACCCTGTGTGACATAATTGACTTGACTTGTTGAAAATTAATTGCTGAGGATTTGAGTGCAAATTCAACAGCATGGCAGTGATAAAAAAAAAAATTGACTGCTGTACCATTTGTTGCCTCATAAATCTCAACTCAATAAAAGCAGCCAAAAACAATTTCAAGTTGTCAACCTTCACAATGACTCCATGGAGAAGAAACATTTCCCACATTATGTCTGACAAATTATATTTTAGAAATTAACACAAGTGTGGCTGCCATGCCAAATGACTTTGTTTCATTTCTGCTCCAAACATTCACATTAAGACCATTTCTTCCAAACGTCTCCCACTGCACCTTGTTTGAGTCCTGAATTATCTTGACATTTTCTGGCCCAAACTTTTCCCCGTAGAGCGTCAGCAGCCGCTGGGAGATTTCGGACAGACCAGTGAGCTTGGGCTCTTTGTAAATGTACTCCTTCCCGTCCTCCTCCTCGAAGAAGCACTGCACAAAAAAGGGCACACTCACTGGATAAATACATAGTGAGAGACAATCAATCTGCCGGAAGAAACCTGAATTAAAATAACGCATGCAGCTTAATAAATGGGTATTACAGTGTTCAAATCAATTAAGCATCAACAGCACAATTATAAAGGTGGTGATAAATCATGCTGAGGCACATTTGGTAACCAGTTCAAAAACGTGAAGGAAATTCAAGTTGAAAGTAGAACACCACCGATCATGCTCAACACACACTCAACTGTCATTTTTTTTTATAACTTTAGCTCACTTATTTCTATGTTATTGAGGAATTATTCAAATCTACAATCAATAATGTGATTTCACTGTGAATAAAAATGTAAAAAAAAATAAAATACACAAACACGGTATGAAAGAAGTTATTCTGCCTTTCACATCCACCACATCTTACTTTCCCAGCATTATCATGACACAGCATTTCCACAAAGTGTCTTCTTACCTCTCTTACGTCACTGCAGCTATTTACATTCATTTTATTACATCCGTGGCCTTGAATCTGCTTGTTCACTATGCTGTAAAAAGTTACCTTTGCATACTGAGAGGAGTTAATGAATTGCATTCAGCTGCATCTACTAATTTTGCTTGTAATGGCAGTTTTCACTTTATAATTATCTCACTTGCATGTGTTTAACATTTGGTATATTCCCGTCAGCAACATAAGCTGAATTCCATAGTGACATAATGGTATTTTGGTAGATTTTAGGTCTCGGACTTGGCAATCAGCAACTCTGAGCACCAGGATTGCTTTTAGCACAACATCAACCACTGTAAACGGCCAGCTATTCAAAAAGAATAAACAGACAATGAATACAATTATAGCAGGAATATCAGGTGTAGTACAGACAGAAAAGCACTGTCTGTAATCCACAGCTGCTCTATGCAGTGAACAGCAACTAGTAATTAGCCATTGATCGTGATAATAATCCTCTGTGGTTACCTTTGATTAAATCAAACAAATTACAAATGCAAACCTGGTTAGAGCTTGGTGTTATTCCACATCCTGGACATGCACACTGCAGTCATTAATACTTAGCAGTGCTCATTCCAATCTCCTCACTGTTTTTCTCTACCATATTTCAAAATTTCTGACAGACTAATTCATATGTAGAAAAAAATCCTGTGAACACAGATGAGAATGATTCACCACACCTATTCAGTTTACATTCCACTCTACCCAACCCTTCTGCATGCAGCATGGTGTTGTGTGCCTCAGGTACACAATGTGCCACTCAATAAAAGACTCCCTCACCTGTCCATAAAAAGCCACTCTGAAGTATGTCCCGAGCAGCCTGCGGCCTGACAGTATCACCTCCATTATCTTGTTGTAGGCTCTGTGCAGAGTGTCATACAGCCGGCTTAGTTTCTGGAATAAAAAAGAAGACAGATGGCATGCTGGGTTGTTGTTGTCTATTTTCTGATCTGAGCAACTGAGCAGTGTGTGCACTGTGTTCTTCAAGGTCTTTGTGTCTTAATGCTGTATTATGTATTTCTATCAATTCTCAGGTGGTAAACGATTAGTTAGTGACCATGTAAGCCTGTCTTCATGTATACAGTGAGTCCTATGATAGACTGCCAACCTTCTTTCTCTTTCAGTGTGTGCAGGGTGGCTTAGGGCCGCCATGAGCCTGACCTTCTCCCTTCCTGTTTTCAAGAGCAGCAAGGAAGAGCTATTAGAGGCACTTGATAAGGACTAAGTTGCAAGAGACAAAATGTCATCAGTAGGTTGACTGTTGTCATGTTTTGTATATGGCTGCTTTTATGTGGCCTCATGCAAACCTGTTGGCAAACAATATAAAAGGTGACAAGGAGACGGCAACAACCCTGTGAGTGCAAGTTGACACATCTAAGAAGCCAAGGAGGACTGGAAAATGAGCAGAGTAAACTTAACACACAAGTATATATACCAAGAAAACACAAACACAATCCAAAGTCCTTACATAGATGTGATTACTTTGCCTTCATAAGTGTGAGGGAGGGGTGAATCACTGTGTAAGGAAAGGAGAGACACAGTGGCTGGATGTTTATGATATAATGGTTATCTGTTTAGTGTGTAGGGATGTTGCTACGGCACCTCATACTCGTGACGCTTCTCATAGATGGGGATGACGAGCTTGGCAATGTGAGTGATGAGCTCATAGCGTTCGGCTTTCCACAGCGCCTCCATGCAGACCTCCAGGTGTTCCACCAGGACTTCCTAAAAAAGGGACAGAAAAAGAATAACAGACCTCTATTAATTCACATTTAAAGGTCAGTGAATCAACAATTAAGATTTAATATACAACCACACCTCTGTGTAATAGACATCTTGCATTCCAGTATCTTCCTTCATGGCAGCTTCCTCCTCAATATTAAAGGTAATCTTCTTAAAAGCTGCAAGGCCGCTGGGGAACAACTCTAATGAACAGCAAACACAAGGTAAAACATATCAAATACACTGTGTGCACAATTATTATTATTTTGACCATATCTTCATTTTTATGTATACTTTCTAACTCCAAGCTGAATAAACATGAATGAATTTAGGATTTGAGCAAACTAGTTTATGTTCATTTGTGTAATGAGGGAGGGTGTGGCCTTGGCAGATCAACACTCTGTCAGGTGTGCACAAACGGCAGCTTCTTTTCCTCAGGAAAATGGGCCAGAAAATACATCTAACAGACTCTGAAGAGTCAGAGGGACGCAGCACTCTTGAATTGCCAAGACTCTGATGCCAGCAAGGTGGAGGTGGGGTACTGGTATGGGCTGGAATTATTAAAGATGAGCTTGTTGGACCTTTTCAAACTGCAGATGGACTCAAGCTCAACCGCCAAAACTACTGTCAGTTTCTTCACACAGTGGTACAGGAAAGAGGGAGGGAGGTTGTCATTGCTGCCGCAAAAAGTTGATGGTCAAGAGATCAAGACATTGACAGACTCCATTGATGGAAGACTTTTGAGTGTTATTGAAAAGCAGGGTGGCTATATTAATCACTGATTTATTTTTGAAATGTCAAAAATGCTTATTTCTGAGTTGTTTGTTTATTATTCTGACTTTTAGAGATATAAAGAAATAAAGAAGTGAGAGTTTGAGTTGCGTAATAATTGTGCACACAGACACTCCTGTACAAAAGCCAACACCTCACTTTCACTTCCTTAAATATTCAAGTTTAAGGTCCATTAACATTTTGGATTGAATTGTTGTTAAACAATAAAACTAATCCTCAAAAGTGCAACTTGCCTAATAATTGTGCATGCAGTGTTTATACGTTCTGATGTTGGTGCAGCAGTGCCTGCAGCAACTGGCTTGAAAACAATGAAAATCAAAATGTAAATCTGTATTAGTCATGACAGCAGAAACAGTCATCTGAACATGACTGCGAGGAATTGGTTGGTAGAAACACATATTACAGATAAAGATGAACTATTCTTCCGTGCGTGGTAGTTTGTGAATAATAACATGATTAAAAGTAAATATATTTTTAGTGGTCTGTTGCATCTCTGCTGCCAAGCCTCAAAGATAAGCACAATTGTAATAAGTATGTGACAGCAGGTGAGCAATAAAAACAAGTTTAGTTTTCCTTTTTTACTAGATCACACTTTGTAATAGTGTGGAAGTGTTTATGTGCTGAATCAAATAACAGTCAGTGAACAAACTGGCCTGTGTCTTATTTCCTGTGCAAGCAAATCTTCCTGGAGGACGACAAGGCTTGATAAAAGTTTTCATGTTTGCTGGTGAAGTTCAGGCGAGTTATGTGAGCTATTTTTACATTACATCCTCAAAGTGACATTTGAAATATAACTTCTTAGGAAAATATTTTCTTTGTTCCCTCCTCAGCTCCTGATCAAAGCTGCACACACAGCCACATAAGCCACACATGGAGCTAAAAGCAGCGCTTGTGCATGTGTACAGCAGATGTGTGTTTGGGCCTTACTTTTCCTGTACAGGTATTCTGCAACCAGTGCAGCCACATGTACGTAGCACATAGCCGCCTGTGGAGACAACAACAAACAGTAACACATTTAGAGAACATTTCTCCAGCAGAAAGAGACACAATGTGAGGGTTAAAATAATTTAAGCATTTATTTTGTTCTGGAGGGACCAGGAGGGATACATAGTCAGGCTTCATGGAAACCTTGTTGGTCTGAAACCTAAGCTGGAAGGACCGGCTCACTGTGTACTAAGGCAGCATGCTCGGTCACACATTCTGTAATCCAGAGTTTGCTTTGGTGTTGCCTCTGAGCACAGCAGTGTAAACGCCACCACAGTAAAAATGAAAATGTCATTTGCTTCACGCCCTTTGTGTTGGGACAGATCATTGTTTTCAGTTACAGGGAAAGGAGGGGAGATTATATGCAAAGCTGAGTAAGTGATCCATCAGCCTGGTCCAGTTGGCACACAATAAGTTCACAGGAGAAAAAAAAGACACAAACAGGTTAAGACATAACACAAAGCGAACATTCAAAGTCACGGTGTTGATACCTCAGAGAGATCTCCATTCTTCAGGTGGGCTCGGGCCATGCTGTCCAGCCAGGTTCGTCTTAGCTCGGGGGTGCTTGCGTAGGACCGTGCCAGGCTGTACTGGAGGTCCAGCAGCATCTCTGGGTCTTTTTCATGCTCCCTCATCTGGGCCGTGGCCATCAGCACTGTGCGGATCCGCTTGGTCAGCCCCTTCACTTCAGAGGGGAATGCCGTGGACTGAATCATGCAGAGAGCAGTGACCACACACAGATTTGTAAAAAACAAGTTATAATCTATTAGAAAAACACAAACAGGGCCTGACCCTCAAATGCAGTTTAACTAATCCTGGCTAATGTGAGGCTAAAATGATCCAGTCCACTGTCACACTAATTATTCAAGTGCAGTGTGAGTATTGATTTGTTTGTGTAATGTGATCTTCTATCACAGTACACTCTAATTTTGAAAAAAGGACAACATCAGATATGCAAGATTAATTTCATTAGCGTTTGCAGCACTACTGTGATCCACAATGTTTCCACAATTTTTCAGAAAAGTTTGGATATTTTGAAGTTAGGTGGCTAAAACATGTTTTGCTGTCCATCCACAGCCGTACGGTGCTTTTCTCCAGTGCTGATACTCCTGACTGTTTCTGCAAACTGGAGGTGTGCTGACAGCCATCTACTGTAGGTAATAAACTGATTATGGAGGAAAAAACTCATATAACCCCCTCTTGGCTTGGAGTTCGCATCTCACTCTGGATTTACATAGGAAGATTTCACGTTCAGAAATGTAGAATTAGAATTAACAATTCTATTTTCTAGATTCTTTGATGTCTTCTCGGTTTCATTATATTGTATTCTGAGCCCCTATTGGTAAGACTTTGTGGTTGTTCCTACACTAGTCTTGTTGCCTTTTACTATACCTTCATGGCCTTGTCACTGTTCGCAAAGTTGTTGATGATGGAGAGAGACTCCTGGAAGCGTGAACTGCCGGTCAGCGCCACATCAGATATCAGCTGGCTTACAGCAATGATGATCTGGATGAAATAGAGCAGAAAAAAGAAGGGATGATAGAGGGAAGCAGAATGAGGAGCAAGAAAGAGAGTGGATAAGGAGTAGAATAAAATGAAACACAGGTCCACAGCAAATAGTACCGTGAGAGACCAGTGAGAGCTAATGGAAAGCAGAAAGACCTCCTGCTCCTGTGTTAGCAGGGGAGCCGGAAACTCAGCAAACAGTCTGTATTTGAAGTGTTTAAACATCCTCTAAACATTCTCCACCTGCCTTATGAAAGCATCTGAAGCACCCGGAAGAGTGTGTGTGGACAAAAAATCAAAGTCGAATCAGAGTATTGAGATCATGACAGAAGTCGTTACAGACCACAGAGTGTGTTGAATGTATGCCAACCTTTAGAGAGACGTCATGTTTTTTCTTCTTCTTCAAAGCCAGCAGTCACTCCACTTTACCTGCAGGTGCGTGCGTAGGAAGGTCTTCCTCTTGGTGTACTCATAGTTGTTCCTCATCAGTAGGTAGAGCAGGGCCGACACCTCAGCTCTCAGGGATCCCAGCTTGGACACACAGCACCTGAGCACCTCGCTGCACAGGGCCTCGCATAGCGTCACTCGGCCCTTGAACAGCACCGACGGGAACTGACAGGACATCATGTTAGTGTGTTAAAGGGTAGAGATAGGATTAGCCAAATACTGTAAGTATGTAGAGGGGACAGCAGGAGAGCGGCAGTGAGACACTGGGAAGGAACAGGAGCTCCGCGTCCCCCAAAAAAAATAAAGGCAATAATATCAGGTTTGTTACAGAAAAGAATGAGTATGTGTATTAGTCAGTTTTCGATGCATGTCCGAATATAATTTAAATGTTTATTATGTTTTTGAAAGAGATTTTATCTTCTTTTTACAATCTAGTCTTAAGGAAACTTAAGCCCTATATTTAAAACTGTAATGAAAAGCAAACCTCAATTGTCATCTTCTTATTAATCTTTTAAACATCTCTGTTGAATCAGGATCTGACGTTATATTCAAAGCTTCCTCCACAGTGTCATAACACTTCACATCTTGAGGTTTTTCAGACTAGACGTGAGTCATTGTCAAACTGTATGTGATGTTTTTTTTACTTTTACACTTCCTTGCTTACTTATCTTCAATTGTATTCCATGCTATTTTAATACTATACTATCTCTGACTTATGGTTTTGTAAGTGTTCATTTTTAATGTCTAAATGTTTGACTTTTATGTTTAGTACTGATTTTGCTCTGATCTTTACTGTAAGGGACCAGAGAGGGAAAACCCAGTGAGACTGAAATAATTAAAGACGTGTTTGGGATTCATTTTTATATTTTCAAGATCAATTCAGTGTTGTTGTTGTTGTTATGGAATTTGTAGACAATAACAAGATTACATTACCAAAATTACACTAGTACACCTTGGAATAAAATTACTTTTGTGGACACACACGTCTTGATGTTCTGTGTGGTATTTTCATATTTCCAGCAGGATTGTTTTGCATTTGTTGATGGTTCATAGCCCCTACTCTCCTTCACTCGAGGCATTTGCCAGGCTGCTATTGCCTGGCTAAATAAAGGTTAAATAAATAGAGAGACGTTTACTGTGTGTGACTGCAGAAACCAGAAGTCTCTTCCACTCTGTGTTACAGTAAAAAGGAAAACATGCCAGAACAGAGCCTCCCCTGCTGCTCTCCTCTGACTCATCACACAAGCAGCCAGCAGTGACTCTAGTGATTCTCCCAGATGAAGCCACAAAGGAGTGGGTCGCCCTGGGATCAAATCAGATCAGAGCCTGCTTCTACTCCCTAATGCCCGGTTCACACTACATGATTTTCGGCTAATCGGCACGTCGGTCCCCCAGATCGGGGTGAGGCAGTCGTCAGCTCAGCGAGCCTTTGTCGTTAAGTGTGAACACCTCAAAGATGCCAGTTATGAGCTCGCTGATGTCCTGGCTGAACATCTAGCTTGCTAAATATCCAGTCAAGTTGCCTAAGTCATTTATGTACTGATAGAACATGTGAGCCTGAGAACAAGGCAGCAGCAACAGGAACAGGAAACAGAAATATTTATTCCATGCACTCGCTTGTTTTGTCAATGATAAATGACATTTTAACAGCAAAATGTGTCCTACAGAGAGAGATCTCAGTGTGCTGCCATACCTTGTTAATGAAAGCCCTGAGCGCAGCGAATACATGTTTGAGGGCAGCTTCCGATTGGCCGACTTTAAGGAAGGTCAGGTAAACATCAAACACCTTTTTCATCAGGGGGTTGTGGCCATCACTGTCCAGCAGCTGGGTCTAACAAGCATGCATGCACACAGACAAACAGACAGACAGAGAGGACGACGCTGAGTTCCAATATTTCTGAGACACAACATTCCTTACCTCAGACTCAGAAGACTTATTACAACATGAGCAATACCAATAGACACACACAAACACAATGCACGCTTTAAAAAACACTTTGAGGAAGGGTGCGGATATAGCCTTGGCCCACCCTTACTTCCTGCGACGCTTCACAAATTTCTGTCTGGCCAAGCTGCCGTTCTCTTCGATTTCAGATTCACCTAGAAATGGGGACCAGTGAAAAGCTAGCATTTCTAACAGCTTGACTGAGGCGTGTTTAAGGCAATGATGCTCGCAGAACTGGATCAAGCAGTTATCGTTACTACGCGTACGTCAGAGTAAAGAGTGGTCTGATTGGTGGAAGCTTCGTCCAGTAGCACACAGAGGCATTTGACAGACGCGGGTTAAGCCCGCCCTCTGAGAACTCGGTTTACAAGGCAGCTTGGCCAGGCTACGCTCACAGAGCAAGTAGTCGCAATAGCCAGGCTAGTGCAAATATTCACTGGTGAATGAAGTTTTACTTTTTTGCTGGAAATTATTCACACTTTATAAAGTGTGTGTGTGTGTGTTAGCGTACTGACCTTGAAACACTGAGTGAAAAGAGAGAGGACATCCAGAACACTCAGGCAGACCTCAGTCGAGATGTTTCCCTCCAGCAGAGCCTGATGGTGGATCTCTGCTTCTGATGGCCCCATTCCTACAACACATACACATACATACACACATACACACACACACACACACACACACACACACACACCCACACACACACACACACACACACACAGAGTCTTAGTGTGTATTTTACACACACTTGCATTAATCTGTCACGGTCAGCTGTTCTTTACATTTGGCTTACAGAGGCTTGACACAGTGTAGTCAGTAACATACAGGTGACACTAAATGAGCTGCAGGTGTTATAACAAGTGTGTTCAGGAACTACCAGTTGGCTGTTTCCATCCAGGTACAAACACAGTATTGTACTTTAGTGAAGGTTTGTTTGCTGCAGGTCTCACAACAGCTCACTGTGTGTAAAACAACATTAGATTTTCTGCAGACCTCACTCTGGCTATGTGAGATTACCATTACCAGCCTCCTCACCCAGGCTCTCAAAATCCAGCTACTGAGTACAAACTTTATTTCATGTTTAGACAAGGCTGTCTTCCTGGTGTCAACACTGAACATTTTATCTGGTCCCTGGCTTTGATGTGTTTACTTGTAGAAAAGTTGGTTTGGAAACTGCTGCTCTGTTGTTTTCGAAGCGTCTTTTGACTGTACAGTGTGTTTCCTATTGTGGTACTGTATTGTACTGCGTATTGTGGGGCAGTGTTTTCTGTTTGGTTTGTCTATGTAACATTTGGAAAGGTTTTATTGTACGGAAGATTTCAGTTCAGAACTGAAGAAACCTCTTGGATGAGAGTGTGGCGTGTTCATTATGTAGAATAAAAGGGTTTATAGTCCTTCTGTGCTGGTCAGTATGTAACTTTTACAAAACCCTGACTTATAACTTGAAAGACGAAGTAGTTTACAACTTAACTAATCTAATAATAATTCCCTCACAAACCTAAAAATATGTACCAACTGATATATGTACTGTAAGTACTGTAAGGGTTTCCTGAATGACCAACAGTTCCTTATAAACCTATGTAACTATTACTGCATTATTGGAAATCATTTTCCCCATATTGTTTAAGATCACCTTTATTTTAGAAGATTACTGAGAAACATGTTTTTCAAAAGTCCCACTAATGGACCTTTCTGGAGCATCATAATTACATATCAGTTTGTTTCGTATGGGAATCAATTTCATGAACTGGCACGTGTGGTTACCTATATTGAGAGTGAGGGAGGCTTCAGTGGTACTGAACTGGTGCAACTTAGTCTGCATGAGGCTGGCTCGATTGCAGCGCATAGCTGGCATCGTCTGAGACTTCCTGTCCGAGGAGAACAGCTTGGACGCACATATCTCCTGAGTCCTGCACGAATGGAGAAAGCGTGTTTTGTTTTTGTTTGACAGACAGAAAAGAGAGGGAGATGGAGAAAGGAAATAAAAAAAACAGATATCTAACCTGCTACATGAACAAAAGAAGCATAAGATGCCATGAAGATAAGAAACAACAGTTCTATGACACAGACAAGTTGGAATTGTGCTTCCTGAAACTAAATCTAGCTGAATTTCAGATCATGATGCAGGTAAGACAGTGCCGCTGGTTTCCTTGTCTTACCGGCCAATGTTTCTTTTTCCAATGTAACGAAGCTGAACCAGGCAGATCCTGCAGGGAGAGTGAAAATAATAGAAAATATTAACAGGAGAAGTATAATGGCCTGCTTGACATACTTTTAGTGGCCAAAGGTGCAATGGAGCCTGTGGATTGCCGTCACATCCAAGTGGATTAAGCTCAACTTATTTGCCAAATCCTGAATCTGAGAGGGCCGAACACACGCCTTTACATGTTTCACACAGCAGATTTGACATGCTGTCAAATGACAGTAAACTGATGATGCTTACTTTGTTCCAATTGCATGTCATCACAGGTAATTTCTTTTTGCCTTTCATGGCCATCATTTCAAGCTCAGGGCACTTCAATTGGGATGCTCCATCTCCCTTCGAGTGTTTATTAAGGGAGCTCAGCCCTACAGTCACATCACACAAAAATCCTCAGCAGGGGTGTCAGATCTGGCAACCAGACCATTCCCTTCCCTCCAGCTGCATGTTTGGCTGCTGCTAAATGATTGCATAGAGCCCATCAGAAAGACTACTGATTGCTGAATGCTAGAGTACCATCGATCCATTTGCAGGACAAGAATAGGTGGAATCTAATCTCCATCTTTGAGTTACTGCCGTCTCTTCTGTAATATTTCTTCACAGCATCGGGTCGAGAAGAACATGGGGTCGTAGGGAGCAACAGGCTGGTGTCTCTTTTTAAAATGGGCTCTATGGTTCAGAATACAGCCTTCCTCCCAAAGGCGATCAAGTTTTTGCGACCGCAGCGTAAATAAAAATACCACTTGGAAAAGGTAGAGCAGGACTTAAGAAATTATTAAATTCCAGATAATTCAGTTTAATACCATTTTTCCAAGTCTCAAAGAAGCGTTGTAAGGCTGTGGAATTACTATGTATGTATTATAGTAGACATGGCAATACATGCAGGTTTGCTGCATTACAACAGGCCATTATGTGGTGGAGATTTTTTTTGGTCCACTACTCACTCTAACAAACTGAGGAAGTTCATGATGTCTTGAGGGCTGATTTTGTTCCAGTAGGCCATGAGAGTGTCTGTGGACAAAGAAAAAGCCAAAATCTTGGATGCACATTTTTTTAGCCCACATTAATCAATGTGCAGTAACATTTGCATAAACAGATCTTGTTGATTTTAGTGGGCTCATGTAGCTAAATAAACTAAATGTCTTAGATAGGAGATGCCTGCCTGACAGCCAGTAACTTCACTGTGTGTTGTGGCTGAGCCAAGTTTCTGTGTAGACTCTATCCCAAAATAGCAGAAAGGACAGTCATATCCTGTGTTTGGTGAATGAAGACCTGACTGACCCTCTGACAAGGTCTTGATGATGTGCAGAAAGGAGAGGAGGAGGCCTTTGATCTCGTACTGTCCCAGTCTGCCGATGGGAGGCATGGGGCTGCTGCTCATGGTGGAGCCACGTCTCTGCAGCTGGAACAACACACACACACACACACACACACACACACACACACACACACACACACACACACACACACGCTCAATGATGAGATATTAAAATTCTTCTTCTTGCTGTGAGGCGACAGTGCTAACCACTACACCACCGTGCTGCCCGTGGTAGAATCAGTTCATTGTAATCAGTTCAAAGTTCATGTAACCATTTCTGTAAGTTCTTCTGTCTATACATGGTCTAAACTGGGGCTGTGTGGCGAAATATAATGTATCACAGTTCTGGCAGGGTCATAATTCAAAAAATTGTTTTTTGTTTATAGTTATAGAGCATACAAAAATGATAAAATACAGTAATAATCAAGAAAAGAGGGAGGGAGAAAAGAAATAAAATCACTAATAACATAAATATTTGTTCATATTAAAAGAATTGTTGCACTGCTCACTGCGGATGAAACTTTCAACAAAATTGTTTACGTCATGAAGCTCTCTGGAGTTTGTAAACAGAAAAATGAGGACATCTGTGTATTTGTTTATGTGATGGTTAAGGATTAGGAAAATGGCTTTTGGCCAAGTGACATAAATTTGCATTCATGAAAGCAAATTTGATCCATTTAACTGTTGCATTTCGGCTATTAAAAATGAAGGATGGTGTGCTTAAAATCATTACGTGTATTTACACATAATAATAATAATAAAAATCCACTCCAGTCCATCTGTATTCAACATCTGGGTGCATGACAAGCCAGTGAATACACACTCAGCTCTGGCATCAGACCAGGGAACATGAATAAACCTGTTTGTTTAGTAATAATCTATTAACTTTGTCTTTCAGCACATAACATGTGGTGTCTCCCTGTCAGTGGTCTAGATCAAAAGAACTTGAATGATATTGAATCAATGAATTAGTCTGTGGCATATGTTAAATGATGATTAATGCAATGTTTCCAATCCCATCTCATTTAATGGGCCAAATTTGCATAGCAGGAACAGTGAGGTGCTTGCCATGTTGACCCTGTTCTCAGAAACACGAGGCAAAAATAATATGGAGATGTTTTCTTTAACATTATTTTACTATTGTCAAGAGAAAATGCACTGTAGAGTCCAAAACAGTGTGCGTACGTGACATGGGCCTTGGCTTGCTGGTTATTAAAAGAACTGACAGACAGAAAGGTCAACAGATCAGATCCAATCTATTTTTGCAAACTTGTTAAACTGCAGCTGAGCACGTCATCTTATCTGCGCGATATGCAAACAAAAATGTACATTATTTGTGTTTGCAAAAACCAAATGTGTTGTTTTCAATTGGCTGGAGGCAGCATTTCACTTCCTTACCTGGTTATCTCTCGCACCATAGCTGTAGGTTATTAGGGGACTACTACACCTACTATGTTGTAAAAACAAAGCAAGTCATAGTCAATAGTGAGGCGTGGGCATTGGTGTTGTGAAACTACAGTTTCACGTTTCACATCTACTCAGCGAAAGCCCTGTATCTGGACTCTCATGTTGTTTATACAAAAGCGCAGGGGTCTGCAATTAGGTTTGGCCTCTGGCCAATTTTTTGGCCAAGTGATGGTGGGCCAGAACATTCAATTAAATCAAAACATTTCTCACATTTTTAGCCTTTTTAAACAGTTCACGGTAAAAATGTTCTTACCTCGAGGCTGTCTGGTGTTCCAGAGTCCATGAACAGAGAGCAGCGGGAGTCCTCCCTCCTCACAATATGGCCATTCTGAGCTGGCAGGCCTAGAGACAACACAGTGCAGTATTGTTAATGTCAAGTGAAAGCAGCACTGTTACGTATAGGCAATTCAATTCGCTGGCAGTGACAATTGCAAATTGACTTGGACTCTGTTGGCTGATGTTGCATACTAGATAATCAATAATCAATGCTCTGATAAGCACTGTAATCAGAATCCAGGAAGTCAATAATGTACGTAGCTGATGTTGTTGTTGCTGAGACATTCGTACTTCTCTCCACAGTTGCTACTATCACCTTGACAACATCATCTGGTATGCACACCAAAATCTTCATCATAGAAGAAACCAGACTTAATTAACTAAATAAATAAAAGAAAATCAACAATGTCTCTCTCTCGCTCTCTCTCTGAGTGGAACATGAAAAAAGTGCTGCTAATGAATCTCATTGCCAGTAAAATAAATATTGTTTCTGTGGTGACGACAGTGGATGTGTTTCTGTGGAGGTGGAGGGCAGATGCCTGATGTACTGGCTAGTGTGTGCATGTATCTGAACTCACCATGGTCTCTCTCAATGGCTGTGCTGATTCTCCTGCAGTCTGTGGAGCTGGTTGACATCAGGTCATCTCTGGAGCCCTGGACAGCCACAAGATAGAAGAGCTTACTTTTACTTTTTACTTTTGGTTAAAAAGAATAGTTTGGATTTGTATAGTTATAGTAAGTATATTACCAGCACAGAAGCAAAGCACTGTACTGCTGTGAAGGGGGGGCAGCAGTAAATCATATTTTACATATTTTACCTAAAGAATCAAATCATTACCAGTGTACACTGTGTTTACAATATTTTTACTACTATTCCTTGCTGTCAGACAGCCATTTCCAACAGGGCACTCCAGGTCTCCTGTCTGTTCTGACCATCATCTACCGTAGGTAATACGCTGTGGAGAAAAACCTCATACAACACCTCTTCAAAACATCCAAACTTTCCCTTATACAACGTAAACTGTTAGATATAGAACACGTGCTTCAACACTTTCTTATGTTCCTGTTAAAATGTCTTTATTACATTCAGAAAAACAAAACTGTCCCTTTGTTATGATTGAGGCTCCACTGTATTTGAATCACAGTGCCTCTTCAACTGACAAACAGCTGACTGAGGCTGAGGCAGTCCTTTTTAATGTAATAAACTATACATTTTGAAGGGAGTAGATGATAGTCTTACAAGTTTGCATTCAAAACTAATAACAGAGCACTACATGTATGTGACCTCACTGTAGACTCACATTGAGGCCAAGCCCAGGGCTGGAGGTGTGTGGTTGGGCAGACAGCTGCTTCAGGTTCTGGTAGAGCAGCTCAAAAAGCGGCAGGTAGAGCAAACAGATCCTGGCCTGCTGGTTCTGAAACATGAAATATCACTGAATGAATTTTTATAAAATAATAAATGCACTGATGAAGGAGTGACATTAAATGACCTTATAGAGGCAGAATGACTACACCAGCACTGAGAAAAGGTCATTACAAGTTCAAGTTAAATAGTCAAAAGCTGACTTAGCCAGCTGCTACCAGTGGTTCCTGCACTCTGAACACTGGCTTATTTGCATAACCGTCTATCTTATCTTGTTTATCATTAAACCACGGGTTACTGTATCATTGCATTATTGAAACATGAACCTTTCATAGGCAAAAAAATAGGCTCTGTTGCAAATCGGTAGCTCTATAGGGAGAGGAGAATGCTTCAGCATGGTGATTGGACTTCATTCAGTATTTATTTACTGGCTGAATTTTCAGCAAAGGCATCTTGATTAATAATGTATATCTGGTTTGTTTGATATCCACTTGTAAATCACTCACACGACGTTGCTTAATTCCTGAACCCCTCCATAATACAGAAATGGATGTATGGTAATTTACTTTTTCTCTACATCTTTAGAAACTATGAATAGAATTCTGGACAAAGGAGGTCAAATACGTAGACTTTGCGGACAGATTCTGTGGAGGTATCGACTTCACGACCTGCAAAAACTTTTTCCAAAATAAAGGACTTTAAAAAAGAAATTAAACTTGAGTCCAGATAGAACTGAATAATGACTTCTTCTGCTTTGTTCTTGTCTTGTCCCTGCTTGTCTCTTCTTCCACTGTCATCAGGTGCCCCACCTCACCTCAACCTCCCTCACCTTGAATGAAGTGTAGCGGTCATCCATGGCATGTTTTATGAGAAGGTTCTTGAGAACGCTCACGGCCAGCTGTCGGACCTCAGGCCCTTGAGGCAAGGCCTCAGCCACTTCTCGCAGCAACAGACCCACAAGGAAGTGGTTACGGCAGTATTCTTCCGTCAGGCTGAACTCCAGACTTTGCTCTGTGGTGGGGCCAGACAGGAAATGTCAGAGAACGAGTACAGGCTGAACAGCTGCTGATAATTTTATGGCTAATTGGGACACTGTTGACTAAGACTAATTTCTCAATATTACAGTCTGATAAGCAGTCTTGTGAAATGTGTTTTGTTTTCTGAAAATGATGCTTATGTATACTTATATATACAGTATATACATGCAATAATATTATTGATTGGTAAGTAATGTGAAACTGTGGAAAACATCCAATCATTCAAAATACAAGAAAACCACATTCATTCAGACATTAATGGTGTCACACCACACCAAAAAAAAGGAGGAATTAAAGGACAGTTGCCTTCAAAATCAAATATTCAAATTTGTCCTCTTACCTGAGTGCTCTTTATCAATCTAGATTGTTTTGGTATGAGCTGCTGACTTGGATATATCAGCCATAGAGGTGTCTGAATCCTAATTCAGTGGAACTGACCACAGGTCTTTGTGCTCAAAAAACACCTTTTTCAAGAAATCATGACCCAGTTACTCAAGATAATGCAAGCGAGCAGTTCCACATAGGAACTACTTTTTTTTTTTGACACAACCATGTCCACCAACTTATCAGTTCTACACAAGACATTGTGAGATGCAAATAACAACGCTGTCATCCTCAGGTGAGCTGTAACGTTAGCTAGCTCAGTAGTGCTGGATGAGCTTGCAGTCTCGCAGATCAGAATCAGCAATACCATGTGTGCAACGATGCAGCTTGTGGTGGAGCTTGAGAGAAAGTTCCTACATGTAACTGCTGGCAACAAGATCTGTGGATTATCTTGAGGAGTTTTTTGAAAGTATATGTTTTGCCACGGGCAGCACGGTGGTGTAGTGGTTAGCGCTGTCGCCTCACAGCAAGAAGGTATCGGGTTCGATTCTTGGCCCGGGGCCTTTCTGTGTGGAGTTTGCATGTTCTCCCCATGTCTGCGTGGGTTTTCTCCGGGTACTCCGGCTTCCTCCCACCGTCCAAAAACATGCATGGGGATTAGGTTAATTGGCTAATTTAAATTGACCGTAGGTGTGAATGTCAGTGTGAGTGATTGTCTGTCTCTATGTGTCCTGTGATGAACTGGAGACTTGTCCAGGGTGTACCCTGCCTTCTACCCTAAGACAGCTGGGATAGGCTCCAGCCCCCCACGACCCTATGAGGATAAGCGGTAGCCACTCTGGGCATCATAAGCTGAAGCTGTAGCTTCATTATACTGGAGAGAGGGCAGACAAACAGAACCAGATGAAACTCTATTATCCATCACACCAAAACAATCTAGATTTCTGAAAAACAAAACAAGTAAGAAGTAATGAGAACTGAGTCCTTATCTGCAGCAATTATCTTCTTGAATGACAGACAGACAGACAGAGAGAGAGAGAGAGAGAGAGAGAGAGAGAGAGACAGAGAGAGAGACAGAGAGAGAACCGCAGCTTCAAAGTGTTTGCAAGTATCAAGTCACTAAAAAGAAAAGGATCAGCTGATTTCCACAACAGCCAAGCTCCTCCCCTCTACAACACACAGGCTCAGGCGTGTGAAAGGCATTAGCCTAGCATTAGCATTTCGCTGAGTGAGTGAGTGAGTAAGTGAATGATTGTCCTATGAGAGAAAGGGGGAAGCTGACAGGATGGCAGGGTTAATGCAGGTCAGAACAAGGAAGTGAAGGTTGTTTGCATACGGCAGCAAACATGGTGGCGTTGATGTACGGTATGGTTGGGTGAGCATCACCTACCTACAGGGCCAAAAAGCTCCGTCGCATACGGAATAAAATCTGACCACAAGCAAAAACACAAAAAAAAGAGAAGGGGAGGGGGGAGTAAAAATAAAGAAATCGGGGGTGAAACTGTAAACAATCCATGCAGCATTTCCACAGCACACAGTTGTTTTCTTTTCACTTGTGAACGTGTGTCAACAGGTGTTGGATTAACATGTTAAGCAGGTACAGATCAAAATAAAAGGTGTGACTTGCCACCAGATCCATTATGAATGTGTGTGTGTGGGCCAAACAATCAGGCATGTTAATTGAGGGGATCAGTGTGGGTGGATGAGGGATACAAGGTTGGTAAGGGGTAAGGGGTCAGGGGTCATGTGAGAGCTAGTCAGTGGTTACATGTGTTGTAAGGAGTGTAATGCATTCAATGAAAGGACATGGTATGACGTGACTCTCACCTTGAACCCTCTGCAGCTTGGTCCGCCCAAAAGCCATGGGCAGGTTAAGAGGGATGAAGTGCTCGTGATTGCATATTGTCATCAGAAAGTCAAACTTCATTTCGGTCAGTACCTGAAGCAAAAACATACAAACATATGAGTGCTTTGCATGCACACAATGCAAATTTCTGGCAACCTTGGTACATAAATACAGTACAGTTCTCCTCATTATTCAAATATAATCCTTGGTGCTGCAGACAGGGCCTCTCAGACAAAGCTGGCCTGAGTGACTGTGTTGGTTTCATTTGTTAGTCAAATGTGCTGCTGATACAGACAGAGCGGTCAAGCAGGGGGAACAGCACGTTTGTCTGTAATGTGTACATCAATTACACAAGAGACTGTTTTGTTATTGCCAAGAAAACATGTAGTAAGACAATCTATGATGCCCATGTCTATAATTCATTATAATCTGCTTCTAGAGCTGTATGATTACAGTTATCAACAGTCAGCTGTCTAAACAATAACCATGACACATGACATTTTCCAAGGTTCATAACTCCCACAGTTGTACTACATAGTTTTGCTATCTTTTTCTAATTCATTATAATCACTGTACAATACATTATGGTGTAATAATAATATTTTATAATAGAATTAAAAAAACATTGCATTTAACAAAGTGCATGATCAGTGAGTGACCAGCAATTATGAAGTGTTATGATACTTGACTTATGATGTGTTATAATTGGTATAAAACTCAATATTTATGAGTGCTTATAATTATAATTATACAGCCCTATAAGCAGGTTATAACACATTATAAGTATGTTTGTAATGTATTATAGATATGTGAGTCATAGAAAGTGCAGTCAGTTTACTATCAGAATAGAATAATTTTCCCATTGGGGAAAATTCACCTGCAAGTTACAGTAACAAAGAAACAATAAAAACAGCAATGAAATAAAAGAATAAGCAATAATAATCACAGTAATAACTATTTACAGTATGTACTAAATGGAAATGAAGAAAATATATATTTTAATGGCAAAGGAAATGTTAATTAAACACAATAAATAGATAAACAAAATTTATTGTAAGTTGTATTTTTACTATTTCTAATATGAATGTGACTTTTACGTTATGATGTATAGAAATAAATTAATTAAAATCAACAAAAAAAAAACACTTGTCTTCTTTTTCTCAGGGGCATTGGACCTTAGTGTGTGCAGGGTGTGCTGGTCCACTGAGTCAGAGCATGTACCTTGGGATCTTTGAGACCAAAATGACACATGTAGTGGTTGACCAGGCCGAAGGCAAAGCCCCTGTTCATGACGGTCAGGCACCTCTGAGGGGAGAAAGCATCAAGATGAACACTTCAAAACAGACACACAGTTGTGTTCTGGAAGGGAAATATTGAATTAAAATTAAAAGCAACGTAATAAGGGAAGAGAGAGCAAAGCAGCTCAAGACTGTTTATGAGTGAGTCCTCATCAAACAGCCTTTAGTAAGTTAAATCAGGTTCAGACCTTAATGAAATGGGCCAGGCTCAGATTGATGCAGCGAGCTTCCTCTAGGATTTCCATGTGGCGGATGGTGATGTGTGGCATGATGGATAACACCAGCGACTGGAGCGCCTGGTGGAAACTGTCCGGGAAGCGCTGGGCCCGTGGCATCTGACGACATGGTCGGGATAAATTTGTAGTGATAGATCGCTTGGTTTGATGGCATTGAATGTCAGAAACATTACAGAGACTATCAGTATGTAGATAAACTTGGAGGTATATATACAGTATATCTCAACAACAACGACAACAGCAGCATACAACTCCAGCCATCTCTATTTTATGCTTAACATCTGCCACTGCTGCTTACAACAACCCAGACTAAATGCAGACCTGTGGCATCAGAATGTGGAATATACACACAGCAATAAGTCACCAGTTCTTCCTTTGAGCATGTGCCCTTTGTTTAAGTGTGTTGATGTGCTTTGTAACATCATGTGGTAGGAGTTTGCTTGTGAGAGCTGTGCCAGATGTAGACATTTGAACTTTGGGGTGGCAGCGACTCACACAGCTAAACACACTGTGCTGCTCAATCTTCACAGTGCGAAGGAAGAAGAAATCCTTTTAATACCAACCTTTATGCGACTGCCTTCTTGCAGGTACTGAGCCATTGACTTGGCCATGGTTTCAAAGAAGAACCAGGAGTACTACACAAAGGGATAAAGAGGAAAGATGTGGGTATTTCCCAATATGCAAATGAGTCTTTCAATAACATGGATGCGGTCACACTACATGTAGAAGCTATTTTGAGGATATTACAGGTCCAGTGTGGTCCCTACTGACCAGTGCTGGTAGTACAGCTGAACTGATGCAGGAACTGTATGACAAAAAGCCGGAGCACACACCTTGAGCAGTTTGTTGCTGGTGTTGAAATCAGCTGTTTGCTTGAGGGTGGCTGTTACAGCAGTGGCCAGAACCTCATGGGTGGTCGCTGAGTTTCCTGACGGAGGGTTGTTGGTCACAAACACATACTACAAAAGAAGAAAAAAACCCTCTTAACTCTTAGGGGATTTTTTTTAAATTTTTTTAGTATCGTTCCTGCAGGTAGGTTACCTTAACGAAAGAGCGCAGGTAGTGTTCGAGGCCCTCCTCATGACATCTGGAGACTATATGTATGATCACACTGAAGACACCGAAGCAGAGCAGCGTTAAATGTCGAGAGCATTTTGATATATTTTGTAATATCAAAACAGCACAAAGGCCAACAAAGAACAACGGACCGCAGAGAGTTGACAGCGATTTCATGGGTTTCTTTGGTTGCTGCTGTGAGCACCCCAAATAGCTGCATCAGCACCGTCGGTAGGAAGTTGATGATTACATGAGTCTCCATGGCATGCAGGCACTATACAGCAGGAAGGAAGAAACAGAAAAAAGTCATTTGAACGTAGATTTCAACGAGCAACTATGTGAAAACTGTTATAGACAATACTCATAATATTAGTTGGGGTTTTTCAAGAAGGTTATTCTGAGGGCAAGTGACACTAGACTTAATATGTAAGGAACTTGATTTGAAAACAAAAAAGTTACACAGTTTAAATGTGAGAAAAGTGAAAAATCACCTCCAAGAAAATGTCTTAAATGTGGAAAATTGGACTGGAAAAATGCTGCACAAATTCTGTTTACCAGTTAATCAAAGCAAGCGGCAAAATGGCTACAAAATGGCTACAAAATGGCTACAGATACTATAGGCTTAGTGCTAGGCAAAGATGATGGAGGTAGACAGGAAGGAAAGCTGAACCACCACATTATCTGGAGTTGCCATATGAACTGATCCCGGCTCTAAAATGAGTGATTGTGCACTGCCTCACAGTATCTCACCTTCAGGTATTTGATAAGTTCTGCTGGGTTGCCCTCTGAAGTCGTCCTCATCAGCTGGCAGTGCTGGAAGAAGTTGTGTAGATGCAGGTCCTGGGAAGGAAACAGTACAACATTACTATCATCCACGCACGCACACACGCGCACACACACACACACACTTTATTACTAGATACCTTATCGGTAGCTTGGATTTCTAGAGTGGAGTTGTAAGGGGCAGCAGCTAACATATTTTCCCTAGCCAATATCAAACACACCAAACTATCCCTTTAATGCTTACTGTGCATGTCTGCGTGTAAAGAATGATTGAAAAACAGTGTTGTACCTGAGCATATATCGTTGACGCCACATGGGTCCTCACTTTGAACAGTGTCTTGGCATTTTCCACCCACTTGATATCTGGTTGGGACTGTCAAAGTAGTGTGAAGCATTTAGGTTACGTTAGCATCTTGAGTGAGCTATAACATGTGTGTTATCAACACACAATCAATACATTTGTTGACATTTAGCTTACAAGACTGAGTCAGAAAATTCAGCAATAGTTTGTTCGATGCCACGCCCTCTGCACATCTATTAGCTTATAGTTTAGATGCTTGTGCATTAGTGGGGTCACTGAGTCTTGGTTTAAAGGAACAGGACTGTACCTTCCTGGTGTCCTGACACAGGTATCCAGGAGGCAATGAAGCTGCTACAGGCAGCTGGAGCTCGACTGACTGCATCCTCCCTTCTTTTAGCAAAGGCATCCAGGAGTAACCCACTGGAACACATTTATCAGGAGAAAAAACATAACATTTTCATAACGTAACATGTAGTTTTCATTTCTTTCTAATATTGTTTTATTCAAGGACACACATAAATACGACTGTGTCCCAGCACACTCACCCAGTGACTCCACTCCCTCTCTCTTCTTGCTGCTAGCCTTGCTGCTGGACTCACAGCTGATATGGTAAAAGGTGAAGAGGATGTGGTGTTTCTCATGGACATGGACTGGCAGCTCAATTTTCACCTGTGAAAGAGGTCCATCAGATTAGATTAGATAAAACTTTATTGATCCTTTCAGACATGCCCTCTGGGAAATTAAAGAATCCATCATTGCCTCTTTTAACTATTAATTCACATTGTTTGTTTTGTAGTAAATTGTAGTTTTTAGACCCAAGAGATAATGTGTGTCCAGGTTGTATGGTGTATTGGGTGTCATTAGCGGTAAAAGAAATATCAAACTATGGAGCCAGGGAAGGTGGATAATATTTTAAAATGTAATTTAAGTGAAAATTATTTTTTTTTCCATCAGGGGGCAGCAACAGCAAAGAAATGCTGATCTTCCCACAGGAAGTGACAAGCAGAACCACTAAACAGATTTTCCACTGAATATAGATCTAGTAACCCATGAACTGCTTAAGAATGTCATGAATGAATTTCATGATTATCCAGTTTATGACATGAGTGTGAATCACCCAGTTAGGGTGTTCAATTGTCTCTATTAGGAAAATGTGCTTTAGAGGATAACAAAGATTATGTTAAGTTTCCATGATGTGACTGGAAGCTCGAGTGTGTGGAGGTAAATCCCAGTGAGCATGCGGGCGGATCTGGAGGAACTCTTAAAACCCTAATCCGTTTGATATCAGGACCATATGGACCCCCTCCGCTTTACCACTCTACCAATACCCTAACCGGGCCTCTCTCTTTTTTTTGACATTCACATTTTTTTTTGAGGTTTTACGTTTGAACAAAGAAGATACATACTTAATTATGCATTCCATTATAGTATTAGGTAGAAAAAGAAATACAGAAATACATGTGTTAAGTGAGAAACAAAAAAACAGAAGAAAAACAGTCAAGTTTATTAAATCCATTAACCAAGATAAAGTGCATATATTTGGATCAATCAATTTTTAAGCATTGTTCACTATGTCATACTGTGTGTATTTCTCCCATTTATCCATTAACACACTCTCTCTCATTCTAAGCCGATATGTCTTTTCTCAGTGGTGTAAACCTCTCTTACTATTTCTAGCCAATGAGTTGTAGTAGGTGGTTCAACCTTGCACCAGTTTCTTGTTATTGTTTTTTTACATCTAACCAATAATAATTTGGCTAAATAGCTATCTTTTTCTGGAACATAGTCATTCAAACCTCCAAAGTACATAACCAGACCTCTTTCTGAGCTCCTGGCTTGTGACTGACCAGTCTGGTGTGAGATCACAGCTCTACCCTGACTATGATTTATGGGATTATCTCAGTGCTGCCTGAGGAATGCAGCGACTGCCTCTGAACAAAAAATCTGGTTCCGTTTGAGAACAATAAAAATCAGAGGTTTTTTTCGCTGTTCCCTCTTTATATTTATCAATGTCAATATCAAAAACATTTACTTTGACAGAAAACAACAGATGGAAGTAGCGCCATGCCTGTAAGACAGCTGCTCTCTAATGTCTGATGATACTGAGGAAATCATCTCACCTCGTCATAGAACTCGGGGCTCTGATTGTGATGCAGGACGGCTGCATAGGTGCTGCTGGTGAAGAGTGAGTCTCCCGGCTTGCCGTAGATGCACTGGAAGGGAAGCAAAACACAAATCAGTCGTCAAACTGTATAGACGCCCTTTGATGGCAGGGCCACGGCGGTGAGTACATCTTCAGAAATCTGTGATTACTGACAATATTTGGAGAAAAGATGGGGTCAGTGTGCGAGCCCTTCATCTTTGAAGCACAAAGTAGATTAAACAAAGCTGAGCTGAGAAACCAGAGCAGAGAACCTGAAATTATCAAAAGCATGGCCTCTGACTAGACAAGAGGGGCCTCATGGTAAACTACACACATTTTCACTGTTTGCTTTAATTAAGCAACAGCATCCTGCCTCCTCAGCTGGCTGATGATGACAGAAAACTAACAAAGAGAACAATTACAGCACTTTGACTCCACGTGGAATGACACAAATATCCATACATAACGCCGTCAGCAGATGTAAATGTGGGATTTTCTTTGCTTTTTAATAAAAGTGCTCTGAAACCAAAGCTCTGTGTGAAACATAGACCTGTGTTGCAAGGTCGTGCTTGACCAGGTTGGGATATTTCTAACGAGGGGTGACAAAAGGGAAGAAAAACACTTCAGACCTGTTCAGATGGCTGATTCTGTAATATGATTAGGATGGAACAGTAGTCTTCTCTAATGACCAGTAATGAGCAGTTCTGGCCTGAGGAAGAAAAGATTTCTGGAGCCAACTGATTGAAATTAAGACTGATTAAAGTCTGGATCAGAAAAAAAAGATACAGGAGGACTGGATGAGCACGGAGGGTGGGAGAGACTTAGAGAGAGGACAGGGTTCAAATTGTCACGCTCAGTCTGGGAAGAAGCAGGAGGAGGAGGGAGGACACAGATTTCAGCAAAAGATGTGTTGCTGCACTCACGAGGTACAATAGGACTGCAGTGGTGTTCAGTAAACCACCATGGAACAGGCACCCTGACAGCAGCTCCACATTTAAGGGGATGATGGGAATCCTGATTACATGAATCATGATGAGGGTCCAGGAATGGCTAGAGGAACTGCCTCAGATCTTATCTGTCAGAAAGGATGTGCTGTTCATACTGGTACCGTACCACACAGGATAAAAAATAAAGTGGCAGAGCCTCAGGTAAATGAATCAAACCTGAGCTCATGACTGTAGGCAGTTATTTATGACAATGATAAAAGTTTAGAGGCAGCAGGTATTCAGAGTCATTTCTATTCACAGCCATGGGATATCCCATCTTCAACTTTCCTCTCTGTCAGATTTGTGTCTTACACAAAACCTCTGATTGAAATCTGAGAGGTGTGCTCCTGCCTCACTGTGATTCAAGTGCTGGTTGGGGCCAGACTGCACAGTATCTGAGGTACAACACGCATGACTGACTTAATCAAAGGCATCCAGTGCAAATGTTTTGACGGCTGAAGTGAAAAGAATTTTGTGCTCTCCTCCCTCCCGCTGGAGAAACGAAAAGAAAACAATTGGCGGTACTTTGGTGACTGTTTTCCAGCCGCAGATATTTGACATGTGTGGCCAGAGAGGAATAGCGAGGAAGAGGAGAGAGAAAAAGAGTGACCATTCATTATCTCCTCCTGCCAGCCATAATAACCAGCTTCTGTAAGCTTTTCCCTCTCCTTCGCTGGCCTCTCAGCTGGACTCTGACTTCCACTTTGTGAGAAGCAATAAAAAAAAGACATGTTCCATCATGTTTGAGGGTTCTGCCATTGATCAAATCTTTGAGACCTTTACACGTCTGTGCTTCTTTCACCTCCACCCCCAAACATCTACCTTGTCTTCTATCTTCTACTTTATTTTGTATGATGCTGCCGTTGACAGAAATAGCAACATATCGTGCAGTCCTCTCACTGCTGTCACCGTATTAACTCCTTGTTCATGATTATCATCTTTGTATTAAAACACTTTAGAAGCCTACATTACATAAGGAGAAGGACTCATCATCACAAAAAAGCCTAAAAGGCAATTAAAAAGACAATGGGGTCGGCAAATTAACAAAACAAGGGTAAACATCGGGGTCGCCTTTCCCAGGTGGAAAGCGCTCATTACTGAGAAAGATTTCCAAAGGGACGCTGAACTTGCCTGCTTTCTTCTCAACGGCTAAGTCAGTGTTACTGTGTAAATTAAAATGTCTCATTGCTTGGTTGTGTAATTCATTACGTTTAAAGCATAAAACTCATTGGTGGATCGTAACGTCGGCATACAGTATGTCTGATTGAGTAAGCTAAGGCCTACTACCTGCTCACACAAATGATTCTATGCAGTTTGAAATAACCTGTCTCATCACCCGAACGAAAACTCGATGAATTGGTGTTTGAAAACATATTGTTGTCAACAGCCTCGTGAATCTCGTTTTTCGACCCATTCCGGCTACCGTAGTTCCAACCATGATGCAATGTGCAGTAAAAAAAAAAAAAACACCTGGCGCTAGAGAGCGAGCGAATGGAATATCAACTTTAACCACCAGATGGGAGAGAAAAAAATACATAGTGTCCGTTTAAGAAAAAGAATCAGTGATTTCAAGAATAATATTGACGTACAAAGAAAGCTGTTCATCAAATTGTACAAAAAAACAATATAAATAATGCATTGTTGATGACTATGATTATACTCCTAAATCATAGAGCATCATCAACACTTACAGTTTATACGGTTACAACTCACCTTCAAAGGGGTTGAACCTTCCTCATCTGAGTCTCTGAACTGGATGCAGACTGCAATATTTCTAGCCTGGTGTGGAGGAAACACTAGTCAGTCATTGCCCACAGCAGAGCAAATATCAGTGAGAGTGAAAGTGATCCAAGTCAAGTCAGCAATGTGTGGTTCAAACAGTGCAGAGATAAAGTAAATCACTGTTGAAAGGTTTCAGTCATTCCCACATCTTCACTCTTAAAAGGAAATGTCGATACGCAGCTTTTCAACCTAATCTCTATCTACCTGAGGATATACGGCCATAGAGATGCCATTTTTCACATTTTACTCAATGAAGTATGTATTTCTTTTGCCCAGAATACAGTTGCTGATTGTTGGAATGGTGGAAAGATGGACTAATGGTTTTGGTGAGTTTTATTCGGATTATGTCCAGTCTGACTGAAGTGTGTCATTAAGCTTAGTTCAATATAATAGAGAAGCCTGAGAATTCATGCAGTGTTTGTGTCCATTTTTCTGTTTAGTTGTAATTTAAGCAGTTAAATATTCTTAATTGACGATGGCGTCATTGTGAGTCACACACCTTGGTGAAGGTCTTCTGGTTGTCGTATTTGAGCTGCAGAGGGAAGATGTACAGTTGGTTCTTGTAGGTGGTGAAGGGGTAGTTGTACTTGGCCTCCTCTGGGAGAAACTCCTCGACCTCCACTGACACCCGCTCACAGCCATCCTCGAAGGGCTTGACGGGAATGTAAGAGGAAGTCACTGTATCTGGAGGAAAGAGCACAATAGTTAGGGAACCAAAACTCCACCGGTGTGTTCCCATTTCTTGTCCCTTAAGTCAGTCAGTACATTTGTGAGCTAAGTACAATGAAAATATGCAAGCTGCTTGTCAGTACAAACACACATACTGATTACAGACAATGACTTTGATTCATTTAAATTTTGTGTGCAAGAAACCAGGAAAACAGCATGCCTCAAAAAATGCAGTGTTGAAGCCAGGACTAGATTGAAAGCCTGTTATAATAGAACACATGATTTATGCTGTAATGGCAGTAAAGTGTCTGTTTCAGCTCCACAATTTATTATTGACTTATTATAGGAGCTGAGGTTGAACTTCCACACCTTGCCAATCCGCATTAAGCAAATGACTATCCAAGATAAGTGAAAAATCAAGAAGCCAAAAATTATCCCTCGTGAGATTGTTAATGATGATTAATGTAGGGCGTCATGGTTTATCCTTAATTATGTCTAACACATTATGCTCCATGTGGGTAAAATCCATGCTTCCCCTTTCCTTTGTGAGCCCACAGCTGACTTTGATTCACTGACAGTCTTCAGCTGTCAACTCATCTCTTCACTTTGATTTATTTCTACTCTTCTATTGTATTTTTTGCAATCTAGGCACAGGAATCTTTAGTTAAAGTTTGTTTTGTGTTATGAGGGAACCACAGGTTTGGTCTTTGCACTGTCAGCAAAAGGAGAAAGCATGACAGGTGCTTCATACTGTATCCACAGTATATTGTGCAGATCGTGTGTTTTCAAGGTTAAGACTCAACTTCACTGAAACAAATGTTCAGAAAAGGGGAGTGATCAGAAACAACAACATACTTGAGAAGTCAGGTGGGACACATTCAATGGTGACATTCAGCTGCCCTGGGATGATCTGAAGCTTGCTCTTCTCAGGTCTGGCAAGGAGAAAGATATTCAAAACAAGATGCAATAAATTCTGAATAATGGACCTTTCTACATAAATAAGTTATGTATTTATGGGACGACCTCCAAATTTCTACTTTAAAAAGGGGGTGAGTGATTTGAGCCACAGCACTGAAACTCTGGCTAAAATAGCAGAAGAGTGCTGATGACTCACTTCCTGATGTCGGCCAGCAGCTTGATGATGTCGTCAGTGGAGACTTTGCTGCTGTCCTGGCGGTAGAGAGGAGAAAACTTCCCATCCATGTCCAGGCTGCCCTGAGCGTCTTTGAACACCTGCCTGAAAACACATTATTAGACAATGTGTGACACTTATGCTTACAAATTAATCAACTTTATGGTTTTAAAACCCAATGAACTCTCGTATCACAAAGATATGTTTTAAACATTTGCATTAGGCTGTTCCAACAATGAATCCAAACAGATCCATTACTGGGTAATATTTTAACTCAGGGGTTTATTCCTGTCTTACTTGGCAGCCCATGCAAATGGCATCCTGTACTGGCCCAGGCGTTGGCATGTCTGCTTGGCAGCTTTGAGCACCTTCTGAGCGGTCTGTGGAGACACGGTGAGCACACAAACAAAACAGAAGAGAAAAGGCAACGTTAAACTGGAGCGCTAACTGCATGTTGCCTTTAAATGAGGTGAAAAGCAACAGGGGCCGGTGGACCTTGTTGATGTCGGAGGTCTTGATGTACGGCTCAGCGCAGTGCGTGATGCCGTTCTGTAACACCTTCTCTACACGAGCCACCAGGAAGATATCTGCATGAGGGTTGGTCACAGAAAAGATACCCTGGAGGAGACAGAGGGAAATGGAGCAAGGAGACAAATTAGAGCGTGAGTTCCCTTACAACCCTCCACTTCATCAAAACTGCTAAGATACTCAAACAAACAGACAATCGTCATCAGCAAACTTGAAATGTCTTTTCAAGCTTGAATGCACTCACTGCGGCTCTAAAAGGCAAGTGCAGGGGAAGTGGCTGCCGTTAGCTGAGGTTATACAGGAAAACCACATGGGGCTGAAATCTATTCTTGGTCTGTGAGATGAGGCCACCTTCATGCTTGTAGTGCCATTCACACAAACAAACAATCTAGAGGGAACAAAAATTTGATTTGGCTGCTCATATTAATATATGAGCTCATATAGGAATGATTATGTATATGTAAATGTTAAAAATCTAGACAGAGATTAGACGATATCACAAGCTGCACATTAATAATACACATCTTTGAAGACACTAGTGCAACACTGGTTACTTTCCAAGTCATAAGCCTATCCGTCTTCTGTCCTCATTCACTGATCGTCATT
Organism: Synanceia verrucosa; assembly: GCA_029721515.1. NCBI lineage: Eukaryota > Metazoa > Chordata > Actinopteri > Perciformes > Synanceiidae > Synanceia > Synanceia verrucosa. The sequence goes on along the minus strand of CM056569.1, from coordinate 14,524,537 downwards.
ATTTTAACACAACCACACACAGCGTGCTTCTGGTTCCCATCTTTGACATTATGATTTGTTGCCATACATTTTGCACAAGGTGGGGGGAACAAAGCTCAACATTTTGACTCAAATATCTCGCAAACAGCTCCACATCTCACCAAATGCTGGTTTGTAGCTGGAGGAGAGAACTCCTTACCATTCACACTCAGAGAAATGTAATGGATTTGTGAATTATGTAATGAACTGGAAAAGAAGCTGCAGCCTACTGAGTGCTGCTGATGCAGCAGAGAGATATAAGAAGTGGAGGCTCTGTCCTTGGACCACACCCAAAGCACCTAAATTATACCATGGTCTGCAGAGCTATAATAGCACACTAATCACAGAGGTACCGCCTGCTCTGTTTAAATGCATGTGTTTGTGTGTGTGCGTTCTACTGGTGTAGAACTTTCACAGATGTTGGCTGGCAGAGTGTAACATCTGTCCTGCTACTGGTTGCTGCATTCAACATTATAAATACTGTTTCTGAGTGGGGCAGCAGGGTGGTGTAGTGGTTAAAATAGAATAGTTTTTTTATTCATCCCCCATTGGGTGAAATTCAACCGCCTGAAATTCACCTGCACTGTCGCCTCACAGCAAGAAGGTACCGGGTTTGATTTCCGGCCCGGGGCCTTTCTGTGTGGAGTTTGCATGTTCTCCTCATGTCTGTGTGGGTTCTCTCCGGGTACTCCGGCTTCCTCCCACCATCCAAAAACATGCATGGGGATTAGGTTAATTGGCTAATTTAAATTGACCGTAGGTGTGAATGTGAGTGGTTGTCTGTCTCTATGTGTCCTGTGATGAACTGGAGACTTGTCCAGGGTGTACCCTGCCTTTCACCCTAAGACAGCTGGGATAGGTTAGTTGAGGTAAACTGAGGTCTTGTGGAGCCTTTCAGTGTTTTCAAAAGCTGGATGTGGAACAGGCAACAATGGAGAATTCAATATGGAAAACACTATCATCCTGTATTTGGATGGAGAGCTCATTACAGTGTAGGTCCTCTGACTCAAAGGGAAAACAGGGAATCCGTCATGTGATCTTGGATCTCTTGTCCCACCCAGGCCAGCTGCAGGCAGATGGGAACGCTGAGAAAACGTAGGGTGTGAATAGTGTTCCACTAGTGATGGTGACTTTGTAAATCCTGAGTGTGTTTCTGTGTCATAAGCCTGTCATGAACTGAAGGGTCTTTTGAGGAGTCATTGCACAGAGGGGATTCTTTTATATATGACCCCATAATATGGGCTGAAGTAGTCAATTTATTGGAGTCTTTGGTTGGGGAGGGAGGTAAAAATGTATATACTTTACAGTTCTTGTTTAGATTCATTATTCCTCTTTTGTTATAAATTATCTTAAGCTGCATTTCTTAAGTGGAGGGATATTTTTGGTTGGTTTAATGTTTTTGAAGCAGCTTTCAGAGAAGTGTCATAAATTAAGAACACAATATGAACAAAGTACAAGAAACCACCCCAAAATAGTAAGATGTTAGAGCTGCCAAAACTCTGTCTCATGATCTGAGTCCATGTGACGTTTGTTTATAATTGTACAAAGAAATACAACACAGCAAACTTCTCTGGTATTATTTAGTCTGATTTCAACTGACTATCTAAATACTAAATATGTTTAAATAACTTAGATTAGCAAACTCAAAGATATTTAAAGAAATATCTGTTGTTTATCACAGAAAAATGTAACACAATGGTGGCTGAATGCTTGGGCCACCTTGCATAGCATTATGACTTTAAAAGTTTACGTCATCTTCATCACTTTTCGAATCTTGTTTCAATCAACTCTGCCAACCAGTTCTATTCCTGGTGTATGTGTGTTTTCAGTGTAACTTGAATATGTTTTTCTCTAACACTGTAACCCCTCAGGTCACTGGCACACTGTTATTAACACCTTGGTCTGCATGGATGACTCAACAATGATTCAGGTTCACCACCAGTGCATCATTTTAGCTTTAGTTATTGAGTTTCTACCTGTGTAGGGAAACGCAGCAGCGCCTCTGACACCCTCTGAAGAGCTGGTAGGCCGTTCCCTTTGGCTGAGTCTCCGTTCACCATTGCTCCACCTCCCCCTCCTCCCTCCCTGGCTCCTCCTCCTCCACCCTCCAAGTCCGATGAAGGAGAGAGCTGGCCCGAGGCATCGGTCAGCATCTCCCTGACGCAAGCCGGGTTGAGGTCAACATGGAAGTCGGCCGAGATTTTACAGCTCTTAGAGACATCAAAGAGAGCGAGGCTGATGAAGAATGGTTCCACCTGGGGTTCAGAGAGAGATGGTTACGGGTTTTTCACATTTTAAATACAATGTATGGATGCATTAAATTGTTTCAGTGTGTACAAATCCATTTTTAGAAACACTTGTTGTACAACAAATTGAGCCAAGGTATCTCAGCATAAACAGAATATCCCTCCTAGTTTGGCATCAAACATTGCCTCTACAGTAGTGCCACTCACATTTTTTTTGAATGACTGTGCACTTTTGCCAGAATGGATGATTCCTGCATGATGGACAAGCCTAACTCCATCCAATAAACATTAAAAGTATCAGAAGCTGTGGAAGGAAAGGAAGGAAGGAGAATGGGGAGGAATGAGGGAGCATGCCGCCTCCAAACCACAAATATGAGTCGGTTCAGTTCAGCCTCTCTAATGCACCAGCAAGCAGCGTCAATGTTTTATGACTAGAGCAATCCACTCTGACAATGGTGGTGCTTCCTCGCGCCCCAAAATGCTGTCTCATGCTGGTAGGAGCACCTCACATATAGCACACTGAAGACATTTCCACCTTTCATCAGACTGACTTCTTGCATAAGTCTTACGTGAAGCAACAATGTTTTACGCTCAGGTGATTCTAGCTTAAAAGAACATAGAAAGTAATGATTTTATCATAAACTAAATGTAATGCTGCAATATACAGTATTTTGGCCTGGATCCTTCCTTTGCTTCTGGACCAGCATGAATTATGAAGGTGCATAATGTGGAGCAGCACTGCAGAGGACAAGGATGGTGGAGTTGTGTGGTGTTAAAAGAAAGACTGTGAGTTGTGAATATATGCTTATGTGCAAACAAAGTCACGACGGAGGTATTTTCACAAATATTACTTTTTGATTACTTTTTGTGATCACATTTAAGCAGTTAGGTCTTTTAGGTCTGGATGCAATGTACCAATTTATTACACTGAATTATATATATATTCATTTGACTATAGGGTATTATGGTCATCTAATTTAGGTTAAAGTTCACCATTAGAAAGAGAGAATAATTGAAAGTAGGAAAGGTATTATTACAGTCATATAAGCAGAGTACAATCTCTCCTGTGGAAATAAGACGTACATTGGTGAGGACGCCGTCCCCCTTCTCATTAACGCAGCCCTGGAGGCTGAAGGTCAGGTCATGGCAGCTGACCACAATACGGCGACCAAAACGCTCCTCAAATGGCTTCACATCTGGCTCGATGCCTGAGAAGTCCAGCCTCTGGATATTTGACAGAAGACAGGAGAAAGAAGAAGGGAAGCATGAGGTGGGAGATAAAACAAAGAGAAGGGAAAGATTGATCCAGTGGACACCAGCGAAACAAGGAAGAGTACAAAGGAGAAGGAAACAGTAGATATGGTGGAAAGGGGAAGAGAGATCAAAAAGTCTGAATCAGTGGTGAAATAAATAAATCATGGGATAACCAAGTGTTAAAAGGAGCATCTTGCACACCTGTGTCTCAGGGTCCAGAGAGAAAAGCTTTTGTCTGCCTTCATTCCTGTTGATCTTATTGAGCTGGTCGGTCTCCCTGGCGTACTACAGACAGGAAGAACAGAATGACAATAAACGTATCATGTGTTAATGTTAACATTGTAAGCTCTATTGTAGACACAATAATTCAGCAGATTGAATTGTTAGTAAACCAGCACAAATACAGATCTGTATTTGTGCTGGTTTACCAGCAGTTCAATTCTAGCAGACACAGACAAAAGGAGAGGATGGAGACAAACATATCAAACCCCTCAGGTCACCATTAAGAGCCCTGATCCATCTCCTTCCCCACTCCACCTCCTCCTCCACCTTTTTCCTGTTCTCACTGTCCAGCCTGCAGACAAAGTCAAGTGATCTTGTGCGTGGTGATGAGAGGAAAAGCTGTGCTGGAGTCGCCCAGAGCAAACAGCAGTGAAACAGCAACACAGAGGGCTTTGTTGTCTGTGTGTAGCTCTGGGTTTGTAGACATATTAAAAAACAGCACTGTCTCTGTAGAATAAACACTGCTGTTTTCAGGCTGAGAGAACTTCACTCAAACACAACAAAAGAGAGAGTCCAACAAAAGCGCTGCTCTTCGATCATGTATAGATCTGTAAAGAACGGAGTGTAAATGTGTTCTAGTACAAAAGCTTATCTTGCTGTCAATAAAGGAGGCAGCTTTTGTCTTCACAAATAAAACATAATTAGAAAAGACAATATGAGAATAAAATGCCCATTACAATAACTACCAAGTCAAATATAAAAAATGTAGGGCTGTTTTTTTTAAAATCTAAAGTCTCTAATGAGGTTTTCAAATGAAGTTTTTAATGTCTGCTGCCTAATGTCATCACCCTAAAAAATAGAAATAATAGATTTTTATTTTTAATGTGCTCATATAAATGTAATTTATAGAATATTTTCTAACACAAAAACACTATCTATCCATCTATCTATCTATCTATCTATATAAAATGAATTAACCATCCAGCTCCAGTTCATACCTTCATAAGTTCAGGGTGTAAGCTCCTGCCCAGGCTCTCCAGCAGGCTCTCACCTTTCCCTTGGCTGGTGCTGTCCTCATCTGAATGGAGAGTGATCACACATCAGTAAAGATCATCAGAATGCACAGACAGTCGAACAATAAACCCTGATGTGCTCACTTAGCGTTTCATTACAAGGCTTCCTAAAGGCTGTCTGCAAGTTGTGTTTCCCAGACGGAAAAACTAATATCTTACTGGACAAATTAAAAAGAGGCTATTCACTACTGTGCTGACTCCCAGGTGACGGATGATGAACTGAGTGAACCCAAACCTCTCCATCATTCTGGACGTCCTCCCGGTCCCTCATCAGCATCTCTGACCAAGATAGGCCTATTGGATTTCACTAGAACATTCTGTAGACAGTATTTTATTGTATATAAGAAAAAGGGCCCTCAGATGTTGGCAGGACATACTCAAACTGCATAAATCCTTCCACAGCTCAGGATGAGCAATGAGTTCAACAATTCACCAGTAAAATTGCCCCTAAACAAACACACACATTTAGGAGTGAAACTAAAGAGTGAAAAGAACAAATATTAGCAGCTGAAAGCTTTGAGTTTCTTGTTGAATATACACAAATAGCTAATCAGCCAATCACATGGCCTCAACTCAATGCATTTCAGCATTTCAAACTTGAAGAAGAACAAAGCATCAGAAACTGCTGGGATTTTCACTGCAACCCTTTCTAGGGTTTACAGAGAATGGTCCAGAAAAGAGAAAATATCCAGTGAGCGGCAGTTGTGTGGCCACGTTGATGTGAAAGGTCACAGGAGAATGGGCAGACTGGTTGGAGATGATAGAAAGACAACAGGAACTCAAATAACCACTGGTTCCAACCAAAGAATGCAGAATAGCATCTGTGAAGCTTTACACTGAACTTTGAAGGTGATGGACTACAGCAGCCGAAGAGCACACCTGGACCCACTCCTGTCAGCTAACAACAGGAAACTGAGGCTACCACAACTGGACAACAGAAGATGGAGAAACGTTACCTGGTCTGATGAGTCTCTATTTCAGCTGAACATTGAGATAACAGGGTCAGAGTTTGGAGTAAACACCTTGTATCAACAGTTCAGGCTGCTGTTGGTGTAATGGTGGGGGATATTTTCTTGGCTCACTTTGGGCCCCTTAGTACCAACTGAGCGTGTTAAAAATGCTGCAGCCTATTTAGTAGACCTGTGTGATGTCAATCCTATCGTGACCAAAAGCTGTGAGGAATGTTTCCCACACCTTGCTGAAAGTATGACGTAAAGAATGAAGGCAGTTCTTAGGGCAAAAGGGGTCCAACCTTTTACTAGCAAGGTGTACCTAATAAAGTGGCCAGTGAGAGTATGTCAGAAGAATGTAGAGCTGGCAGTGAAAGCTTCTTTCTCTCTCTACTGGTGACAACTATATGCATATTATTAGGTATATTTATTTCCTGTGTACTGTTGTTATATGGAAACCATTAAAATGTCATAACACATGGATCAGACTACTTATTTTCGGTTTTGGACTCCCTCCACTGGAGGAGAGGGATTACTCGCTACCACTAAAACAGGCTCAGAGGTCCTGCTATGCTATTATTATGATCATAGCTAAATGGACTGTGACTGGACAGTAACCTTTCAATAAGAATGTAAATAATAGGTTGACTGAAAGATGATCTGGACATGTATATTCCCAAGCATGTTCAGAAGCAGTAACTCACCCAGGACACAGTCTAGTGTCTCTGTCCCATTCCTCCTATCCTGGCTGGTCTCAATGCTGCTCTGCAGAGCTTGTTTCAGTGTGATCACCCACTCCTCCATCTCTGCTTCGCTGTCTGCTGCCAGGAAGTGGCTGTAGCGGTCTTGCATTTTCAGCTCGAAGCCATTGCGGCGCATTTTAGGGCTCTGAAGTGAGGGAGAATGATTGGATTTTATATACTTTAAATTGTGCCTTCTTCTTCAAACAATACAGAAAAAGCAATGGATTAAAGCTAATTGGCTGTATTCTGGTAATAAAAGGAGTGATATAGTTTGGGGCAATGCAACAGAATTTCAATGGAGGTTAACATCATTTCAGTCCAAAATCAAAAATAGTGTTATATTCCTGTGAATAGAACGAAATTAGCTCCAACTCGGTGCTCAGCAAATTTACAGACAAAAACAGTAGTATATAACATTAATAGTTAACATAAAAATATATTTTGTGAACTTGTGTATTTTGTATTTTAACAACTTGTAACAAGTACATCTATAATGTGTTTTGTGCTTGCAAAGAGCTTCAGATGGATTCAAACAAACAAGATCCTCACTAAAGACGGCTTTGGCTGTAAACTGGTACATTTTTCTGTGAAAGTTACACAAACACTGCTGTCTTTCAGATGCAAAACATACTTCACATGTCAAACAACACCACTCCACAAGCTTCCACATTAAACCCACTAGCCAGCATGAGTCACCTCACTCTTCCCATTCATCTTCTGAATGCGTTCATCAAGCTAAAAGCTTCCAGGCAGGCTCTCCAGTCAGTGCTGACCTGAATGAGGTACCAGCCTGTGCCATGAGCCAACAGCAGGCCGCCCCTCATAATCTGCTAGAACAAGACTTTTCTGCCCAAGTCAGAGGAATGCAATAAATATATCCAATCAAAGCGATTAAAAGACCCTGGAGCTCGGCAAGACAAGGAAACCACATACTTTCACAAGGAAGTAGGCACAGAGGGAAATACACCAAAAGGAGTGAGGAAGAGAAAGCAATTAAACATGCAGCTTGGTTTACTGAATTCTAAAAGGGAAACTTTTTTTTTTTTTTAAATGGGGTTGTATGAGGTACTTATCCACTGCAGCAAAACACATTAAAATATCAATATCAGTTATTTAGGCTATATTTGGAATATTTTCACTGCTGAAGCAGGGTAGAAGCAGCTAAATTATAATAATGAGTATTATTGTTTTATCAGTGTAGTCTGGTGGTTTCAGTTCATGGTGAAAAGGGCTGCCTGATGGCAAGGTAAAGCTGTGAAAACATTCAAAATATACACTGATAAACTGATTTTAATTTTTTAGGTGGGCCTTTCGTTTTGCTGGTGAAAATATCTTTTCCTGCTGTAAAAAAGCTTGCTGTTGCTACTATTGCAGAGTGCTCAACTGTGAACTTGACTTATTTCCAGCCCTAGATACCTGAACAACATCTATGCAGGAGTCCAGGTAGATGGATCCTTTGGTGTCCTTGCAGTTCTTCTCATCCTTGTAGGAGTTGAGGATATAGGAGCCGTCAGGGAGCTGAGACAAGTAGAAGTACCTCCTTTTGAACACCTGAAATTCACAGCAGTAGAAAGCAAGTCACAAGATTATTTAACATGTTCTGAGCAACTTCAACAGATAAACTAAAATGTCCCTGTGTGTGTGTGTGTGTGTGTGTGTGTGTGTGTGTGTGTGCGCGCGTGTGGAGCTAATTACTGATTATAATATACAGTATGTTTAAGCCATATTAGATTAAAACTGAAACCTACATTTTGCTGTTGTTGTTTCATCTGTTTCTGTTATGTTGCATGAATACAAACAAGACGTCTGGTGGTGACTCACCCTCATGGAGACAGACAGGCTGCTGTTGATGTTGGCTTTCTGAAGCCAGCCCTGCTTCATGATGCCTCCCCTCTGGGAGCACAGCGATGATGTGTCCTGATAAACATGAGCACAGAAAATCAGTGTAGACACGCTTTATCATGCAGGTTCAGTTTAAAGGTTCTTATAATTTAAAGGGATAGTTTGGGTTGTATAAGGTTCTTCTTCATAGTTTCTGTATTACCAGCAGCAGATGATGGTCAGTTAATGTGTGTTATTGTATAACTTTGAATTCAAACAAACATTTTAAAATACTACACAACGCAGTACATTACTTTGCTCCGGCACTAGCACTCCTGCCTGTTTCTCCAAACTGGAGCTATGTGCTCGTCACTATGCTTGTAGACAGTATGCTGTATACAGGTTAAAGGTATAGATGGTAATCTTGGAGAGCTAGCAAGTTTGAAAGTGGCACTTCCTCTGAGCTCCACTCCAAGTCAGCACTCTGTCCAAAGCCACGCCCCTCTCCTGCTAACTCTGTGGCCCAATCCCAAACCGCTCCCTAAACACTAGCCCTTCACAGCGAGTGCGGTTCCAAATGAAGTCACACTCGCAGCTGTGGAGGGCACTATAACTGAAGGGTGGGGGTAAAAATAAGATGAGCAGGTATGGGACACCCTCGTCATGCCACCGGAAAAGGGAAGCCACTGTCGCCATGGCAACAGAAAGATGCCTCTTGTACAGGAGGAGCTACATTATACCTCAAATCATTTTAAGTCATTCCACAAGTCTTTCAACTTCAGCACAATGTCACATTTCCAATCAAACCAATGAAGCCAGATGAATTTTGCAGCCAGTTGTTCTCACATTTTGATGTGCCAGGGCTACAAAAGCAAACCAAACGTCAGCAGAGGAAGATTTGTTAGTTTTGTCTTTTTTTAGCTTTCCAAATCACGCCTTTAGTTTTATTTTCTTTCAGTGTGACAAAGGTGTGAGGGACATACTGCACATCATGCAGAACTTAAATTTCTATGTTGTTTCCTCCGTCATTTTTTGCAGTCGCACTTCCAGCTAAAGCTGTCATAAGTGTGCATCGATGCAGACTCGCTATTTAAGGTCTCAGTGAGTTGAGTTTTTACAGTCCTGCAGCTGCCACAGAGGTCTGATTCTTTTCCTTCCTTTTTCTGAACACATAATGTATTGACTGCTCTCAGGGTGGAAGGACCATTTCACCCAAGTAGAACAAAAAGTGCCTCTGAACAGGAGTACCAAGTATAGCTTCCATGTTTTTGACATTAATGTTCAGTGCTGTATTGTATACCACAGATAACATAGTTCATTCAGTTAAAAAAAATGAATCACACTCTGAACTGCAAAATCAATTTATCAGAGGAATTTTGTTGGTTTCCCATAAAAGGGTTCATCATAACTCAACCTCACTGCAACATTTCCATCTCATAACTACCATGGGACTGTTCAGCACCAGCACCACAACACAAACATCCATCACAAGGGAACGGTCTCTCTTTCTCTTAGATACAAACACACACACATTCTTAGGAGTAATGCATCCAGCCACTTGGAGAAATTTACCATGCTGCTTGGCTCTACTTAACTTAATGTGCCTCTGGAACGTGACACACACATTGTGGTTTTGAGTGAAAGAGGTTAAGGTGTGTGGATGTGCTTGCACAATTGAAATGAGCCTAATCATGTTGTAGAGCCATTTTGTCCTCCAACCAAGTGTCCCCTTTCTCTCTCCAGCTTTGTCCTATAATCTAATTGGCTAGCTGTTCTCCACCCACAGTGTGCTCACATCCACACTTCCCTCATGCATACAGCGACAGGGCAGCCGATCACCATGCATACAAACCTCGCCACACCCTACCTCGTATCTAGTAGCCTACTTAGCATTGTCATCTAATGCCTCATGTGCCTGGCTGCATTATTACTGATTTATTGTTATGACCTGTGGATGGATATAACAGGTTATATGAAGGACATAGAGTAGCAAACATATCTACAAGCAAATACAAAAGTAATACGTCATGACTGTTTGTCGTGACAGTGCACAATTTCTCTTTTTATTCTTGCTGCTAGCCTATGCCATCACAGCCAGAAATATTAATGCAGAGATAGCAGCATAGCCCATCTTAAGATGTAATGGAGCCTTCTTCTCTCTGCCTGGCTACAGCAAGAGCATTTATTTTCCTTCAATTAAATCCACTCTCTGTCTAAGTTTATCCACATCCGGCTCGAGGGTAGGGGGAGGAGGATCGATGAGGGCTATTTATAGGATGTATATAAGGCTGCTGTCTTCACTGCCCCATGCTCAGTCTCTGAGGGGTCATACTGCTGGGTGGACTGAAGGACTGACACACCATAAGTCATAGGAAGTGTTTCAGCATGACTGCCAGCTCAGTGCAAGGGCTCGCTGGGCATGGCTTTTGCTCATATTTTCAGGATATGCAGCCAAATTTTTGTCTGATCCCCATGATTACAAAGAGATTAAAAGGGTGGTTTTAATTTCCAAGCAAATGATTTACGGCACATCGCTAAAAGCTGTGCATATATATGCATTGATGCAATCTGTCCATAAAGGGCTCAGCGGTCAATAGCCAACCACTCATCCTCACTGCAGTGATCAATGTCTGTGTGATCTAACAGTGCTCAGGGCCCCTCCACTCACCTCGTCTTTGGCGTCTTCGTCGATCTCAAACACGTGAGTTGGCAGCTTATCTGTCTTCAGGCCTTTGCTTTGGAAAGACGGAAAGTGAGTGAGGGTCAGCAGCAGTCTTCAATAAATCAGCCTCCAACCACTACTGTAGTCAAGTCAAGTCAAGTTTATTTGTATAGCCCAATATCACAAATTATGAATTTGCCCCATTGGGCTTTACAATCTGTACAGGATATGACACCCTCTGTCCTTTACAAATGACCCTCACATCGACTAAGGAAAAACTCCCCCAAAAAAAACCTTTTAACAGGAAAAAAGAAACGGAAGAAACCTCAGGAAGAGCAACAGAGGAGGGATCCCTCTTCCAGGATGGACAGACGTGCAATAGATGCCATGTGTACAGAATAACAACAATGAAAACACATTAACACTACATACATACTGTCTGTTTTTTTGTAATTGCTGCTTGCACAGTTTGCTTTGTCCTGTGTTGGTCACTTGCTTGTCAAGTGAAGGTTGTAGTGACAAAATCCTTGCACCTGAAAATATAACTGAACTCTTTGCTTATTTCAGTTTGTATTCAGTATTTCCTCCCCTCTGCTGAAGCATCAGTGCTGCATATAGAAACAATAATTTGCTGCATGTCGTCATCCAGCAAAACCATGTGAGCGTAAATCTCTTGTACATATTTTGGCAGTAAAGAACCCTGATGTTGTCTTGCACAAACTCATATCATCCTTACCTTGGCAACATGCGGAAGTCACCAGAGTAAGCCTCATATTTGTAGTTGATGACATGCCAGTCGGTGTTGTACATCTTGATGCACTGCCAAACAGATGAAGATGGAGAACCAGATTACAGACAGCAGATATGCTCAAATAAAGGCCAATTTTTAGTGGTCTGTAAATTGCTGTAAGTGGACACAGACAGCCCTCTCCATTCTCTCCGGGAGCATGAAATATTTTTTAACTGTCCGTAACTCCGTCAAGGGAAAATGGAGACTGCAAGGGCTGCGACTGGTGTTCTAAAAACATCACTTCAGATGTTGTGCCGAAGAAAGCACCCCTGCCGTGAAATGTACCCCCTTGGAAAGTGAAGCAATTCACAGGGCAAAATACTATTTTACGATTTAATTATTTGTGAGGGAGATAGAAGAGAGGAACATCAAGCCCAGACGGAGAACTGTGAGGGCTCGAGGGGTCTCCCTGGTTACGGAGTTGGAAAATGTATTACGCAGTTGGAGAAGTATTTTCGGGGCTTAAGTAGGCCGTGACTTAAAGGTGCTTTTCATAGCGTGTATTACTTTTTTATTCAGTGTGAAACTGTAGAAATTCTCAATCAAGTCAGCTGAAAGTATCTTTGTTCAGTGGAAGCTGAGTGAGCCTGGATATGTTTTAACAATCCCTGTGACAGTTGTTTCCAACGCTATATCATAGTCATGGGAGCTGGCTGAGGAAGAGATTTAGAGCCTGGCAGAGCAGCAGCGTATATAGCTACATCATGCCTGTCTGTTTTTCAATGCTAATACAATATATCATAAGAACAGGATGTGTTTACTGCTGGCCTGTGTGTGTTTTGTGCTTCTTTATGAGCTGGAGTGACCACGTTAGGCTGAATATCATAAATGTGAAGTCATCAAGAAATCTTTTGTGTTTGCATTTTGTGACTGCTTTTTATTGAGCAGATTTTAATTAATAAAAAGAAGAAAATATTACTGAGAAAATATAATGCCAACTGTGAATACCGTGCCTTCATTTTATTTTATTCCAAAGCCTCCTTTTTATTTTTAGAAAGTGCATGGCTAACTCTAATACCAAAGTCCTACACAGGGGGGTCTGCTGGGTTTTACTACCTCTTTGGCAAACAGACTCCTGGCCTCCCGCTCTGCATTCTGTGGCACCGAGGGAACGACGGTCCTCCTCTGCCTGGAGATCTGGGACTCCTGCATGCAAACACACACATAGTGTGTGTTCCCATCACAGAGTCACACAGCAGGAAGCCACAAACAACCAGCAAAGAAAAAAATGAATGAAGGAACAGATACAAAGAAAAAGATGTGTGTCAAAAATGAAAGATGTGCCTCTAAACAAAACCACATGCATGAAGCAGCAGCAATAAATGCAGAGCAGAGGTACCTCACTGTGTTGGGGATGAACTGTGATTTATGACAGGAAATCTTTCTTTAGAAATTGATGTTTTATAGCTCTTTATTCCACTTTGACTCTGACAGTTTTGCAAGAAAAAAGCTGTGCATTTGGCCATGGAGATCTCAGTTATGATGACATGGGGACACTGCAAGAAAGGACTGGGGGACTCACCGAGACATCATCGACGGGGCAGAGCAGCAGGTCTCGGTGGGGGTCACTGTGGATCTGGGCTTTTCTCTGAAACACCACAGCTTCATAGTCCAGTGGTTCAATAATCTTTGGCTGCTCCTGGGAGAGAGAACAGGGGACACAATACATGTAACTTGAAATAAACCATCTTGTTGCAAGCAGCTAACGAGGGCTTGCCCCCAGAAAAGTTTTACCACCACCCACGCAAAAACCAAAACCTGCGAGAGATCACAGAAACAACCACAAATTTGCGAGGACTGTGCAAGGAAACAGTTACTCAGAGAGTTGTGGGTGAAGGAAAAAAAACAAAGGCAAGACAACAAATACAAAGACAGCGTGGGCAAAAGGGTAAAAGAGGTCAGACAACACTTCAGTAGAATGGACAAACGATGATATTTGCCAGGCATAATGCATGTAAAATAATTAAACAAAAGAAATATGTCACATGCCACAGCAAAACATCTTAACTTCCTGTTTTGAGTTTCATAGAGAAGTGGAAGATATGAAATCAGTCACCTTGCAAAACGTCTTAAGAAAAGAGTTACACAGACTCAAGCCTCGTCCACCCACATCTAGGTCAAGATGTGATCACACAAAAAATAAATCTAAACCACTCGGAAAGATTCAGAATTAATTCCAAGAAAGTTCCACTTTAAGCTCAAGCTAAGCAGTGAGGATGGTGACAAGTAGCTTAGCCAATAAGCCTTGGCTGAGCGACACCAAGCCAGTTGGATTCAATCAGACTGTTATGAATTTGATTTGTGTAACACTGCTGAGCCACTGCCCCAGAGGCTGCAGGCAATACATGCATGAAAGCTGGTTTAGTGGACAAGCACAGTAGGAAAAGAAAACCCTGATAATGCCCCACAGCTGGGGTGTATGATCGAGTCATTTTCCACCTTGTCATATTTCCATTTAAGAGCCGTGCAGCCGAGAGGCAGAGCTTTGTTTTCCTGTTGTTCCGCTGTTGGAGTAGGCAGAGTGAGACAGCCAGTAATAAAGTTATGCGGTAGCTTGCTGGTTTCCCCTCCCATCTACTGCCTCACTGGGCATATATATATGTATATATGCACATTTAGCATACCCTGATGTTCCTGTGTCTTTCCAGTGCTTAATGGCATTTGAAAGATTGCAACGTCACAGACAAGGACTCTAACGCATCTGTAGGTCACTACCTGTGAACGCCGATCAAACTGTCAAACTAGGTAGGACATACACAATCCTGTTACTGTAATGCCTATTCCCCACCTCAAATATCTTCACAAACATATTTTAGTGAACTGTTTTGCTGGAAAATAAAAAGTGCTGTTTAGTTTGACAGTTTGATCAGAGTTTGAGAGTTTTGCGAGCAGCTGCTTAGAGACTGCTTGACTTGGTTTTGTTTAGGCACGTTGAAATCTTGCAAACACGATGACACAGAGGAACATGATTTTTCCACAGATTATCTGTATCTACTTCCAAGATAGAGACTATATTCTATCTTTTCATCATATTTACGAAAGGTTACTGAACACAGCATTAAAGGCCCTGTCACTCTCTCACTATGAACAGCAGGGACCTACATTGTCAGGGTTTGTTTCATATGCTCTAAGTAGGTTTACATTAAGAAAAACAGTTGACTTTTACACTGTCTGACAATATCACATGTTGCATATCAGCTTGTTCCACCTCCTCAGTGAAGCTATATGATGTTCACACACCGAGGGAAATATTTCCAACCCAACACTCCACATTTCCTTAGACTTAAGCCAGACGTGGTTGGCATCTTTGGAAATGTTGGATAGCCATAAGAATTCAAAAATAAAGTTCTGTGGTTTTGAACACTGTTTGGCTGTATTTTATATCTATGGTTTGGCAATATAGCAAGAGTTCAGTGAGGTTTAAGGGGTTAAATCTCCTTGAACATCCTGGTATCTGTGCACAAGCCAAAAGGGAAAGTAAGTTCTCTCTTTCAGTGTTCGCTAACCAATAATTTGGCTCAGGAAATAAGCTGGTTACAAGTACGTGTTCTCTGCAGATTTTTCCACCAGACCCTGACTTTTAGTTCTCAGTTTCTCGCGCTTAGCTTCAATCTCTTTTTTGACCCACTAAACTAAAACTTCCCTAACCCAATACCATTTTTGGATTTTTCTTTTAGCTTTTGACACAAGCAGCTACTCCGTGGACAAGCAGCAGTAAAACATAACACCAAGCCTGTTGAAAGCATTACACACAGCTGTGCACCCGAAGCAGCAGCACGGCTTCCTGTCATGTGCAACAAGATGAACCGCAGCGCTGTAAGTCAGAAGCAGCGGACGGCGGCTCGACTGCAACACTGATCAAGTTACAGAGAGTTCTGCTGTCATAGAAGAGGAAATAAGCTGAAGGATCACAAGAGGGCAGCTTGAAGCCACAGTATCACTGATTGAGAAACAGAGAGATGCAACAAAACGACAAGACGTGGCCTAACATTTGAGGGTAACTGTGTAATGCAAGCACTTTCTCCTCTGAGCCAGAACACTCAAACACCAATCACTAAGTACAAAGCAGGACTCCTAGTGTGCCTCCAGGGGACTATGATGGTGTTTGTTGGCAAGGGTGCATTTCCAGATGTCCGCGTCAGAATTACAGTTCAGCAGATGTGAGGCACTCCGACATGACCAGGTGGATTTTATCACATTGGCGAAGGAAGCTTACTCTCAAACAAAATGGATGAGCGCACACACACTGTGACATGAAAGTCACACAGTATGAAGAAACTCCTCTGTCCCATAGCTGACCTCTCTAAGTGCTCCAGTCTGTGTGAGACAACAGCAGCTCTCTATATGGAAGAAAATAACCCTTTTCATCCCTATATTACTGCCGGTCTATTCCAGAAAACGTGTCATATAATATGACAATATAAGTACTGCTTATTGCATTCACATATAGATATACTGTAGATAAATGCAGGATTACATAAATATTATCTTGCAGTGCAGTTCACTGGTTTAACGTCTCATTCATTTTGTGCAGTCACAAGAAAATAACTGACACTAGCTGTGTGTCCAATGAATATGTATCCCCAAAATGTTAGCTTTTCATAAAGCAAGAAAAACTGCCTTGCTAAGCTTTATACAATGCATTTTTTACATTTTATTGAGAGTTTAACCTAAAATATAAGGGACTTAATCAATCCTTCCAAAAGAATGACAAGATAGAGATGTGTGGTTTCACTGCATAGTGATGTGGCAGTGAGGGTCACCTGACAATTAATCCATAGAGTGTGATGTTTCTACTGACTATAGACACAGCCAGACTGCATGGAGTTGGGTAGACAATCACATGGACAAAGTTTCTGAGTCATCTACACCCTGGATGGAACAGTATACCCCTAGCAACTCTTTGTGCCATTTCCCCCACTTGAACAGGAAGTTAGAAGATCTCTTATTATATTTTAAATTGCTGGAAGTAGAAAAGGCACATGTGGAACTAATGGCATTAATGAAGGCTCTGTTCCGGCAATTACTGCAATGCAATGCAGAAATTAAGCTTTAGTATCTGTGTCTGACTCTTCAGAAAGTCACTGGAAAGTTGAAGAACGCAGGCATAGAGGGGAAAGATGTTAAAGATGTTCAGAATGGACACACAAACACAGTCACGCAGGAAGCATGGTGACAGCATGCCTGAGGGAATCCCCATGCATCCTCCACAAAACAATGTCTGTTCTCAGTTACCAAGCCAACCGTTCATTGCCTGACAAGAGCAGCCGAGACCTACTGAAACACTTCAGAAAACACATTTCACACGTGGCTACAGACATACATATTCCTGCACACACTCCCACCTCTGTTGCAGGAAACCAAAACCTCATCACATGATTATTACGCTTGCTAATTATTTGCGTCACTCTCCTCAGGATGATCATCATAAGACCAGTAAACATAATCTCAAGGGAATGAGAGTGTACAAACTCATCCAGCTCCATGCGCCACACAACCAAACATGTGGGATTGTTGTGTCACATAAGGAGAAAGTGGAGGAGTTACCAGATGTTAGAGGACAAAAAGAAAACAAGGTATCAGCAGGCAATCATCAATCTGTGCTGACATCACTGGAAGTTTTGAGACTGAGACACACTCACATGGGCGTCACACATGCAAAATGCAGCATCAGCAGGATCCTCAATGCTATTCATCTCAAACCACTGCGCCTAATCCCTAATTATTGCAGTCATCTTCCTAAATACCAGCACTGCTTCTGATTGAAAAAGAAAGGAAAATAAGCCATTAAGGAATATTTTGGCTCTGCACACATGCCATCAAACAACAGGACATGCATGGACAGCCTTCATTTTCACAATATGTCAATTTCCAGAAATAAAGAGGCTCTCTCACACACTGCTACGATGCAGGGACAGGAAGCCATGCTGCAGCTGTCCAACTGGCACTGCTTCTCATCCGCCAGCACACAAAAGGAGCCGCACATGACTGAGAAACCATGTGTTCCCGAGGACAATGTCATACTATTTTGTAGTGCCGGCCATTTATAAAAACCGAACCAGTTGAACTGTTTGCATTCAGATCTCTCTGTAATGACCCAGGATGAATGTACAGTGTCAGCGAGCCATGCCACAGCTTCCCGTTAGCTGCAGGTTAACGGTAAGAGGCTGGTGCTGGGACAGGACAGGGAGGACAGAAATAAAACAGTCAAAATGAACAATAGAAATGGAGGGAACAGTGAATTAAAAGAGAGAGAGAGAGAGAGAGAGAGAGAGAGAAAAGAGGAGGCGAGTTAGCAGGCTAACCGGTTAGTTGCCCCTGTTAGCTAAAATGACCGCCGCCGGTCCACAGACAGCATTAACGGCTGTACTCACCACAAGGTCCACGGTGCTTTTCACCGCCTCCGACACGCTCTGCCGGACTTCCGCGGCCGTCCCGGGTTTGCTTAACCTCTTTGTGAATTTTCGCACCTCAGACATTGTGCCCCTCGACTTAAAATCCACTCCGTATGTCCCGGTGTGGATGTGAGCATGCCGCGGTACCGGACGGAGCGGCAGCGCTGTTGCCACCAGATGTGGTTGGTGTGTTGGAGGTGAAGCAGCCAGCGGTGCGCGAGGCGGGGCTGCTGCTGATGAGAGGAGAGCAGAGATGGGTTAAGAGAGCAAGAGGACTCACTCCCACCTATTTCCGTGTCTCCTCAGCGGAGTTACCAAAGATCGTCAATATAGGAAGAGTGGGCGTCAACCTGACAGCGTCAAACACATGTATGTCGAAATATGAAGCTCGATCCTATAAATAATGCACGATCGAGGAAAAAAATAAAATGTATGGGTATTTAAAAACGTTACTTTTAGCTATGATAAAGTCAAAATGTAACAAAAACACTGTAAAAATAATATAAGAGAGGAAGTAATTAACAGCTTGACTCAATATAGCAAAATTTAAGTATGAAAAAAGTTTCAGGCATGTTGTGTAGTATTAATTCCTTTATTCAAGTTATTTTTGTATTAAGTGATAATAAATAGTAATAGACAAGCAAACAAATGTTATGAATTCACCAGTGGAAAATGCGACCGGTCTAAATTTAATATATGCTGCCACCTTGTGGCTTAAACTGTAAACTGAGGAAAAATGGCACTAACTTGTCCCTCAGCTATTATACGGTAGACATAATACTTTGTGTGTATATTTAAGACAAGTGATTCCTCGGTTTATATTTGGAAAAAAAAAAGGATTTAAATCCTACAGAACAGAAAATACCAGGGACATTTTAGGGGGCTGTTTCATCCCCCAAAAGGCTCAGGTCTAGTCATCTATTGGGATTTTTACACGGTATTGCATTTTTTAAAGGAAAAAATGTTAGCAGCATTATACAACTCAGTTGCATTGAGAGTCAGCTCAGAGAATCATGCCACAGGAACAAAGGACATTACTCCTATTTAGGTTCCTGACGACAATGCATTATTTTGATTTATACCTGATATAAGGTTTTAAATGGGTTTTCAACTATTACAAAAAATATACCTTATCACTTTTATTTCACGTTAATGTGACAAACTAGGAATTAAATTATTACAGCAATGGCATATTTAGTATGAATACAGCAATTCTTACATCCTTAAAGGAAGCAATTTTAATCATTACCATGCAGTCACATGGAGGAAGGTGACTAAAAGAGTAAACCATAAACTCTAAATCGGTTCAGATGGAAACAAAGAGAAATGCTGATTACCATGGTGATGCACTCAGGATGGTTGACATCAGAATTTATTGAAGTTAACTTAACAGCATTCTTAAGTTAGGAGCTGTAATCAGAGCCTTTGGTAAGCCCACTCACTACTGTACATACTATATAGTCCAAAGTCCACAGTGTTTATGTCAAGCATCCATCAGACATGATCTTCACTTGTCACTGCACTGCATGAGCTCCGTCAGAGCCCACTTATTCATTTCTATCTCCTTCCGTAACCTGCAGTACTCCTCAGCCAAGGCCTCAAACTCTTTGCCCAAGAGCTCAAAGGAGGCCAGTTTCGACTCAACAGACTGCTTCTCCACCCGGCAAGCCTTCAGTTCAGACTCCAGTTTCTCTCTAAAAGTGAGACACAACAAGACTGTAAGGATTTTTGAAAAGTACTAACCAAAATATAGTCTCTATAATGATTTTTCTAAAGGCTTGATATCAGAAGTTACAGTTCAGCTCCCTCATCTACTATCACTGCTTTGCTTTCCAGGAAGTGCAGTGGTGGGATACGAATAATATGGGACTTGCATGACAAAAACAAGAGATTAGTCAGAAATGGACAAAAAGCATCTTGCCTTATTTTTCTATGAGCTGATATTGAGTCCACTGTGTATGTGTCCAGCTGAATTTCCACCATCTCAGTTCTTAAAGAAAGAAGAGAAAACATAAAAAAAAACTGAAATGCATATTAATGTCAGAAGAAGTGGAGTTTATTCTTCAAGTAAATCTTTCTGGATCAGGGCTGCAGCAAATCTGCAGTGTAAAATGTATATAACCATGCATATTACTGAAAACTCCTTACTTGATCTTGTGTAGGACTAATTCACATTTTAACTCAAAGTAGTCCAGCTTCTTCCGGTCCAAATCTGTCTGGATCCTCAGTCTGTGGTCCAAGACGAGAGACTGAAGAAGCTGAATACACTTTATCAGTTCCTGTACACAGGTCAGTAAGAAGAAACCTGTTTAAATATGTCATTTTTGAACAAATTCCAGTGATTGAACCTGCAAAAAGTGCAATAAACCACACAGTTTCAGTTAATTATGTGCACTTGAAAGAGCAGTTACAGAGAGATAGAGTTGAGTCTGTCTTTGCAGGAGAACAGTGTTTTCTCGGCAGGTCTGCTTCATGCTCTCTGCTCTCTTCTTCTCCATCTCCAGCTGGGCCGACAGGTGAAACAACTTGCTGTTCCTCAGACCCTCGCTCTCGTTCTCTAGAGTAGGTTACAAAATAATGTCCTGTCATCATCTCAGTGCAGAACAACAAAGTAGTGAAAGTGTTTGAGAATGTTTATTGGCAGGAACAGATACTGGATGCTGTACCCCATTCAGGTTGATAGTAAGCAAGGAGGCTCAAACTCTTTTTCTTCAGATGTTTCTCCAGCTCTCTGGGAAGACTCTGTTTCATCCTTTGAACATTCTGGAAACAGGAAAGTTGGTAAACAGGCATTTGTTACTGAAGTGTCTCTCTACTTATAGCCAACTTTCTTTTCTGGAAAAAAGTCCACTGTGGTACCACTGTCATCCATCATTTCATGTATGCTCTGCTATTCTATGTTTATATGACTCACCTTCTCTGGTGGCATGAGCTCCATCAGCTGTTTGGGGTTCAGACCCAGAACAGAGGGCTGGTCCTGGTTGGTAGTGCTACTGGGATCCAACTGTCTGATACACTGAGCCACCAGCAGACACTTCTCCATCGTGTCATAGAACTACACACACACACACACACACACACACACACACACACACGCAGGAATATGTTGTCCATGATTCACTGACAGCCTTTCCTTTTATGCATTTGTGGACTTTGTAAATGCACATAAGAAATGTACCATGGTCTGGTCAGGGGGGACAGTGTCATGGTGCTTCCTGATACAGTGGTCCTGGATCATCTCCTGCAGCCCTTTGTAGAGGCCCTCCGAGTGCAGCCAGTGACGCCTCTGGCTCTGCAGCTTCTGCTCAGCCTGGAATAAAGTATCTGTTAGCCCTCACAGACAAACCTGACACACTCAGACCTGTGATTGTAATTCTTATTGATTGCCTGTAGAGGTCGGTAAGGCAATGACTACTTACTGTGTAATTAAATATGAATAACTTATCTTTATAAAGTGGGAAAAAAACAGCAAAACATATTGACTTAAGTTAAAGCAAGGAAATAACATTACTGACACCTTTTCCAGCTCTGTTTTCAGTGGGACAGTGAGTCCATCTTGGTCCACATGTTGTGCCAGGGTGGCCAGGAGTTTACAGAACTTAGGGTTCTGTGTCAGGTCCTCCTCTGTAAGATCACACAGGGGGAAGGAGGCGAGAACTGGAGGGGAGGACAGCACATAACGTTATTATCAATGTCCAAACTAAGTTCCTGCCGGGATACTCCCAAAAGAACAGCACTCCAATTTCCACTAAATGCTGCTAATACTAACATAACATCTACGTTAATGCCTCTTTATTTTTAAGCAAATTGGATTTCCAGCCACGATACGTGCATTTTATCAGAGTAAAGTAAGGTAACGGTCAAGCAGCAGCTAACGTTAACCTTAACGATTTTTTTCTTACCCTGTTGGTGCAAACTGTCTCCCTTCCCAAGAGAAGATACATGTGTAGAGTCGGAACCAGCAGACATTTCAGCTGAGGTGTTCCTTATTAACCAAAAACTCTTCAGGTTTTTTCTCTTTCTAAAGATTTTTCTCTGCAGCTCACAACATGAAATACGCACTTCCTGAATCAAGCTGCGCGCGCTTGAAAGACGTGTTCCTATTGGCTAACTTTTAGCCACGTGACCAATACAGCCAACGCTGTGCATGTGCACTGCATGCCACTCGCGGGAGCGCGCACTGCGAAAGGTACAATTATATATCTTAGAAAAATTACCGTTTAACAGCAATATTATCTTCATTATGATTATTGATAATACGTGTTTGTAATCTAGTTTTGATAATAATAATAATAATAACAACAACAACAACAACAATAATAATAATAATAATAATAATAAGACACACTAAGGTAAACTCTGGGAAAAGAAACACCACCTGAATCCCACTCTTTACCAACTTTCATGCTTATGAGAGCGTATCTCTCATCTTGTTTTGATGCTAATCTGATTCTGCTTGTTCTCCACATTATTTTAAATGGACAGTTTTGTTGCTATGTTTGCACTAACATAACTTTTTTTCTAGGACCTGTGGTAGCAGGTAGAGAGGATATTGCAAGCAGAAGTATTGTTTTGCTTTAATAAAGGTTTGCAGAGGCAAACAAAATAAATTTTAAAAAAGTAGATTTAAGATAAGCTAAGTCTTTCGATATGAAATAACTAACTGAGTGGGTCATCACACTATGTCCTGTGAATCTAGGGTCCCACAGCTGTGAGTATTCCGTCACACTGTGACTTTCCAATGTGATCTCTGAACTCTTCTGAGTGCTTCGCACAAGTGTCTCCTCAAAACAGTCAATGCCCATGTCTGGTCTTATTATGCTACGTTCGTGGTGCTAATTGGAACCATACCTAACTTTGTTTTAAACTACTTTACTTATTATTCTACTGGTCTAGACAAGATGACAAAACTAATTAATTATGGGCTTTTCCCCTTTTCCAATCTGATAATGGGTGTGCGTAACTTTCATTATATGTATAGTAACTTCTCTGCGATGCTGTTTACACAATGGCTGGTTGTCCTCACTCATCAATGAGTGGGCAAATTTAGATCTGGGAGCCATTTGAATAAAATTATAATTGACACTGAGTAAAACCAATGGATTATGTCAGAATGCAACTCTTCAGATTTCATTGGTGATGTTTACGGACCAACCCTTATTTGCTGAACCAATCAATGAAAGCCGATATTGATTGCCGAGAACTTTGACCAATCACGACCCTGGATTTTATAATAGGCGGGTCCCTGTCATGGAGAGGTGGGGTGTTCGAGGTCATTCAGTACCGCTCCGATTCTTAGTGATGGGCAAAACAGTTCTTTTGAGTGAACTGAATCCTTACGAATCGTTCATTAAAATGATTCGTTCAAAAGATTCGTTCACCGAATCCTTTAGTTCCTCTCAGGAGCTCCGTCCTGCTCATGCAGTTCATTGGCGACACAGTTCGTTCCTTCGTTCATTGAACGAATCACTCCCCTCCCCTGACAGACTGACGCTTATGTTCATGAGTGACACATGTTATGTCTTCCCTTGTAGGTTTGCTGCTCCATCTGGTGCATTAGGCTTATTTAGACTGAAGGCCGATATGCATTTCCAGCCTTTTAAATAAACAAATATAATGTATGGGATTAAATGTTGGGTTGCTAAATGTGTTATTGCACTGAAATGAGAGCAGGAAATCATTAAAAAGCAAAATGACAATCATAAACTATTAATTAGTAATATATTTCGAATGAAATATCGAAATATTAATGTAAATGTAAATGCACCCTGCTTGCAACAAACTCGCTCCGAGGAGGAACAAGTTGATTCACTCCTTCGTTCAGTGAACGGATCGCTGCAGCTTCCTTGGAGAATCACTGGTTCGTTCAGTGAGTCGCCCCTCCCCTCTCCTCGCTGGCTGGGTTCTTTCGACCGAATCGTTCGCCAACGACACAACACTCTATCGGCGTGTGTTTGTGGGGACGGGTAGTTGGAGTAGGAGTCGCCGGGCGGCAGTGCAGCTCATACGCTTTTCGGGAAAGAAACGCCGCTGAAAATCGCACCACAGATTGAAGAAACGACCCCCGGTGAACACTTGTGTGAAATTATTCAACGCAACGACTGCGCCACACGCACAACCAACAAACGCAGCCAGGCTATCAAATGCTAGCCAGTTAGCATCCCTGAAAACTGACGGGATCAAGGTGTTGATAGCTAGCATCCCCCTCTCGTAGCATCATTAGCTCGTTTTTTCCTCCTCGCGCACGTCTAGACTCAACCGTTGCGGTGCATTTCCGCTCCCAAGCAACAAACCCTGCATTTAGACAACACCGGACAACGGAGCTTCTTAACTAGCTGCTGTTGGAGACAGCGTCTGCGTTGCATTAGTTGGCACATCACACCCATCTCCCCAACCCCTTCACCTCTGCCCCTCTCCCTCCACCCGAAACACTGGAAATCCACAAGCGGCCGGAAAGCGGCGACGGGCCGGCGAAGCTGGGGGTGGTAACGTTACCGGACTCACCGGGAGTCGTAACAGCTACAGAAAAGCTCAGCTGTGGGGACCTACCGACAAGTATGGACGGGCTGGCCGTGGAAGTTCGCGGCTCAAATGGGGCCTTCTACAAGGTAAACTGGTTACAGTCGTAGTTTCTAGTTGTCCCAGTTAAAAGTTTTGCTTTACATAAAACTGTTCGGTTCTGTTCTCCGGAGCTCAGCTTAGCTAGCAGCTAAATAACGACTAACGTTAGCTTAGGCTCAGTTCTGGCTAACAGGGATGGTTTGGCGTTCGATCACGGTTTGCCTTTGTGGGGTGGGTAGCTAGCTCCAGCTAGCTGTTAAGCTAGTCACACTTATCACCATGTATGGCCTATATTGTCGTTTTTTTAAAAAATGTCAATATGAACAAAGGCTGTAGTACTGTAGCCATATTTCCACAGTCTTGACAAGACATAGAGTGTTTCTCATAGCTTTTTACTTTGTCGAGAAATCTGGTATGGTAAGCATTCAGAAATGAAACGAGCTGCTAATCAGACAGATGTTGTGCAGTTCCTGCTTACAAGGATGAGGAGATGCTACATCAGAAGCTCACACATTTGTTTTTCTCCCCATGACCAGATGCACCTGAACCTTTGTTGTTATGTGCATAGCTCTGATAAGGAAGAACTGGAGCCTCGGTTTCAGTTTCAATTCTGCCTCATTTTAAAAGAAAGTGTAGTTTCATATCCACTTCAGGTCTTTATTGCTGCTGTGTCACATCATCAAATGGTAACTCTGTGACTTTGTGTGTGGAAACAGGTCATCATATAGTTTTAGATTTCATAGAATTTTAGTGAAAAAACTCATGTAGCTAAACCATAGTCATCGTTCCCTGCTTTTATTGTTTGTGCTTTCAGATGAGACACCAAATTTCTCCATGTGTTCTGTCTTTGGGTGTTCAGATGGTCAAAGCGACCACATGGCAGTTTAGAGATCAGCCTATATTTACTCTCCCCCTCATGACGCTTCACCTGTCATTCTTTTTTACAGGGTGACAGTTTGGCTCTGGCATGAATGAACAGTTCCACTCCTCTCTCTTATGTCCGTTCTCTCACAGCTCTCATTTTATGGACAAGGTGGATGCTTAGCTGTGCTAGTGGCCTTCTAAATGTCATATGCTGGTAGATATGGTGTCTTTGATGGGAGAGAGAGGGGCATTTTTTTTTTTTTTAACTTTTCTCCCATTGTGATTGACACATGGGGTAAAGTTTGCTGTTTGAATGAATATCATTCACATTGGTATCAAAGTGAATCTGTTTTTTATTATTTTAAACTGAATCAGGATTATTTGTATGAATCTGTCAGTGCAATACGGCACCAGTCAGGAAACTGTCACTTTGTCTTATGTGTCGTCTGCATCTTTTGCAGCAGCAAGCGCATACTATGCAAGCTTAACAGGATTTAAACAGTTGTTTTACTAGTAATTTCCACATTGGTATTTTTAAGGTGAATATCTCGTATCATCAAAGATCTCAATTGTTGCACATTTATTTATATGTTATCATGAGCTGGCCAATCAAAGGAGCGTATCTAAAAATGGTTTCTTGTGTGGAAAATATACGCACTCTAAGGTTGCAAACCTGCCTCTCCTGGCCCGAAAGGTCTTGCTCACCACATGGACCTGCATGTGGCCTGGACATGAAGGAATGTCATTACGAAGCTGCCCGGGACCCCCCTCTGCCCCCACCTTTCCACCAACCCTGTCATGTTAGAAAGAGGGCTTACCCACCCTTTGACCTGGTAGTGCTTGGAAGCAATAGTTGACCTGACATAACATGCACATGTAATTGACTTCTAATGTGACTTCTGGAAAAAGGGAGGATGAGCACTTTTCCAGTCAGATCTGTACATCGCCTCAAGAAGCTAGGCAGCTCTGGTGCCACTGGGATCCCGCAGTTGCTCACTGTTGCGTAGACACAGAGGAGGTCTCAGAACAGCAATATGCATGGCAATTGACTGTCAAAGATATAGTCTGAGTGGATTGCTTACAGGGTCCACACATGCACATGTCACTCCATGATCCAGGGTGAAGCGCTAGCCAGTTCTAGCAGTGCAACAGCATTACCTTTCCCAGCAGGTGAATACACACCCCCGAACTTGTAAAATACTGCCTGACCTCTCTATCCCATATACGGTAGTGTCACACTGAGAGACATGCCCCACCCACTACTTTCCACTCTCATTGCTTGGTGGCGGGTCAACATTTATTGCATGCTGTGACTGATTTATGGATAGTC
Organism: Synanceia verrucosa; assembly: GCA_029721515.1. Lineage (NCBI taxonomy): Eukaryota > Metazoa > Chordata > Actinopteri > Perciformes > Synanceiidae > Synanceia > Synanceia verrucosa. The sequence goes on along the minus strand of CM056569.1, from coordinate 14,497,608 downwards.
AAGATGGACAAGTAACATGTTTGAGTCTCCTGTAGTAGTTGTCTCTGGGCTGTTGCATAATATGCTCATATAGGCTGAGTGAGTGTCTTTCCCCTACATGTGCCATCCCGAACGTGCCTCTCGTAAAATTTTAGTATTTCAACTTATACATTAAGAGAACCCTCATGAATTTTAATTCTGTTTGGGGTGCAACCCTGTGGGAGAAATTTCCAGGCTGTCTGTGCTGTCAGGAGGAGTCAGTGTTTGTCGTCACTTTACCCAGCGCTGAATTCACAGCCAGAGAATTGTGTCAGTGATGTGATGTCTTGGCTTCCAAAAAAGCCCTAGACGCTCATTTTTCAGCCACAGTCACAGTTGCTGTTTACATGCAGAATCAAAACGCTCACACAGCCCCACCCTTCACTGCTTGTGTCTGTCTTGTGCATTCATGGGCATAAAATTCTGTCTCTCTGCTTTTCTTTTTAGGGTTACATCAAAGATGTCCACGAAGACTCACTCACAATTGTTTTTGAAAACAAGTAAGTTTCCTCTGCCCTCTTCTGCATGCCTACATTGTGCTAAATAGCACATACAAATGAAGCTTAAGCTGAAGTAATTGAGAGTTACGATGGCTGCTCCCTTCTGGTGCTGTACCCACACATTCAAAATGGTCCTCCTCTGCACCTGTGCTTGGTATGCAGCTGTCCATACATGTCTCTGACAGTTTTTTTTTTTTTTTTTTACCTCCTGCTCTGATCCCCCCTGCCCTTGCCATCCATGTACTCCACCTACTGCTCCTGTCCACCACCCACCCTTCCCCTGGTCCCTCTTTATCTCAGAGTGGAACAGGGTGCCCCTAAAAATAGTGCCCCATGGTATGCGGGGGGGTGGCAGTATGGTGGCCTGTGTCGGTTTTGGGATGGTTCCCACCCCTCTCCTTTTACTTTCTCTGATCACATGGAGTTGTTGAAGTAGCTGGTTGTGTAACGATAGTAGATGAATAAAACACCTTTTTTTTTCAATCATTTGCTAAACTTTATGGCACTCCTTGATGAACCAAGATCTTATTTAATGTAAAGGACATGATACAAACATAGTCACTTCCAGTTCCTGGAACCTTGTCATTTAAACTGATTGACACATTTTAATTTTTATTATATTTTTAATAGAGCTGTGCAATATTACAATATGTATCGTAGTGTGAAATAAAAATGTCTACCGTAGGATGTAACCCTCTGTTGTTTATGTCGTAATTTTAACGTGTAGCCTTCTTGGTTAGCTCTGTTGCTACGCTAACGTTACTGTGGTTGTGGTTTAGATACTCTGTAAATCACAACTCAGTATCAGAATGATGGCTGGATAATCCAAATGTATCATGAGAGTTCAAAACATGTTCACTGTATGAAGCATAGAAATAATGATATGAAGGCTACTGTAACCGCAGCAATGCTACTGCTTTGTGGCAGTTTGTTTACGTCACCTGCAAGGACTGGTTTACAGCACTGGTCGCCAGAGAGTAAACAGGTAAAGCAGCATGGAGGAGTAGAGCGCAATGGAAAGCTAAAATAACGTTACCAGTAGTGCTACATCAGAAATACATCAAAATACTATATTGTATATACATTCTTATCAGGATAGAAAATTGGCTATATCAAAATAGACAATTTTGTTCATATTGCACAGCTCTATCTGTTAATGTGCTGCACAGCAGTAAGTGGGTAATGATTGTAATGTCATTACAATCCCAAAAAGGCAAAACAGTGTTTGCTCTATGTAACGGTATCACCTGTTGGTGTTCATAAACTCACAGGTGTTATTGTTTTGTCTCTGTGTCATCTTACCACAGCTGGCAGCCAGAGAGACAGTTGCCCTTCAGCGACGTGCGGTTGCCTCCTCCAGCCGAATACCACAAGGAAATTGGTGAAGGAGAGGAGGTGGAGGTAAGGCCTGCCGCTCTGCGTCTCACTGATGAGCTGAACCAACTGGGTTTCCTCTTACCTTGTGTCTCACGGCATTGGTGTCTTCGTATTATTGACTTTTGACATTTCCAGGACATCCATTTGGCTGAACAAAAGCTGCCTGTTCTTATACTGCCATTAGTATAGTATTTAGTAAATAGTATTTGACTGACTGAAATACCTTCTTAAAAGCTGTTTTGATCTGTATTCATACATATATTTATGGGTGCTTTTTGGACCATAGATTAGTGTATGATAAATTATTATTTCATGCATGTCCAATCAGCCATAAATTGTAACGCCAAACACTCCTGTGTCTTTGTGATATCTGACCATTTTGGCTCATATTTATCAATTTCTCCATCACAAAGCACCTGTTAGTTGTACATTAGACATCCTGTCTTATTTTTGCATCAAGCCCTTACATTTTGTCTTCCACTTCAAACTGTTTGAAGCACAGTTAATGGCTGTGATAGCTGTAGTTTTTGTGTCATTCCCTGTGTATCTCCTTACAGGTTTACTCTAGGGCCAACGAACAGGAGCCATGTGGCTGGTGGCTGGCCCGGGTCAGAATGATGAAGGGAGAGGTAAGTGATTCCAAGAACCAAGGAACGCTACCTAAAATAGATTAAATAAAGAGGGTAAGAGTCAATGTGGTATGTCAGTATAGTATTTCCAAATCCCCTTTCCATCTCTGCGTGTTTCCATTGACTTAGACAGCATACTGCAGTCACACTTTTATTGAAAACATCAACATGCTCAATAAGCTGTTAGTTTCTGGGACTCCAAAATTTCCTGGGGCTATTTAGTTTGAAATGGACTAATATTATTGTCAGTGATGCAATCCAGTGAGTCTAGCTTCCACTTTATCTCAGTATTTAATCATTAGTAATAGACACTAAGCTGCTATTATCTTTCACTTTGCCATCAGTGTTGTCTTGTATTGCCTCTGAGTAGTGCTGCATGTAGAGTGAATGCAGGTCTATAGTAACTGCAGGGTAATGAGCTCAAAGAGCCACTATGTCCTGATGTGCTCTGACACTGTCTTCAAATTATATTCCCCATACATCCTGTGCTTTTTCTGCACGCTGACTCCTTGTGACAAAATGTATTTTCACCAGACTCAGTCTAATAGGCACAGTTGGCTTATTTTGACGTTTGAAGTTTCCAAGAACCAGAACTGTCTCGTGGCTTCCCTCAGCAAAAGCTGCTGGTTGAATAGTGGGTCAGTGGGATATGGAAAGGACAGCGTTGTAGTGCTACTGTGTCATGGGGAGCTGCTGCTGGTGTAGTGCTGTTATTTGGAGCAGTCTGATAAGAGCCTGCAGGAATGTCTAGCATTGACTGATGGCTTTAATTCTGTCTTTTTGAGCATGGATGGTACAATGTTCATCTCACTGTCTCACTCTCTCTGGTTTCCCCCTTTTCTTTCTTTGCATCTCACTCTGGTTCTCCTTCTTTTTTTAATCCTTTCTCATGGTAAATGAGTGTATTGTAGCTTCATTAAATTTATGAATGAAGCTACGGAACGAATGCATTTTTGATGTGAAGTAAAATTTCTTATTTTGAGTAGACCTCATTGAGTTCTTTATTTGACACCTCATTTTTACACAGATTGAACATAGCGTATCTTATTTTTTTCAATTTGTGAAAGGATGTCTTACATTTCTCGCTACAATTTTTTTTTAAATCTGCATTTCTTTGTGTCATTTTCAGTTTTATGTGATTGAATATGCGGCGTGCGACGCCACATACAACGAGATTGTCACAGCTGAGCGCATCAGGCCCCTCAACCCTAACAGTCCTTCCTCTCGAAACTCCTTCCACAAGGTTCCCATCCCTGTCCCTGAAGACCTGAGGGACATGTGAGTATTTTTACTTTGTCAAAGATACATCCCCAAGATGTCAGACAAATAAATAAATGGATTTTTGATTTTACATGTCGAAACGCCTGTCTTTGAATGTTAAGTTCCTCCCGTCACAGGTGGTGTTAGGCTGTGTTATCAGGACGATCCACTGCTGCCTAATGAATAACAAAGCTGACTCTCCTGTGGATTGTTTTTTCATTGGCAGCTGTGAAAATGACAACATTCACAAAGAGTTCAGGAAAGCTATTGGAGCCAACTGCATCTTCTACAGCGCCCAAGCACATGAGCTCATTGTACTGGTCAGTACTCTGAATACACACACACACTTCAGATGGGCTTCTGCATGCCTTGTGATTATATTTTCAGTCTAAATAAACACAGTTACAATTAATTCTCAATCCTTTTTGTCAGTGTTTATGAAAGCATTGTAACTTAAACTCTTTTTTGTTTTCTGCAGTCTACAAACGAAACCACAGTTAAACGTGCAGCTCTTCTGAGCGACATGCACTTCCGCAGCATCCGTACCAAGCTCATGTTAATGTCCCGTAACGAAGAAGCCACCAAACATCTGGAGGTAAACAAATTTGTTTTTACGTACACATGCACACATCCTATTGAATACACTTTGTTTTTCCTGTGTGTGAGAATATTTGGAGCCCTGGACAAACACTTTGGGGAAGTTTACACATTTGCACATATACCACATGTCCTTCCCCTCCAGACAAGTAAGCAGTTAGCATCGGCATACCAGGAGGAAGTGAGGGTCAGGGAGGACCTCATGGGCCTCGCCATCGGCTCCCATGGTGCCAACATCCAGCAAGCACGGAAGGTGCCGGGTGTCACAGCCATTGAGTTAGAGGAGGAAAGCTGCACATTCAGGATCTATGGAGAGGTGCGCTGTTTACTGAGCTTTTGTGCCATTATATGCTACTTCTTCTCCAAATGTATGAATAGGCTTTATAAACTGCAGTGTCTAATGTTTGTGTGCTGTTACAGACTCCAGAGGCTGTGAAACAGGCAAGAGAGTATCTAGAATTCAAAGAAGACTACTTTCAGGTACCCAGGAACCTTGTAGGTGAGTGAGCTACGTTCATGAGGGAGCTCATTTTGACCCAATTCTCATGCTCCTTATTTCTACACATGTACCCTCTTCTCAACCTATTCTTTCTTTCTTGTGCAGGCAAAGTCATCGGCAAGAACGGCAAAGTCATTCAGGAGATTGTCGACAAGTCAGGCGTGGTCCGCGTCAGGATCGAGGGAGACAACGACAAAAAGCTTCCCCGGGAGGAGGTAGGCAGGCAGGGGGCAGGCAGGGACGACACTGCCAGCAGCAAAGAGGTGAATGAACCGTGCGGCCGGCCTCTCAGTCCCCTATAAACCCAGAACCCGCTGTCACCCGCTCTGCTCTTCAAAAACAGCAAAGCTTATTAACTGCAGCAGAGTGCTGTTTGCTTTGACACTGTTCCATTCTGCTGCTTTGTCTCTTGTTTTGTCATTAGCGCTTATGTTTTCATTGCTTTCTATACACACAGCCCACTGCACAGCATATGTCAGTTGCGCTGGCTGTGTGGGCACGTAGCTGTCTGTTCTGTTGACTGTGCTTCATGTGGATTTTAAGCATACTAATTGTTTTAAAGATGGTTTGTAATTCACCACGTAAAATGTCTGTGTAGGTTCTCAGTCATTCCGAGGTAGAGGTGAAACAAAAAGAGCAAAAAAGGGTCAAGAGTCCAGTTGACTCTGATGCTCCTTTGATTCACCACATCAGTTATCTATCCCTCGGATAATGAGTCATATTTAAAGGTGGTTATGTATTTTTTGTAAAGATACTCAGCTGTTCATCTCCCTCTCTGTGTTTCATCAGGGCATGGTTCCCTTCGTGTTTGTGGGAACTAAGGAGAACATCAGCAATGCTCAGGCTCTGTTGGAGTACCATGTGTCCTACCTCCAGGTTAGTCCATCCTCCAAGTTCACCAGCAGGTGGTGACACTACCCTTCTCTGCTCCTGTCACTCAGTAAACCTCACATAATGGAGAACAGCACGTTCACATCATTTATTTATGTTGCATAGCTGGATTCCATAAGTGTGTTTCTGCTCAGAATATGTGGACACAGTGAAGGAAACACTTAGAAGCACATGTCCGTCAAGTCACTCACCTGTTTCCCCCCACCCAGCACCATATGAGAAAAGCTGCTGAGAGCACCTCATTTTGCCCTTACCTCATGTGCTTTTATAAATAGCCCCTCTCTCTGGGGTGGGGTGATGGGTACACATGAGTTTAGATTACCAGCTATCTAGACCCTCAGCTTCCAAAAATAACAACAGACCACCACCTCCATGCCCTGCCTCACTTCCTACACATCCCCCTCGAGGTTCAGCTGTTGTTGGTGGAGGCAGCTGTCACTGTGAAGAGAACGTCCACCCCTCCCCCCCAAAAAAAAAGAAATTACCCATCCATAGAAACTGCTGTCACTGAGCTGCTGCCATAAGATGCCAATACCCGACCTCCTTAACTATGTTCTGTGTTGCTTTAAGTTGTGACACTCCCTGAAAATGTAATTTTTGAAAGATGCCGTTGAAGTGTTTGCATATTTAACCTTATCTTGGCTGACACTTGATAAGACGTAGCTGGGGAATTGTCTTTAGGGTTCTTGAAACAAATGGTATCAACCAAAATGGCTAATCTGTTTTATCAATCAGTGTGTCAAAGAGGCAGAGAACATCTGTGCCAATAAACACTCTGTTAAATCCCTTAAGCTACACTTTTCCACACTATGTGGGATTTAGTTTGTCTCTGTTCAAAGAGATTATGAAGTGAGGGGACAATTTCCATCCACACACCAACTGGTGTGTCATGGTGGGGAGTTGAATTTGCCCCCAGTTCTGGTTGGAGCACTGAACTTAACACTCTACTGCCACCTAGTGGTGCAATGACAGACCTAATAATGAGCACAACAGCAGCCCAAGCCCATAGCAGATGAGTTTAAGGCGTTACCTTTATCCCAGTAGTGTATGGTATTTTATAGGCAGAGCACCTTTGTGAAACAATTGCAGGTGATCACAGTAAACTAAATTTAGTGTGTTAAATCTGTTATTCCTTTGAGTAGAAAGACCTGTAAAACTGCAGTTGACCTTTTATAGATGTAATATTCTTTCAACCCTTCTTAAATGCTTCGATTTCTGCATTTTTTTTGTCAGATGGATCACCTCATTTAAACAGCAGCACACATCCTTTGTAGTTAAACCTGATAATACACCTTGGTCAGACTGTGTCATCATCCCTGTCTTGCAGGAAGTGGAGCAGCTGCGCCTAGAGCGTCTCCAGATTGACGAGCAGCTCCGTCAGATCGGGGTTGGGTACCGTGCTCCTCCAAGTCGAACTGGGGTCCCTGGTGTTGAACGGGAGAAAGGCTATTTGACAGATGAGAGCAGCAACTCACTCCACAACTCTCGCACCTATGGAGGCCGCGGCAGAGGGCGCAGGGCCTCCAACAGCCAGTACTCTGGATATGGTGAGACTTATCATTTCAGTTGTACATGTTTGAAAGTAATACAGAGAATAGTAGGAGTGTTTATGTTTGTTTTTATTATTTTTTGTCTCTGCTTGATCCAGGCACAAACTCTGAACTGTCCAATGCGTCTGAGTCAGAGGACATTGGTGAGCGAGAGCAGCGGCCCCGGGGCTTAGGTGGTGACGAGAGAGGCTCCCGACGGGGCGGCAGGGGACGAGGCTCTAACTCAGGACGAGGCCGTGGAGGGCCAGGCTCCAAGCCCTCCAACTCCATCAGCTCAGGTAGTTAAAGTCCAAGTTTGGGTTACCAACCTGTGGTCCTGTGAGGAAGGAGTATGGTACTGCTAAGCAAGTAAAAATACTGAAAAACATGCCTCTGTAAGTTAGCCGCCTTTAAGCCACTGTAGAATTGTCCGTGCAGTTAGTCAGCCACAGGAGGACATCAACATTTTGCTTTTTAATGAGGCAGTCTTGTTAAATCTAAAACAAATAACTAAAGATGGTTACTTTTCTGGGGCGTATCCAGTGCTGAGAGACCCAGACAGTAACCCATACTCCTTGCTGGAGGGCGAGGGAGAGCAGGCCGACGCAGACATCAATGAAGGCATGGGAGGTGATCGCCGCAGGCGCTCCAGACGCCGCCGCAACGACCAGGAGCCCAGCGTGATGGACGCTGCTGCAGAGTCAGACGGCCAGGTCGGCCCCAGCGAAAATGGACTGGGTGAGGAAAATCTTGTATTTTCATCCCTGTTGCATCATCCTTTAGTGAAAACAGAAATCCAAAACCCAAATGCTTTTTGATGAAAGCAGAAACTCTGAACTGCGACACTACCAGACACAGTTATCTGTACTCTGTCATTTGGCTGTTAGATGAAGAAGCACGACCTCAGCGCCGCAACCGAAGTCGCCGCCGTCATAAACGTGGAAACCGCCCAGAGGGAGGTTCAGCCAGCCGTGACAGACAGCCTGCAGAAAGTGGTGAGTTTTACTAGTTAGCATTGTCCTCTTCAGAATCAACAGGCTAAAATCACTAATGATCATGTGCTTTCACAGCTTGATTATCTTTGGTGTTTTTGCTTTGTTTGAATCTCTGGATGTATAACTTTGCTCCTGACAGTTGTCCTAGCTAACAGAGTTCATGTTTTCAGTGACTGTTGCTGACTACATATCCCGTGCCGAGTCTCAGAGCAGACAGAACCTGCCCCAGAAGGAAAACCATGCTGGCCCAGAGCCCAAGGTACAGGCAGAGCCACAAACTGACCTCAGCATGTTTCATGGATAGGCGTCAAACTGTTGGTCCATTTTAATTTTGTCCCACCTTTTGTCCCATTTTAATTTTGTCCCACCTTTTGTCCCCACAGGAGAATGGGACCAGCGCCACAAAGGATGAGCGAACACCCTCTAAGGGTTCCCCCAGCAAAGGCATGACCTCAGCCAGCGAGACCCTGACCTTGGTCAACGGGGTCTCGTAAAGAGATGGCCCTGCCCCTCACGAACCCAAGTATAGAGCAAGACTCCATGGCAAACTCTGTCCCTGCTTGCATTAACTTAAACCTTAAACAGATGAGTGAAAAGTACCTGACAAAATACCTGAATTCATACTATGAGAGTGAAAAAGTACAAAAAAATGATAAACGCATCTACTTAAAAACACACGTTAACGGTGTATGCTATCCTATCTATCAGTACTTAGTGCTTATTTAAAAAAAAAAAAACAACTAGCTTGCCAAAAAAGAGCTGGTGGATATGACTTGATTTTTAAAAATACTGAAATACGAGAAACAGGACGAGACTTTTTTTTTGTTTGTTTTTGAAACGGTTGTCTTTATTTGTGTCTTTTTTGTTCTGTTAATTTTGTTCATTGTTTATCACTGGTTTGGACTTGGCGGTCGCTCTCTCAACCAAAACAGACGTGTCTCTTAAAGGTGTCAAAAGTACAGACTGGAGAGATGTAAGCTGTAGGGAGTGACGTACAAGCAGACAGCCCAATAGCTTATGTGACGCAATGTTCACACACTGAACCTGGGGAGTGGAGACAGATTGGAATATTGATAGACATTGTGCCTTGAATTTGGAAAAAAGAAAAGAAAAAAAAAAGAATAAAAAAACTTGAGTTTTTTTCATTAAGTTTGTTTTTGTTTCCCAAGAGGAAGTAAAGAGGGAGACAAGACCTTCCAGGTTTTTTGGGGGTTCTAAGAGCAGACCTGTGAGGGAGTGATGAGTAAAATGAGTGAAAAGAGAAGATGCAGACAAGGAGGGAGTGGCTGACCAACATGAGGAAAAAAAAAAAATCTGGTGCCAAACATGAAAATCATGGCGCTTGCCCTCATTCCGAGTAGAATTGGACAGCGTAGCGGGTCAGTGCGCGTGTATGTACGTGCGTGCATATGTGTGTGTTTGTGTGTGCGCAGGTGAGATATTTGGCAACCACAAAACTAAAAGTGGGAGGGGTGAGGTAACAAAACGTAACGCAGCCCTGGGCGGGTCGCACGGTGAGGCATCTCTATCAACAGGCCTGAAGGGGGGATCTTCCTCTTACCTGTTTAGGTCTTTTTGAGGGTCCAGGGTGGCTCCCATACAGCCTTGAAAACAGGACAGGCTGAGACCAGGCAGACAGCAGACTTGAACTATAGATATAGACTTACAGAGAACTATACCGTGCCTCTTTCTGTGTTGGAGGGGGCGGCGGTGCTAGCTTCCAGCCACACTAGTGTCTTGATAAACCACTGCAGCACACACCTCCAGATGCACACGAGAGCAGCCACCTTTCAGGTGCTTCTAGTGAGGGAGGGGCCTGGACACTGCAGACTGTGGGGATCGGGACAGCTTCAAATGACACGAGAGCCACACTAACAGGATACATACATACACACCAGGCGCGTGCAAGTCGACATGGTCGCCCGCAGGGCGCGAAGTAGAGGACTGCAGCAGGAAACTGAACAAAACGAGCGAGGTGTCTGTCTTGTACCTGCTGGTTTAGTTTGGCAAATGGAGTATGAGAGGGACTGGAAAACCTCTGTGGCTCTCTGCTCATGTTGTTACTGTTGTCTTGGTTACCGCTCTCAAGGTTTTTTTGTTGCTATTTCCACATCTTTAGAAAATATGAAATAAAAAATTGAAGTGAAATCAACCTCTTCTCTGGAGATGAACTTTGATTTCTCCGTCTTGTGGGTTTCTAGTCTATTTTTCTAACTTGCATGGTGTTAAGTTAACGAGTAGTAGGTGGTGCCTGTCCTGTGCATGAGGAAAGGGTGTTATTAATCTGACTTACAAAGCCATCGTTTCATTCACTAGAATTGCTGCTAATGTACACATTGAATGTCCAACTAACGTAGAAACTCTGACCTTGAAGAGAGAGAAAGTGTTTGTGACTTTCAAAAACATTTCCCTCCCTATCATTTGCCCAGAATGTCCAAGTTTCTATCAGTGGAGTCAGGAAAAGACCAATTTCTTCACTCACAAAAGTATTAAATTAAGGGCAACATTGTGCATGACAAGCAGGAGTCCACATGACCAAAGGTTTTGAGAAACAGGTGAATGGGAGTGTGATTGAGCTGACCCACATGCTGCTGTCATACATTTCTGCTCACCTGTATGTTGTGTTTTTATTAAAGGATGAACGAGCACTTGAGTATTTGTACCTTGGTTCAGTTGCATGTGTGCGAATCTGGTGTTTGTGTTTACCTTTATACCTCATTGTGTGAGTACTGTATTATCCTTGTGTATCATCCCCCCCCCAGTCCTGTTGGAAGACTGTGGCTGCTCTGTGTGTGTGTGTGTGTGTGTGTGTGTGTGTGGATGTGTGTGTGGATGCTGGTTGTACAGTCGACTCCTCACTCTGTCAGATTTTGTCTCTGGTTTTCTCACTCATGTTCTGATGGCAATAAAGGACTTTTCATTGTTTGGTATAAATCTTTCCTGAACAGTTTGTTCTTTTTAATATAGACATCAGCCACAGCAGCCAGATCAAAAATCAGTTCAATCCTGTTTTTTCAAGGGACCACCATATAGAATTATTTAACAATTCATTAATATTAAATTAGCCCGAAGTTATTTTAAGTAATCCTAATTTTGACTTATATAAGTAAATTTTAATAACTTTTTTTAAACTTGTATGCCTTTCTTAATATGTATTCCTCTCCTTTTCTATTTTTAGAAAAAAAAAGCAAGGTGATAAAACAGTGAACCAAAAAAAGCCCATTGATGGAAAGTTTTGTGTATTTTATGACATAAGCATAAAACTTTCCTAAGTGCTTCGATAGACCTTAGTTATTTCCTTTATATTATGCTAAATAACATGGAGGAAAATACAGAGGTAATATTCACAGTAATTTTCAGTCATGCGCATCGATATTCCAGTTATTGCTCTTAAGTAGTTGCACGTGTGAGGTAACAATAGTCATAATTATTGCTATATAACCAATAACAAATACACAATTGCGGGTATGTGAAAGTGTGAAAAGTTGAAAGGAAACTTGTTCGAGCCACACTGACAGCATTTCCGCATGTACCGCCCCTTCCTTCCTTTGCTCAATCACAGCGCGTACTTTTTGAGTGACACATCTTTCCACCAATCACATTCATACTTGTGCTTTCGTCGGATATTTGTAATCTGCTCAATCGTAGTTGAGGAGTTTCGACTTCGTTGTGGTTCCGTCGATCGCAGTCTGTGAGTAGATATGTCTATCTTTTTCCTTTTTGTTGCTTTTATTGTCACTGAAGTTTTGGCTCGTCTACAAATGTAACCGCTTACGATGTGAATGTGTGGAGTGGGTTTTATTTGGACAGTCACATGAGACAAAATGGCTAACACGCTGATGCTAATGTTAGCTTGCTAACAGAAACCATTCAAATGAGACGAGTCTGGTGAGCAGCTCGTTGACCAGGAAGTGCAAACACATAAACTTCTTCTTGACGTTTGCTTTTACCTAAAGTCGTACAGTGTTAAGACCATTAACAAAAGCAAAACAATAACGACTGTGGTAGTTATTCTTTATTATTTGTTGTATTTGTCCCTTCGCCTACCGTCGTCTCGATTACAAGCTGTCTATTTCCTGATAATGACGTTATGCAGTCACCATTTGCTCTCTCACTGGTTACTTTGTGCTTCTAATGTTACATGATGACCAGGTTGTCTCTTCTGTCTCTGCCTATATTTAGAGAAACACACTTGAGCGACAATGGTGAAGATTTTCATTGGGAACCTGTCTCAGCACTCTGGGAAGGAGGATGTTGAGGCTCTGTTTGCTCCATATGGCACAGTGACAGAGTGTGCCAAGTACAAAAACTATGCTTTTGTCCATATGGAAGACCGCAAGTCTGCCACCAAAGCCATCCGTGAGCTCCATCTCTACAAGCTGGATGGTCGACCCATCAACGTGGAGCCCAGTAGAGGGAAGAACCAGGGGCCCGTGAAGCTCCACATAGCCAATGTAGAGAAAGGCTTTGAAGATGAGCTCCGTGCACTGTTCGAAGAGTACGGCACAGTCCGAGAGTGCGCCATCGTCAAGAACTTTGCCTTTGTACACATGGACAATTCTGATGAGGCCATGGATGCCATGAATGGCCTGGATAACACTGAATTTCAAGGTAAGTACATTTTGATATTCTACTCCATGAATGAAAGGATTGGAAGTTGTTGGGGTTCTGCCTTTTTAGATTTGAGGGACAATTATTTTCTCTCTCTCAGGAAAACGCATACATGTTCAGATATCTAAAAGCAGACCCAGAGGGGCACCCGAGGAGGGGGACTATCTGCCTCCCCCAGTCAGAGGAAGCTATTACCCCCCTCGATACCCAATGGAGAGGCCTGTGCCTCCCTACAGAGAGCGCATGTCCGCTTACATTCCTCCACCTCCACCACCCCCGAGACGAGCAGTCTATCCCGCCCGTGGCTATGGCGAGCCAGATGCCTATGGGATGGTTGATTACTATGAGAAATACAGAGCCCGCCCTTACAGCGCGACGGGCTACAGTGACAGGCGTTCCGGTGCCACTCTGCCTCCTCCACCCTCGGCAGTGGCCAGGGAACACCTCGGAATGGGGGGCTCTGACCCATACGAGCGGCGTCCGCTTCCCCCTCCTCCTCCTCCTCCGCCATCCTACACGGCCAGGGATCGAAGCCCCATCAGACGTGCTCCCCCTCTGCCAGCTGGTAACGGGTACTCCTACGAGCGGTCCCGGCTCTCCCCGCAGTCCAGGGCTCCGATGTATACAGCGCCGATGTATGCAGCGCCCCACCCCAGGGATGCCTTCTCCGAGAGAGCGCCGCCGCCGCCGCCACCACCTCGATATGCCGGCTATTAAGCACACAAGTGTAATTCAAGGTGAGAACAGAGAGTGGATGTCTCGTGACATGATAATTCACATTGATGAGAAGAAGGCATGATATGAGAAAAGCTGAAATATGTACCAAAACTAATTTGAGAGCTCGATTCTGAAGTTTATATACGTTTTTTTAAAACCATCAACATCAGAACTTTTAATTCCTGCAAATCTAGACCAGCAGGGATCAATGTCCAACGACTAAAACATTGCTGACAGAATCCTAAAATATTGCTGCTTTTAACATCAAAGATCAGTCTTGCGCGACTCCTGAGTAAAATGTGTGGTGTGCTCTCTTTCCAGGTTTAGAATATGACAAGATCGTCGTTGTCTGCTGATGTATGTGGCGCTATACACCCCCCTCGTCTATGGCGGATTGCGTTGCGTTCGCCTGAGACTTGTTGGAAGACACGTATTGCGGACAGCCCCAAACTTTAAAAATATGATTCCATGTCTACAGTTCACATATTCTTTGGAGCTGTTACTTGCTTTTTTCCCTGTTCCTCTGCTTGTTTCACTGTTCAAATCCTTCAATCCTTCAAATGTTTTGCAGAGTAGGATGATGGCTGAGGTGCTTAGTGTATTTCAGTGTGACACAGTACTGTTAATGGCCGAAGGCACTCTGCTCTTCAGTCTTTCTAAATGGATATGGGCAATGGGGAAACTGTTATATCATCTCATATCGAGGAAAGTTGATTTAAATATTCGAAACAAAAAACATAGCTACACAGTCTTCATAAAGGAAATTATTGTGCTCAGACCAAGGTAGTTGGTTGAATAAAAAATCAAAATAAGTTGTAAAATACTCTTTATTATAATCCATGGTGTGGCAGGCTGTGTGGTTTTCTTGTTTTTACACTTTGTGTTACCTTTTCTTGCGGAAATAGAATCTAGAGCATCATTATGTATGATTTTTATTTACTTTACAATTTTCTTTTCATTTGAAGGCCTTTTAATAAATAAATCAAACCAAAAAACTCGTTTTAACTGTCAAATTCTTCCTCATAGGGTAGGACTTAACTAGGGTAGGGTAGTCTCTTAACTCGGCAGGCAGCCACTCTTCTCCAGACCAGATAGACCAGATCCCCAGGTGTTAAACTCTCAACATGTTTCAGTCCTCGTGTCCTTGAGCGTTATCTGCTGGATACAGTGGCAGGTGATTTATATTTTTTCAGCCCTGTTCAGTTCCAGAAACACATCCGTAGATGTTAGGTCCCTGTCTATAAACTCGGTCTGCTATCCAAACTCTTGCGTTGATTCGTGTCGCTAGCAACCGAGCTTGCAAATTTTGTTCCCAGACAGTGACGATTTGAACAAAGAGTAGATTTTGATTCTGACTTCTGACAATTTGTGCTTGCTGCACTTGCGATTTCCGTGCGTCCAAAGTGGCGTTGCACCTTCAGACAAGGGCCTCTTCGCAGGTATTCATGAACCGCAGGTTTATCGCCTTTCTGTGCACATCCAAATTTTTCTAACTACATGGACGTGGATGGGTGGGGAAAATGGAGAAATTTACTGTCGGATTGCAATAGATCAGACCCTCCTTGCGGAAATTACAATCAAAGCTTAAAACCCTCAGAGTAAATACATCCAATGTGTTGAGCCAGTTAGTGATTTTCCTAGAAATGGAATAATAATTAACTGAGATTTGTGTCACTTTTAAGGCTTGTGTTTCTGTCATTTTGGGACAGTTGTTAAGTCTTGATTTGCATTTGTCATTTCTCTGTATTGATAAATCACACTACACATTAGTCACACTTACCATTATTGTCTTCACCTTCATTTATCACAAATTGCATGCCACCTTGGTGTTCTTAGTATTTGTGCTCTTTGTAGGTTGTTAGACTCTATGCAGGCGATGTCAGCTCATGGTAAGTCGTCCCTGGAAGATGTGCTGCATCCAGGAGAAAAGAGGTAGGCACTGTTTAAACCTCACTGGAAAACACCACTGATTTCCATGTCTTCTCATGCCATGTTAACACAATGAACAAAGAAACGTATTTATATTTATTATATAGTTTGTCTGACCCTGTTTCTGTGTCTACAGGCCCGTCTGCTCTGCCAGTGAGTCTGTGGTCTCTGAACAAGACGAGCTGGGAAAAGATACAGGTAAAGAACTATGAGTTGACCATAAGCAGACCTGTCTCTGTTGTGAGCTTTTGACTGAAGGTGTCTCACTGTTTTTACAGAATTTGTGCCTCAGTGAACGTTTGGTCCATTGGTTGGTGAGCTGGAGGGAATGTCCAGTCCTCAGAAATCTGGCACAGTTAGAGCTTTATCTGGAAATTCAGAGCAACCATCCAGATCCTTGTTGATGTGAAGCATCTGAAACATTATAAAGATCCAGTCTGCCCCCACCTACAGATGTCCTCTAACAGCCCTCTCTACAGATAAGCTATTTATATATAAAAGCTATTAATAAGTTATAATTTTATACAAATATAATCTGTTGTGCTGTATTGGCATGTTTGTCACACTTTTTTTTTTAAATGTTTATAAATTGCTGTTATTATGGGTGTAGAAATTCACATTTTTGGTATGAAAAGCTTAAACTTGATAAAGCTAGTAAATAAACACATTTCTCTCACTGACATTTTTTAAATTCTGAATTGATGTCTTTGTTGTCTTATTCAAGTGAAATAATAGATAGATAGATAGATTAACATGGTTACACTTTGCCTCAGGATACAGTATTACAAAATCCACAGCTTTTACTCAATTCAGCCGTAACATCATTTTACAACATAAGTCAGAGTTAAGTCTTGGTTTTTTTTTTATCACTCTGTCAGTTGATTTATCAAGCCAATGTAATTTTTTTTCCTGATGATGTACAGTATTTTGAAAATGTGATTATTTTGGTGGTTGCAGTGAAGCTGGACCTTATCCCAGCACGTGTAGAGGAGCAGGCCAGATACATCCTGCTTTGGGATAGAATACATGACCCAGCGATCTGGAAATGACCTGTGACCATACAATTTTCTCTTCCCTTTTTTTGGAGGTTTTCTTTACTCGCTCAAGTTGTTTGAGTTCAAATGACATTTCCTTCAAGCACACTCCCTTCTTGCTCAAATTTCGGGAACTCATTACTGCGTTAACCGGAGGTGGTTTTATGGGGTTGGCTGGCCTGCAAACTTTATAGACTTTTATTGAACCTTTCAATCTTGTCATTCCTGTAACCTGCTGTAAACGACAACACTGTGCTTCTGCTTCAGTGAGTCGATAAAGATCTCACATTGCATTTACTGTTTGGTGTGAATCCAAAATAAAAAGATAATGATTCTCCAATCACACTGGACTTTGTTCTGAGACTACTATAAAATAGCACCAGTGACTCAAACACGATTCCCAATAATGACACACAATCTGATGAACATGAGGTACTTTTAATATTTCCATGCATAATACTTCCATTACATGAATACGAGAGCTGTAACTACATACAGGTAATAAAAATATTAGTACTGGTTAATGTGACTTTTACTACCACTGCTAAATGAATGTTAAGTGTGATGCCAAGATCTCAAGCTAGCAAATAAAAACTACTTCATCTCAAGCACATTTGAACATGCACAGTATTAGACTCAAAGCTCACTGCTTTGTTTTCAGTGTTGTATAAATAGGATTGACAGTCCTTAAAAAAGGCATTCACAAAAATACAATGTGCACAAGTTGAAAATGTAGAAACAAATAACAAACAAAATGTATTATAGTAAGATCACAGTTTTTTTTAGACATGGAGTAATAAAAGGTACAAAATAATACTAATAGAGGGGTTCAGTGACCACACGGTCATTTGTAATGCCTTCAGGAGTGAGCTAATAACAGTAAAACGTCATGAGTGACACATGAGGGTCTCATCAGTCTCCAGGGGGCCCAGTAGACTGGCCCTGAGCTCACCTGGGAAGCTGCTCAGCACACAGGAGCCAGTGTCAGGGACAGGTGTCGTGCTGGGCACACACGTGCATGTCTCTCTGGATGGAGGCACTGTCAGCACCTCCAGCTCCACCTCAAAGCTCCCCTTGGCCTCTCCAGGTTCACGGATGATCAGCACTTCGTACTCTCCGAACCGGATCAGGGCCTTGTCCGGTAGATCCGCCTTCTCCAGGTAGTCCAGCGCCGTGCTGTTCACTGTCAGGCGGCCCCGCTGGCTCAGGTTCTGGACGGTGAACAGCAGGTCCGGGCTCTGCGGGGTGCGGTAGGCGTGCAGGGCCAGCTGCTTGCGGGACACCCGTGGGTCAACCAGGGCGAAGGTGCAGGTCTGGGCATCTCTTCCCAGCCTGAGAGGGTCGTCCGCTGGGTGTCGGCTCTTGTTCCCCAGAGGAAGCAGCCCGTAGAGACCCCTACAGCTCTGCTGAGGGTGGTACAGCTTGATGTGGAGGCAAGTCAACAGGTCCTCCTCCGTCTCTATTGTCTGGGACACATTCATCACTAGAGACTGATGAAATCAACACTGACCTGTTGATCTTCAGTGATGAAAGGCTCCTGGGGACAGAAGACAAATATTATTCCAGTGAGATGACGGGCTGGATTAGCAGCCAAAACAACAAGGAGCATGAGATGTTGCTGTTAGAGGTCTGTGTCTTACCGCAGGGTTGGAGCTGTTTAATTTGAATAAACAGAAGCGTTCACTCCGTCCACAGAAAACAACAGAAAAGAGGGAACAAAGTCAGCGACGGGCTGTGACAGGAAGCAGGAAGACTCTCTCACTGGCTGTCTCTCTCTGCAGACTGTTGTCTTCTGTCCACTCAAGTGTTTCCTCACTCTCACGAGACCCGGGCCCGGTGATGCCTTCAGGTACACATCCGGAAAAACAACACAGCTGTGTCAGCTGCGGATAAAGCAGTGGCGAAAGACAACAATTGCGATGTCATTTAAATTATGTTAACATAAAGTCAGCATGACAAACAACTGAGGAAAGAATATGAATGGTTAGTCAGATTATTGGAATAATAGATTACTCAGTAATAAAAACGGATTGTTCCATAGCTACTCCAAAGTGTGCAACATGTGTCATCATCTAATGACATTTAAATATAAAACTAACTCTACTTATTTGTGGTATTGGGTTATCTAAGTAAAACTGACTTGACTCACTGCTATCTTTGTTACAATGTTTTGAGTTTTCGAAACAAATGGATTGCTTTTATGTAACATCCAATTTTCAGATCTGCACCTGAACGCCGCATTGCAGCGCAGAAAATCCCCGATGATGCAATCTGAAACAGAAAGTCAATGTTGCATGGTTTCACTGTGGGTTTCCCATCTTAATGATCCCGGTAGAAACATAACCAGTCAGTATGGAAAAAAGGCTCAGTTATGACGTCAAAGTGTTATTATTTTTTATTATAATCCTAGATCGATCAATATAGAGAGTCATATCCTGTACAGATTGTAAAGTCCTCTGAGGCAAATTCGTAATTCACTTATGAGTATATATGATGCCATAGATTTAGATTTTTTTTATGCCTAAGTTATTTACTTATGTTGTAAATATGATACCTAAAAAGGTTGGTATATACCAAAGGCTTTCAGACAAACGAGGACAAACTGCTCGTTTTTTACTTTCTAATGCAAGTATTATTCGGAGGAGTATCTATGATACACAGTCATACGTTTATGTACACATAAAACAAAGTTATATACGATATTTCAACATCTGTTGACGTTGTCCTGGATTAGGATGGCCTCCTGAACAGTGGGTGGCGCTGTGAGCAGGAAGTAAGGATGAGGAGGACAGACTCGGACATAGAACGCCAAACGGAAGTGGTCCTTGGTAGTGGAAAGCTCTGGAAACGGGTTTGAATCGGTCCAGATCCTTTGTAGCGGCCGCCCGGTGAAACGGTAAGATGAAATTTACATGTCGGAGTTTGGATGTATAGAATTCGCAGCATTTTAAATTCCTGTAATATCGACTATTATTTTAGTATTTGTTCGCCAGCTCACTGCGTTTGTTTGTATAGACAGCGGTGCTTTGTGTAATAGCTCTGCGTGACCGACAAGCTAGCCGTGGGTAACAGCTAGCACGAGCATAGCTGCTAAACGAAGACCAAGGCTTGATTTGAGATTTAATGCACACGACGGCGGTGTAGCAACACTATTTATAGACAAGTTTGAAATAAAAAGGAATAATACGTAAGAATATTTGTACATTAATCTGAAAATAAAGGTGAGTCGATTTGCTGCGTTTGTTAAATCTACGTCCGCCATTTTTGCAGTGAACTGGCTGTTCAGCCGGGACAGAAAAAAAAAAAAATCATCAATGTGTTTATGTATGTGATGTAACGAAATAACGAAATGTCTAAGTGCTTTTTAAATAATAATGTTTTTTTTCTCCTTTGACCTGTGACAGATCTTAAACAATGGTGAAGATATTTGTGGGAAACCTGCCCAGAGAGGCAGACCAGGAAGAAATCAAGGCTCTCTTTACTCAGTATGGCACAGTCACAGAGTGCGCCATCATCAAGAACTATGCCTTCGTCCACATGGATGATCGCAAGGCTGCCACCAAAGCCATCAAGAACCTGCACCTCTACAAGCTTCATGGCACACCGATCAACGTGGAGGCCAGCCATGGGAAGAACCAGGGTTCAGTCAAGCTGCATGTAGCCAATGTAGAAAAGGGAGCTGATGATGAGCTCCGTGCTCTGTTTGAGGAGTACGGCTCAGTCACTGAGTGCGCTGTTGTGAAGAATTTTGCTTTTGTTCATATGTCCAACTCAGATGAGGCCATGGATGCAATCAAGGGACTGGATAATACTGAATTTCAAGGTAAGTAAAGACCATTGTGCAAAGCAAGTAAATGTTTGACGTTTTGATTTGTTAAATTCAGAATTTACCCATTTTTTTTTGTCTTTAGGAAAACGCATCCATGTCCAGATTTCTAAGAGCCGCCCGAGGCACGATGAGCGGGATGACTACCCTCCTCCTCCTCCGGACAGGGGTGGCTATTGGCCTCCTCGCTACCCAGGAGATAGGCATGAACCTCCCCCGCCAGGCTACATGAGAGGCCGCCTTGGTCATATACCCCCAGGTTACCCCGCTCCCCCTCTGCCACCCCCTCCACCTAGACGAGCTGTTTATCCCGACCGTCCCTATGATGGCGAGAGGGACAGATATGGCGTGGTAGATTACTATGAGAAGTACAGAGCCCGTCCGTATGGCATCGCCGCCTACGAGGACCAACGTGCTGGCGCCCCTCCTCCTCCCCCTCCCCCCTCAGCCGTTGTCCGAGACCGTCTTATGCCCTCGTCGCTTGACCCATACGAGCGTCGCCCCCTCCCACCTCCTCCGTCCTCGTACTACGCCCGAGACCGCAGCCCCCTGAGGAGGGCGCCTAACGCGCCTATGCCCCCTGCCAGTAATGGCTACTCCTATGAGCGCTCTCGACTCTCTCCGGTTTCCCGGGTCCCGGCATACGGAGTTCCACGCGCCAGGGACCCCTACACAGAACGGCTGCCCCCGCCACCGCCTGCACGCTATGCTTATTAAGCAAGGCCCGGGCTTGTGAAGGTGAGAATAGGTCTGAGGTAGACTGCTGTTGATCTTGTGTCTGAAATGGCCTTTCGTCCCTGTAAAGCCATGGGCAGCTTGTGACCTGACCTGCATGTTCCAGATCTTGTGTGGAACACAAGATTTGAAAACGTATGCGCCTAAAGTGCCATTCAGCAAGTTGTAATGCACGCGGTGTCAGCTAACATTTTTAAAATATGTTATAAATTTTCAATGTGTGGCATAAATCCGACAGGGGCGAGTGTTCAGTCTGGGATCTCTGTGAGTGAAGAACGTGACTCGAACTCCTCATGTAGACTATCAGGATGGAACAACGTGCTTTGCATCAACAGCTGCAGATGGTTCATCTGTGTCATTTGCTCTTTTTTCAGGATCGTCGTCAGCTGCGTCGCCGCTCGCCGCCTCCTGATGCACGCGACAATATCCTCTACCTGTCTGGCCGAGCGCGTTGCGTTCCACTGCGATGCTCACAGGAGGAACCGAATTGCCGACGTCTACGTCTGTTTTGGTTTTTATTATTTTTGGGACAGTTTTTACTCGTTTCCCCCCCCCCTGATTGTTTTAGCTTGTAACTGTACTGTAGTGTTTTTTATGCTTGACGTCTGAAGTAGGCGATATTTTATTTTGTACTTTTACGTTTTTGAAAAATTAGTGTTTTGCTGTTGTGTGTGACCTTAGAAAGCTGAATGATTTCAGCCGCAGTCAAGGCGATACTTGTGACTATAGATTTAACAGAACTGAATCTTGTTTGATATGAAATCAAATCTGCACGTTGGTTCCATCATGTTACGCTTTCCCATCGGGGAAAAAAAACAAGCCATGTGGCGTTGAAAATATTAACTGCTAAACCGTCAGATTTTAACAAATGTAGAAAGCGTTCATGTACCAGTCCATTGTCGATCTTGTAACAAATTAACGGCTTTGTGCAGTAATATTTACAGATGTGCTCTGAAACACCATCAGTGTAACCGCTGGAATTAATTCGAACACAGCTTGGATCTCTCGGAAAAAATGGTCAGCTCCCATTTAACGACGATCCGTGTCATTAATGATGAAAGTACGCATAAGAAGACCTGTTCAAGCCGTCACGCTGATTAAAGAAACATCTCTCCTGGTGTTGTCTACAGCTTGTCTCATCACTGTACCTTTTAGCTTCCCTGTTAGCGCCAAAATTGAAACCGCTTCATTTATTTAAGTTCCAGGCCTTAATGCACTCCAGCCATTCTCCAGCAGGTGAGAGTTCATAGCTGAGGCTAGTTAAGCTTGTATCTGGTGGGAGATGACATCAGAGGCTGCTGGAGACCTTCAGAGTGAACAGGTAAGTGGAGGGCTGTGAGAACCACAAACAGCACATGCTCACATGTAACTTTTCTAGGTAAATATAAACCATTGCTTAGAGGTTTGTCACAGTGGAAATTTAACTTTGACCTTTCATTGGTGTTGCTAGTTAGGTGTATTTCACTCATTGCCTGTACACAAAGTAGAGTGCAGACCATGGCATTCATGTCCAGAAGACCTTTTCAAACTGGAAACCAATCTAGGTAGCATGGTTTGATTAAGCTGAGATAAGAGTTGGAAGAGAGCTTAAGACATTTGTAGATTTGTAAACTTGTGAAACATGAAGTCCATTCACAGTACAATGGAATTGCTATATTTACTGATTTAAACAGATTTAATGGATGAGTCATTTACAGTTATTTGCATTGTATTGCTCTTTTGGAAAATGAACAGCATGAATAAAATATTTACAATGGTTAAATGGGAGTCGATATAATTTCTTAAACAGCCCCACTGTTAGAGCTTCAGTGTTACATACCTGTGATTTTCCTCCTAGGGTTCTTTCCTTAAACACAACTCTACTATTTGAATGAGTAATGTTTTGAGGGTGTTTTCATATTAACTCAGGAATATTAGCAGGGTCACTGTAGATGGACTGTACAACATAGTTCTGATGAGCCAAAAACAGATGCATGAAAAGCAGTCATAGACTTTCTGCTGTGATAAGAAGGACCCGGTTCATGTAATATTTTTTTCTGCCACTTTGATAGACAGAATACACACTCATGGTCACGTCATTAGGTACCGTGACCAACTGAGTGTCTAATCAGCCAATCAAATGGCAGCATCTCAGTGCATTTAGGCATTTGAAGTTCAATCTGAGCATCAAGAAGAAAGATGATTAAAGTGACTTTAAATGTGTCATGATTGTTGGTGCCAGACAGGCTGCTGTGACTATTTTAAAAATTGCTGACCGACTGAGATTTCTCTTTAATCAACTCCAGGATTTACAAAGAATGGTCTGAAAAGGACAACGTGTTCAAGGATCAGAGGATTATGTAAGAAGACGGGCCTTTTTTTAAATGGAAATGACATGTACATTTCATATTTTATCATGTTAAATTATTTTATGTTAAAAGCTTTATTTATTTGTCAACAAACTCACATACAGATTTAATGACACAACAGTGTTAAATGAAGGGTTTTCCAAGAAAAACTGAACAGTTTGCTCAGTGAAGCAGTAGGAAGTGAGTGTGCTTAGTGTGTGTGCTCCACATGATAATATTCAGAACCAGTGTCAGACTGCAAAATACTCAAGAACCAAGGACACAGACGATACGTTATTTGTTGGCAGGTTTGATGAAACGGTTGAATGGTTTTAGCAGAGAGCAAGTTGTCCATCTTCACACTAAAAGATGGAAATATTTGGTGGTTTAATTATTGATTGGTTATTATTCAGTGGTTTACAGGTAACTCATTAAGAAAAAGAGTCTGATGCCTCTGCAAGATGTTTTCCACCCTTTCAGACCAGGGCTGGTTGTCTCACTTTTTACTCTGGCATGAGTTTCTCACCATCAACGCATCTTAATAATTTAAAAAGGGATGTGTAACCTTTTAGTTTTTTTAAGCTGCAGTCACCAATTAACTTTTAAAACAAACTCACCTGATGCCCATCAAGGCCAATTTAGTTTAGGAATTAATAATGTTCAAAATACACGGTATTTATTAGACATGCTTGGAAATAACAGGAACTTTGCTTACAAACTTATCAAACATGATTTATGTTGACAAATGTAAAATAGAAACATAAAATAATGAATAAGTAAAAAGAAAAGAAATAAAGAATAGTGTCACATAAATTACAAACAGAGGATTTAGGTAAGGTTATAAAAAGTAACCAGAAACCGAGAAAACAAAATGAACAGTAACATCAAACAAACATTAAAATCAAACATACCCTCCTGACATCATGACAAAGAGTCCATGCCAGCTACCACATGGTTTGAGCTAGCTAGCTCATTCTTCTCACTGACATGATAAACATGTAAATATTAACAAACTTAATACATCTCAATCCAAGACTCACCTCACTCTGATGTGGCTCCAGTGACAAATAACACAGCTGGTCAGTTAATTCACAGAAATTTGCCTCTTAAAGTTCACGGTAAACAGGAAGTTGGTTTTTTTTTTTTTGTATGTTCATAATAGTGTCTTTAACCCCAAAGATGATCAATTATCAATGACAGCAGCGTTCAATGTTGCACAGCTTGAGGTAAAGTCAGTGTTAGTCACAACACGCATATTGAAAGTTGTTTAAAATGGATCACAGTTTATTATCTGGCCACTGATAAGCATGTTTAAAACACTGATATGTTATCTAGCAGTGTGTGTGTGTGTGTGTGTGTATTTTGGTACATATCACAGCAGAGATGACCACCATGACATTACCACAGTGATGTACTGTGTGTGCTTGAAAGACAACAATAAACAACTTCTTTTTCATCTTTGAAGTTTTAATCTGACAGGCCTCCTACTGTGCTCAAACCACACTGCTCCGTCTCTTCCTGTCAAACAGGTGAGGTGAGATTTCTTATGACACGCTGACATGACAGTTAAAGTTGAAACTGTACTGTTGCACACCTCACCTTCTGCTTTTGGAAGAAAAGTCAGTGCTGCGTATTCCAGATCACCTGAGGCCGGACTCTGTGAACAAACGTTAAGCTGAGAAGCTGAGTGTGTGAGTGAAATGACAAACTGATTACTGATAATAAACTGTGGACTCTGTTCTTCAATGCGAGTTGAATGACAGACAAGCAGTGTTATTGTTAAATGAATATTGATGTAAAAATGCAATAAAGGTGAGAGTACCTCTCTGAAGCTTTGTATTTTTAGCAGCCAGAAGAGCGATGATGATAACGAGGAAAACAATCACACAGCCCTGGATCACACTCATCAGCTTTGCGATTCCACCAAAAGCTTCCACAAGATCTGTGTCATATTTGACAAAATGCATGACGGATTTTATTTTCATAAGTGAGAGGAAGAATATAAATATGAGATTATCTGGTGATGCTAAAGTCTTGGTCCATGTCATGAGTTTGAAGTTGATACCAGGTCGATTAAAAGAGAAATTTATGTCAGTCTTACCTTGAACCTCTAGATGTGTTGCATCATGAATAAACATGCTTTTGCCGTAGACATATCCACAGAAATACAGGCTAGAGTCAGATCGATTCACGTGTTTGATTGTCAGAAAAACAGTAGAGATGTGGGATCTCATTTCATGATTTCCATTTGTAAATCCATCAAAGAATTTAGCAGCCTCCGAAGGATGCAGCATGAGGGCGACAGAGCGAGGCTTGGATCCCTTGACCATCCTGAACCAGGATATCTGAGTGATAGTACTTGAAAAGTTTGAACACCTCAGTGTGACTTCTTCACCAGGCTGAACCTCAGAGTCTGAGACTCAAAACCTGAGGCCTGAAAAGACATATTCACATATTCACTCCCAGTAAAATAAAAGAAATGTGAAAAAACTTTTAAACCAGTGATTAGTTTCAGTTCTGGAGGGTTAAAGTCACAATCGTTAAAGATAAAGTTATACTCACTGAAGCTGAGGAGAGTTAAAGCTGTTATCAGGGTGAAGTTCTTCATGGTGAGAAGCTGAAGCACTGAAGTGTGATCCACTCTGCAAAGAGGCTGGTGTTTAACATGATAGCATCCTCCGTCATCTGACCAACCACAGATGTCTTTTTGTTTGCTGTATTCTGTCTGTGAGGGACTTCCTATTTTCTGTGTCTCATCTACAGATACAGTGTTTCACTGCATAGATGCAGGTCATGTTTGTCCCACACATTATAATATATTGATTTCAAGCACTAGTAGTTTCCATTACATGATGATTATCATTATGTACACAATGCCTACACATATTATTGTGATTTAAAGGGCCAAAAAATCCAAAATGTGCTGCAAAATGAGATTAACACATTAAAGGCGCTATTGGTGACAATAATAAAGTGAAGCCACTTCAACGTGTTAGCAGTGGGAGTTAATTCTTAAATATCTTTCACAGAAATAAACAAAACACAAATTTGGACCCAACAATTTTTTAAAAATGTTTTTTGTAGGACAAAAATCAAGATTTTTATTTGGCTCCTTGGCTATAGTATTTTTATTATTAATGATTCATTTGCATAAAAATGTTGGCAATAAAACTTTTAATTATTATTTATTGAGGTCTGCTGCTGCTCACAGTGTAAAGCTGTGGTTTAGACAACTAAAACTTTATAAAATATGATATGTTGTTGTAGACTACCCACATTAATATAAACTAGTGAACTAGTGACTGATATATTTAACACTAATAGCCATTCTGCTTCACAGTGAATGGTGGTTTTGCTGATCATAATACAGATGAAGCATCATTTCCATTCAGACCTGCAGCACTACTGAGAACAAACCACTGACGGTCCACACCACACTCTCCAGCTTTGTTCTTCTATTATTAAACTCTACAAACACTCTGTGTCTTCAGCGGCTTCAGACCTGTTTTATTATTCTGTGGGAACACAAAGACCTCATCATGCACACATTATTAATATTCCATATTTAACACATCATGACATATCGTGACATATCACTGAAGCTATGGCAGAAGATAGAGGTGTAGACTCTCCTCTCTGCCATCCTCGGACCGTCCACTAGATGTCCTCAGAATCCTGGTCACCTGACATCCCTCCCACCTAAACACCTGTTCCCATTTCCCTCCTCAGGCCTTCCTGTGCTTCTTCTCTGTGCTTTCTTTTATCTGATTTGTTGAGTTTGTTTACCTGTTTGGATTGACTTCTGACACTTTCATGTTACAGTAAGATTAAAAAAAAAACCCTCATGAAACCACTGGACTGATCCTCTCTGCTTAGGTGGTGGTTTTGGAGTTTCAGTAAGTAATCCAGTAAGTGTGGAGATGATGTTTGGCACAACTCTCCACCACTACAAGCATGAGAGAAGTAACAACAGATAGGTAGCAGCACCAACATTAAACACATCAAAACACTGAAAATGGCACCATTAATTGCGGGGGCAACATAATTAGCATCAACAACATTGCATCATCCATCCATCCACTTTCTACCGCTTATCCACAGGGTGACAGGCAGGGTACACCCTGGACGAGTTGCCACCTCATCACAGGTACCTGTACCTTTCTGCACATAGAGACAGACAACCACTCACACTCGCGTTCACACCTACGGTCAATTTAAATTAACCAATTAACCTAATCCCCATGCATGTTTTTGGATGGTGGGAGGAAGCTGGAGTACCTGAAGAGAACCCACGTAGACACGGGGAGAACATGCAAACTCCACACAGAAAGGCCCCGGGCCCGGGATTCAAACCCTGTACCTTCTTGCTGTGAGGCGACAGTGATGGATGGATATCATATCATTGATATAATTAAAATGTGGAAAACTTTAGATTACAGCCTGCAATTTAATCTACATTAAAACAGAATCACTTTGAATTTTATTAACTTCCTTTTAACCGCTCAATCAGCTGAATTTATTTCCTGCAAAGCTTCCAGTTAGCACACTTTCACCTAACTTGCATTCAGACCACAGAACAATAAGTAAGAAATAGACTCTGGCCTGAGAGCTGAAGGACGTCTTCCTGTGGCTTTCATTTTAGCCCATGTTCAAAGTGTTTCCACCTCAGTGGAGGGGCCGCAAGAGTCGCTGCCCATGTGGTAAACACAGCCAGAGCAGAGTGACTTTGACTGCTTTACATGCACATCCACTGTGTCAGCATACAGTGGAGTTATAAAATGAGAAGAAAAGTACATTTGCTTTAAAATTGGATGTTTTTTTTACTTTAATTTAATTTCTCATGCTTTTTACTCGCAAAAACCTATGCAGTTTCTGTCGGAGGACACTTCCTCTGGTGGAAGACTGCATGGTCTTGAAAACATTTGAAGTAACAAAAACAGCATATAATGTAAGAATTTCTCTAAAGCAGCATAAACATAAATGTGATCATTTAAGGTAGAGCCTAAAACAAACAACACTACCTTTATTGAAATTTACCTGCTGCAAAAAGAACAAAAAACAGGCCTCGTGGCTTTCTTGTCAGTTGTGCTCAGACCACACTGACGTCTCTTCCTATCTCTTCTCTTCATCTCTTCCTCATCGTCATCAGTGTCCCCTGTGGCTTCTCACGGATGTTTTTGTTTCTCTTAAATGGAGAAGGACAGAGTTTTTTGCTGAGAGAAATCAGAAAGAACACAAGGTAGAAAATGTAAACTGATCAGGAGTTAAAAAGATGATTCCTTCACTTCTGATGTTGAAACCCCAGTGCCGCAGAGTTCGCGTCATCTGATCCCAGATTCTGGAAATCAATAAAGTATTCAATTTCTGTCTTTAAAACATCATAACTACATTTTTCAGAAGCCAGAGCAAAATTTGTACAAACTCCATCTTTAAAGAAGGGCAAGAAATAACCACTTCACCTTGTTTTTATCAGGATGTGGTTCTTTGTTTGCAGCTTGTGATGAAACAAGAATGATCAGTCAGGTGTCACTTATTAAATACTTTCCTTAGATTTGTCTTTTACACCTTGAAACTTGTGTGTCGGTACCTTTCAGAAGTTGCCTGACTTTGAACAGAATGATGCCAGCCATCATGAACATCAGACCGCCCAGGATCACAGTCATGACGTTTCTTGTCCCATAAGGCTCTTCTCTCAGACAGATTATTGAATTAGACCTCCTGTTTGTCAATATTGGCTTCCAACAATGTTAATATTCCAAATACTGAAATATTATTATCTTTAGAAAATAAGAAAACATATTGTTATTATGTATTATTTCAAGGGAGTAAAATGTTAGTATAAAATAAAGAAAATATACATGTTAATGTTAGTCTTGCTAATTTCAGACTAACATGGCAAAACATTTGAGGCACACTTTCTGAAAAGAAAAAGAAATCTATGGGATGTGACTTTCAGTTTTCATTAGATTCACCTTTAAAAGACACGGGGATGCACATATTGCTCTCTTATTTGTCTTTGTGCTGTTTTAACGACGACGCATGTGAGGTATATTAAAAATAAGATCAATTAAACAGTTAAATGTGTTGTACTGTACGTGCGTCCACGTAGAATCCACGAGACGCACAACCTGAGACTGAGATCCAGCCTGACACAAGCAACAGACAACCAGAGAGTTAGTTGAAATTGTGGCAGGTTACTGGTTCCATGGTTTAGTGCTGATAATAATGAAGTGCCAGTATTTATAATAATAATAATAATATAATAATACTTACTGGAGCAGTTAATACCGCTGAGCTCTTATAAAGGTGTTTATAGGGGCGGGGTGTCTTTTGTTTCTGCTCTTGCCACTCACACTGACCTGTGTGATGCTTTTGCAGATATTTAAGCACAGGATAGTTTGGTTCTAAGAGACTCATATGATACCATCTTATATCCGTCTTGAGCTACACTGTGTTGAGGAGGAAATGCTCCCACTTCCATGTTTAGCTCCTTTGAGCACCACTCCTCACTGAAATGACCCAAAATAATGACAGATGTCCATGTGTTGACCAAAGATAACACTGCAATCTTCCATCATATTTTCTACATTGTTTGATTGGCACTCTTTCAGTGATGACATCTGGAATGATTTAATGGCACCCAGCTGTTCATCTCCTATTTTGTTTTTTTTTGTCTGTTTTGAGATGTATTTTTTCCATTTGGACAATGAGTGTCGGTTGTTTGATGGGTCATTCAGTGCACAGCTTTGTGAAATATCTCAACAACTTAAATGGATTGCTTCTTTCATGGTACCCAGAGGACTGATCCCACTGTCTATTGATCCCAAACTGTTGTCATGAAATGTTTATGACAAGAGGTAAAGTAGTTCAGTAAGTTTAAACAAAGACTCAACAATGTCACTGTTTGGCTGGTCTATTCTACTGTTTTTTTTTTATTTCTCCTAAAAGTCTAACTACATGTAGATCAGCTAGTTTCACTTTGCTGTAAATGAGTCGGCCAGTTTTCACACATTCTTTCTGTAGTTTCCACAGAGCTTAACCTCAGATGCCTCATTATATTTTCACCACCATAGTTATCAGACCACACGGTGCTGTCGGCCTCTTCCTCTCAATCTGGTGTGTATGCCACTCACTCCTGCCTCCACAGACTCCTCCTCCATCACACGCTGAACACTACTTTTTCCTCTCAGAAAAAAAAGAAATATAGACATTTTGACCGAGATGGAGACAGAAGGAATGCGCGAAAAAGTACAGAAACTCTATTAAGAATTTAGTTTCTTGCCGGTGACTCTGTCCACTAACTAGCCATACACATCACACCAGCTGATTCATGTCATAACGCATTGATCCACCTGCTTCCTGGGTTTATCTGGTGGCAGCGTACACAACATTTGGCTCCAGTTTGATCTCTGATGCAGGCCTGTGGCTTCTTTTTGGCTTTGCCCGGAAACTTAGAGCCGTGTAGTTCAGCTCATCTGAGCCCAAATTCTGTAAACCAGAGTATTTGGAGTCACGGTATTACACACACTGTAGAGGAGGTTTTCACAAATCTGAAAAAAATGCCGGATGTGTGTATTGACTTTTAACAATAGTTTAACAAAACAAGAAGGATTTTACTATATTTTTTTTTCCCAAACATCCGCTAAGCAGCTAAAAAAAAAAAAAAAAAAGCAGTGGCATATATACACTATATTGCCAAAATTATTCGCTCATCTGCCTTGACTCACATATGAACTTAAGTGACATCCCATTCCTAATCCATAGGGTTCAATATGACGTCGGTCCACCCTTTGCAGCTATAACAGCTTCAACTCTTCTGGGAAGGCTGTCCACAAGGTTTAGGAGTGTGTTTATGGGAATTTTTGACCATTCTTCCAGAAGTGTATTTGTGAGATCACACACTGATGTTGGACGAGAAGGCCTGGCTCTCAGTCTCTGCTCTAATTCATCCCAAAGGTGTTCTATCAGGTTGAGGTCAGGACTCTGTGCAGGCCAGTCAAGTTCATCCACACCAGACTCTGTCATCCATGTCTTTATGGACCTTGCTTTGTGCACTGGTGCACAGTCATGTTGGAAGAGGAAGGGGCCAGCTCCAAACTGTTCCCACAAAGTTGGGAGTATGGAATTGTCCAAAATGTCTTGGTTTGCTGAAGCATTCAGAGTTCCTTTCACTGGAACTAAGGGGCCAAGCCCAGCTCCTGAAGAACAACGCCACACCATAATCCTCCTCCACCAAACTTTACACTTGGCACAATGCAGTCCGACAAGTATCGTTCTCCTGGCAACTGACAAACCCAGACACGTCCATCAGATTGTCAGATGGAGAAGCGTGATTCGTCACTCCAGAGAACACGTCTCCACTGCTCTAGAGTCCAGTGGTGGCGTGATTTACACCACTGCATCTGACGCTTTGCATTGCACTTGGTGATGTATGGCTTGGATGCAGCTGCTCGGCCATGGAAACCCATTCCATGAAGCTCTCTGTGCACTGTTCTTGAGCTAATCTGAAGGCCACATGAAGTTTGGAGGTCTGTAGTGATTGACTCTTTGACCTCTTCACACTATGTGCCTCAGCATCCACTGACCCCGCTCCATCAGTTTATGTGGTCTACCACTTCATGGCTGAGTTGCTGTCGTTCCCAAACACTTCCACGTTCTTATAATACAGCTGACAGTTGACTGTGGAATATTTAGGAGCGAGGAAATTTCACGACTGGATTTGTTGCACAGGTGGCATCCTATCACAGTTCCACGCTGGAATTCACTGAGCTCCTGAGAGCGACCCATTCTTTCACAAATGTTTGTAAAAGCAGTCTGCATGCCTAGGTGCTTGATTTTATACACCTGTGACCATGGAAGTGATTGGAACACCTGATTCTGATTATTTGGATGGGTGAGCGAATACTTTTGGCAATATAGTGTGTATATATATATATATATATATATATATATATATATATATATATATATATATATATATATATATGTATGTTGCAGTGTTATCATGCAGAAACATTCAGGTCACAGTTTTTAGAAGGGCTTGGGAAAATAACATTTCTACATACATACATAACATACATACCACTGGCATGCTACAGGATGATATAAAAACCTCAACAATCTGTTTCCTAATTTTGTTGTATGCACTGTCATATAATGACAATAAAGGCTTTTGATTTTGAATTTAAATTTCAGTGACCTGATATTAGAGTTTGGAAGTAGGACATAATGGGGATAATTTTCACTTGACGTAAAAAAAAGGACTATTTTCTGTTTGATGTCCTCCACAGTAGCTCAGGACAAACATGATGAATGGATTTATAATATGTTTTAATGCAAAATCCTAACACAGTTTGACTGAAGTTAACGGAGGGCTCACCTTGTTTCTGTCTAGCTGTGGTTCTTCATTAACTGCTAAATGGCAAAAGACAAAAATGTCATTAGTTCATTCTTACTTCTCTTTGGATTCATCCATCATGTGTAAATCTGCTGTACCTGTTTGAAGTTTCCTGATTTTAACAGACAGAACAACAATGACTATGGTGAGGAAACCGATCAAACCTCCCAGGATTGCAATCATTAGGTTTGCCATTTCACTAGACTCATCTACATGAAAATATAATAAAATTAGCAATTAAAAATCACATTTACAGAGTTACAAATTACTGTCTTGGTGGTATCGTAAAAAAAGAGAACATTACTTTCAGTTTGAAAATCTGCTCCACCATCAGATTCACCTTTACCTTTTAAAAAAAGATGGAGATTCAATTTCTCTTGACATATATTGGTTTCTTATTTGTCTTTATGCTGTTTTAATACAACACACGTGAGGTATATTGTAAATATGACTTACCTTGAACAATTAAATGTGTTGTACTGACAATGACTGTATGTGTGTTCATGTAGAGTCCACAGAAGTACAGACCAGAGTAAGATAAATCCACTCGCTTGATTTTAAGAAAGATTGTGGAGATGTTGGAGGTCATTTCAAAGCTATTTTTAAATCCCTCACAGAACGAAGCTTCACCATCGGATGTGTAGAGAGAGGAGATACAGCTGAGCTTGGTTCTGTTGATCAGTCTGAACCACTCTGTGTTGGCTGGAAATCTGGAAATGTTGGAGCACATCAGTGTGACTTCTTCATCAGGCAGGACCTCCACAGTCTGAGGCTCACAATCTGACACTGAGATCCAGCCTGAAACAAACAACAGACAATAAAGTGATTACTGGTTACATCGTTTGGTCTGGAGAACAAGACATTTACTCCTCAGCTACAGTTAGTTCAGTACTAACTCATTTGCTAATTAAATGATATGAGTGGGTTTAATGGATAGAAGAGAAATTAGACTTGATAGAGATTAAAAAAGTTTTTCCTGCTTGGAATAATCCAATATCAGTACTTACTGTGGCTGTAGAGAAGCAAAGCTGTTATTAAGCAGAAGCTCTCCATTATGCGTTTAACCATGCAACAGCAAAGGACCTTTATATCACCGTAAAGGGGCTTTCATTGGAAAGGGGCGGGGTGTTCAAAAGCCAGGAAGCTGAAATCTTTCACCACCTAAGATTAGATGGTCAGCTATGCATAAATCACACACAAATTAGTTGTTATTCATCCATATTCAAGTGTTAGGGTGTATGGAAAGCGAATCGGTCTCAATCAAAATCAGCACAAAGCATCTCTTTTGTCCTATCCACAATGCAGTCACTGTAATTCATAGTAATTTTGTGTGCAATAAGATCACTGTGAGAAACACAACTTTTTTTGTTTTTTTTATCCCAAAGTGCTGTATTTTGTGGCAGTTACCAAGGTTTTGTTGTGCAGCATAAAAATGGCAGGTGAAATGAGGAAATAGAAAGGTGTTAATAGTGTGAATAGCACTGGGCTGAGTATGGAGCCCTGAGAGACACCAGTCAGTACATTTTCAACTCTTCCTGACTCGTCAATAACAGGTGCTTGATCAGTGAGGAGAATGTTGGTTGAGACCACTGTTTGTGTCCTGCATGAAACCAATTCAATCTTGAATTATTAACTCTTTGAGTGCCACTGACTTATTTATTTGTCATTTAAACGCTTGAGTGTCACTGACGTATTTCGAAGTCAAAAAAGTTTTTTCAGCAGCAGGCACAAGAGGGCGCTCACACAGCCTGTGCGTAATATTGGGGCTTCTGGGATTTGTAGTCTGGACATAAAGAGATGGTACACACCACAGAGATCAAAGCAGGAAGTGGAGACGATCGCTAATCGAGAGAAAAACAAACAGAATCTGGACAAAAAACATTTTTTTCATGATGAAATAGAGAGTCTTTTCTTTGAGCTATTCTGTGTTTTCAGAGTCATAGTATAAAATATTCTGCACCTCATGAAGATGACCTAAAATGGAAAAAAACTCTGACACAGGGCACTTTTGATTTTGTGAAATGGCTGGCACTCAGCGAGTTAATTTATTCGCTTAACTGACTTACTTTTGTTACACAACTTACTGTATATAATTTACAATGCTGCATAATTAAGTCACATAATAAATATGCTTATTTCATGTAACACCCTTCACACCATTATTTAAAGACAAACACCATCTTTTCCCAAGGTTATTTTTCCTAAACCTACGTTAGAAGCTCATTTTGAAAAGACACCATGCATGTAATAAGCAGAAAGTGTCACATCCCTGACATTTCAAAAACTGATGACACAAGAGTAGGAAGAAAGACAGTGAGGTGGCTTGAGAGCAGAACCACAGACTGAGCGTCTGTATTTAGCGAGTTGTGAGTAAGAATGCGTTGTACCAGCATGTTAGGAGATCTACTGACACAGAAAAACAACCCCCAGTGACAGACTGATGTGCTGACCACATGGGTCACATGGTCCACCCCTGCTCATGAGCACACTGCCATCCTTCCTCTTCTTGTGTGATCAGCTGAGGCCTGCTCACCACAAACATGACATACACTTCCAACTTGTCCCCTCTAGGTGGCACTACATATCCCTGCATGCCGTAAAACCACCCCACCTCTTAAATCCAAGCAATATTTTGTGACTGAATTTAAAGCGCGATGTGAAAACTTGAACACTGTGCACATGAACCTCAAGTAGGAGACACCATGCGTCCATTTGAAATGTGAAATATCTGCTTATTCATAGATTCAGTTCTTTTCAATATCAGACAGAATACTATTTAATACATTTCTAGAGGGATCTTAAAGCATCCAGGACTGAGAAAAATATTTTGTCACAAAATATACATATATATATATATATATACAGAAGTACACTGTTTGAGCTAAATGTTTTATGAAGCCTCATAAACACTGTAAAACCATCAGGCTACATTCACACCAGTCAAAGGTCTTCCAAGAGGTGGCAGAAAAGAAACTTTGCATAAAATCAGTGTAACTGACTCGACAGTTTGCAGCACGAGAAATTTAGAATAATCGCATGTCGTGTTTCGTATTCCTGTTATGTCGGCTCATTTTCCACTGAGGCGGATGTTTGACACACACACAGTTTGACATTTTTAACAACCAATCACATGTAACCACATTTTTAGGCCAGTGTCTGCTCTTTCGACCCAAACATTCACTTCTTTAGACCTCTGGGATGATGTGCCTGTATATGATCCTCTGTGGAATATGTGAGTCTCTTCATATAACATATTTTCAGTGTGGTGAAGTGTCTGTTTA
Organism: Synanceia verrucosa; assembly: GCA_029721515.1. Taxonomy (NCBI): domain Eukaryota; kingdom Metazoa; phylum Chordata; class Actinopteri; order Perciformes; family Synanceiidae; genus Synanceia; species Synanceia verrucosa. The sequence continues at coordinate 14,461,456 of CM056569.1, read as the reverse complement.
TATTTCTATAACATGATTTCTCTTTTTGACTCAGTTCACCTGTCTGCAGTGATCCAGTCAGCAGCAGTCAAACAGGACACTGGGGTTATATCCACCAGTGTCGGGAACAATGTGACCTTACACTGCTTCTGTAACAGCCAAGTGGCCATGCACTTCTCCTGGTACCGACAAATTTTAGGAGGTGGACCAGAGCTCCTCTCTATTGTTTACAAGTTTGATGAACCAACCAAAGTGTTCCCCTGGATGGTGAAGAACCCCCGTCTCTCAGTGGAAAGGAAGGATGGGATGAATCATTTACAAATCTCTGATGTCCACCTGTCAGATTCAGCCACATACTTCTGTGGAAAATCACACTCCAACATAGTGGAATTCGGAGAGGGGGTCTTCCTAAGCGTCAAAGGTATTGGGCTTTTACTTTTCCTTGGCCATGACTTTATTTATTTGCTAAGAGTGTGTTGGACTGTTTAAACTAGTAAACATGCACCAAACATTATATGGCACCTTTTAGTCATACAAATTTAAAATATACTGCTCACAAGGCTTATGAGTTTTATAGAACTGTATTAAAAATGATAATTCTCCTATCAAATTCAATAAAAAAGACAACGAAAAAGAAAGGCCTCAAATACACTTAACTATAGTTTAGGTTTTACTACAGTTTTTTCCTGTGGACTGTAGGAAACAACGTCAAAGAAATAGTCCAGGGACCAGCATCTGAGACTGTCCAGCCAGGAGCCTCTGTGATTCTCAACTGTACCGTAAACCCTGGGACCTGCGATGAAGAACAAAATGTCTACTGGTTCCAACAAGGATCTCGCCAAGGAATCCTTCACACTCATAGGGATCGGTGCAGACCTGTCTCCACACCTGCGGGGTCTCCTTCACACGGCTGCATGTACCATTTGCAGAGGATGAACCTGAGCTCCTCTGACACTGGTATCTACTACTGCGCTGTGGCCTCCTGCGGGGAGGTGCTGTTCGGTAAAGGAAGCAAGCTGCTCGTTCAGGGTGATGGTGAAGATCAGATGACACAGATGAGGATCCTTGTCTGGCTCTCCATCATTAGAATTGGGGTTGTCCTTTTCTTTGTAGCTATTTGCGTCTTTGTTTATAACTGTAAGGGCCAGTGATGAAAATATTCCTAAATATCATTATTATCATAAAAAACGTATGTAGATGCACATCAATTTTGTTATTTGGCTGCATTACTTTTGCCATAATTAAAGCAACTTCGCTATTATTTGAAGGTAGACTATTCATTTGTGACCAATAAAATCAAAATCAAAACAGTGAGAATACTTTGAAGCTACTAATCTACCCATACACTTTGTTCAGCTTTTTCTAACCACATTACCTCTGTGATTTTTGCTCTCTAGCTGTGTAGCCTATATGTGTGGTTAAACACAGACACACACACACACACACACACACACACTGCTGCTTCTAAACATGTAGTCTGATCACAAAGATAGGTTCCAGCCTCAGGGGTGGAGTTACACAGGCAACCAGATGAGGACATCCTGCTTGAAACCACCTACATAAGAACATAAAGAGACCACAGGGTATCTAATCAACGTATAGAGAGCTCTCCTCTTTTACTTCTGACCACTGGATTACTATAAAAGAACAATGACTCTGCAAAGTGTGGCCCCGTGGCTCCTGTCAAGCTCTTCACTATCAACTGCTAAATAATGACACTAAATCAATAAATAAATACAATAACACAAATTATGTTCAAACTTACTGCAGCAGTTGCTGAGATAGCATCATAACATAAGATGAAACGTTATTAATCCGGAAGGAAATTATTTCACAACAGCTGCCAAACACAGTATTAAATGTAGGAGATTTTCAAAAAATTGAAGAAGAAGAAGACTTACTTTATTGATCCCTCAATGGGGAAATTACATTTTTTCACTCTGTTAGTAACTTTTTTCAGTTGCACATCACACACACAAGTCATGAAACAAACACATGCACATGCATTAGAGGAGAGGTGTCAGAGTGAGGGGGCTGCCCCCATCCAGGCGCCCCGAGCAGTTGGGGGTTCGGTGCCTTGCTCAAGGGCACCTCGGCAGTGCCCAGGAGGAGGAGCTGGCACCTCTCCAGCTACCAGTCCACTCTCCACATTTTGGGCCGACCTGGACTTGAACTGGCGACCCACCGATTCCCAGCCCAAGTCACTACAGACTGAGCTACTGCCGCCCCAAAGGATAGGAAAGGATATTTAAAAACTTTTTTAAGTATATACAGTACAAAAATGAAATATAGTGCAGATCTAAAACCAAGTCAGTGTTTTATTAATTAATTAATAAATATCATGTTGACTGAATTAAAAGAATTTTAACATTTAGGGGACCTATGCTCATTGGTCAAGTGCTTGACCTATGACCTTTGACCGTTGTCATTACGTCATGGTAAGCGCGTACAGATAGCCCTCTGTGTTAAATATGCAAGGACTGCTCCTCTGAATTGTTATGAGATATGATATGGATGCCAGAAAATGCGCTGCTCCTTCATGTCCTCCTCTTCCTTTTTGAAGAGGGAACAAATGCGCCACCTCAGAAGAAGAAGAAGGAGCTAGCAACCGTGGCGAATCTGCTAGCATAACAGCTAATGTTAGCTAGCTGTAGAAGACAGACGGTGGCTGGTTTCAGCACAGACAGGACCAGAGAGTAGTGACAGGCCTCCATAACTGTTTCACACTGCACTGTAACACCACATTATCAGCATTTTTAGAGGAAGGAAGCGTTTATTTGTCTACAACCTGATGCTAGCCGAGAGGCTGGAGCAGCATTTTGTTTTAGCTTTAGCAGTCTGGGGACACCCGGTGGACCGTGGATACGTTTGAGACCGCAGACGTCCTATTAAGGGAAAAATGCGACGGAAAGAGATGGACATAATTCTCCGCCATGAGAAATGTATTTTTTTTTGGATGACAGACGCTCCAGAAATGAAAACGTTAGAAAGCAACTTAAAGTTGACCGACACTTTCCTGAGGAGGCTCAACAACACTGCCAAAGGTAAAACATGTTCATTTAATTGATTGATTGATTGATTGATAACTAATTTTGAACATGCCAGTGAAAATAAATAAAAGTTGACATAGACAATGCGTTAAATAAACAAATAACCAAGTATATAATAATTAAGAAATATCCACATGTTCAAAAAGGAGTGGTAAATAATAACGTATACTGTATGTAATACTCTTATCAATGATGATAATGATTACAGATCAAAGCTACTGCCATATACAAAGAATGGTAACAACAACAACAACAACAGTAATAATGTTCCAAGTCTCTTCCTCCCTGTATTTAGTGGAACTGTTTGTTTGTTTGTTTGAAATGATTCATGTTTGAACATTGTTTAAGGTCTGTATTCAAACTGTTACACAGTTTTCCCCCAGCAACTGATATGGAGAACCTTAGTTTTTACCTTTTTAAGTTTGATTTTATTTCACTTGATGATGACAGCCTTGGCTTCTATGATTGTAAAGCAACATGCTTATCCTTCCCTGAATTGCACAACTCACACACTGGGCTGTACAGTGCACCATACGCAGGGGTTGGACAGTGAAATTGAAACACCTGGTTTCAGACCACAGTAATTCATTAGTATGGTGTAGGGCCTCCTTTTGTGGCCACCACAACATCACTTCATCTTGGGAATGACAGATATAAGTCCTGCACAGTGGCCAGAGGGATTTTGAGCCATTCCTCTTGCAGAATAGTGTTCAGGTCACTACATGATGCTGGTGGAGGAAAACGTTTCCTGACTCGCTCCTCCAAAACACACCAAATTGGCTCAATAATATTTAGATGTGGTGACTGTGCAGGCCATGGGAGATGTTCAACTTCACTTTCATGTTCATCAAAGCTCTCTGTCACCAGTCTTGCTGTGTGTATTGGTACATTATCATCCTGATACACAGCACCACCTTCAGGATACAATGTTTGAACCACTGTGTGCACATGGTCCTCCAGAATGGTTCGGTAGTCCTGAGCAGTGACGTGCCCATCTAGCACAAGTATTGGGCTGAGGGAATGTCATGATATTGCAGCCCAAACCATCACTGATCCACCCCCATGCTTCACTCTAGGCATGCAACAGTCTGGGTGGTACGCTTCTTTGGGGCTTCTCCACACAATAACTCTCCTGAATGTGGGAAAGACAGTAAAGGTGGACTCATCAGAGAAGAGTTTCACATTGTCCACAGCCCAAGATTTTCGCTGCTGTCATCATTGAAACCAACGTTTGGCATTGGCACGAGTGACCAAGGTTTGGCTATAGCAGCCCGGCCATGGATATTGACCATGGAGCTGTGGAGCTCCAGACAGACAGTTTTGGTGGAAACAGGAGAGTTGAGGTGCACATTTAATTCTGCAGTGAGTTGGGCAGCTGTGGTTTTATGTTTTTTGGATACAATCCAGGTTAGCACACGGACATCCCTTTCAGACAGCTTCCTCTTGCGTCCACAGTTACTCCTGTTGGATGTGGTTCATCCTTCTTGGTGGCATGCTGACATTACCCTGGATACTGTGGCTTTTGATACATAAACAAAGACTTGCTGTCTTGGTCACAGATGCACCAGAAAGACGTGCATCAACAATTTGTCCTCTTTTGAACTCTGATATGGCACTCATAATGTTGTGCGCATTGCAATATTTTAAGCAAAACTGTGCTATTACTCTGCTAATTGAACCTTCACACTCTGCTCTTATTGGTGCAATGTGCAATCAATGAAGTTTGGCCACCAGGCTGGTCACATTTAGCCATGAAACCTCCATCACTAAATTGGCCAGTGTTTCAAGTTCATTGTCCAACTGCTGTATATGCTATTGGTGGGTGTACAGAGCACTTCAGACATAAACGTCATTTCACGCAGCTGCCCTGTTAGTGACTTTCTTACCTTTTGGTTTCTGACTTAGCTGCTATGCACTGTGACCTGGAGGGCAGTCTTCCTGTGTTCAAGCTAGGAAGTTTCCACCAGTGGAAACCCGTTCACAGTCGCTCAGACCTCAGTCACCACAGGAGATGGTTTACCTTCTACTTACATTTCTAGGTATCAATAGACCAGAGAGGATTTTTGAACATGTTCCGCATCCAACGCCGTGTAATGGCTATATATTTTGCACACAGATTTTACTTAAGTTGCAGACAGGACTCCTGTCAAGTCAGTATTCTGTTTGCACTGGTGCTGAACCACAGATTTTTCTTGGTGAAACCTTGGTGCTGTTAGCTGAGCCTTCTTCTCAGATCAAATGAGGCTATGTCCAGCCGTATGAGGGTCTCATTTCACTCCTCGTCATTATCAAACTACAGCTAGCACCAACATCTGGTGTAAACTTGGCTTGTAATCTGGCTAAATGGTTTACTCTTTGATGGAACCACAGAAACCATCTCAAAAAGAAAAGCAGGTCAAAGAGAGTGAGACGAACGAAACAAAATATGTTAAGGCAAGGCAATTTTATTTATCTAGCACATTCCAGCAACAGGGTAATTCAAAGTGCTTATAAACAACAAAATCCCATATCCTAAGCAAGCAATATAATGCATACTCAGTTATGCTTTTAGTTATTTGAGACGAAGCACATTTAGTGAATCATAGCACTTTTTTATTTCCATGTTATGATAGTATAGTTTATTAAATATGGGTGTGACGAGATGTCACAAGATTAAATCGTGACGATATTTCTCCTTTAAGTGAAAATATGTCTCGCGAGCACAGGGCAGAAAGTAACCTATCAGACTTTGAGCTATCCAAGCTTCTTATTAGTTATTGTCATATTATGATCACTCTGTTCAGACAAAATAAATTTTCTTTGCTATCAAATGGCAACACACAGGGAAACTGTGAACTTCTTTGTGAGATGAATAAAGTATCTATCTATCTATCTATCAATCTATCGATCTATCTATCTAACACTAAGGTTGGCAAATGGAAGCTGCAATTTAGATACATACTTTCCAGAAAAATGGAGATCATCAGAGGAATGGTACAGTGGTCATGTAGGTCTCAAGCTACATACATGTGGATAACAGATGAATATAGTGGTGTAACAACAGCTGTAAGTCATCTACATAACCAGTATCAGTAGAGAAAAGGGGCTAGTAGAGCTGGTAACCCATAGACTTCCTCACTAATGTAAGGCCATGCTGTCATGCTGATCGCACTAATGAGCCAAGCTCACTTTATGGGTTTTCATTAGTTGTTTTTTTTTTTTTTTAACTTGCATTTATTTTATTCCCTGGTTCCAAGAAGGAGTTGTAAGAAGTTGTGATAATGATGATTTTATTTGTATTTTTACTTAGTTAGTCAGAGTGAAGAGAAGGGAACTTGTGGATGCCTGGCTAGTGCAGTGACTATTACATAATGAGCTTGCCAGAAGTCTGATTTGCTGATTTTTGGTCATAGAGATGACACCACCTCATGACATATCAGACAGTTTTTTTTAGATTAAAAGTAATAAATATATTGAGGCTCACGGGTAAATGTTTTGCTTATTCATTATGTAATTCATCAATACTTTACAAAACCCATTATTACGCTGCACTTAGAATTGTACTGAAAGTATTTCTTGATGAACTTTAACACTGACGAGTTCAGAATTATCTTTATATCAAAATGATGCAAAACATGTATGCTCCTACATCTTTATACTTGAGTAAATGCATTCAGCCTCGTTGCTGTTTCTTGTTGTCGATCTGTTGACCTTATGTTCCCCCACAGCTGCGTAATGGATGTTTTCTTCATTCTGCTCTCCCTGATAATAACATATAAACCACAGTATTGTACTTGAGAATATGAAAAACTATGTCCCAGAAAATTATTGGTGAAAATGGTAATAATGGTACTACCTCTCCAATTGTTGTAGCAGGAGATGAAAATCTTGCATGAGACTCTGGAAAAAAATGAAAAGTACTTTTACTTTAATGCTTTGTTAAGTCAGTGCATTCTGTCATCGACAAAGAATAGTAGTTCCTGTACCTGTACATTTACAGCTGTTTCTCTTGTGCATCATCCACAATAAGAAAACCAGTAAAACACTCAGGATGGTAGTGAATGCCAAAGCTCCACTCAGGAAATACACCAAGACAAGAGAGCCCTCCTCTGCAGAGAGACATTACACAGCTTCAGTTTTTAGGGAACATTTTAACTAATAGATGTCACCATGACGCATGAAGTTTTCTGAAAATATCAGGCTATGATAGATGTCATAGATGACATATGTCATGTCAACAAACCCCTCAGATTGTAGGTAGGGATAACACTGGAAATTTTGATTTATGTACAGCAGGTGCTGCAGAAGTGGGGATATTTAGCTCAGAGTAAGATAAAATAAGACTGATAAATCAGCTTTTAAACATATCTAGAAATTGACCAGTGTGGATAAAAACAACAACACCAAAAATAAAGTTAAATAACCAGAGTTACTTACCCTCAAAGTCCATCTTGGTCCCATCTCCAAACAGTATGTGTCCACATGAGACAACAGCACAGTAGTAGGTCCCAGCATGAGACAGGTTGAGGCTCTTCAGTGGCAGGTTGTAGACACAGGTGTGTGTTTGTGTGTTGGGTTTCCTCTCACACTGATCATCGCTGCCTCCATGGGTGTAAATGAGTCCTGGATGAGATTCCTTAGCGTCTCTGAACCAGTAAACACTGTGTTCCTCATCACAGGTCCCAGTGTGTACTGTACAGTTCAGAGTCACAGAGCCTCCTGACTGGATGCTCTTAACCTGCTGGACCAAAGCTGGGACGCTCAAACCTGAACCCTTCACACTGACTAAAATGCCCTTCCTGAACTGAAGCTTGTATGAATGGCTACTTGCACAATAGTAAGTAGCTGAATCTGAAATTTGCAAATCTGTTATCCTCAAGTGATGTTTACCATTTTCAGTATCCAGAGTGAAGCGTGAATTGTTGAATTCATCATGGAAATCTGCTTTTGTTTGATACTTGTAGAATATAGAGATGATCCTTGGTTTTAGTCCCAGAGTCTGTTTATACCAGTAAAACTTTGACGCCATATCACTTTTGTAGAAACACTGCAACCTAACGTTTTCCCCAGTTTCAACCAACACAAAACCACTTTCTTCATTAACAGTTGAGAATTTCAGATTGGCCACTTGAGCTGAAGATAGGAGAGACACAGCAAATGTCATGAACACATGAAAAAAATAGAGGTAATGTCATCAGGATTGGCCTCATATTTTAAAATATTCAAACTAGTCATGGAAAAAAACCTTACCCATTTTCCCAAAGAGCAGACATGTTAGATAGAAGACACATTTTGGAGATGTCGTCATGTTCAACTCGTCGTGCTGAATGGAAAAAAAATCTCAATCCTTTCTCCACTCATCACCAACTAGACTGTGTTTGATTGGCTAAATGGCAGTGACACTGAAAGGCCTATTTAGGAAACTCGATCACATGTTCGCTGCCATGTATAGAGTCAAGTTTGGTGCTTGAGAAAGATTCACGTGTTGAGAGACGTGAAGCGTGAGCGTCTCTAGGTCTCTGTTACTGTGCACAGGAAGGGGGAGATGGATGTAAATGCATCTCGACAGCAGCAGCAGATGCAGTGAAAGAAAAAAAGAATTGTAGGTACTAGAAAATGTGTTTTTGGAAATGATGAGATGGTGAGAATAATCCAATAAATATATCCGTATTCAGTCTGCTCATTGGAATAGGATTCAAAGAAGATGATGATGGCAGATAACGATAACTGATAATTCTGTTTGTTGTGGCCAATAACAATTCAATAACCAAGAATAATCGTACAAATGCAAATTTGTGAAATATGTTTTGAGAATGAAAGATATAATTTAATACAACAAAATGTGTAGACCTTTTCTCTACCCCTAGGGTAAAGTACAACTTGCTATAGCCTTACTTTATTCTTTTGACATGGAGACCAGTGAATGACATCACCTTGTTCATTGGCATGTACAATCTTTAGCTTTATTCAGTGCTGGACCATCAAAGCCTGTATTGGCATTATATTCCAGTTAATACCACAAAATTAGGAATGTCTCCCATTGATTAAAGCACTGCCATTTTGAAGCCTCAATGGTGGCTCTTTGGGTGTTGTCATCTTTGTTTTTATGAGTACAGGTACAACCCAACTGTCAGTTGAGGTAGCTACACCCTAAAGCATATGCTGCTTCTTGGACTATTTCAGGTTTATAGTCATTGCATAGAGTTGAAGAAGAATGAAAACTAGAGACTGAAACCATTGACTTATATTGACAAAGATTACTGAGGTAATAAATCAAGAGAAACTTCTGTACAAGAGGAGTCGCTCCCTGCTGGCATTGGCTTCACTTTTAAAACCTGGAGGTTGCCACCTGTGTTGCAGTAATGCATGGTTACTTAAATATCTTTTATTTAACTGTTTGGATAGGCAGCAGGTCTTCAACAGTAAACGGGCTATCAGCCAGAAAAACTTGAATGCGAAAACACTGTTACTTCACCACGGAAATAACCACTGCTGTGGTTTCCAGTTTGCAACCTCTATTACTTCTTTTATTCTGTTTACTGATGGCTTCCAGCCATGCATAGGGCAACCTCTATCACTAACCACTGCTGTGACTATGCAGCCTAGTTTATGCGTTGCAAACTCGTTGATGGATGTGCACCTAATTTGCATTGTGGTTTTGAGGCAAATTCATGGTCGTGATGAACTATGGGATCATACATGAGTTCAGCAGTAATGATGAGCAGAGGTTTCCCTCAAGGATTGAGCAACACAAGCAGGCAGATAAGGTATAAAGGTATAATATAATGCATATAATGTAGGGTATCATGCATTCCTACCTTTAGGCACATTTAGTTATTTGCTCACGATGTGAGTAGGGATGCAACTATACAAATTTTTCACTTCCGATACGATACCAATATTGTAGCCTTGAGTATTGGCCGATACCGATATTGATCTGATGCGATATCAGCACTACTCATACATACTTTTCTTACCTATTTTTTTGTATGGAATGTTAGAAAATGTTTTATCAAGTGATATTAACAGAGAACAATAGTCAGCAACAGTAGGTCTGAGAAAAGCTGACCCATTTATTATTAACCAATGAGATACATAACCTACTAAACATAAGAATATTCTACAATTGGATAAAGTAAATGAAAAATAAATTATAAGACACTGAAAAATTACCTCAATGAATCCAAAAAAAAATAAAAAAAATAATAAAATATATATATATATATATATATATATATATACATATATATATATATATTTCAAAGTGCAAAATAGCCACTAGTTTAACTGAAACATAAGCATATACTACAATTGAATAGAATAAATAAAAAAATAAATTAGAAGACTGTAAATTTGTAAATTTGTAAATGTAAATCTTCATGCTGTTTTTTTTTTGTGATGTGTGTTGACTAGAACAACAGTTATTATGGTAGCAGGGTAGGATGCGGAGCATGTTGCGCGCACACAACACTTATTACGGTAGCTGGGTAGGAAGCAGAAAGCCTGATGGAGCATGTTTAGCGCAGACGAGAGAACAACAGTGAGCTGCTTGTTACTGTATTAACTATTATCTCCAGCTTGGAGCTAGTAACAGTTACCAGTCCTCTGAATTTAAAACGGGTAGAAAGCAGAGAGCCTGGGGGAGCATGTATGGACTGGAACAGCAGTCAGCTGATCTTTGCTGCTGCTTTAAAGGTAATAATTAACTCTTAGTATAGCTGGAAATGTCCCGGGATTTCATTTTAGAAATTTGGTCACTTTATATTAAACTCCCCGGTTCTGTGCCACCATGGGAAACGTCGGCCTTAATGAATAATCCTGCCACAAGGCTGACATTACTCCTGCACCTTGCTAGGCCTGTCACAATAACAGATTTTGCTGGATGATATATTGTCCCACAATTTATAGCCGATATACGATATTGTCAGCATTATTCTGAGGTTCTTAAGAGGTTCTTTTTCTCTTTATGTGGCTCATATTTTCACTTATAACTTATATTTTACTAAAATCCATTTCCTGGTGACTTAATACAACAATACATCACACTTATTTCTTCAGAAAACAGTATTTATTGCTATGCCACCTGTTTTCAATACTGTAAATCAGACACTCTGTTACTCATTAGAACCTCTTCTTAACTATTTATCACCAGCTGTAAATCACTGCCACTTCAAAGCTAATCGAATTATCGTACTAATAAAGTATTACAGACAGCACTGGGCTCAGCAGCACTGGCTGGGCTCTCTGTCGCCGGGCTCTGCGACTCTGAGCTACACAGCACAGGCTGGCACGATCTGGCATTTTTGCATACTGTCTTCTGGCCTGCCGGTTATTTTCACTTCACCTGGGTTTTCGGGCAACCGTTAATGTCAGACCCTTGCAATTTGGCCTGGGGCATTTAGCTTTGAAATTATCTCTTTTATTATTCCTACTAGTTTCTCTTCGTTACCTGGCTCTCTACCGCTATCTGTGTCTGCTAGCGGCCTCTCCTCCTCCTACTGAGAAAAAGAGACTTTATGGCTGATAAGTGGTCTCATTCTGTTCATTCTGCTGTGGAACCAACCGACCCACGTGTTGAGAAAGATGCACAGAGTGAACCCTCTTGTTCTGCAGCCTCTTTGGTAGAGAAAGACAAGGAAAACAAGCACATATGAACATGGCAATATATCCAGGCCAGAAAAATGACAAACTTCGTTTTCATTTACTGTACAATAAATCGATATATTGACTATCGTGACAGGCCTACTCCTTGCTATTTAGCAAGATGGTGGTGCGTGTAGATGCAGCGACTCTGTGATCCTTTTTAGTCAGCAGCTACACATTCAGAAGAACTTATACCCGAACCGAGTTTATACTGTTAAAGTGCAGACCTTTCTATCTGCGCAGGAAAATCACTGAAATGTTTCTAGCTGCTGTGTATATCCACCTGCGAGCTAATGCTAATGTAGCTATGAACAGGCTGCATGACAGCATCAGCAGGCAGCAGAACAAACACCCAGCAGGCTTCTTCATCGTGGCTGCGGACTTCAACCACACCAACTTAAAGACTGTGCTTCCCAGATTCTACAAGAATGTGGATATTAAAACAAGGAAGGGCAGAACACTAGACCGGGTGTACACCAACATTTCTGGAGCCTACAAAGCCTGGCCCTCCCCTCACCTTGGACACTCAGACCAACTTTCCCTGTTCCTGACACCAGCTTACAAACCCCTCCTCTGCAGGTCTAGGTCACAGTACAAGACCATACAGCAATGGACTGAGGAGGCCACACTTTCCTTGCAGGACTGTTTTGAGGATACCATATGGGAGCTCTTTGAGGAACCAGACACTGAGCTCCACACCTCCTCTGTACTGTCATACATCAGTTTCTGCATGGACAGTGTAACAACAAGGAAACAGGTGAAAATATTCCCCAACCAAAAATCCTGGTTTAACACCAATATCAGAACACTACTCCAGCACTAAGGTCAGGAGACAGGGAGGCCTACAGGAAGGCTAGAGTGGACCTGAACAAAGGCACTAGGGCTAATAAATTAAAATACAGAGAGCAGATAGAGGCCAGTGTCAGGGAAAACAACTCCCGCTCTATGTGGAAAGGCATCCAGAACATTACAGACTACAAACAATACCACAACACCCCCTCCCCCATCAACACTTCTCTCCCAGATCAACTTAACACCTTTTTCTTCCACTTTGAAGAGGACAGCAGACAGGCAGAGGACACACAGCTGACACCATCAGAGCATTACCAGCCTCCTACCATCCAACAACACCAGGTACTACGAGTCCTACGAGGCATCAACACTGGTAAAGCACCAGGACCGGATGGAGTACCAGGGAGGGTGCTGAAATCATGTGCCCACCAGCTTGCTGCTGTATTCACGAATATCTTTAACTGTTCACTGCAGAAAGCCAACGTCCCCACCTGCCTGAAAACTGCCACCATAATCTCTGTGGCCAAATCCTCTGCCGTCACAGCGTTAAATGATTACTGGCCCTGACTCCAGTAATCATGAAATGTATGGAGAGACTGGTGTTACAGCACGCCAAAGCCCATATCCCACCTGGCTTTGTCCCACATCAGTTCGCCTACAAGTCCAACAGATCTACAGACAATGCCATCTTCATAGCCCTCCACAACACTCTCAGCCACATTGAAAACCCCAGAACATACATCAGGATGCTATTTGTTGACTTTAGCTCCAACACCCTCATCAAATTTGCAGACGATACAACCATTGGACTGATCAGTAATGATAAGGGGGCACCTTACAGGGAAGAGGTCCGAGCACTGGCGGCCTGGTGCAGTGACAACCAGGCCGCCAACCAACCATCATTGACTTCTGGAAGACAAGGACCACATTACACTCAGGCCTGAACATAAATAGGGAAGAAGTGGAGCGGGTCAACAACTACAAGTTCCTTGGACTGTACATCTCAGAGGACCTGGGCTGGACTGTGAACACCACCCACATCATTAAAAAGGCCCAACAGCGTCTCTTTATGCTGAGAACACATAAAAGGAACAAACTCCAAACTCCCTCCATGTCTTCTGGGAAACTTTTATCACTGCACAATAGAGAGTGTCCTGACCTACGGATGTACAGTGTGGTATGCCAGCTGCACGACATCTGAGAGGAAACAACTGCAGCGGGTCATCAAGATTGCTCAGTGGATCACTGTCTCTCCACTCCCACATCTGGAGGAGATCTACTCGAGCTGACTCCTAGCCTAGCCCAATGGACAATAATTAACCTTTTACTATAGAGTATTTATTTATATATATATATATATATATATATGTATATTACTCCATCTGCACTTTATTGCTGTTCATTGCTGGTTTGTTTTTCTTTTACTATTTGTTACCCTTAATATATTTACGTCCGCTGAATGTGACATGTTGCTGCTACTAAGAGAGATGTAACCAAACAGAATTTCATTGTAATCTTACAATGACAATAAAGCAGCAGCTTCTTCTTCTTCTTCTTCTTCTTCTTCTTCTACTTTGGTAGCACTGTAGCTCAGCTGTTGTTGTGATCACTGGGCTCTGCATGCTGCTCTGGATTGGACTGCTGGTATCGGAGTTTTTATATCTGAGATTTTAGATGCAGTCCAATATAATCCAATACTCATTTTTTTAGCTGATATCGTACCGATGTCCGATATTAATTTCGGATCAGGGCATCCCTAGATGTGGGTGGGTTTTTTCCCCACAGATGTAGCATATTGCCTCATTCAAATTTGCTGGCTGCCTCTTCTGGTCCGCACAGATAAATAAATAAACACATTGTGGACCACAAAGAAAGCTATAAAAGCATATTTATTTGAAACTTCTTTAAATCTGCAAACATAATACATCCAGTTCTACTGCTTCACACTGTGGTACACACATTCACTCCAGGTCTGATCCCTTGATCTGCTGTGCAGGTTGACACTTAGTGCAGCATAATAGATGTTTTCTGCATGTTGGTGACCCTGGAAACAAAATATTTATCAGTTGATCGTTATTGTTTCTGACATAAAAGAAAACAATATATAGGAAACAATGCAATGTGCAATAAAGACTCAGCAGTACAGTTAACAGTTTTGATTCACCTCTGCATTTGTTGTGGAGGGAGCCGCAGGTCTTACTTGGGACTCTGGTTGTTAAACAGAAAAACTTAGTCAGAAGCCAAGTTCAGTGAAGAAGAGCTGTCAGATATAAACTGTAGTCACCTGTATATTTAGAGGAGATTTTCTTGTTCATCATGCACACTGAGAAGGCCAGCAGAACACTCAGGATGGCGGTGAATGTCCAAGCTCCACTCAGGAAATACACCAAGACAAGAGAGTCCTCCTCTGAAGAGAGACACCAGGAGACATGTAGCTTTCAGTAGGTTTATACCACAGATTACTGATCAGATGCAGAAGAGTTACTTACCCTCAATGTCCAGCTTGGTTCCATCTCCAAACAGTATGTGTCCACATGAGACAACAGCACAGTAGTAGGTCCCAGCATGAGACAGATTGAGGCTCTTCAGTGGCAGGTTGTAGACACAGGTGTGTGTTTGTGTGTTGGGTTTCCTCTCACACTGACCATCGCTGCCTCCATGGGTGTAAATGAGTCCTGGATGAGATTCCTCAGCGTCTCTGAACCAGTGAACACTGTGTTCCTCATCACAGGTCCCAGTGTGTACTGTACAGTTCAGAGTCACAGAGCCTCCTGGCTGGATGCTCTCAGCCTGCTGGACCAAAGCTGGGACGCTCAAGCCTGAACCCTTCACACTGACTAAAATGCCCTCTGAAATGTCTAAAGTATATAGATAGCATTTTATGCAGTAATAAGTAGCAGAGTCTGAAATTTGCACGTCTGCAATTGTCAGGTGATTTTTACCGTTTTCAGTATCCAGTGTGAAGCGTGAATTGTTCTTGAACTCGCCGTAAAAATATTTCTTTTTGTCGTACATGTAGAAGGTAGAGATGATCCTTGGTTTCTGCCCCAGTGTTTGCTTGTACCAGTAAAGCCTTGCAGCAACAACGCCTTCATAGAAACACTTCAAAGTCAAGTCTTCCCTTGTCTTAACTGAAACAAAACTAATCTCTTGATGAACAGATGAGGAGAATTTCTGATCAGTTGTTTGAGCTGCAGTAAAGTAAATGACAAAGCAGATGTAGATTTAATGTGGCATAATTACATTTTTACAAACATGAATAAGGAGAGATCATACAATGAAAGACAAGTTTAAGAAATGAATACAACTCACCCACTGCCCCCCAGAACAGACTTATGAGACAAAGAGCAAACACTGGAGATGTCATTGTGCTCAATTTGCTGTGTAAAATGAAAAGAACGGTACTCCTTTCTCTGCTCTTTGGAGATGAGGCCACATTTGATTGGCCAACCTCAAGTGACAATGTCCTACTTAAATATCACATGTTTATTGCCACACATATGCTTCGTGGGTCCACAGGGTGTCAAAGATATATGAAGAACAGCAATTTTGGCATTTCTTGCTTTTTTTTCTAATGTCTGTTTGATGTTTTGAGCGTCATTATGAGTCCTTATATTGTACTGACCTCCATTGTACTGGACAGGCAGCAGACGTTAAATAAAATTACCACTGGACATGATTTTGGACATGCATTTAACATTTAAATAGCAGGCACTGTTTGCCTTGTTTGTTTGTTTATTTATTATTTATTTATTTATTTGACGTAATAATACAAAGGACCATGCTTGTTTAAGTCAAGCCAGTCGTGATACAGCCCAATATCACAGACCAAACATGTGCCTCAATGGACTTTGGCTCAAGAGATGTCCTTGCAACAGTGCAAACACCCTTACATCCTGCTCAAAACCACAAAATGAACAGAACACAGACTCGGTATAAAAAGTATGCAGGTCTGAGAGTAATGAATGCTTTGTTTATTTTTATGTAGTTCATATTTAAAAAAAAAAACAACAACAAAAAAAACAAAACAACTATTCTATTAGTGACATGTTTATGGTATTGCATCTCATAAAAGCACAGGCAGTGTTGCTACTAAACAGACCTGTAAAGGCTAGAAATGCTGAGTGGGTTAAACTAGAAAGGCTACGTCTACTTCCGGAGGAGCAGGGGGTGGGTGCTATGCTTCCATGAGGATGCCGTTGGTTGGGATGGTGTTATCAGTGCTAACCACTGTAGGAGAGTAGCCAGTGGGGCTAACTTGGACTGAGAATCATGGGTTACAACACACACAGAGGGAGAGCTACTTTTTATTAGCTTTTGCTGTGTGATCGAATGTGATTTGATAAACACTCTAACTGGATATTTTAGTGCTCGACCATTGCTGCTCTCTCCCTATCACTTTTTGAGCCAGTGGCCAGCTTCGAATTTGTGTGTTTATGAACTTCAAAAACACCATTGACATGCCCAAGGGGCACGAGGGCCCACCCGTCCCCAACCACCCTACCATCCACCCCCACCCCATTCTACCCTGTGTGTAATGTGGTGCGTTAAAAATTAGAAGGGCAGGAAAGACTGCAAGGGAAGAACAGAGGGCTGCAGGGTCTGGGGGGGAGGGAGCAAGTAGGAGAACGCAGTGCCCTGGAGCACTACATTTCACACCACCATATTGTCCTCCGTCCTCATCCCCACCTGTCCCCAGGGCCCTGTGTGTTGTGTCCCTATATGTGCCTAAAAGTATCTATGTACAGTGAGGTGCGAGATATGTGAAGTGCACATTAAGAGGCAGTCTCATGTGGGCCGGCCCATGGGAACAGAGCTGTGTTAAAAACTGTCTCCACATGTCTCCAACACTATCACTTTAATACTTCATGAAGGTATGTTGGGGAAAAATGATTCTGTTTTAAGATAACCTTTGTCATGTCTTACAGGGCTGCAACTAACAATTATTTTTTCAATTAGTTGACTAGTCTACCCACTAATTTATCAATTATTCTAACCATTATTATAGTAATGAATTTAAATTAATTTAACTTCAAATTTATTGGACCTCGAACTGCAACTGGTAGACATATTGTTGGTCCTAATTTAAGTATTTACTTCACTACTTAAAGTTTCAACAATCCTTTAACTTCAGAGAAGAAGAGCCATGATTAAAGAAAAATTTGTCCACTGTTCCCTGCTTGTCACATTTCTGCGCTGCTACAGCAGTAGCTGTTCACCATTAATGAGTGGATGCCAGCACCGCAGAATGCAGGTGGGCGAACGCAAAAAACGCAACAATAACAAATACAAACGTCAGTGCACCAAATGTGTTTTAGTGACGTCACACTGGCGTTTGTTGCAATGATCGGGATTGCTTCAAACAGTCGTTCATTCATTCACCAGCTGTTAGATATGAGGGCATAATAATACGCCACATTTCACTATCGGTAACGGACAGACACACATTTCGTGTGTTGATAATCCTGATGCTAATGTGTTTGGACAAACAGACACCAGCTTTTGCCTACATAATTATCATGTGACGTATCAACGTAATTACAGAGTCGATTACGTTGATGAATCACCCTAGCCCTACTTCTTATTATGTAATGTGTTAACAAAATCGCAGCTTTGCTTTCTGCATCAAATCAAATCAAATCAACTTTACTGTCATTCAGCTGCACTTACAGCTGTAGTGCAGGCAAACAAAAGAATGTTTCTCTAGGGAATAGTAAATAGAGAGGGAACAGAGTATAAAAAGGAAAGTAATTTAAAACATACATACATAAGCACTCTGCCACCCGTACATATCCCTGAGACGTGTAGCAGCAAAACTATCACTGTCTGAATGTCCATTAGCAGCAACCTGTCATTAAAGTGCCAGATAGAGCAACTAAGGGAGAGTACACACATTCACTCTGGTTGTTGTTGTTTCCTTGACCTGTTGGCCCTGTTCTCCCTGTAATCTCTATGTTTAGTTGTCAGGAATGAGACCAACTACAAGTATTGTGTTACTTGTGCTAGTATATGTTCTGTAATGGCAACTTTTATCAAAAGTAACTCATTATGATACTTTTAGGGCTATCAGTCATATCAGTCATAGTTCCTTTACTTTTAGAAAGTCTTAAAAAAACATAATAAGTTTTGGAACATTTGTTCAAAGATTTTTGTTGTGGTTACTTTTGCGACATGTGGCTGCTTTTGCTGGTAACAGTAACTTATTGGCTTTCAACACCAACACATTTGACTGCAAAAATAGTCATAGTTATAGAGTGTGGTTGCTGTGCATGAAACTCTACAGAGACTTCCTGTTTGAACCACAAAGACAAAGAGAGCAGAGGGGCTGAAGTGCATTAAGAGCTTATCGCTGAGTGCCGACCACACCAAGGCCAAAAAACGATGCTACATCTTTTGTGGTGTGCAGTCCGCACATTTATAATAAACAAGCAGGGAACACCAATGTGCATTATCAATACACACACAGGGTGGACGCTTACAGATTAGTTTGTGCCTACACACATTGTAAGTTAGTAAATAAAACTTTATTTGTATAGTATCTTTTTGACACAGGTTGCAAAATGCTCTGCTTCAATGTCAGTAAAGAAATAAGAGAAAACATCACCACCCAAATGAACTGTTGAAATTCTGGAAAAAGAACATTTTTATTAGACAATAGACAGCTAGCACAGCTATCATTGGGGGGAGATTGTCTCACAGTCTGGGTGCTAGGACAAGAAAAGAGCAGGAAGTGGTATAGCCAACCAGTTTATTCTCTCCCTCTCTCTTACCTGAGCTCACAGTCACTACAGACATAACTTGTTTGTTGTTGTGTTTGTAAGCTGTTGACTATTTCAACTATTTTATATTATTTTTATTATTATCTGATATTATAGGTATGTGTTTAATTGGTGCTTTGCTAGATAAATCTTTACATTCAGTATATGGAGGTGCATTTTGATGATACTGTCACTTCTAATAACATAGACACATTGAGGCATGCAGATCTAGTGCTTCACACTGGAGTACACACAGTCACCCTCAATGTTGTCTCTCTGTCTGGTTGATCTGTTGGCCCTGTGCTCCCTTAAGGCAGCATAATGGAGGCTGTCTGCATCTTGGTCACCCTGGCAGTAGAATATGGAAAGTTAATGTCTCATAACTGTTTTCACAAGAGTGTATAGTGCTTATTGCAATATATTGTACTATTTTACAGCTAACAGTATCAAAATACCCACCTCTGCATTTGGTGTTGGGGTAGGTGAGAATCTGGTTTGAAGGTCTGGTTGTGAAAAAAATATATCTTGTGGTGGGAAGACCTGTTCTTATTTACTTCCTGTTCTGTCTAATGTCACATACACTGAACACTAGGACTGGGTTTAAAAATCAATTTAATACATTTTAATCGGTTTCCCTTTAAATAGTTCAGAATCGATTCATAATCCAAAGATCGATCTTTAAACTTGAGCATTTTCCTCTTCATTGGACATGCAGAGAAGCAGCCTGAAGTATCAACCCTGCTAGTCTCGCGTGATCGGCATTTAGCGCTGCTTTCCATCGCTTTCCATGGAACAAGGTGTCGTGAGATGTTACTGCCATCAGTCAAGCAAACATGGCGGAAGAGAGTCAACGGGAAGGTGCTAAAATGCAGTGGAAATATGACAAAATCTCTGCAACCATTTAACGAGACATCACCCTAATGCAGTGTTTCCCAACCCTGGTCCTCAGGGCACACTATCCTGCATGTTTTAGATGTAACCCTGCTCCAACACACCTGATTCAAATGATCAACGAGTCATCAAGCTCTGCTGAAGCCTGATAATGACCCACTGATTTGAATCAGGTGTTACTCACCCTCAAAGTCTTGGTCCCGTCTCCAAACAGTATGTGTCCACATGAGACAACAGCACAGTAGTAGGTCCCAGCATGAGACAGATTGAGGCTCTTCAGTGGCAGGTTGTAGACACAGGTGTGTGTTTGTGTGTTGGGTTTCCTCTCACACTGATCATCGCTGCCTCCATGGGTGTAAATGAGTCCTGGATGGGATTCCTCAGCGTCTCTGAACCAGTGAACACTGTGTTCCTCATCACAGGTCCCAGTGTGTACTGTACAGTTCAGAGTCACAGAGCCTCCTGGCTGGATGCTCTTAACCTGCTGGACCAAAGCTGGGACGCTCAAGCCTGAACCCTTCACACTGACCAAAATGCCCCCCATGAATTGAAATATGTACGAATAGCCGCTGGTGCAGTAGTAAGTAGCTGTGTCTGACATTTGTACATATGAGCTCTTCAAGTGATTTTTCCCAGGTGCAGTTTCCACTTCAAAGCGTGAATTGTTCTTAAATTTACCGCTCAAAGTGGCGTATTTGTCATGCTTGTAGAATTTCGACACCATCTCCGATTTCTGTCCGAAAAGTTTGTTTATACCAGTATAACATCATTGCTGCATTATCTACATAGAAACATTCCAAAGTCACATCTTCACCAACATTGACCGACACAAAATGTAAAGATGATACTTTGTGAGCTGAGGAGAAAATGGAGACCAAGAAAATGCACAATTCACTTTATACCATGACTTGGAGTATATTGCAGCATGTCAAATACTGGAAGCAATATTTTGAAGAAAACATGACAAAATGCACTCTGAAAATTTCCAACTTACCCTTGAGCAGACATGACAAATACAAAGCAAACATTGGAGGAGTCAACTCGTTGATCACATGAAAGAATCTCTATACGTCCTCTACTTTTTGGAGACAAGACTTTGGGTTGTTGACCAATCAGAAATGACAATGAATGATCACATGGTCGGTGTCACTTGATTTTGGTCTTTGCTAATGAATTTTCAATGAAACAGAGTTCGGAAAGACTTATTTTGGAAATTGGACACAAAAGCATTTTAGGGAACATGAGCAAGTTTAAATACATCGACTGTGTTTCTTAAATGGCCAATTTATAATATATAACAGAACCTGAAAACCGACATGGTTGTGTTTTCATTCAATGCATCCTCACACAGTGGTTCGTTGGATACCTTACAAAAAGTTAAACAGTTTTTTTTTGTGCAGTGTCCTACTAATGTTCTGCAGAATGTAGCTGACTTGTTAATGTACACACACACACACACACACACACACACACACACACACAAAATACAATTCAAACATTGGTTCAATAACTACTTCGTTAGGTTTAGGAAATGAGTGTGGTTTGGGCTAAAATAACATCAGAAGTGGTGCAACTTCTGATGATTGGACAGATGGACAGATGATTATCTAGCGCTTATCCTCATAGGGTCACGGGGGGCTGGAGCCTATCCCAGCTGTCTTAGGGTGAAAGACAGGGTACACCCTGGACAAGTCTCCAGTTCATCATAGGACACATGGAGACAGACAACCACTCATACTCACATTCACACCTACGGACAATTTAAATTAACCAATTAACCTAATTCCCACGCATGTTTTTGGACGGTGGGAGGAAGCTGGAGTACCAGAGAGAACCTACGCAGACACGGGGAGAACATAGCAAACTCCACACAGAAAGGACCCGGGCCGAGAATCGAACCCGATACCTTCTTGCTGTGAGGCGACAGTGCTATCCACTACACCACCGTGCCACCCACAGGACGGATGTTATCTGACAAATAAATCAGCGTTGATGTTCTGGTCACATCTGGTTGATGTGGGGCGGCATGGTGGTGTAGTGGTTAGCATTATCGCCTCACAGCAAGAAGGTACCAGGTTCGAATCCTGTGCCCAGGGCCTTTCTGTGTGGAGTTTGCATGTTCTCCCCGTGTCTGTGTGGGTTCTCTCTGGTACTCCGGCTTCCTCCCACCATCCAAAAACATGCATGTGGATTAGGTTAATTGGCTAATTTAAACTGACCTTAGGTGTGAATGTGAGTGGTTGTCTGTCTCTATGTGTCCTGTGATGAACTGGAGACTTGTCCAGGGTGTACCCTGCCTTCCACCCTAAGACAGCTGGGATAGACTCCAGCCCCCCACGACCCTATGAGAATAAGCGGTAGATAATGGATCGATGGATGGGGTATATGTGAATTACAGCATTTTACTTTTTGTAGGTATAGCTACAAACGGTGTATGAGAGGACCTGCTTGGATTTCTGGAAAGGGAGGAATATAATTTCCATTCTTCAGCATCATTTTAATCTCTCCTAGGAAACAATACGTCTGGATATACCAGTTTGATTATGTGGGGGGTAAAAAGACCTGACCTTTGACATGTTCATAATGCTGACAGTAATTCAGTGTTTCAAATATATTGAAATGTTCTGATGTTATTTGCAACTACAATGCATACAATACAATGCAGTTTCTGATGCTAATTGTAGTGAAGAAAAATGTGTTTCTTTGGTCTTTTTATACCAGTGGATGAGTGTGTGTTCTGTTCAGTGTGACTGAAGGCACTTTATGGAAGAGCCTCATGTGCACAACATGTCATTATGATGAATTTCCCCCCCAAAAAAATAAGTCATATGAGTTTTAGGGAAGTGTAATTGTGAAACTTGAACCATTACTGATGACCAAAATGTCATTTAGGATGACTGTTTCATAGGCTATTGTTTTCACCTCACCTCATATTTCTTTTGTCCTTCTTTTAGTCTTTGTATTTTTTCTGTATGTTTTTTGTATCTA
Source organism: Synanceia verrucosa (assembly GCA_029721515.1). Taxonomy (NCBI): domain Eukaryota; kingdom Metazoa; phylum Chordata; class Actinopteri; order Perciformes; family Synanceiidae; genus Synanceia; species Synanceia verrucosa. The sequence continues at coordinate 14,438,376 of CM056569.1, read as the reverse complement.
AGACATGATGCTTGTTTCACACTGTTCAGTGAGATCAGGTTTTCTGAGGTGCAAGACGCTGTGGTTCTGCGAGGACTTATGTTTCCACTAATGGAAACTTACTCTGTTGCGCACACCACCTTCACCACAGCAGTGAAAGGTAAACTGTGAGAGCCAGTTACTGATATATAAGGGGATTTTGAGCGCTTTGTCTATATCTGTGTTTGGTATCATACATCAAAGATCCATCGGACTGTGGCACAGACATTATGAAATGCATAGCACAAAAAATATTTTATTTCATATTGTACGTTTAGCCATGTGAAGAGTTTTCTTGCAAGTGACTGAGAGGAAAGAGAGATGATGAGTTGTAAAGGCAAAGTTTGACTTCACTCTTTGCTGCTCATTACTCTGGAGTGTACACATTGAGTCTCTACGTTATCCTCTTGATGATGACGTTTGCTGGTTCTGCTCAGACTCAGAGCAGCATGGTGCAGGATGTCTGCATCTTGGCTCTAGCGATGACAAAACAGCAATGGCAAACACTAGAAATATAAGAGCTTATGTAGTCATTCTCTAGGCATGAATTTGTCACCTACCAGATCATCAGAAGCTGCAGAACATGCAAGATGAGAAACAGGTCCTGACGGTCAAAAGACATGAATGATCAAGACAAATCAACGCAAAATAAAATACTGATTACTTCTATTCTGAAAGTCTTACCTTTACAGACTGAGCATGATTTTTTTTCAACTTGTACATGATAAAAGAAAAGAGAAGGAGCAGCGTAATGGAAACTGTCAATGCTGCACTCAAGCAGTACACCAGGTGAAGAGGGATTTATGAAGAACCTCCTAAGATGTAATGAAGTGAAAACACGTCATATCTCCTTCATATAATGACGTTAATGGATATACATAAACATGGCTATTTTTGACTTCAGCTTTTTTCACCTACCTGTAATGGCTGCTTTCGTTCCATTTCCAAACACAATCTCCCCACAGGAGGCCAGAGCACAGCAGTACATCCCTACATCAGGGGAGCTCACAGACTTTAAAGTGAGGTTTGAAACACTTTTTTTTGTATGAGCCCCTTCATTGCAGTGTGCTGCACTCCCATACATGACTGCAGGCTGTGTTGCATCGTGTTGCATATTGATATTTTATAGTAATTAGACACGAAGAAAACATACTTATTAGTGTTACATTCCATTTTTGGCAGTAGATCCCCCTAAATGTTACACACTGTTCCTTTAATTTTAATAACTACAGGTTGGTCCCCCAGTTAGATGTTGCATTTGTTCCAATAGTCCTCACTGTGTCACCATGTCATGTCCATCAGAGACCATATTACATCACTGCCTTCTTTCTTTCTTTTTTCTATTCATATAGATTATAGCAGAATGGTCAGTGGCAGCTATCGCAATCTGTGCCGTTGTCATTGCAAAGAACATAAGGGGCTACTTCCATAACCAAACTTCTGTTGGTGGCGTCTTGTGTAACACAATAATGTTTGAGTCTAGTGGGCATATACGTGGAGTAATGCAAGGTCAGGAATTATCATGGCTAGTCCTCTACAAATCACATGCAAACTTCTGTAAACATTTCCTCCTGCACACCATTTTAGACGATTTAGAGATGTGTTGTTGCTGCCCAGACAGCTGTTCATTTAACTTTCATATGAGTAAAATCTTTACACAGTAGTATGATTATAGAGGGATGCAGGTTTGGTACTTGATGATTTATTTATTTATTTTTTAAAAAGACTGTAGCAGTAACAGTACTGTCAACTCTGTCTGTTTTACTCGGTTATCTCTTTTGTGGTCTGTATGTTCATGCTTTAACACAATGGATGTTGACTCAGTAGAGATGAAGCACTTCTGACCAACCCTCCACTCTCTTGAACCCCATGTTTCCTGAGTCGTGTTAAGTGACAGTAATATGGCTAAGTGGTCTCTTTTTCTCAAGCAACGCTGAAATGGAAAGTAGGCTGTCCCTTTCTTGTTTCAAGTCAATGTGAGTCAGGCCATGTGGCAAACATTAATAAGAGGAAGCACTGCTGTGTTTTTTTTTTTTTAATACCTGTATAATGCATGTACTCAATACAAACAAACAATGGGGAGGAGAATTATTTACTGTGATCTTGGCATGTTGTGCTACATTTGACCCTTTTTGCATCTGCTGATGAAGTTTGACTTCTTATAGAAGGTGCTCTTTTATTATTCTGTCCAGTCCAGTCTATTGTCTTTAATCAGATCTTTTCAGATATTTTCTCATGCCTTTTATCTTTATCTTTATCTGATGAAAGTAGCTCTTGTTTTTATCTTCTTGTATCTGTAGGACGTGGAAGCTCCAGAGTTTTGTTCCATAGCAGGGCCACAAAGAGCTGCTGCAAGTATGGTTGCAGATATATAGGAAGCTGTCATCTGGAGAGCTCTACAGCAAGAAGTTATATAGAGTCATTTACTGATTAATCTATTAATCTTATTTCACTCCCACAGTTTTCACTCTTCACAGGCAAATGATATGAGTATCTTGATAGTGGTTTTGCACCAAAATGTGCACATTGTCAACAGTGTAGGGGTAAATTTTTGTGCATGCTTTCTGTAATCAATTAGTCATAACTGTTGAAAATAGGTCAGAAACACAGTGAGCTGGCCTCCACTACACCAGCTTGGGCAGCAGATGCACTGATGCTTGAACTTTTGGCAAGAAGAAGTAAATCAGGTCATTTAGGGGCAGCTGTATAAAATAGTCTTAATATTACCCCTTTGTTTACTATTTAGCCTAGACTTTTATGTGTCTCCCTTTACTGTTATCAGTGACACTAAAATTGGAAAATGTGGTCACAGAGAAGCAAAATTAGAGCTTTTCACAGTTTGCTCAGTGTCATGTCAGCTGTTTATACTGTATGAAGGGGAATATTGATTTTTAATATGGTAATTTGCACATAAGTTTACAACTGTGTGAGATTTCGAAGTGAAAAAGCGTAGGTGTTATTGTGACGTGGCTGTAACTAACAAACAGCATCAGAAATAAAACCACTTCCTGTCAGGATGGCAGGGCAGAGAGGGGAATGGAGGGCGACAAAACCGCCTCGAGTTTAACTCAACATGAGCGAGCTTGACCAAAGCGGAAACTCAGAAGTGATACTTTTTTTTTTAGTCTTTTAAAAGGACTGAAGAAGACGTGACTGTGTTTGAGAAGAACAAGTCAAAAGAACGGCAAACCTTTATTACATAGTTCTCAACTTGTTTTGGGATGAGGGATGGGGATATGCATAATATATTGTCATAATTCACAGCTGAGATCTTTAAACTGCAGTTCCATCTATTCAAAATAAATGTAGATTTTGATCAAACCTCTGTTAGCAAAACTGAGAATTTCAGACTACATGATACAGTCGTGGTGAAAAGTTTACATACACTTGTAAAGAACATAATGTCATGGCTCTCTTGAGTTTCCAGTTATTTCTACAACACAGATTTTTCTCTGATAGAGTGATTGGAGCAGATACTTCGTCACAAGAAACATTCATGAAGTTTGGTTCTTTGAAAATGTGACCAAATCTGCTGGGTCAAAAATATACATACAGCAATGCTAATATTTGGTTACAGTTTCACTTCAATTAGGTGCTTTTGGTAGACATCCAAAAGCTACTGGTTGAATCTTTAACCACTCCTCTTGACAGAATTGGTGCAGTTAAGTTAAATTTGTTGGCTTTCTGACATGGACTTGTTTCTTCAGCATTGTCCACATGTTCTCAATGGGGTTAAAGTCAGAACTTTAAGGCCACTCTAAAATCTTAATTCTAGCCTGATTTAATCATTCCATTACCACTTTTGATGTGTGTTTGTGGTCGTTGTTCTGTTGGAACACCCAACTGTGCTCAAGATCCAACCTTCAGGCTGATGATTTTAGGTTATCTTGAAGAATTTGAAGGTAATCCTCCTTCTTCATTATCCCATTTACTCTCTGTAAAGCACCAGTTCCATTGGCAGCAAAACAGCCCCACAGCATAATACTACCACCACCGTGCTTGATGGTAGGCATGGTGTCAAAGGCCTCACCTTTTCTCCTCCAAAGATACTTCTGGGCATTGTAGCCAAACAGCTGGATTTTTATTTGGTCTGACCACAGAACTTTCCTCCAGAAGGTCTTATCTTTGTCCATGTGATCAGCGGCAAACTTCAGTCGAGCCGTAGGGCATTTTCACACCTATGGTTCCTTTACTCTGGTCTGAATCAGGGACTTGTTGCAATGTTGTAAATTGCCTTGAGTTTGGGTTCTGTTCACACGGCAGTATTCACAAGCGGACCAAAATGTGTGATGTGTGAGGAAAATGGTCTCTAATTGGTCGGAATTTCCTTGTGGAAAACTCCCGGAAGTAAACATAGAAGAGCAGACTCCAGAGGGCTACTTTTCAGTTTTACAATGAAGGTTAAGCTACGTGGGTTGCTCTTGGCCCTGGTCATCGTGTATTACGTCATTTGCACTTATCACTAACGGCAGACGTTACAGTTTGAAAATGAGGTAAGGCTGAGGCTGGAAAATAATGTCATGATGCACTGGAGTCGACAACGATGCATATCAAGACAGTTCAGGCAGAGGCACGCATTAATCCTTCTGAAATAATGCACAGCGCAGCTGGTTACGGGGGGCGGTTTAGTCCAAAACAGGCAATGCACCCTGCATTTGGGTTGGATCGAGGTCGGATCATGTTCTCATCACAATCGAACCGCACCAGAGTTCATTTGGAACCGAACCGAGACCACCTCTTCAACGGGGTCTCGGTCCGCATGTTTTGGTTCACACCCGAGTGCGATTGATGTGTTCCCAAATGAACTGCACCAAGGGGGTAAACGCTCCAGGGTTCCATTCAACCGAATTAAACAAGGTAGGTGTGAAAACGCCCTTAAGGTGCCGCTTTTGGAGGAAGGGCTTCCTTTTTGCACGGCAGCCTCTCAGTCCATGGTGATGTAAAACACACTTGACTGTGGACACTGACACCTGTGTTCCAGCAGCTTCTAATTCTTGGCAGATCTGCTTTTTGGTGGTTCTCGGTTGACTCTTCACCCTCCTGACCAGTTTTCTCACAGCAGCAGGTGATAGCTTGCATTTTCTTCCTGATCATGGCAGTGACAAAACACTGCCATGCACTTTATACTTACAAACAATTGTTTGCACTGTTGCTCTTGGGAGCTGTAGCTGTTTTGAAATGGCTCCAAGTGACTTTCCTGACTTGTTCAAGTCAATGATTCGCTTTTTCAGATCCGTGCTGAGCTCCTTTGACTTTCCCATCGTAGCGTTTGTGGGTGTTTGTATCCATTGAGCCCTATTTACATGGCCTCAGAGAAGTCACCAGCTGTAGTCACTCATGATCACTCACAAGACGTTAAGAGGCCATGCTATGAAGCTCATTTCATTGACACAACTTTCTAAGTCACAAAAAATGCTAATTCATGTTGCTGTATGTATATTTTTTATGACCCAGCAGATTTGGTCAGATTTTCAGTTGACCCATAATAAAGTCATAAAAGAACCAAACTTCATGAATGTTTTTTATGACAAAGAAGTATCTGTTCCAATCACTCTATCAGAGAAAAATCAGAGTTGTAGAAATAACTGGAAACTCAGGAGAGCCATGATATTATGTTCTTTACAAGTGTATGTAAACTTTTCACCACGACTGTATGTAACATGTCAACACGTCATGGTACTGATGGTGTAACTTACTAATCTTAGCTACGGAGAGGCCACAGCAACATGTGGAAAATGTGTTGATCATTTTAAAAAAGGTAAAAAAAAAAAAAAAAGTATAAGCATCATTGTGCAACACTTATGTGACTGTAGGTGAACTGCTGCTCCCTACCGACCAAGAGATTAACTGCAACACAAATACTAAAGCCACAACAGCATTTAACACACAAAAACTACATGAAAACTAAAATCAACAGGGACTGTATTAATTTGAACAATCTGTATTGATTTTATTTCTCTGCCTGACTGGGAGACTTGATCAATAATATTAATAAAGTCACATATAGACACATATACAGCGAGATATTTGTATGATTTTAACACCTGTACACAGATTAGGTTTCGTGAAACATGACAAAAATGGACTGAGACAAAAATAAATGTTTTCTCAGTCGACACTGTTTCATTGTCAGCTTCTGTTTCTACTCACTTCCTTTGTCTCTTGGATTTTTTGATAAAACACCTGAAGTCACAGAAGTACACCTGTTAACAGGTCATACAATCATCATACATACATGTTACAGCGTGAGCAAAACAAATATCTACAGTAAGCTCAAACAAGTCACATAATGATGGAGTCTTTTTAAGCAAACTCTTTGGTAGGTATTTGTGCAAAAAGAATATGCTTTTAAATTTGTGGCTAAGCATTTACAGGATTACAAAGATTCTAAAGGTTCTAAATTTCAATTAAGGCCTGACCGATATGGATTTTTATGTCAATATTTAGCAGGAAAGAAATCTGATAATAGATTAATCTGACAATAATAATTTTTTCCTCAAAGATTTTTTCAGCCATTTAACACTTGCAACAATGATATAAATTGAAGGCATAACAACTTTAATTTCACAACTTTCAAGAACAAAACAGTGAACTTAATGTCAAAATTGCAGTAAATCTCTGAAATAAAATAATGTTAACAAAATGAGTTATGAAATGAAATAAATCTCAGATCTCAGCAGCCCTCTGATGGCCTTTAATCCTATTTTCTCTGCTCCATCATTCTTGACCATCTTTTTTTGTTTTGAATATAATGGTCACACAGTCTGACACCAACATTAATTAATCCAAACTCTACCAGTGAGCAGCCAGGATGTTAACACTGCTCACAAAGTCACATTAAGAGTGACATGACCTCATGACGGTTACTGTAGAAGAATAAACAACAGGGATGTTTAACTTTTAATGGCTACACTGAGTAAAGGTGCGTTCACACCAGACACGACTGAGTGAAGCTAAGTTAAAATTTCACTGTGTAGACTGCTACAGTCAGTGCTCCATCTACTGGATAAATAATGCTAGGACACCATTTAATGCCCGCACTGTTTTATGAAAATAATCAGAGTTTATTCTGCAAAATTCTAGCCGATGTTGATTATTTTCAAAATGGCTATAATTGGCCGATTAAATCACCTGTCTGATTAATCGGATGGTCCCTAATTTGAATATCCATGATAGAGTGGCTCTCCACATGCCAACTACTGGGTCGTGACAGTAGCTTTTAGCTGTCACTGCTATAAGCACTAATAGATGGATGCTAAGCTTAAGCAACAAATGTCTAGGTCAGGGAGGCGTAATCAGCACATTAATACTCTGAATTTAGCTGCTTTAATATAATCTTACAATAATGACTGAATTACAGGAGTTGTAGAAAGGTGTAAAAAGTTTTACTTCAAGTTCGGCAGTCTGACTCCAGAATAAATGGTCTCCTCTGTGCTCCTCTGTCTCCACGTCTTGCCTTGCCTCTTTTTGAAGTCCAGAGCTACGTACTGCAAAGCATCAGATTCCTCACCCTGCATGAAATAAGAGAGCTGGTTATTGTTACCAGAAGCTAAACTAGATAAAGGATGTGTGTGTATATGTATACAAAAAATATAGATCATGCTGTGAAGATTTTTGTTGATCTTACCAGACTGTAAGCAGTGTATTGTGGGACACTTGAGTGATCGTGCAGCCCTATAATATAAAATAATCTGATTTAACCGCCTTCCTGCCATCCATCACTATCACTGAAGGGTTAGCTGATATGAGGTCTGTGAATTATCCAGAGTAATCTTAACATTTAAAATGTATTTTCAAATGCTGTGAACACTATAAGTTAAATTCAAAGTGGACGTAGAGACAGAAGCCTCAAAACCTGAGCAAATAAAATCCAAACTATCTGCACCACTGAGTCAGAAAATATCATTAACCTTTTCTTAACAAAACAACAGAGAGAACCACAGGTACATATTCATTAATTTTACCTCCTGAATGAAGATGTTTTCTCCTGGACATTTTGCAGAGGATACCGATTAGGATGAGGTTCAGTATAACTGACACAAGCAGAGCTGCTACCATGCACTGCATCAAGAGAGAGAGCATATCATCCTGTTTCCCTGTGGAAATAAAAAGCTATATAGGTAAGAAAAAAAGAGCTTTTAATTTAGTTTTTTTTAAATGGTCCTCACCTCCGACCTCTAGTGTTGTTCCTTTTTCAAACAGTATGTGTCCACATGAAGCCACAGCGCAGTAGTACGTCCCAGCGTCGGCCAGGCTCACGTTCCTCTTGTAGAAGCTGTGGACACAGCTCTGCACAGGAGACTCCAGGCTGTGGACGCACTGGCTGCTGCTGCTGTGGATGTACATGATCCCCAAGTGGGAGTTTCTTGAATTCTCCTTTTTGAACCAGTAAACACTGTGTTCAGTGTCACTGGTCCCAGTGTGCACCGTACAGTTCAGAGTCACAGAGTCCCCCGGCTGCACTGAGTCAGATGCCGGCTGCTGGAGGAAAGACCTTCGACTAGACTCTGCAACATTTTTACAAAGGGTTATGAAATGGAAAATCAAATGACAAAACTTTTCTCTGTGTCCAAAATCTAAAATGGATACCTTTTAAAACCAAAAATGTTCCATTATCAAACTCAGTGACAGTTATACTGGTGTGCCCGCAGTAGTACATGGCTGAATCTGAGATCTGGACGTTAGAAATGTTCAGGTGGTAGAACCCTTCTCCAGTATGAATGGAGAAGCGGTCGTTGTCTTTAAACTGCTGGTGGAAGTTGTTTGTGTCAGGTGAATGTTTGTAGAAAGAGGATATTATCCGAGGTTGTTCCCCTGCGATCTGCTTATACCAGCACATATATTTGACACTGGAGGTGTAGAAACATGGTAAAGTCACATTTTGACCGGGGTTAGCATAGAGCAGAGCGCCATCTGAAACACAGATAGAGATACAATAATGACCAGTGAATGCAAATATCAATTAACACATTTTCCTCCACTTTCCGCTTGAGTCCCTGGATCCCTCCTGAGTACAATTTACAATATCCATAATTCGTTTTCAATATGGGAAATATATTTCGTGGTGACTTACCGGCTCTAAAGAGAGGAATCAAGAGCACATAAAACTTGAACATCTCTGGTTATCAGACTCTTCCAGTCTGATGGTGGTTTCAGTGAAAGGGGTTGAGGACAAAAGCAACAGTGTCAGCGGAAAAATGTCTGTTGGTGTCTATACGTATTCACCCAGGTGGTGCAAATACTGTGGTTGCCAATACACCTACTAAAGGAAGCTCTGCTGCTGTTAAATTCATTGACCCAGGCTCATCTAGAACATCCTTTCGAGTGGAATAATAGTTTTCATACTTTTGTGTTTTGAACATTACACTAACTTGTATGTATGTGGGGAGCAGCAGCACTCAGGAATGAGATGTTTATCTTCATCTTGCTGTGTATTTTTTTTTTTTCTTTTTTTAGACAAGGCAGGACAAGTTCATCTGTGTAGCACCATTATAACAACAAAGTGATTTTGATACATGAGACAGAAAAAGGGCATTATGAAATTTAAAAATAAAACACAAGCATAGGGTCTAATTTAAAGATCTCTTATTATACACTTTTTCAGCAATTTTATATAGGTCTCAGACGTCCAACAATATTGTATTCACCTGTATTACCTCAAACTCAGCCCTGGTCCTGAATTCCAGCCAGTTAAAAATCACTGTATTGAGCTCTGCTGAGAACAGGCTGATTCTGTGTCTGTACCTTTAAATGTTCCTGAGCTGTGTCTGACCACGCCCCCTCTCTGGAGAGAGGAAGTGTCTCTCTCTCGCTTCTGTTTACTTCTAGATGAGTACTGGCAAAAGAGGCTGCGGTGCATGGACAGTACCGTTAACAGTAGTCAGAGTCACCCATATTACAAATAAGTGTATAATGCTCGCTTCAAATGAGCCTTGTGCTCACAGAGCTTATGTTGAATGTCTCCTGGTATTTATTACTCAAGGACACAAACATTAGCTCTGCAGCAATCGCAGCTCCCTTAGCTGCAGTGCTATCCAAGCTCCAGAGGGCTGCTTTGTAAACATGGGCCCATACAGCAAGCATGGATCGGTACAAACTGTCCAGGGCACTACAGACATGGAAGCTGTAAGTTATTACATTTTGTGTTGCAGCCCTACTGAGCGTGATGGCCTATAAACATGTTCCATTTAGCACTGCAGCTACTGGAGCTACCGGTAGCTGCACCTTACAGGGACATGTTTCCAGGCCATAATGCTAAGTAGAGCTACACAGTAAAGCAACACAAAATGAAATAGAAGAAGAAGAATTCCTTTATTAATCCCTCAAATGAGGGAAATTACATTTTTTCACTCTGTTAGTATATATATATATTTTTCAGTTGCACATTACACACACAAGTCATGAAACAAACACATGCACATGCATTAGAGGAGAGGTGTCAGAGTGAGGGGGCTGCCCCTTATCCAGGCGCCCCGAGCAGTTGGGGGTTCGGTGCCTTGCTCAAGGGCACCTCGGCAGTGCCCAGGAGGAGGAACTGGCACCTCTCCAGCTACCAGTCCACTCTCCAGATTTTGGTCCGACTTGGACTTGAACTGGCGACCCACCGACAGACTGAGCTACTGCTGCCCCTTACAGCTCCACGTTTGTAGCTGTGTCCCAGACAGTTGGTGCAGATCCATGCTTCAACTTCAGCTGGTTGGTGAAGCCTGCTTTGTGAGATGATGGGCACACTAAACTTTGGGAAGCTCTCTTGCTACATTTCCAGCTAAAATAAATCAATCCACTGGGTCTTCAGATGACGAACAGAGTAAAAATCGCTTCCTGTACTCGTTGAAGCAGCCAACACACAGAGCAGCTGCCGTGCTTTGCTCCTAACTTTGTCAGCTTTGTTTGCGAAAGTTAGTGAGGAGAAACAATGCCGGCCGCTCGGTAACTTTAGAGGAAGGCTCATACCTTCCAAACAATTGTTGACATCAACAGTGGGAAATGTTCAACTCTCCTGTTTCAGCACACATTATCAAAGAAGAGAAAGCAAGCAGGGGAAGGAGGTGACAGACTGTTTTCACTCCTGGACCTCATTCACAGGCTATGGGGACACATACTACTGTTATACTACCTTTATGAAGTGAATTTTGCATAATAGGTGAGCTTTAATGAGTAGAATAGAATGCCCTTTATTGTCATTATAAAATTGTACAACAAAATTGTAGACAATAGTCTTTAATTGATTTAGTTAATAGGCTAAAACCATGCTGTTGATTTGCAATTTGTTCCTCTGGGTTTGTTATTTAATGCAATAATGAAATGTGAACATGAAAATCATGAACATGCCCAAACTGGAACCTGCACTGTATATTTACTACCAGCTGACAACTTTCTGTTTATTTCCTCTTTGGTGAATCTGAGTGAACCAAACTTGCACAACCATCAAGCGTGCCAGCAAGCTATTTTCAAAAATGTTGCATGTTATTTATATAGTCTAAGACAGCCCATAATGTTAGTGAATATGAGCAACTCTGTCAAATGCAATGCATCTGGAAAGATGTTGTAATAGAATAAAGCTCATTTTGGATGGAAATAACACACTGGAATTTTTAATTTAAGTTATGTTCCCCTTTAACAATAAACATTATGCTCTGTCACAAATATTTACTGTACATCATACATCTAAGATGCTCAATTATGAAGTATTCATACTGTATGTGCTGCATCTGGCTTGAAAAGTGGGTAAGTCGTGAGTGTGTTGTGACATATTGCCAGTAATGAGACAGCAGGTCTAATCTTACATTTCGTCTGCTGAACCTTCCTCTTTTCTGATGCATTAACCACTGAGCAGCCTTTGAGACGCCCTCGATGTTGGCAGTCTATGCTGGGCAAAAAATGTAAAAAGTGTTGATTCTAGTTGAACTGTGGCACCTATTGTGATAAAGTAGTTTACTTTTTGAATAATATTAGGCTGTGCAACACTTCTTCTTGAGTGAAATCAGAGTCCTTCAGAGATGGAAAAAGTGATTATTTCAGTGAGATGTATTCAAGTGATCATGCCTCACTGTTAGTGGATTTCATTATGGTAACAAGGCTACTGCAGTGATTCCTGGGGGTGCTCAGTGCACTCTCGAATACTTCCACCACTATACCTCCTTACTCTGAAAAACAGTCATTTTAGCTGGCAGCATACAGGTATCGTTAGTCTACCACTGCCTCCTCCTTTGTGCTAATGTGCGGCCTTGGTGAATCTGAACAAACCATTTAATACACTAAAGCTACACAATAACACATGATGGTGGTTCAACTGAACCAGTTCAACCTAGAAATGGGTGATCTTCAAAATTAAAAAAAAGTGAATGTGGTGATCTTCCTGTTGTTCCATCATATCCAGGTCAGTATGTTCTGCTCTTATTGTCTCCTTTGATGTTCACTCTGCTTTCATTAAAGTGATTTTGGTGAAAGGTCATCAGACACTTTTATGATGCCAACAGATTTGTCAAAAGGGAAAACTTGAGTAGGACATAAAAAGGTTTAGGTTATCAGATTTGACTGTTGACTAACAGGAAACAAAAGAGTATGAAATGATAAATCACAAATATCATTGTGCACCTAAATGACTAAAGGATAGCATGTAAAGTATTTTCAATCATGCATTTCCTCACTCAGTTGCTTCTCAGATTACAGTTGACTTTACAGACTTTATTCATATAAGATCTTACGTGTTACATGCTTCAGCAACTTTATCTTCAAAGAAATTTAGGTTTTGAGGTTTGTGACTTCCTATTACTCCACTTAGACACCCATGAGGCTGTAGGGCTGGGTACATTGCCATTCAGTGTTATAACACCAGACCTGCCAGAGACAGAACAACAGGTTAGTTATCTTTTGGGTTTTTTTTGTTTTGTTTTGTTTTTTTTGCAATATATAAGAGGATTAGAGCAGAGAGCAGCCAATGGTTGAAGAGTCAGAATGTGGTAATGAGGCCAATAAGTACACTAGTGTCATTTTTTCACTCACTGCAAATCAAATGAATGTGCATTGGAAATAAGTTGATTGTTATTTGATTATTTCCTCTTTTGGCAAAAGTCGATCTGAAGACCTAATGCCAGACTGTCTGTTTGTTATGTGTTTCAACCATTTCATTTAAAGAGAAATGGATTATGCTTTCTGCATAACTTAAAAGACAAATGGATCTCAGAAATTGTTTTATAAATGTTAGCCAATATTATGCGAGTCTATTATTGTATGTTAAAGTTATTAACATGCAGAAGTAGTTGACATGTTGTTTCACATGATGGAAATTTACACAGAAACAGAATTATAGAGAGGATGTGGGAAATGTGAAAGATAAGACTGCAGAGAAAGACCATGGCACCACGAAGTCTGCCAACAGAATGATAAACGTCTCTTCTAGAAACAAAAGGCCTAACAACACACATAACTAAAACAGTTATTATAAATATTATATATTTTAAGGGTAAAGTCAATGAGAGACAACAATGATAACACTAATGCTAACTGAGCTAATAATGTTAAACAATGTTAAACAAATGTTTTCTCCCTCTGAGGCCTGAGTGAAGTGTTTTACGTCCTGATCTCATTTGTAGATTGCAGCACTGTGAAGCAAAAAGCTAAGTTTTCTCCAAGATGATGCTCTGTCCCGTCAGCCCAAGGGCAAACATCAGCGTGTTTCAACCATCAAACCAAACAGCCAAGATGAGCTCTCTGAGCGTGTTCACCATTTCCCTCCACGGCTTGTTCTCTTCCATTGGCATCATAGAAAACCTCCTCATCCTCGGCGTAGTGGGCTTCCATGTCCGTCGCTCTGTGATCAGCATCTGGATCCTGAACCTCGCGGCCTCTGACCTGCTAGCCACCTCCTCCTTACCCTTCTTCACCCTCTACATGGCCCGCGGCCACACCTGGACCTTGGGCACTACCTTCTGCCGCATCCACTCCTCCATCTTCTTTCTCAACATGTTTGTCAGTGGATTCCTGCTAGCAGCTATTTCCATGGACCGCTGTCTGGTGGTGCTGAGACCCGTCTGGGCCCAGAACTACAGGAACGTCCAGCTAGTGGGGAAGGTATGTGGGGTGATTTGGGCCTTGGCTGTGCTCTTCACTATCCCCTTCTACATATTCCGTGACACCATTCCCCAACCTAACGGCAAGGTTCAGTGTTACTACAATTATGCTCGACTCCTCCCTGCTGAACCCTTTGACCTGGGAACTTTATGCAGGCAGCGCAAGGAGGCCTTGGCCTTCATGAAGCTCTTTCTATCCTTCCTGATTCCTCTACTCATCATCATCCTCAGCTATGCCGCCGTGAACACCAGCTTGATGCGCAGAGGCTGCCGACGCCCTTTCCGTTTCGTTCGCCTTGTGATTGCCGTGGTGGTGAGCTTCATATTCTGCTGGGCTCCGTACCACTTCTTTATCATCTTGGAGGTGATGGCCCCCAGTGGGCATCCTGCACAGAGATTTGCAGGCAAGGCCCTCCCAATCTCAGCAACCATCAGCTTCCTCAACAGTGTCCTCAACCCAGTCCTCTACGTGTTCAGCTGCCCTGACCTTTGCAGGAAGATCAGATATTCTCTGGGGGCGGTGATGGAGAGCGTTCTGGCCGAGGATCTGGCTGAGCTGGCCCGACGCCGCAGCACTGCTCACAGCTCCTTCAGCACCACCGAGATCGTGTTGAAGCAGAGAAATTTTATTTAAGCCTTATGTTGGAAGGGGGAGGGTTGTTGTTGTTGATCCTGCCAAACTTTTATTTACTTCTTTAAAACAGAGAGGTATGAGAGTAACAGTGATGTATTTTTGTAGTTTTACAAAATCATGTTTTAGCAAGAAGTCCCCATGTGTTCTTATCCATTAAAATGTGCTGTTGATGCTGTCTTTGCCAGTTAAGGATACTGTCATTCACCACAGAGAATATATCCAGAGAACGTAGTTTGTGTCAAGATAGTTAAAGGCATCGACCTAAAATGGCTAACCACTAATTTCTATTGGATGCGGAACGACACCGATGTCCGTCCACCAGATCCACCTACTGCGGCTCCACCAGACAGCTGGAATCACGAGAACGAGATCTCGCTGACTAACGACATCTCGCAAATTCACGCAATATAGCGTGTTGTAGCGGAGCATCGGTGAAAGAGAATCAGCCTGTGTCCACTGAGTAGAGGGAAATCAATTATATGATCCGCCGTGAACATGGATTATTTTACTTTGAAAATAAACCGGATGTTTTATTTTGTGTCTGTACACAACTTCCCGTCAATGGCTGAAAAAAATAGAAGCTCTGTTGATTTGTTTTGGCAGGTGCCGGCAGGTCAGCGGTGTTACGCGTTCAGTGGAAATTAGGGGTTAGTCCTCTGGCCCTTCCTAATTCCCTTTGCATTTCTTTACACCCTTCCATTTTTTCTTTTTTTTCTTTTTTTTTTTTTTTTACGTCGATGTTGGGCTACCATCAGTCAAAATCAACACTTCACAAATGTTTTAAAGGAAAACCTGTGTTTTCTTAACCTACAAATTAATGACAACTGCTGGAACAGCATTTTTTAAATTTTATTTTTGTTTGTGATGTTTTTATTGAACGATTGTTGCTTCTTTTTATTTTACGGCTTTTTAAAGAGTTTGGACTGAGTCACAAAAGTCACACATACATGAGGTGTCTCTCTAGACGTTGTTAGTGGCTTCAGGATCTGAAACAAGCAACATTATGGGGATATAGTATCTTATTATTTAGAGATTTACTCATTATACTTCGTAAATATATGGTTTAATTGTGTTCTGTTACTGTAGTGCCTGTATGTTTTAATGCTGTGAAAACATGACACAAAAAGGAAATGTATTGTGGTGTCGCCACTTGCCTTGCAGTTATATACAGTAACCACAGTCATGCTCGTGTTCGAGTAGTGATTAAAACCCATTCTGTATTTTTCTATAATTATAAAATAGCTTCCAGCAAACAAGTGATTACACACAAGTTTTTAATCATTGCAATGATTGACACAACATACTGTAACTGTAAAAAACAGTTTTTTCAAACTTTCCACATTTATTTCCAGGTGTTCATCAGAAAATAAATGAAATAGATGAATCAGCTGAAGTGCATTTCTTTTTGCCTGTTAATGTCTACTTCTACTCTAAAATAGACATGAATATGGATGTCAAAAAAGGTGGATTCTTTACATATTTGTACTAAATGATGTGGTGTTCAAATTACAGTTAGTAACTGAGTATTTGTGCTCCACACAAATGCTTTTGATTTTGTCCAACTTACACAATATTTAGATCTTCATGAGAAATTAAAAATGAAAATAGCAGAAATCTTTTAGCTCAGGAAAATGAAACGCTGAAAAAAAATGAATGTATTCACACTGCACAGAAATGTTACACATGCATTTCCACTGGGTGGCACACTTACTTTAACTAAATACCAGGAGTGTTGCCTGAAAATGATCATGTCCACTCATGTTTCACTCCCCCTCTGGTTGTCTGAGGCAGCTCTGGCACTGAGGCTAGTCTTTTTGCGGGTGTTTTGCCCTCTTCCCACACAGGGCAGGGATCTTTGCAGCTCTAGTCGAGCATCAGGACACAGGAAGAAGTAGAAGAGGGGATCCAGCAGAGTGTTGAGGCTGGTCAGACCATAGCACAGGCGATAGACGAGGAAAAGGGAACGCTCAAACCCGCACGGCTCATCAGTCAGCAGCAAGGACACAAATCTGTATCCACCCACGAGGTGATAGGGTCCAAACACGACGATGAAGTTGACAGTGATCACAACTAGGATGCCCACGATTTTGTGCCGCTCATGGTTGGAGAGGGATGGAGACCGTTGAAGTGTCACTCCAATGTGGGCTGAGGTGTAGCTAAGGGAGGAAGCAGAGTTGCAGATGAGAACGTGTCCACCATCAGAATATGCCAAACTATATATGTCCCTTAAGGGCATCTTAAAGAAGATCGATTAGGCTATTATACAGTTTTGCTTTTTGCCTTTACTTTTGTGAATTATGCAGTTTTTGTGCATCCAAAGTTTCCTACAGAGACACTGTTTCTGAACAGTCTGAAACGCCTTGATTGAAATTACGATTTTTCTTCCATAATGTAGTGATGTCACTAAGACATTTGCATAACACCAGCCTTGCGGCAAGCAGCCCTCAGAGAAAGCTTCAGTTGACCGATCACAACAGAGTTATACACAAATTAAGTTCTTCATTTGAGCACAGGACCTTTTCCTGTTCAATTTTAGAAATAGAACATGCAGGATTGGGACACTGGGGTTAACTCACCCGAGTATGGCACATGGCAGCAGGAAGCCCAGGGCCACAGTGGTGATCTTGAAGTGGGCGTATCTGGGGCTGACGGGGTATTGCTCCAGACACAGCAGTCTGTCAGAGTCGAACACTGATGGCAGTAGCCCACTCAGGCAGAACAGGAAGGTGAGGGTCCAAATTGCGACACCAGACACCGCCGCCACCCTGACGGTCCGCACCCTTCGGCTGCTTAGTGGGTAAACAATGGCTAAGCAGCGGTCCAAAGCTATCAGGCACAGGAACATGACGCTGGCGTAGACATTTACATAAAACACATAGCCCACCAGCTCACACGTGAGCTGACCATACGGCCAGCGGTGCCCACCTTGGAGATAGAGGATCCACAGTGGCAGGGTGAGCAGCTGGAGGAGGTCTGACAGCAGCAGGTTGAGGATGTAGACCAGCTGGCAGCCTCCTCCACCAGAGCGACCCAGGTGGTACAGTCCCCAGAGAGACAGCAGATTGCTGGGGAGACCCAAAGAGAAGATCAGGCCATAGATACAGGTCAGGCCAAAGGTGTCTGTGTCCAACGGGAGATTGCAGCTGTCATTAGACATGGTTCTGTTGGTCAAGCTCCTGACATGAAACTAGAGGAGACCTTATTCAGACATGGATTGATTCTTGCAGGATGATGAGTTGGTGCAGAAATATCCATTCATTCACTCAAAGCAAAAGTCTCAATTGTCAGTTTTACGCATCCACTTGTTATTTGTTCATTGCTAATATAAATTGTTCTGTGGAAAAGGTCAGGTTGGATAGTGTGCTGTCAGTCAACCAGGCTCCAAAGCATCCAGGATCCATCAGGGGAGACAAACACCTGTGAAGCAGATAGGAGAGCATTGTCAGGTGGTTTACTATCAGTAGGTCCAAACCCTTTAATCCAAATCGAGACATTTTCACTCACCTCTCCAGGCTGTCAGACGGTCTTTGTTCAACAAAGCGTGCTGCCTGCTCTGCAGCTGGCTGACCTGTGCTCAACAAATGCTGGGAACACGATGTCTGGACTCAAGCCTTGTCTGTTCTGTGATCGTTTCCTCCACAGGAAACCCACTTCTTCAGCTTGAAAGGCAACATCCTGAGGCAGGAGTCCGCCTTTCTTCCCCAGAACAAAAACATATACTCTCGCTTTCTCTCTGTCTCTGGCCCTATTGCTGCAGTAGCAGACAGGATGATTGAGGTGGACAGGAGCTGTGAGGGAAGGAGGTGATGTAAGGTGTCCACTAATGCCCTTTAGATTGTTGGCTCTTGGCCATGTGCCATTAAACACGTTAACGCTTCTGCTGTGCTGTCTTTCCAACACATATGAAATGTTTTTACTCTGTAACTATGCAGAGATTGAATGTAGCAGATTTAGATTTATTTTCCATAACTGAATTGTGAAATTCAAGTTACTGAACTTTGCCCATACAGTGCTGGGAGGAAAGAAAAAACATGCACAATTGAAATTGTTTTGGGGAAGAATGGGTTTGTTGAGACAATGGGTGTTCGGCAGTATTTTTACCACATGGTTTCACAGGCAGGAGGGTCTAATCACTCACTTTGTTTCCTTTAAAATGTCACCAATGTTTGATTTATTGCACAATCTAAGTCTGTAACTATTAACTGACCAGTCCCTTGAGACATTACTACCATTCTACATTAAGGTCACCTATATATAGACCAAGAGACCACTTTGGACATGGAGAGATGGATATCAGCTGTATGCTGCATGGAGAGTAAATCACTGGGAAGAATGTCACAGTCGAGAGCATAATAAATAAATAGTTCCTGGATATTTTCTGCTGGAATTTCATCTTGTTATGGAATATGGAGCATGCACATGCAAGATGGGAATGAGGCCATTGTGCAATCATTAAGTAGTGACAGTCTGCAGTACTGGGTACTACTGAACACTGAGCCAAACAAGGTCAAAGATTAAAGGGGATGTATCATGCTCATCTTCAGGGTCATACTTATATTTGGAGTTTCTACTAGAGCAAGTCTAATTTTATCTACTAAACATATTATGTTTCTTATACTGTCTGAAAATATACCTGTATTCAGCTTCTGTCTCAAACTCATTCATGTTGTTGTTTGTTTGAATCATATTTTCTATCTAGACAGATATTAGATTTCACAGTTTGTGGGTTGGTAGCAACTCAGATAACCAATTGTATGTGCGTGCACAGTTTTTATGAAGCCTGGGGTGTTATGCAAAATGAAAATCATACAGGAAGCTGAGGCAATCTCATCGTCACATCCTACAAACACCGGTGACAGAACTACAAGTACAAGAACATTATGTTCCTCCTTCCAGTGTCTTCTTGTGTGAAACACCTTTAGCTTTTTCCAGTGACTAAGTACTTTTGAGAAATGAGAAATGTCATAGGTGTGACAAAATTATTGAACTTGTTTCATTGTGTTTCCATTAGTATGTAAATGTTATGTTGGACCGCTCTGCCAGTGTGATTGCTTGACTATATAAATGTATTTTTTTTCTCCACAGTCCATATGAGCTCTCAGTTGGTTCCTCTTCATGCAAAGAGTGTCACACAGGAAGTGGGGGAACTAATGCTGAACTCATCATGGTCAGACTGTTATCATTTCTGTCTGAAGAATCTTTAATAAACCACCTTGGATATATGCTGATATAAATATGTGGGTAAAAAATCACACATGATGAAAGCAAGGTATGGACTTTACACTTGCTTAGCACAGAGGTATGGATTGATATAATATCAAAGCAGTTTCAGATGTTTTTAAAGCAGATATATCAACCACTAACTGTGAAATAAGACAACCCAATTCCACTTTTTGTGTCACTGCAGGCTCAGTAGAATATAGCTCTACACATGTGCAAGCCAGTCAGAGCAGACTGGTCTTTATCGGTGGTGTTAAAGAGACAGGCGTTAAAAAGGAGAATTTCAGACAGATTGAATACATGTAAGTTATGTTCTAGTGGAAATAAGTGTGAACTACTTGAACTGAGCATTATATGTTCCCTTTAAACAGAGTTCCCGCGGTTCCTTAACTCTTTGAGTGCCAGCCATTTTTTAAAATCTAAGTGCCTTGTATCAGCGTTTTTGCCCATTTTTCAGTCATATTTCTAGACCCACAGAATATTTTGCTCTCCAATTACGACCGTCTCCACTTCCTCCTTTGATCTCTGTGCCCTTTGTGTCCAACTTCAAGTCACAAAAGCCCCAAAATTACTCACAGGCTGCGGGAGACCATTATCAGTGACCTGCTGTAAAAAAAAAACAAAAAAACAAAACACTTTGACAGCAAAAGTCGTCAATGGCATTCAAGCGTTCTAAATTGTCTTAAATTTAACTTAAATTTGCTGTAGGTATTAAATTTTGAAACGGTGCGTTTAAGGCCAGTAAGAAAACACATAATTCAGAGATTTACTGCAATTTTGCACGTTATTTTGTTAACTTCTTTGTTTTTGAAAGTTGTGAAAATATGATAGTATTCCCCCCAGACTGATGGGGTTAAACAACCTGTGATTCATCTTAGTTATTTCTCCTGCATCTCCAGCAAAAACATTTACATAACAAGATTATTGCATCTTGAACAAACATTTGGCAACCATTTATTCAATGATTAACAACCTTTATTTATTTAAAAAGCCAGAATATTATTTTCTTAACCAAGTCATTTGTTGTTGAGGTTGACTTATTTGTGAATGCTTGAGTGTAACACTGGGTAATCAGTAAGTATGATTTGTGTTTGAATCAGTCACTCTGGTTTCATCTTTCGCCGAGCTCTCCGGCAGCAGAGAACCTTACAGACTAAGACTGAAGCCCATACAAAGGCTCCAGTGACAGATGTAATAAAAACAGCCACATCCAGGCAGTAGTAGGAGTACCAAGGCAGACTAAAACCAGCTGCCTGCAGATGGGCTGCCCCTTTGTTCCGGATTACATACTCAATCCAAAACATGGCGGTGTCCATAGGAGACATTGGCCGGTCGTGGTGTAGCAGTGAGAGACGTTTTATGTTCTCACGGTACGAGGGAGTTTCCAGGATGTCCTTCAGAGCCTCCAGAAAGCCTTCCTTGGTGAGTGATTTGGCCTCCACCATCAGAGCTGCCCCGCGGACCTTCAGCCGCAGTACGTTGTCGAACTGGTCAAAGAGGAGAGGCAGGCCTACAACGGGTACGCCGTGGCAAATGGCCTCATACATGCCATTAGTGCCTCCATGGGCTACAAAGGCACGAGTCTTGGGGTGTCCCAGGAGGTCTCTCTGAGGCAGCCAGTCCAGCAGCAGGGTGTTGTTCCCCAGAGAGGAAGGCTTTTCACCCACAAACTTCCACACCACCTTCTGAGGTAGCTGAGCAAAAGCAGCAGCGATGGCCTCTGTGACCTCATGGGGCAGGGCTGACACCAGCGTCCCCAGAGACATGACCACCACCCCGTGCTCCCCGGAGCTCTGCATGAAGTCTTCCAGCTCAACAGGGAGGGGACGGGACTTTTTGCACTGGAACCCTCCTATGTAGACCATATTGGGCATGGTGGGTCGAGGGAACTCAAAGACAAAATCGGCCCTCACCAGCCAGATATCTGCTGCACGCTGCAAAGACAACAAGTCGGTTCCAGGAGGGAAATGCCGTTGGAGCAGATCTGAGTAGGCAGGGTTAATGATAAAGTGACGCTCATAAAAACTATAGAGATAATGCAACATATTCTTGGTTCGTTCCAGAAAATCCATCTGATCATGAAGTTCACTTCCTGGCACAGGGATGTAAGAGACAGGAGAGGGAGCTATGGTGAAATGGCTCTCCCCATTATTAATCCAGCGCACATTGAAAACCATGGGCAGCTTAAGGTAACTACCCAGAAGAGTCCCTATAGTCAGAGCAGGGTCAGTTAACATTAAGTCAAACTCAGTATCTTGCAGTTTCTTTATAAGAGCAAGGTCATCTAAGATTGTAGCGACTGCACTGGCAAGGATCATATGGCCGTGTTCCAACATGGACGTGATCAACCTCTGTTGGCAGAAGGTGCGTATAAAAGTCGATGACCTGCGACATTCTATGACATTTAGTAGCATTTCATTGTAGTAGGTCATGTCTGACTCATCCTCTAGCATGGTCACATTAATAGAGGTATAAATGGAACTGGTACTGGGGATGTACCAGCTCTTGGCAGAGCGCAGGACAGTGATGTTGTGGCCTCTGGAGTGCAGCTCTTGGAGGATCACCTCCATGTTGATCCAGTGGCTGCCATCAACGGGCACCACCAGGATCCTGCTGCTGCTACAACAAGAGAGGCTGAGCAACAGGAGGCAGAGCCCCGTCAGGAACACAGGGATCAGGCTGGGCATTTCCTGAGAGAAACAGAAATTATCAGACCCCTGAAACTTTAACAAACTATATAGTTTTTCTAACTTCACAGGAAGTAAGGTGTAGGCTATTGAACCACTTCATAGCAGGTTAACCTGACCATAGATTCACACTACCAGGTGACTAATAAAACTATTGAGTCAACATTGGCTTTTAGTTTCTCATGGGACACAGGTAGCAGCTTTACCATGCCACTCGCTGTAGTCTGCTAATACTACATGTGGACTATCTGTAGCATTTTCCAAGCCACTTATACTGGACAGGGTCAGAGGGGGCTGCAGGTTACTTCAGCACCATACGAGCATGAGGATCTTCTGTGTGGATATACTGTATCAGTATATATTTACAGCATATTCTACTTTGGTAGCTTACTTTCCTCTGGCTATTCTGCCAGCTGTTGGTTATTATACTGTTGTTAGAGTATAAGTGTTAGAAACCTTGTAGCTGAAGACTTCTCACAGTTACAGATCTGAACTGAAATATGCATCCTGTATCAAATACTGCAGAACTGTGGTATTAGCATAACACGTGTTTAGTTAAGGCTTGTTACAAGTGATCTTTCTTTGTTAAATTGTTAAATAGTTAATCAAATGCCTCACCTGGTTCTTGTTGTGTCAGAATCCAGAAGTTTGGTTTGAGCTGCAGATCCTGAGTGAGCAAGGATACAGTGATACCTGTGTTTTCATGCAGCTTAACTTCTACACATGTTCTACCAGTTTAAAGTCCAGTTTGTGGGGTTTAGGTAACTACCAAAGGCACGTGCATCGTAATTAAGAGCAAAGGTTGAGTTTCAAGGCTTTACATATGGTAGAGTGCATGTTAAAGCTTGGATTGTTTTGTAGAAAAGATATTTGTGGACATTCTCGTAATGACAGCAACCAATAAATGCTCTTCTGGGGAAAAAAAAATCTGACTGTCTCAGGACTGTGATAAACCTGGATGGCTGACCTTCCTGAACATTATGACACTGACCTTAGGTGCAACGATTTTGTTATTTTAGCTATCCACCATGTACTGTCTTAACCGTGTCTAGCCATCTGTCATATCTTTCTCTTTATGTTAGCGCTCATTGAAGAAAATCAGTACAGGACAAAGTTACCAGGTGGCTTTAAGTGGCTACTGAATGGCTGTTTCCCTTCCAGTTAATATTTTGTGTCTCGATGTGTGATGACAGTTTTAATTTGATATATATATATATATTCCTATTTGAGTACTCACAGGCAAGTTCAATGCATGAACTTTACAATCTGCTTGTTGGGGAAACTTT
Source organism: Synanceia verrucosa (assembly GCA_029721515.1). Classification (NCBI taxonomy): domain Eukaryota; kingdom Metazoa; phylum Chordata; class Actinopteri; order Perciformes; family Synanceiidae; genus Synanceia; species Synanceia verrucosa. Next base: position 14,414,459 of record CM056569.1, on the reverse strand, counting down.
GGGGAGAACAGGGAAAAAATCCAAAGCGGTGTGACACGGGAGTGGTGGAGAACAAGGGGAGGAGGAAGCAGCGAGGTCACACAGTGGAGGGAAAATAAAGTGAGCATTGGTGATTACAATAACAGCACGAGTCAATGTTCAACAGCCATATCAGCGAGCCGCAGCCTTCCCCTCCTTTACCAGTGACAACAATATCAGGGTGCCTATGAATTACCCTGACCAAAACTTCCAGCGCAACCCTCCCATGGTTTATGCTGTACCAAATTCAAGTGACATGCTAACAACACGTATCAGATATGAAGTTTTAATTCGAATGCAGTGTAATAGAGCTCTTGCCCATTGCAGATGGACACGGTGCTGGAGTCAACAGCAGACCACGGCGGGGACGTCGGCTGTGCAACCCGGCCTCACGCAAGCGGTTGCGTACTGTTTGGTCGCTGATTCTGTTCTGATGTCGACCTCTGGTCTGTGCTGCAGTCACTGTAGCTGACAGGAAACAGTTTGTCAGATGCTGAAGATGAATATGGGGGTCCTGTTGAGGGGTGGTGACACGTGGCCTGGGAGCTCGTGGTCGGTCGGTCCAGCTGTCAGCGTACCAATGGCCCTTTCTCTCTGATTTTGATTTAGTCATGCCATGTACGAACGTTTCACCAGGACAATGCAAATGAGTACTGAAGATCGCCATTGGTACGGCTACTTATTGACCAGGTTTTAAAAGGATTGGTGATTAAGATCTGCTCACTTTCATCAGCGGTGACAAATTCTAAGGATGTGCAGTCAAGTGGAACAACATGTAGGCACACAGCAAACAAAAGCAAATCCTTTGAGATTTCATGTGATATTTCCTGTGTTATAACTCAAATTCATTGTTTGGCTTTGTGTGCCCACAATTTCTCAATCATGGGAGTGTTGCGTTGGAAGTTTTGGTCTGTATACTTAATTACCCTCAAGAATCCCTGAAAAGCAATATTAAGTCATTTATGCATGTCATTTACAGTGATCTGTAGCAGTAACCTTTGACGGAAGCTTTTAATGTGATCACATGATCCATCGTTTGTGCTCACAAGAGACAATCATGAGAAAAGCATCTAATCTGCAGTTAATTCTAAAGTCACTTCATGTGTTAAATCTTACTCTCCAGTTGCATTACCACATGTAAGTGAAAGTATAGGAAATTATTAAGAATGTCAGTAAGGCTAGCTCAGGGAAAACACATAATAAAGCACATAATAGCTGGATTAATAGTCAGATCGTAAAGAAAATCAAATCCAGCTTTATTCTTGCAAAAATGCACAAGTGCTCCTGAGAGTGGGCAATCGATAGTGCACTGGATTTAAAATACCAGATTATTTTCCTTTTGTTTGTCAGATTATTTCAGTTGTTGATTCCTTCCTAACCAGTGTAATTTCAACTAATACAGCAAAAATCAAGTCTCAATTCTTACCAACCGTGCCTTTGAACACTTCAGATAAGTGTTCCTTCTGCCCAAAGACAGACTGCATACTTTCCTAAATTCTCAGTAAATCATCCCCCAGTCATACAGAACATCCAGACTACTGAATTTAAGAGATCTTAAAGCTTAATCACGTGGTGAAAATGAGACGGAGGAAATACGTTTATAATGTTTAGTTGCCTTGTTATGTTGTAGTATTTCTGTCTCCTAGGCTGTGTCGTACTGTGCAGACGCCTTACTTCCTCAATCCTCACTCGCAGCATTATTATCAGTTGTAGTGAGCGTCATGGCCAGCAGTGATGCTCTAACATGACCACTTTTTCATGATTGAGTAATACAACGCGTTACTATTTCAAAACCAGGAATCAGATTGAAGTTATTTATCCAAGTCACTGTGTGTTACCATGCTCTCAGATGTCTCTATGGACAGAGGGACATGTCCCCTTCAGAGACACTGATCCGTCCCCCCACGTTCCCAGCATAAAGAGACAAACATCACCAGTAAAACAGAGCATTAATGTCATTTCCGCAGCATTAGGAGCCTGGTGTTTGTATGCTTAGAGTAATGGTGTGTTCAGTTGTACACAAATGTCAGAATGTCTAAGCTCCAAGTCTGAATTTAACCCCCCCTGAAGTCAGATCTCCAACTCAAAAAGTCAGATTAATCTCACCAACCTGATATAATCCATGCTATCTACTACTGTCGTAAACAGTAGCTACATGTTTTGTTGTGCGTCTGTAAGGCTGGAAGAGCTGGGAGCACTAAACTTTGAGGTTATGTTGATCTGAGCTCCAAGTTCTGACTTCCAGTGAACACACCATAAGGCTAACTCTGACTCCACAGGGTCCTAAAGAGTAACAGGTGGCTGTCTGTGCCTGTTGATCATCATCACACCATTGTCTAGTATGTTTACCATGATAAAGACCAAATAACACAAAAATAACTTACTGACTTGAAATCATAAAATATATTGATGACATTATGTTCAATGCCATGCAATGATATATTGTTTATTTTATTTAAATTTATGTGTGTGTACCTACATGTTTGGGTGTGTTAGTTGTTTGGTTGTTTAGCAATAAATATGTTGAGCAGAGCGTCTAGATAACAATAATGTAATAATAAAATAACCATGTTTGATTTGTAAAAATGGGTTTGACTAGAAGAAAAAAAAATGGGTTTGTCTATACTGTACTAGTTAATTATACTATATTGATTGGCATAAATTACTTTACCAAAAAGAGATTTAAAATACAATTTTAATTTATCATTCATCAGTTTGTTGACTGAAATTAGATGAAAATAGTCATGGATTATTAGGACTAAAATAAGACAAAAATGCTCAGACTTTTAACTCCACAAGAAGAGTATGACGTGACTAAAACTAATAAAAGCTAAAATGACAGTTTGACACAGAGACTAGACTAAAACTGAAATTTAAACAGGGTGCCGAAAACAACACCATGTCAGAGAAAGAAGTCAACCTCTGTCTGTTTTGTTAAAGAGTCCAAATAATGTTGATAAGTAACATCTATAGTTAAAATGAAAGTTTTTTTTTTTGTTTTTGTTTTTTTTTACTTTTTTTCACTTTGAATTGAACAGGAGCCCAGTGGTGTTAAGAGCAACATAAAAATAGTCGACTGACAAAAAAACCTGAAGGACCCATATTTATTATTTATTTTTACATTTTGAATAAGAACTAAAAATATTCCTACCTCAGAGCTGGACATATAAGTGCTATTTCTGAAGCGTCCTACGCCGCCTCCCAACAAGCAGAAGAAGATTTCACAGTAACAAAAACACAGATGAATCCATGACATCTTTTAGCTTTTATCAGGAGTAGACTCACCATCCTCAAAGGCTCAGGGTTGAGCTGATGCAGGTAAAGTGACATAAATTACAAAAATTACCCTGAATGTGCTTTACTGTGAAAAATCTGGACTGGTTATAGAGATTAGATGTTATATTTGGCCCCAGGTTTATTTAAAAAAACACAACTAAAAGGCAACTAGAAAAAAAAGCTTATTTTTAAGAGAACCAGGAGTCATTTGATCCTGGAGAGCCTGAGGAGTAGCTGAAATCAGTGGACTAGAAGACTCCATCTGAAGGTTGGTCCGCAGTTTGTCCAGCAGGGGGAGACAGAAACTCTTTCTGAAGAAGAGCTTTGCAATGACATGGTCTTATGTGGAGGGACAGAAGCAGGTCCTTTAATGTGGGAAGGTTTAAAATAACCCAGTTAAATGTCTCAGTTTTGAGTTTGCAACATTCAGTTGACACTTTGGCCTGCATATAAAAGGAAATATGCATCTTATGATTTATGCCTATAGGAAAAAGACAGTATATGAAAATGGATTATAGATGCCTCTGGACAGCAGCCGGTCTTTTCATTTTTACTATCCCAGCAGTTAGCTCTTATGAGTATTTATCACCATTTAATCTGGTTGTGCATTTGTTTTTTGTTTTTTCTCTTGGTCGTCTTTCCTCTCCCAGTCCAGCATGTAGTGGTTATGGTTAAATTATGAATTTAAGTCAATGTATTTACACCAAATATGACCTAAGTAAACAACAGAGAAAGAGACTCAGACATTTACATCATGGAAGCAGACACACATGCTTGGTCTCCACTGGTTGGACTGGACTGCGATCAGTTTCCCAGATTGAGGCTACATGGTTGCTGATGAGTGCGTGCGTTGCCATGGTGATTACTCAAATAAGGAAAGCCTGAGAATGAAAACATGTTTTATAGTTTTATTCTCGTGGGAGTCTTTCTGCATTCATCGCACCTTTTCAAAGTTGACCTCAGGACCAAATATCTGAACAAAGGTCCCTGGACGCTCGCCGGTTCGAAACCTTTCCTTCCTTCAATTGTTCTGCGTCATGATACGGCTCGTTTCAATTCCCATGACGGTGTTCACACCATTTATTCACATGCCAAGCATGTACGATCACTATTAGTCAAACATCCCCCTTACAAGCCTATTGTTTTTAATGTGTCTGTTTACCTTTTTAAATGTCAACTTTATTTTAATGACATTGGTGAGACACACTGGTGCATGTGTGGTTTGCATAGGATGCTGAGATTTATTGTACACCTATTGAATTTCAAACAGGATTTGAGTTTTATTAAACTGTTCAACAGGACTTGCAAAGTCATGTCAAAAACACTCCAGCAATTAAAAGTGACTGAAGAATTCAGAAACAGAAATAATGAACAACTACAGAAGGCTGTAACACAATATAACATGAAGCGCAATCTGTGCACACCACATGCAGTGCTGAACGCATACAGCCATGTTGGTTTGTGGACAACGGCAATGAATTCTCTCCACCAGCCAGCAGGGGGCGATACTGGTGGCTTCAAAAAGAAGTCTGTTTGTATTTAAGTCTATGGGAAAATGAACCTTTTCTCTCCTCTGTAAACACTATAAATATGAGTTTATGGTCTGAATGATTAATTTAAATAATGTCATAATACATCAGGATGTCCATTTACTGAATTACACTCAATGGCGAAAATAACACATAAAGCAGGAGCAGCTTAGGGGCGTGGCTACTGTGTGATTGACAGGTCTCTGCTGCCAATCACATCCTGAAGAGGAGCAGCTCTGATGGTCTGAGCTCATGTTTCACCTGACAGTGACTAACGCTAGCACTAACCAGCTAGCTTGTTAGTAATGAGCCTCTGTAATTCACGTGAACTGTAATAATAACTGGAATGCTAATTATGGCTCAACATAACATTAATTCCCGGTAAACGGTGCCAGTATCTCCTCAGATGAAGGAAACATGACCTCAGGTGCCCCAAATCATCTGCTGCTTTATGTGTTATTTCACCATATATTTGACCATAATTCAGTAAATGGACATCCACTATTTAAACTAACCATTCAGACCATAAAGCAGTGACGGCAAGTTTGACCTGTGTTAGCTGTTAGCTGCGTAGCCTACTACTATCGATGTAATCAAATAGCCCATCAGTTAGCGAGATATCTTCTATACAGCCTCGTGACAATGTGGTATATCTGGCATTATGAACGGACTGTCTTATGGTTAACAATTCTGTTTTCATGCCTTGGCTCTCAGTCGTCGTTCCTGTTGTAATTTGACTGATCTTTGCATCGTCCCGCACGGAGCCTCCGTAGCAGCTTCTTTCTTTCTTTATCAAAGCTCTCCTGTTTGATAATGAGTTGTATCAGTGATGTTTTTGCAAACAGGGACGTAAACTGGAGGAGCTAGTAGCCCGACAGTGTGAACACAAACAGTTTCGGGGCATGGGGCATGTGACCCAGGGCTATTAGCATTGAGATAGCCTCTTAATGGCCCTGGCCCGACCTGGATCGATAGTGTGAAACCGGCTAGTGAACAGACCCCAGTGTTACCCACTGCTTCAAGATAAATACTAACATCAACATAGTAACATGCTCACCGTGAAAATGCGAACAGGCTGATGTTGAGCATGTAACGTGGTCACCATCATAGTTTAGCATGGCATGCACGGCATAAAACAGCTCCTGCACATATAAATAAAAATCATGATCTCATGCACCTTTGACTTTTCATAGAGTTTGTGACATGAGCCCATATATAAACATATACATACTTCTAAAGGAAAACAACCCATGCTAGGAACCAAGCAAACAATTATCCAGATGAATTTATGAAAACAAACATCATGCCCAATTAAATGTGAAAGATCTCTGTGTGAAATCTGTGTGCGTCAGTAAACCTTCAAAACCCAGGATTATCATCTCATCGTACATCACTAAACTGTCACTGTCTACCTCTCGTGAATATTTTTTTTGTCCGTAGATCATATCCGTGGATTTCGTCACAGAGTGCGTGCTTATCTTTTCTTTCCCCTCATTAAGTGATGCAACATTGTATGATGATGTGTGCTGATCTTCAATCAGTTGCTTAGTGGCATTCCACCGAGCAACGATGATGCTGCAGTGATTTCAGCATTTTAGGATGCTATGTTGATGAAGGTAATGGGATGTGTCCTTGTTTTGATCTCTCTTGCCATTTGACACCAGGTGCAGGGCCCGCAGCAGCAGGCCAAAACACAGTCATTGCAAACTGTACCCTGAGGAGACAGAGACAGAGCCAGCTTGGTGAAGAGATAACAGGGGTTTGGCCCAAATGCTTTTTATGTAGTTTTTACAAGACACTACAGCTAACAGTATCTAAGCAGGGGATCTCTGTAGGTTCATCCATTCTTCTTCACACTAAGCAGATGTGTTGCTGTGGACCCAGGACGTGAAGTTGGTGCAATTTGGGCATCCAACACATTCAATATGAATACATTTTTAATAAAGTAGAGCAGTGGTGTCCACAGTGAGCAATGAGCTGGTATTGAAATCAGCACTTCTGAGATTCAGGCAATGAGCCCGCTCTGAACAACCAGGTTACACCAGGTTACACCAGGTTAGTGTAATACAGCTGGTTTATGGGCTCCAGACATTAATCACTGTCATAGTGGCCCTCATACTAAATAAATTGCTGGTTGTTGTCTAGGAACATAAATGCACAGTGTGACAAAAACAGATTGGATAGGCAGTGAAGGCAGCAGTGTCTTCCATGCTTGCTCATAATGACACAGCTGCACTTTATTTACACCAGGGTACGATAGAGTAGTACCTCAATGCCGTATCGTTGGCGCACTGACACCCTGAGGGCTGTGGTTATAGGAGGGATGATACCAAAAGCGTCCAGCAGAGGTAAACACATACACTCCCCGGCCTCGAATGACGTCTTACAGGTGAAGCAGGGAAGACACCAAAAGGCGAGGCAGCCTGAAATCAAATCACATGGATGCTCAACAGTAGAGATGGTTTCACAGCTGGAGAACAGTCACCGAGGTCTCAACCAAGTATCTTGAACTGTAAGGCCTCTTAAAGGTGTACACACATCACTGGTGCATTCAGGATGCATCAGAGCTTCATTTTTTAGATCTCATTATTTGACAGAAGCCTGCTGTTGTTTTGTTTTATTATAAGGAGTGTCAAGAATGCATAGCATATATTTCACTGCATCCACTGATGTCCAATTTGCCGTCCTGAACGCAGATCATTGTCAATCACTTACACTGGGGCATGTCCTGGGTGCAATCACAGATCTCAGAGCTCCATTTGTTGGATGTGGTGTTCATGACGAAAGGCCTGGGTTGGGTGACGATCATCTGGTCAGTCATGACTTCTGAGAAAAAACACTAACTGTCAAGACAAAAACTTTGATGACTTTTTTTTGCCAAAATAGTCATGTCAGTGCATTTTAATAAATAATACCACAACACACTGACAGGACTATTTTGACATGACAACAAGGATAATACATTTGTCAGATATTTCTCCTCATTATATCTGTGCTACCTCTTGTTTTTCTCAGATATTGAAATAATGTTCTGGCCTCCCCCTCTCACATTAATTTCAAAACCCATTGGGTTGAATAAAATCTGTATTGTCTGGATGATGAAAGAAGCCTGCTTCCTGAAAAGCAGACAGGATATCCACGTAACTGCAGCAACATTAGATTTACGCCTATTGTTAGATTTTACATCTGTGTGTTTGTGGTTTGTTTTCATAATTCATAAAAAAGATTTTTGTGTGCACACTCATAAGTACAGTGGTCATTGTAGTTATTGTTGTTATCGAGCAAACACCTCATATATCTTTGAGTTTTCAGAAAACAAGATAAATAGCTTTGATAGGAGGTGATCAGGTCTGTGGGTTAGAAATCAACAGAATTCCCTGAACAGCTATGAGATCATAAAATAACCACTCATATAACAGCAATGCAAAATAAGGTTTAAGATTAAATTATTGTACAGCTGATCTGCATGCAGTCAGTAGTTCTAAAGCAATTAATAGTATACTGTCCTACCTTACTGTCCTGTGGCAAAGAGGATTCAGTGAAGTGATGGATTTGCAAGGAAGCATGATGTCTTATAGAGCTGCTGCAGAGCGGTGGCCGTGACAGGATAGGACCGCATGCATGTCACTGACCGGTCGGTCCAGTCTGACTCGTGTCAACACCTTTTACAGCCAGACATCAGATTATCTAGCCGTCACGCATCCTTTTTAAATCACAGATTTCATCGTCGTGCCACAGAATGTGCATTACATCATTTTAAAGTGTGCAGCTGCTCTTAGACAGAGGTATGTGATGATAAGAGTGAAGGAGGACACATTGTGCCATGCTCCTGACATGTAGCCCTCTGCCTGTTTCAGTGTACCAACGTTAAGTCATATTACTATAAGCTTGTATGTTTGCCAACAGTCCAACTCCCCTTAATGATTGTTGTCTGTTCTGTCCGTCCCTCTCTTTTGAGTAAACACCTAAGACATAAGAAAATCGTGACGTCGTAACGAGAAAGAGGAAGATGCATATTTGACATATTTTACATATTTCCATCATGTTACATTGCTAGTTGAATTTACAGTTGTTGTTTTTTTTTAATGAATCCCAAATTATCAGTATCAACTTAGTAAAAGCATCAATATCTAATCAGATATTGCATTAGAAATATCTGCCTTTTTTGGTCTTTGCTTTTATAACTTTTGGATTAATATGTTTTCATCCATGCCATGTCCATCTGTCATAATGCTAAAACATTCCAGGAATAACTCCAGCCAAGCAATGGAGCAGCAATAACATTTGCTCAATACTTTACAGACAATTTTTACATTTATTTTACAGACAATAAAACAATTCAGAATAGTCTATATTATGTAAAGTCTGGCATTCAAACTCCTGCATGAGTAAAAATCCAGAAGGAGTATTGGCTAAATGGACTTTAAGTGTCAAAGTGAAAGTGTCCACTGTGCAGGGTCAGGAGGTGATGAGACAAAGGGAGGGAGGGACGAGAAAGAAGGCTGGAAAATGGAAAAAAAAACATCCATGCAGTGTTCACTGCAGTGGATTGCACTTCTAAGGCCATTTTCTTGTACTTTAATAGTATAGTTGCATTTCATGCTCACTGCCACCCATTGCAGCACAGATTTCCCAAATCCAAGATGGCCGCTTGATGACCAGTGTCCATGCCAGAAAAACTGATCCTCTCAGGAGAACCTTTACAATCACCTACACTAGGAGGAGACCCCTGCAGGTACATTTGGTAACATCAACTATTCCCACTGTTGGGAGAAAATAATGATCACTCATCTTTCCATTAAATTGTACCCTTTGTTGTTTTTTAACATATTTAATCTGCAGTCATTTTTGGGTCATAAAATCAATTGAATCATCTTATTACAACGCAACTTGCAGGTTTTTCTTTAAACAAAAACAATATTTTCACAGTATTTTTGTTATATTTGTAGAAAATGTTTATCGAAAAAATATAGCTCAACAGGGGTTCAGTAGGGAGGAGCAAAGGAAGAGAAATAAAATGTAATGTTAACATCATTTAAAAAAAGAACATTTCTTATCACTTTATTCACTGATTTGTGAAATACATATTTCTTCACCTGAAAACTAAAACCAGATAGACAAAAAAGTTGGGTTTTTTTTGTCATGCAAGATGACACAGATGTTGTCATAATTCTTTTTTTCTTAATAATTAATGGAATGGTGATTTGTAAGTACAGCTGCCAGATAAACAGTGAAGTACAACATTTACCTCTGTGCTGAAGTGCAGTAGTAGTATAGTAGTAGTAGTATGAAGTGAAATACCCAAGTAAAACAGCTACCTCAAAGTACAATACTTGATGAAATGTACTTATGTACTTGTACCACAACTGAAATAATACATAGTGTTTGCTCTGCTACTCATCATAACATGCATCATTGCATACTGTGTGTTCCAAGTTAAACTTACTGCATTGTACTGCATTCATTTCTTTTGACAGTCTGAACTTTCCTCTGAGCGGGACAGACGCTGCTGAACTCTCTGAGGTAACCAGTGGAGGAAGTGTGATTAAATCAGCTCCTGTACCCTGGAGGATGGGCTGCAGCTGGAGGGCCATGTGTCTAGACCAAGTGCGCCCCCTGCAGGGAGGTCAGAGCAGTGTATTTGGCTGAGGAGGAGGAGGAGGCGTGGGATGCTGCTCTTCTCTTCAGCTCTCTGGAGATCTGGAGCCAAGATAGCGGATAGCAGCAGCACCCGTACAGGCAGTCGCTCCACACACTCCCCTGTAAGATGCACGGAGAGAGGCCTGAACACAGGTGGGAGGCTCGAACAAAAGGTGAACATTTGCATTTAGTTGCAAATAAATACATTTTTACTGATATAGGCTACAATGCAGCAGCTCTTAGTTTCATTTGTCTGTTGAGCTCTGATGTGAGCTCACATCTGGAGACTTCACACTTTGGTAGTTTTACCACATTCCTTTTTTTATGTTACAAAAGACCAAATATGGTAAAGATGCATCATCAAGTGGCAAAAACAGTAGTAATGGACAGTAATGTGGCTGTTTGGAGTTAACAGTGTATTTGTAACAGTGATAACTGTGCTTCAGTTAACATCCTCCCCCTGAAGACATTGAGTTTCTTGCAGCCAAGTCTTTGCTCTTACCAACAGCAACCAGGATAAAGAGCCTGTCAGCAATGTCAAGATGGAAATGTAGGTGGGTGAGATTTGATAAATCAATGAAGTCTAAGAAATGCCAGGAAGGCAGCTCCTGTCGTCACATGTGAGTCTTCTTTCATGTGCTGAGTCAGCACTGTGATTTAGAGCCAGCTTTGATTACTTACTGTAACTTCAAACTGTTATTGTTTTGTAATATTAAATAAAAAATGTAGTGAATTTGACACCAACAGTTGCATTACTATCTGTGAATTTAATTTTGGAGGTGATGTAACAAAGAAAGAAATCGCTCCACCTACAAGCATCTCTGCAGGTCTGAGGATGTGAATATAACTTTTCGATGCCGTTACAACTGAAGTGCTGGTAAACAGCTAAAACAATCACACTTGTCTTTTTGTGCAACAGACCTGGGATCTGCTCAGTAGCACACTTTCTCTCTGCTGCCTCCCTTGTGACTTCAATGTGGGAGGGTGACATTAACAACTAAAATTATCACTACACCCCCAAACATCATTACAGGGCTGAATGCAACATGAAACTGGGGGACTTAAAGTAAACAGTAAACACCACAATAAACAGAAAACATGTACGTCTCAAAGATTGGACTGATATGTTGGAATGATTTGTTGGTTCATTTTAGTGTTTAAAGATACCATAATATTGCTCATATTATAAGTTAATATATGAAAGTCAAATACAGAGATAATACTAAAAACCATGCTAGCAGCTTTGTGAGACTGAAGGCACACTGCTGCTTTGAGCTATATGCTAACGTCAACATGCTAATATACTCCTTTACTCATCTGTATTTATTTAGTTTATTTGTAGTTATTGACTTTGCAGTTCATTTAGTTTTTATCTAAAGTTACTTGGGCACTGTGTTTTGAGCTAAATGCTAACAACAGTAGGCTAAGCTACTCTGTGTTAAGCAGGGGTCAGTGATTACCATGTTCATTGACTTAGGCTAGCATGCTAACATTTGCTACTAGCACTGAAAACAAAGTGGGCTACAGCTAATGGGGAATTAGCCATTAGCTTTGCAGCTATCTGGCCATAAACCAAAGTAGTAAATATATTATTAACAGTAATCCATTCAATAGTTGTTGAGACATTTTTTTTTGCATTTAATTGTATGGTGATGCTTGAGGGAAACGTTAAATGATACCTCAGGACTCCAAAAAACTGGCTCCATAGTTCCAGAAAACAAAGACGAGAAGCTACTGTCTACACAGAGATGATCCAGAACTTCTAACAAATATGCAAATGGCTGAAGGTAATCAGTCTGAATGCACAGCTTTATTCTCATGATACTTGCTGTCTCCTTCCACCCATGAGAGAGTTTGCTTAACAACCTACATGTTGGGACTTGTTTTCATAAGAACTCCTGGCACCTTCCTAGCTCGTGCTCTGCAGTATTGACAGCGATCCACAGCCCACTCCACCTCCAGAGAAGCCAACATTACCAACCACCTCCTTCTCTCCTATGGCAGCGCTCCAGCCTGCTTGGCCTCCAACCACTCCCACCTCCTGCCTTATCACTTCTTCTCTTCACTGTCCCAGAAACAACCGCTTATCCAACATCAGACTGGCACAGCTTGGCCCCGGCATGTGCTGCTTGCATGTTGAACATCTGCTTTGTGTTGGTTATGTGCACTGATCAGTGACCTGATGTCTGTTGAGATATGTGGTGATACACGCAGGTGTGTGGAGTGTTTAGTGTGGACAAACAGCACTGCAGTCAAGCAGTGGGTGGGCAGCCTGGACAGCTTGCTGTGTCTTAAAGGCACTAACAGCTAGTTGTTTATTCATTAAGTTATTTATGGCTCAAGTGTAGATTTATTAATTTAATATACATGTCCTGATTTCACTACATCCTCAGTATGTCTAAGCTTTATGTCACTGCATAGACTCCAGTCATTATTTACGTTGCTGAAGAAATAACCTGTGTCTTTGCAATGTTGCAGCTATTTCCCCCGTGTGCCTTTATTGTGTTTCATTGCTAAACCCTCTCCATCTTCTCAGCGCAATCTTAATTATCCAAAGCTCCAGCAGCTCTGTGTAATTGAGCTGGGGACACAGTGTGGTACACAACCAGCTGCATTATTCACAACATCACAACGACAGGGGCAAGAATTTAATCACAAATTAAAGTCTGTGTCTTGTAGAAAAACTGCACAGTCACTTCTTCTGTTACAACTAAATAATAAAGCTACATGAAGCTGTCAAGTTAGATATCAAATGTATGTCAGCTGTCAAAGCTGTGAATTGTCCTCTCAACTTAAGCAACAAAAAGAAGTGGACTATATTAGACCCTTATTTTGCCCTATCCTCTTTGCTGCTGTAACATTTATGGGATGAATAAAGGATTATATTATTTTATCTTGCATATTATGTGTGCTCACACTGTGCCTAAATGGAGAACCCTGTTCAGTTTTGTTCATTGTCTACTCCAGTCAAGTTTTATCCACAAGACCTAAAAGAGATGGTCAACAGTGTTGACAAAAAAGACAAAGGCAGCATAACTCTGTGTAATTGTACTTTAAACAGACAGAAAGCAAAGTTCACTTTGTTTTTTTGTTTTTTTTTTACTACAGGATGTATTTCATATCTGTGCTCTATTACCTGAATACCATATCGTTCCCTCACAGACGCCCTCATGGCGAGAGAAGCTGGGGGTACGCAGCCGATACAGTCCAGCAGAGGTAAGCAGGGACAGGCGCCCACCGCCCTGGTCACCTTACAGGTAAACACTGGGAGGCAGCACAGGGCAAAGCAGCCTGCAAACACACACACACACACACACACACACACACATTAGATCAACAAACACATGAACACAAGGTATATTCATCATATATAAACCCCAGTGTGTTCTGTGTTATATTTGGACACTTACAGTCTCCCATATCTTTGTAGCACTCACACAGACCAGTGCTCCATTGACCTGGCTGCTGAACCCTGCTCTCCGGCTGGACCTGGACCACCTGTCCAAACATGGCTGAGCTGCTACAACCATGAAGAAGAGGTGGAGTTATATTTTGTTTTTTATGAACTTAATACTATATCTTCTAATCAAATATCTCCTCAGTTACCAATGTGTCCTGCTACTGTGTACTTTTATATATATGTAAAACTATATATAACTGAGTTATACACTGGTTATCTGTAGACAGCTCAAAGCACATGATGAAGTTAAGGGAAAGATTGTCCAGTGATGGAAAAGGTATTCAGATCATTTATTCAGGTAAAATAGCAATACCATCATTTTAGAATAATTTTGAAAATATTACTTAATAAAAAAAAAATATTAGTAAAAATGACAAAGTAAAAGCACCCATTCATAGTGAGTATAATACTGGTGCCTCCATTTTATTGTGACAAAGCTAATTCTAACTATTTACAGTTGTGTAGTTAGATTTAAATAACATATCTACTTTTACATACTGATGCTATGCTTTGTATATGAAGTATTTTTTCATAAGTCATGGAGTGAAAGGTAGTGGTGTAGAAGTAAGAAGTGGCACTGAAGTAATAAGTAATATACTTAAGTAAAGTACATGTTTTTGTATTGTACTTAAGTACCTTAAGTACAGCATTTGAGTAAATGTACTAGTACTATCTGCTACTGAGAGTGTTTGATATGATGTGAAGAGATCAGCTCATCAGAGCAGCGTCCACGCCCCTCAGTCACTAAGGTTTAAACACTGCCGTCTCCTGACCTCAGATATTCTTTAGCTCCGAACTCTTCTCTCTTTCTGGTATATGTGTGGCTCAGAGCCATCCTGCTGTACTCTGAACAATGATTCACGTCAGCATGACTGAAAATATGTAACCAGGCTTGTTTTGATAAAGTATAAATTGCTTACCTATCTGAGAGATGAGTTCTCAAAATCCCAGGAAAACCAAGTACGGGCCACAGTTTTGTTTCCTACTGTGGGATATTTTTCCTGTCTTTCCTCTCTTTCTGTCTTCTCTCTTTGACTTTTACGTTTGTGTGCTCTTTGCTCAACTGCAGTGTTTTGGTGTAAATATGAAACTGCCAAGTAAGGTTGGTAAACAAGGCACTGAGCTCCTATGACAGTCAGCTCTGCTGACCTATCGTTTATTCAGAGCTACTTGATGTCTGAAATGATATTCAAACATATGATTTTTAGTCCAACATCCAGGGGCATTATATGTGTAAGTCAGTTGCACTTATTGCCCCCATGGAAAAGAAGATTGTTTTGGTTTGATCTGTGATAAAAATCACAAAAACCACCTCTGTCTCCTCTTCCATAAGGGCTGCAGCTGACACAGGTGATCATCCAGAGGACTAACAGAGGTGACATTCACAGTGGCTGAGAAAGTCTCACATTTATACCTGACAGGGACTATTGAATTCAAACAGTAGCTGTATGTAGGAGTAAATGATACAGCTTTATTGTGAAAAAAAGGAGAGGAATATATGTTAAAAAGAACATCTTTATTTGAAAACAAATATCAAAACTTTAATAATGTGATGCAGATGCCTGAAACTGTGATGACTGTTCCAACACAGGTTATAAGGTATTTCACAGCTGTTTCAGTAAAGAAAGCAATTGTTCAGCATTTCTGGAAAATATTTTCTTTTTTGCCAAGACAGGGTTCCCACGTGTCCTGGAAAACCTGGAATTCCAGTCATGGAAAACATGGGAAAATGAGAAAAAAGGTCAAATAACCTGGAAATAGTTAAGTTATCCTGAAAAATTATTTATCCTCCCCATGCCTTGTGAGCGATTTTTTTTTTCTCTGCCAAGGAGGTTATGTTTTCACCGGGGTTTGTTTATTTGTTTGTTTGCAAAATAACTCAAAAAGTTGTGGATGGATTTTGATGATTTGTCAGAAGTGGCCTGACTTAAAACTGATTAATTTTTGGTGGTGATCAGATCCGATTCAACGGCACCACCAAAAATTAATCAATTTTAAGTTAGGCCATTTCCGGCCAATCCCTAAAATTTCGTCAAAATCCATCCATAACTTTTTGAGTTACTTTGCAAACAAACAAACCAACAAACACAAATAAACAAGCCCCGGTGAAAACATAACCTCCTTGGCGACGGGGGTAACTTTAAATAAAAAAAAAGTCGCCACCGTTGCCGCCTTGATGGAGGTCTGCGCTCTTTTAGTGCTTCTCTAGTTGTCCATGTTTTCCATGACTGAAAAATTGCTCAATCATTTTCCAGGTTTTCCAGGTCACATGGGAACCCTGCAAAAGTCTGATGAAAATTCACCAATATCACTGTATCACATATTTACTGTAAATTCACTAAAATTTATCTGTTGTTTGTTTGTTGTTGTGCTAAGCTAACAGTTGCTGGCTGTACACATGTGAGTGGCATCAATCTTCTCATCCAACTTCCAGCAAGAGATTGAATAAACATATTTTACAAGCTATAACTATTTGTAAGCTCCAGTTACATTCAAAGATACACAAAGAGAAGAAAAACAAAGTCCCTGTAATTATTTAGGATGATCTTGCGTGATATGATTCATAATGAGCCGTGTTCAAGTGTCCTGCTTCCTCTGCACAGTTCGACTCATTCACACCAAGGAGATTGGAATACCAGGACGCCATGAAGAGCAGGCCGCCTTGAACTCTGGAAACCCTGCAAGTTAAGAGAAAGGTAAGAAAACTAAACATATTCACAGAAAAGATGAGCATATCTCTCTCTTTCTCACACCCACATATCCAGTGTCACAGTTCACTCACTGTGCTGGTTTGCTTTGCTGCAGAGACATTGGATCAGATTGTGTCTCTCCTCATGGTTTGTGGGAAGCCGTGGGTAGCGACACTTTATTTTTCCAGTGGGAAAAACTGCAACAAGAACAGAGGTGGCCATAGAAGTTCACACCATAGAAGATCAGAGCACTTTTAATGCTCTTATAACAGTGTTATTACAGGTTCTTTTCACATGCTGATTTTCACCTTTGCAAAGGTTTAACCAAAATGTTTGAATGACCAAATGACACCAACCTGTGCACCTGCACTTGCGGATGTGCACTTTGGACATGCGAAATCCCTGAGCCGCTAACCACAGTGGAAAAAAGGCAAGAAATCATTTATGTGAATCAATAATACATCATCCATCAACTGGCTTGTAACATTTTCTGTACTGGTAATTTCTTTAAAATACATTTATGTAGAAACTATTTTTATTTTTTCTTTACCTGTGCTGCTGTAGAAGGTGCCAGCCACAACGATTAGCAGGAGAGTAACACATATGATCCTGGACATGATGGCAGTGTGCTTCACTCTGTTCTCAACTGGTTTACAGGAAAAGAGAAAGTCTTAACAATTTTATACCAGCTCTGTCCATGTGGGTTTCAGTTTGATCTATCGGCAGATCAGTCTTGGCAAGCCTTAAAGGGGATTTTTTTTGGGGGAAAAATCTCTCATCTGTGCATGGATTCATCTTCACAATGATGAATAATTGAGATAACATTCCCACAAAAGAGCTTTATAGATGAACAAAAACACAGAAACGTGGGTTGAACTTTTACCTGAGCCTTGCAGTTTGTTTATTGCAGGTGGAAAGTTACTGCTTTTAGTGAAAATAAACTCAACCTTATATCAATACTATTTAGCTGTTTATGTCCCTTGTGTGTCTTCTGAGTAAATCACTGCAATATAAATTAAAAACACAGTTCTGGCTTTTTACATTTTTCAGTTGATCATTCATTTATTTTAATCATTAATATAAACCATGATTTATGTTTTCATATTCTAATAGTAGTTTTTTTTTTCAATTCAGAGGTAATTTTGATGCTTTTTGGCATCACAATTACAGAAAAAAGTCAAGCCAGAAACATTAGAAAACTGTTTTACTCTCTATCCTGTGGACTGAGATACGTCTCAGTATGTTACACAGTTCTGGTTAGGTGCTGGAGAGATGACTGTCTGGGGTTAGTCAGGGTAATGTTTATGCTAGGATGAGCAGAAACTCAAAGCAGAAAGGAAACAGACTTTGATCCCTGATTTGCTCTGTGAGGAAAGTTGTTGTCAAAGACCTAACTGAGCAAATAATCTAGTCAATAAATCACTGACATACTCATTTTTAACTCCCTGAGGACTCAGCCATCTTTACAGAACTGCCATTTTGGAAGGGATTGCTTTAACTCTGACCTTGAAATGTCAATAAAATGGGTTTTAAGGGAATGTTTCCCCAGATGTGTCATTTTTTCCAGTGAACTAAAGAAGCCTCTGATGACGGGTGACACATCTAAAACAATCAAGCAAATCTAGTTGACTCTATTCTTGGATTTGCATAAAAAGCTAAGGGTCTTGTGGATCCAATGAGCCAGAATGTATTCATGTGCGATGATGTTATAACAACCATATTTACATAGTGAGAACATTTCTATATAAAATGGGATGATCCTCATGACACTCTACAACCACAAACTAGAGATCTGTACACTGCAAATGATTTTGCTCTTACGAAGATAAAAAAAGATTTAGATGTGTTGGATAATTTATTGTTTTAAGAGTTAATGTCACAGTACAAGTGTTCAACTTAACACTTTCATCTTAAATGAACAAATCTTATTAAGTGAAATTATCTCGATGGCACTTGTTTTGAGTACCCTTTCCTCAGATTTGGTGTTTTTATCTTGTCTTTAGATACCCCTTTTTTTGCAGAATAAGCTCTAGTGAATGGTGGAAATGGCACCAAATAAACCCCAAAATATGCTGTAATAATTTATGAGACATGCCAAACCATGGAAATAACAAACTAATATTATTGTGCCCTTATTCACTTTTTTTTTAAATTTCAGATTTAAGACTATATGAACTTGACACATGGTGCTGAGCTACATCTTGAATTAATATTCAGGTTTCCAGCTTTCAGATGATGAGTGTGACCATTCTTAACATATTTTATATATTAATCTGTTTTTCTGTGTGACACACTGCATATTATGGCCTGCAGCTCTGCCCTTTAGTGAGCTGACATGAACCGCCTCTTCTGACATAAAAGCATTACATGGGCTGTGCATGGGGGCTTACTGAACAGGGCCTGTCATTGGCTGAAGTCTGAGTCACTCTCTCATTACCGAAGGCGCGTAATTACGCACTGCGCCCTGGAAAACTTTGGCACACCTCTGCTGTATAATCCGAGGAGTCAGCACACTGTCCCTTATATCAGCCGTGCCGTGACGTTCGCATGCCTCTGTAAGCAGACACACAATACGAGGAAATCCCCAAGGCCGAGAAAACGACGAGAGGCCCCTTTAAATCGACGCTTCCTCGGTGCTGTGCCAAGAGAGAGAGAGAGAGAGAGGGAGGGAGAAAGAGAGAGAGCTGTGATCAACAACAACACTGCTCCTCTCTGAAGCCGCTTTTATCGGATTCAGCTCTTTACTGCGGCCTTGGTGAGGAAGAGGTGAGGTAACATTGATCATATTAACTGTATTCCTGAAGGACTGGAGACAAAGCCACCAGTTCATGTTGATTTTAGAGGCGGAAAGCAGTTTATCACAGCTATTGTAATGGCCAGGAAGGCATCTGCTTCACCTGTTAATAATAATCCAGTGGCAAACGCGTAACACCACATCATTTCAGGGTAAACAGCGGGGAAGTGTTGGTGCGCACTGGCCAGGAGCTGACCGCTCTCTGACGCAGGCCAGCTATTTTTGACGGACGTAATTACTTTGTTTCGCAGGCTACGAGGACTTTCTTCCTGTTATCCTCCAGCAGTCTGTCGTGTGCTGTTCATACATTCGTTGTGCTGAATGCCATTGCGGAAGTGAGGAGCTTTTTGGACACGACACAAAGCTGAACTTGGGCAGGGCGGACATCTAGCGGCCAGTCGGGAGAAGGCGCCCTCCAGAGATGTACGGAGCTTCAGGCATCCCAGAGCTCATCCCCCCCAGCGGGCCGCCCCGGCAGCCGGGTCCGGCAGGCCAGTACAACCCGGGACACCCCCAGGTGAACGGCGACGGCGGCGGAGCCAACCCCCAAAGACTGGGGCAGAGGGCCCCCAAGCTGGGACAGATCGGTCGAACCAAGAAAGGTGAGAGACTGGTTTGTTTGTTTGTTTGTTTAGATCAATTACATGATAGTGTCAACACACAACAGCTCCACCCATATAAACAGCACTGCACATTCATGCGTCATAATGATAAATGTGTGTGTGGAGAAATGAGTCAGTTACTCCATGAATCGTGTTGTTATTATAATGACAAACTAAAACTCATTGTAGAAGAATGCTCTGTGAGTAATATTCTTAAAGTAGACACACTATTTTAAATATATTTTTGTTTGAGTAGGATATTTCTGAATAAAAAATAAAAAACAATGACTACTGCGATCTGCTTTTAACATTAAATGGTTCCCAAATTGGTGCTTCTTCAGAGCAAAGCAGAATATAATTTGTAGTTGTCTTGGGGAGAAATTACCCAAAGGTAGAATCTCCATTTTATGGGCCCTAAGGCAGATTTTGTAGGGTCTAAAAACTTGTTTACTGAATAACAGTACTTCTAACAAACCATGAATTCCTGTATGTTGTACCGGTTATGCAGATCTCCCTGTAGGACAATAAGAAGAATCTATAATCCATCCAGACCAAGCAGGAATTAGTGATGCACACGGTGGAGGCTCATTTTTGGCACATACAAGGTTTAAAGGCCTGCACAGACGATACCATCATTTGGAGAGCAATAACTGCATGTTTTTTTATTATCTCCATATTTTGCTTATCCTTAGAAAGCAAGAAAAACTATAATAGATTGTTTGAAGAGCATCTGGTGAATATTAAGTTGATATTTCAAAACATAGCCTAAAAATGTCCTAAATGTCTTTAAGGCATTGAGCATTGTCTAAACTGAATCTGCAAATTCCCACAGCCTCTGGAGTAGGGATGATGATCGCAAATTGTGATATATTTACAGGAATAGTTAAGACAGGAACAGGAGGAAAACATGAGGAAATGGCTCTTAAATGTTGAACTGCTCCAATAAACACACAGTGTGTAATATTCTGCTGCTAGGCGTCTGTCAATGGAAACTAAAACATGATACAGAGTTTGGTGATGTTGTGAAGTAGCATGGAATCATGGTTTTTGTTGATTATCACAATCAACTTCACCTGATTAGGATTCCCTCAGTTTTCATCCATGTTTTTTTTTTTTTACTGGGAGCAGAATTATTTGTAGAAGTCTCTAAAAAAACAAAACCACTGATTTAAACAGGTAAAACAGAATAAAACAGTATCTTGTTAAATATCCATGTTTCTTTTTGCTTGTTTCTCTTGATAACTTGAGATCCAGATGTCTGATGAGTCCTTTTTCCAGTTAAAATATAAAGTTTTAAATGACCAAGATCATATTGAGGAGTAAAACTGAAACTTGGAGATGAGACCTTGATTGACTTTACAGATATTTCTGTTTTCATTGTTTTTTTTTGTAGGAAAGTTACCTTTAAATAACTGATCCATCTCTCAGAATGGACAAAATTCATGTAAACCACCCTGTTTTGTGTCAACACCTTCACCTAGAGGCACACATTGATGACCTTTGACCTTTCCTCCTCAGTGGACTTGGATGATGAAGACTTAGATGACATCATGAACAACAACGGGCAGTGTCCTGTATCCCTGTCGCCCATCTCCTAAACTTCACCAGGAAGTGCCAAAAATATAAAATATCCCCCAGGACGCCAAAACTCCCCGTCAGTGATCTTGGCCTTGATCCTGTCATGTGTCGACTGAAGCTTCTCATGGCTCAACAAGGCACAAAAAATGCCTCATTTAGCGGCAGCTGAAGCCTAGGCCCTGATTGTACATAGTCTTTATTTAACTTACCTTTGGTCAGACTGTGAATGGATTGTATTGCATCGCTCTCTACTCTATACCTCGGTTGGCAGTAGATTATCAGGACTTGAGAGGAGGAAGTGTCTATATTTTTAGAGCTTCTTAAAAAGGGCTAGATTTCTAAAGTTGCACTGAGTAAACGGTTCTACGAAAAGTAAGCCTCTCACCTGCCTGTTTTCTGGTTAGGGTTTTTGATTGTCAGCGCTGCCGGTCGTGTGAGGGAACACGTGCCTGTAAATGTGTAACACAGGTGAAATGTTTAAGCTTTGGTTGTGCAATGACTATCATCCTGTACTCTCACACTGATGCAAGTGGTGTACTAATATCCAGTGGATGAAAGCTTGCTATTTACAGACAAAAACTACTGCTAATTATTTATTGTTTCAGAGAAAAAAAATGAGAAGAGACCCTTTGTTGTGTTGTTATAGCTTCTACATGTTTTTTACTTGTTTCTGAATGGAAATTGCTTCAGTCATCTGTAACTGAGATTTATTATGTTTCCAAATGGTGCACTTTGTGGGAATGCCTGTTATGTGCAGTGACCTGTTGCAGAATTCTATGCATGGAGTCTGTTGAAGCATCAAAACACGTAACTGGTATCCTGTTATTAAGGGCTAATGTAGTAGTATTTCAAACCGCAGCACCGTTATGCTCTTTAGATCATGCAGAGTCAACATTTTCCATAGCTTATAGTTGGCTCAGGCTGCGGACTCAGCAGTAAAATATTGTAAACAACAACTGCAGATTTATGGAGGTTATGTTCGCTTTCAAAGGCAGGGTTTCCCAGTTGGACAGACAGCTGTGATAGAAGCTATGTACAGTTCTTTTAAATCAATTGCCAAATGATATTTGACGCTATATCAGATTGATAATTAACATGGATTGGCACACAGATGTGGAAGAATGAACAGCACTTACATTGTATTAATATTTGCAGCGGTAATCTGCTTGTTAAACTGCGCACAGATGGCGTCATAGTGTCTTTAAAGATGATGTAAACCGTTATTATTACAGTATGAGATCATGAAAACAAGCAGCTCTCTATGGTTAGCTCTGACTGCTGAGACAATCTGAACACTGTTTTTGCAGGTCATTTTATGGTTTTTTTAAAGATTGCAGTGGACCTTGAAATGACATGCTATTGAGGCTCACGCTGATGTCATATTATTTAGTTGGCTGTGAAATTGTTACTGTGGTTCACTTTTTTTGCGTAATGAATGCACTGCATTTCACAGCCCATTCTCTAACTCAAAATTGTTCATTGTGGCTAAACCATTTGCATGAAAATGGTCGACTTTTCATAATGCATCTCGGGAAAATTAAAGATGAGTCTTTGTTGAGTCTCTGTGGGATCTGTTGTTTTAATGCACCTGTTTCCAGTCATGCTCTAAAAATTCAAATGCATTCACATAACCGTCACTTTTTTTTTGTAAAAGTAAATTGTGTGAATTTTAGTTGTATGAAGAGTACTATGACCAGCACACAATTAACAATGTTGTAACATCTTTATTATTGAAGTACTGTTGGACATGTTAAAAATGTTCTGTCATGCATTTTTCATTATCGCCATTATCTGCTAAAGAGCCAAGAGTATAAAACTAAAAAAAAATAAAAACAGCAGACTGTTCAGAGCATAAAACACCTTAATAAAAATATGACTTTATAATGTCTGAAAGCTACAGAGCCACAGTGATCTACCTATTATATGAATCTACACAGGAACCAAAACTTTACCCTATGCTTTTTCAAAATAAATACAGGCAGATTAATCTCATAGTGGCTGATATGGAAGCTATTAGAGTGACTGCGGCATGGTGACTACATAATAAAGTATTTCATATGTGAGCAGGGTTTGTAACAGACTGGTATGAAGAGCTGCAGGGTCTGTAGTGAGTGTTGTAGTAAAAGACCACCCTACACACTGAGCCCTGTGTGTGAAGACACACCCTGCTCATCGTTACGTCTATTTTAGAACCACCAACACTTAATATAAAACACAGTATTGTCACCCAGTGACTGCTGTAGGGAGCCCCTGAGTCGTAGCCTGGACACCAAACTGGAATTGATTACTTTCAATTACATGGTAAACGCTAATAGATGCTGGTTCTAGCATGGAGATGTGATTGTTGGCTATAATCCACCATTTAGGCTGTAATTCAAGAGGTTACACTCTGAGGGCTTGTCTATAAAGTCAGTGGATCCAATTATAATGCATTTGTGAAGATCACTTGTAAACAATTGTGGAATGTGTGGACGGGTCGAGAGACATCATTCATGAAACGAGAGAGCTGCATGGTAATCAAGGGGCTATCAAAGGTCTGCCAGAAGAAAAAGAAAAAGTCCAGTAATTTCAGTAATTCTTTGCCTCTAAGATTCACACCGTCAGGTTTATTCCTTCTGTTGGACTCCTGATCTGTAGGGGACGCTCTCACACATATTCTTTAGCGCTGCTTGGTGGACCAGAGCGGGAACTGGCCATGGACGGATACTTGGACACCTGTTTCTTTCGTGGACAGGAAGCAGCCAACATGGCTCCACCCAGCACATCTAGGAGTGAGCCGCCCCAGGCGATGAAGATGGCAGAGCCAAACTCAAACCTGGAGTAGACAAGATGGTGCTGAGTCATTGTGTAAAAATGAGAGGATTAGATTCTGGCAGACTTTACTGTTTTTTACTTTTCCATCTTAATATAGCACACTGGTAAATGCAGGACTTGAACATACTGTGTTTTTGTGGGGTTACTTACTTGGTGTTGACTGGCGTGTAGGGATTATAAAAAGCTCGGATCACATTATGAGCAAACCAGGAGCACGCCACGATGGCACACAGCCCTGAGAGGAACGCCAACAACAAAGATCAATCAGCACATCATCAAAACCTGAGAGGGTAGACATGCTTTTACCCAACTTTATAGTCACCATGCAGCTAGCTATTGACTGCAGCACAATTAGCTTTTAGTGTTTTGTCTTCTCTTCAGTGCCAGTTAGACCTCTTAGGTGAGAGTCTGTGCCAGGAGTAATGGACTCATTCAGCCTATGATGACCTCTGGAGATCTGCGGCAGAGGAGTGGGAGGAAAGCTTTTTGGACGAGGGATCAAACCTCCTCCTACCTACTGTGTGATGTCCACAAGATCTAAGCAAAATGTGATTTGTTGAGGTGAGCTTTGATGAAATGTTATGTAACCAGGTCTGTATTGATTAGCATAGATCCCGTACACAACAGTATAGATTAGCATACAGTGTTGTATGCGGGAGTGTTTCTAACAAACTGCACAGAGGATGCTGTTCATTCCTCCAGTACAGTTTCACACACACAAGCTGTTCCTGCAGCTCGTGGTGGAGCAACACCTCCGTGTTGGTTTTCCCTTTAATTTGTCACCCATCTGCATGCAATCAAATTTCACTCATGGTGTCATCAACAACATATGGCGTCCTTACCTCCCACTAGTAGGATGATGCCTCCTGTCATGGCGATGCGAGACTTGCGGAGCTTGTCGTTGCCTCCGCAGGTGGTGCACTTCATCCCCATGCAGGCCACGCCCAGACCTGCGACGGACACGATGATGCCCACTATCATCAAAGCTCGAGTGGCCTGGAGCGAACCTGGGCAGACAGAGAGAAGGAAAATTACTAGTATGCATGTATGAGAAGAGTGCAGGAAAGACAGTGAATAGATGGCCCTTTGATGTGGGGATCATGGGAGTGTAGTTTAAAAAGCAACAAAAAAGATCACAGTGAAGTCAAATGTGGACGCACAAACTGGCAAATGATGAGGAAATGCTAATAAACTGGCCTCGACCTATCTGATGGGCTTTATGTGTGTGTGAATTACACTCACATTAACCTGTCAGGACCTTTGAATGTCAACATTTCCTGGAAGAGAAACCATGGGATACACACCAGCGCACACAAACACAAGAGCCACATCTCACCCTCTTTCTTTTTTCACTGTTTAAGAGGTGGAGGCCTGCTGGAACTACTGTTAGGATCCTCATCTGTCAGTCCCCCCCATCCTCACCCTATAAACCTATCACAGGGTGAGTCCCCCCTTTGTCTCCCCACCCCTCTGTCCACCTAGAACCAGTCTGTGCCAGTCTAGGCCATCCCTGCCCTGTCCAAACAAACAAAACCCTACAGCAGTGTGGGAGTCATGGGCTCAAAGAGTAGGGGGGTTAACTCTATAAAATACTGCAACATCTGGGAACAAAAGGGTGGATTATACAGTGAATGCAGATATGAGCAGGATGCACAGTATCCTGGCTTGGAGTCTATCACACTGCTCTAATTATTGTTACTGAGCTGTCTGTGGCCGCTTCGCAGTGGCTTCACAAATCTGCTGCCATTCGCTGTAGAGAATACACATGAGAGAGATACTAGATTTTATAATATTTCATGGTAGAACAGGATACTGTTGCTTTTACTGCAACTGTGTATAATAAATGTTAGCTGGCATACTCTATATAAAGGGTTGTGGTAATTTGGTAATAATATGTTTTAATAAGGACAGAGGATTGTTCCAACTAATAATACACTTTAGTTTTATTATTACCAGTATATAATCACATTAATATAAAATGATAAAAAGAGCCTTTTGGGACACTGATAACCTATCTAATTAAAAGAAAATAGACCCTGTCAGGTAGTAGAAGCTGCCAGTTTGCTTTGAATCAGTGCATTTCTGAAGCCACTGTGTCTACTGTAGGCTATGTGTGCTGGGTGATGTACAGTAGATGCCTGCGCTGCAGCAGTGCCGTTACCATGGTCACCCTCCATAAGAGGGTTTGAAGCTGATTAACATTTTCAGTAAATGTTGTATTGCTAATGTATTTCACAGTGGTGAAGGAGAGACCAGCAGCTTGTTTGCCAAGTTCTCAGCCTCCCAGATTTGTGGAGATACAGGAAGGTCGAAATACTATAGGAATACATTTCAAACCAGGACACAGCCATAGTGACAAAAGACACGACTCTGACTTTATCTCACCCAAACAAGTGTCTTTCTTGGAAATGGACCACAGAATTAGCCTTTGAAATTTGGATAAGGCATCTACTGTAGGCCTATGTGTGTGTGTTAAAGTGTGAGTGCATTGGGAAATGCCAGGAGGTGGGAGGGTTTCCCAGAATGTGACAATGTGTGGGTGAGGAGTCTAAGGAATGCTTTTAGGAGTAGAGATTAATCTTTCCAATACCATCAAACCCTTTTCCACCTGTGAGGAAGACACTGTCCCACTGTGGTGGACTGTTGATAGTATGTGGCACAGTGTGGTTAGTAATTATACGGTGATGAGCAGGTTTGCAGCCCTGAGGTTGCAAACTTAATCATCTCTAACAGAGTAGCCCATTGAGGTGTCACACAGGTGGAGCAGCCAGGTGTTTCCAGGTGCAGAGGCATGAATAAAACACAGGTTAATCCAGCCACAGAGCTGTATACTCACTGTCCAGCTGCAGAATAGAGTCGTAGATTTTACACTGGAGCTGTCCGGTGCTATGGAAAGCACATGACATCCACAGCCCCTGATACATAGCCACTGCTGTGATGATGTTGTCCCCAATGTAAGCAGACATCTTCCACTGAGGCAGAACCGTCCCGAGGATCAGTCCAGAGATGCCAATTAACGACAGGAAAAAACCCAGCAGCTGAATACCAGAGTTGGCCATCGTTTTAAAAAAAAAAGTCTCCTTTTTGAAATGATTTAAATTATCCTGTGAGCTTGTCCTCCTGCTCCAGAATTGAGGCTTCAAAAGTCGCTGCTAGTCCGTGTCGCAGTGAGTTGTGCATCGGGGGTCTTCAGGCGGGGATGGGCGTCAAGATGTGGGTGATGGTGTGAAGTGGGTGTAGTTATCCTGCCTGCTGATGCATGGAGCAGCTATGCTCTGTGGTGGCAGAGAGCAGCAGCTCCCTCTGCTTCCAGCAAAGCAACAGGTTGTCTCTACACTGAGCACCTCTCTAAACTCTTCTTTACCTTTACTGTAAACGTGTCTGATAATATGATAATACACTTTAGAAAAAAAAAGTCCTAAAGCTCCATTAACAAAATGAACAGCACTTTTTTTCAGTTTAACTGTAATATTTTTTTAGTTTTATTTTCCATTTGTGCTTTAGTCTAGACATTGGACTTAATTCAGTACTGCCTACAGTTTAGTACACCTACTGACCCAGTTTCACTGCTTCTCACTGCACAAAGTAGACTGAACTCCCAGCCATCCTTTACCACCTATCACCAATCACCTCCTCTGTGCTCGATTTATTCTGGGAAAAATAAACTCAAAAGAATGATTTATCACTGCAGAGAGGCTGTCTTTTGTGCAAGAAATCCTCTCTGGATGAATGTTTCTGACCATTGTGGCACAATGGATGTTATGATAAATGTCATGAGATAGTTTTACATGCTTTACATTAAGTTATTTTTTGTTTTTTTGCATTAACACCATGTGTTTCTGAAGGTGTCCATCTCTTGTTACTTACTGATGTTTTACAATAAATGTGTCACATGTAGCTTCATCCTGCAGTGAATGGGCAAGATAGCAAGAAACAATAGTGAGCATTGTCCATATTGGAGGTCAGGCTCCTGGCGCTGTAGAGTGTATGACTTCACACTGTGGCTAAACAATAGAGCTACAGCAATGGGAGAGGAAGTAATAACCCATAAGCCTGGAGGAAGTCATCCCACTGCCAGGTTAATGAGAATGTGCACACCTACTGGCTGGATTACCAATTTAGAACGTAATGAGGCTTTACTCTTGTAGATCTCCTCTTTCCACCACTCCTTTCATTTTCTCACGTTCTTGCCCTTCTCCTCCTTCACCCACATCTTCTCTCACTATAACTCTTTTCTCCTATACTGTATCCAGCCGTTAAGTCTTAACTGTTGAGGCCAACAAATGCCTTATTGTTGCTGGGGAGGAATGACCCCATAGCTCGAGGAATCTGTCACACTTTGATACAGAGGTAGAGGAGGTAGAGGAGGAAGAGGAGGGGATGGTTTGAGGGTTGAAAGATTTGTCAGGATTTAAAATAGTATGTTTAAAAATGAAGGAAAAACACATGAGGGTAAGAAAGCACATGGTGCTGATGGGTGAGATGTAGAAGAGGAGGATGAGTAAGAAGAAGAAGATCAAGGGCCAATCCCAGGCCTACCAGTGCTGTTGCCGTGGGTAACCTGATTTATCTGATGTCCTCTTGGCTGCGTTTCCACCCAGGTTCTGGATTGCAAAGAACACAAAGAAGAACATTGCTCCCCCCCATTTTCCTTTTTGTACTTTCTTTTTTTAAAAGCGTAAACACACATTTGTCTCTGCTGCTTTAGCCGTTGCTTAATGCTCAATAAGAGCTGCAAAAGAAAACAGCTAAATCAGCCCAAAGATGGGCACCATTCTCTCAGGGGGCTCTCCCTCCCATTTCTGAGGCCTCCTCTGGGTCTGAAGTGAACAAGTGGTGTGCAAATCCAATGATTGAAGCCCTTTGAGTGCCCTTGGAAGTTACTGAGGCATTAGCAATAAAACATGCTGGGCCCATGGCTTTTCCCTGAAAAGCTCAGAGTGCACAAATGAGGGGGATGGCGCCCTTCTCTACATGCCCCCTGTCTTCTTCATCTCCAGTCTCCTTATGCAACAAGACTTGGCTTTTGTACTACAGCAGCAGCAGGACAGGACCAGTAGATTTTGTTCCTGGTCTTGTGTGACTCACTCTTGTCCTTAGAGCTTGGCAAGTGTGCTACATGCAGCAGAGTGGAAACATATTTGGACAGTTGGACACAATGAATACAATCACAGACTCTGTGTCTTTATGCTGCACCTCAGTAAACAAGAACATGGCTACAGCATAACTTTTGAACTTTCTCATTTTTGAGCACATTTTAACTACCACTACTGAAATATATGCCATATATTGAATATTTCATTTGTTCACATGATCACTGTAAGTGATGAAACAACAATAAAAACAATCGAAACAACTTTGAAGTGTGAGCAGCTTTTTAATGTTATTAAGTGTTTTACAATTATTTTAAACATTTCTTTGTTCGTTGTTATCTTACAAAGATAAACGTCCACGGCGCTGTTCAGCGCCACGCATGCGCACTTCCTGATCCGCTCCTCTCCAGTAGGTGGAGGAAATGCGTCGTGATGCTGTTTGCTAACGGCTACACAAATGTAGAAGACAACGAAGCGCGCGCATTATGAAAGTAAATGGCGGTCTTGTGACACCAGCAACTTTTCCTGTGTTTGTTGAAAACGTGGAAAGAGTTATATAATGTATGACCACTTAGCGAAAGTAGTTTTAAAGGGCGGAGAGCCCCGTGTACTGGTGGAGGAGAAGAGAGGAGCGGAGAAGCAGAAGTTTCCAGAACTTGCGGCCCTTAGCCTCAAAGTTTGAACAGGTGCGTCACATCAGCTGTTAGCTTTGCTATTAGCTTTGCTGTTAGCTTTGCTGTTAGCTAAACATGACTGGAAAACTCACAAAATGTGGGCTTGTGGGAAACCTCATATAGCTGCAGTATACTGCCAGACTTGGATTAAATAATATTAAGTAGAGCTGCTCTTTATTTATCACTTATTTTAATATTTAGTGTGCTTCTGTCTGTTCCTGTTGTATTTTATGTTGGCACTGACCAGGTAGTTCACTCCCCTTGCTTTAGTAAATTACTGCTGAAAGTAATTAATTACATTACTTTTGGATTACTCTGTAAGATCACCTGTGATGCATGAAAACTAAAAATTAAACCTTATTTGCAAAAATCTCAGTTGTAATAAATTGAGAACCTACACAAGATCTCTCTTTATGATTTTTGATTTGTAACAGCATTGTGATTTCTGAGCTAACAGTATGTTACATTACTGCATTACACACAAATGTAGTAATGCGTTACCTCCAACACTTAAGTCCTTATGTGTGAACACATATCTGTAAATGCCACACACACTAATAAAGCTGATTCTCATGTATTGTTGTTGCATAAATTGCCAGTTGTGTTGCAATTACGTGTCACACACCTGCAGATATTTGAATGGATGCCATTTGCAAAGAAGAAGAAGAATGTGATTCAGACCAACTGAGACATCTTCTCTGTGCTCAGGCTCTGAGGTAAAATTTCTTTCTCATTAATGTTGAATATTTAAAGCATACAACATATTTTCTTTGTCATGAACTTGAAAATTAATTAAATTATTGCATATTCACAGAAATTCAGACTCCACTCTGTGTGTTTTCCATTTATTGTTATGCACATTTTAAATTATTACATTAGAAAAGAACATTTGATAAATCTTCCTCAATTGTGAGAAATGGTACCTTCGCTCGAGGTTGTTTTTGCCTTTTTGTCAAAGGAGTTAAAGAAACTGAATACATTCCAAAACAGCAGAGATTTAACTCACCTGCCTTCTTGGATGCTCACATAATCTGCCAATTACCTTTGTCTCTGGACAACATTTGACATCAATACTGGCTGACATAAAAGAACAATTAAAACTTACCCAATTGGAATACTGATGATCTCTCTGAATTTTATATCACAGATGGTTAGGGTAAAATGGCTAAGCTGACTTTGCAATCTCTACTTTTTCTATTGTGTCAGCTTCTGACCAAACTATGCTGTACCCAAGTTAATTAGAATAGAATACCTGAAACTAAAATTACAGCCCAACTAAATAGCTCATTTGTCTTCTTTATTGGTTCTTTATTGGATTATTGTGTGTCTGCTGGTCTTGGAAAACACTGGAGAAGCAGTTGGGAAACCACAGGAAGGCTCATCAGAAGCACCTCAGCCTCAGATGAGACAAATACAGGACAAACTTGAAGAGTAAGGAAACACCAGTGAAGCAAAATATTATATATGATTATTGCTTTTTTTATTGACAGTAGATGGTGGAAAACGGAACCAAGGGAATGACATGGTATGTTCCAAAACCACTTGATTACCTTGCAGGTTTTTTATTTTATGAGTTAATTCAATGACGTATCGATCAGTCTAAAGCTTATTTAGAATAATATAAATTCATGATTAGTGTAACAGTTAATTTACACAAAATAATATATATTATTTCTGCTTAGTATTTCAATTCTCTTTTCATTCATATTCTCATAAAAATTAAGGATTGAGCCAATGTTAGATGACACGTGACATGAAATACCATTAACATAACAGCGGCGGTGCAGATATTATTTTTAACATTGGTGTGACAAAGAATGCATAGAAATGCATACTGATAATACTACTACAGTATGTCATGCATTAGTTGAGCATTATTTAGCTTCTGCTTGTTCTCCAATGTAATCAGTGTTTTGCATTCTCGATTTTATTTTTAGATCTTGTTTATCTCTTTCTTTCTTTGATTTTCTTTTTGTACAAACTAAAACGTTACAAAGATGTGAACATATATCAGATTATAAACAGTGACATAGTTACATATCTAACTGCATGGAAAGGCAGTTAAAAATCCCACCATGGTTACAAATCATAGTGATGAGTTATAAGGCAAGGCAGCGTCATTTATATAGTGCATACACAAGGTGACCTTACATGATTTAAAAATACAGCATTTAAAAACAAAGAACTTTTACTAAAATTGCTAAAAGAACATACAGTGCAAAAATATTTAAAATCAATCATCAGTCATAAGCATGAGAAATGAAAAGAGTTTTTAACCTGGATTGAAAAACATTCACACTTGGGGGCGACTTCACATCTGTAAAGTCTGGGGTGGCAATCTCTCGGCACCTTTCAATTTGATTCTGATTCAGAGATCAGCGATTCAATCCTCATTATTATTCAGTTATCGATGCACCACGCTGCAGCATTTTTTTGTGTATATTTCTATGCAGATTTTAAAATTACATCTATAAAAATCTGACTTTGCTAATCACTTTCTACTTTTGTGATGTTCATTAAAGAAAATCAACAGATGAACCTTCTTTAATATTTTATCAGAGGAAAGGCCTTTCTTGTCTTGACTTTTTATGAACAATAATAAATGCAGCTTGCATTCAAACACAATACGGAAGTATCTGGAAAAAAAATAAACTGTTTTTTTTTTTTTTTCTTTCAGATTTTGCAGTGGATTTTGTAATGCATTTGGCCCTATCCAACTTCAGTGGTTGTCCTCTGGCTGCCATCAGGAACGGGTTTCTCCTAACTCAGTGGTATTGTGATGTCAAATGTGGTTTTGCAGATTTGTAGTGTTTCCAAAGTATTAATTTGCCCCGTACCTTCCCCTTGACTTCATAAAATCCCAAATGCTACTATATGGCATCTTTTAAAGAAGCCAGTGCAGGTCATAAAGGTTTGTTGCTTGCCTTACAGATGAAACTTTGTAAACAACTTGCACATGTGTTTGGTGCTCATGAGTGTAGCAGAGAACCAGCAGAGAGGAGAGTTTTCAGTGCTCTGCAGCAGACCAACGAATTTAATTTTTAAAATTCTGATTTACTTATCTGCATCAAGGCACAAACGTTCTAGGGAGAATTTGCAATGCATCGAAGAATCAATTATTTTCCCACTCCTATTAGTTTTCTAACACGGAAGTTATAAAAAAAAAAAAAAAAAATGCATCTGCTTATTATACCAAGACGTTGTACTCACTGACAAATAGTTTCCAAAGCAGAGGCACTCAGCAGAAACATGAATCCACCACTGCAGTTGTCTGCTCAACTAAATGTGTGTGTCTGCCATCTACTGGTCAGTGGTAAATTTAGCAGTCAGTGGTGCACACTGGCAGTAAGGATCTTTAGAAAAGAAATACATGTTGATTTATTATCTAACATATTTTCAAATAAGTGTTGTTGTTGTTTTAATGGTTTGAAGTTGGTACAATTTAGTTTAATTTTATTGGCAGTAAATGCTGTTATAGCAGTAGAAGCTGTTGTAGTCATAAAATGCCATAGTAGACCATAAATGTCATAACTGAAGTCAGAGTTTAGTATGCTGTAAAAATGGCATGCAAATGTCATGTTATAGTATGTCATAAAAATGCCATAGTTTTAGTAATGCATAAAAATAATGATGTAGCAAGTCATAAGGAATGCCATAAAAGTTGTCATACAGGATGTCATAGTGTATGATGAAAAAAGTCATAAATATAAATATCAGTATAGTCTACAAACAATGGCATATACATGTCATGTATGTCATGAAAAATAAAAAAGTAATATTGTATGTCAAAATACAATTAACATAGTATGCCATGTAAATAACGACAATAATGTTATAGTATGTCATTAAAAAGTGATGGTACATTATATCATAGTCATGACAAACGATATACCAGAAAAAAATGACATAAGCCTTGCATAAATATTATTGTATGTTATAAAACAAGTCATATGCCATAGAAAGATATAAAAAATAATTTAGTAGGTCAAAAGAATGGCATTATATGATAATATGCCATGAATATGTTATATTATGCCATGAAAGTTAAAAATAGAAATGTATCATAATAAACAAATAATATAGTGTCATAAAAAGTCAGTGTTGTATGTTAGAAAATAAAAATGCCAGAATATCATATACCATAATAAAAAGTTTTTACATAGTATGCAATGAAGATTTCATAAACTATTATGTCATAAATAGTGTTACAGTTTGGTATGACATTAAAAAAGACATGGTGTATAGTGTCAGAAATAGTAAAAATGTCATAGTATACTATGTCAACAAAAAAAGCATTAATAAATGTAATAAATTAGTTTAAAAAAATCATAGTATGTTATGAAGTGGTGATGATAGCCTGTGGTGCAATGCATTGAGTTTTGAGATTTAATATCCAAAGTGAAGAAATCAAATATGTGGAGGCTACATTTGGTTTGATTGGTTGGTACATTTAGTGGTTACATTTTTTTATTATCATGGAACAGAAATCCACAAATTTTGTCTCCTGAAAATGCAGCACAAATTGAAGAATCTGCACTGATCTGGACAGAAAGGAAAAGAAGAAGAACATGAAAATTTACTTCACATTGACACACACTTGTGGCTAGTACTAAAATGACAACTGAGTGCGGCAAGCAAATGTGCACTCTATTATGTCATATTTCTATTGTACTAGCTGTTGTAGTAATTTTAATGTTGTCCTTCTCTTCTTTTCTTCTCAGATGAGGTCCAGAAGAAAACTGAAAAGCACGAGTTTCTTCCCTTCGTCCATGTTTTCTTTCTGTGTCCTCCTGCTCCAGAACCCTCCTTCTATGTCTCTGAAACAACAGGAGGAGACACAGTCTGGTTCTCCTTTGTCCACCTCCACGGCAGGGATCTGGACACTGGTGTCCTCACAGTGGTGAGGACTGGATCTCCAGCCTGACTAATCCAGTCAGGTGTTGACTTTTCCATCGTGGGGGTGAAAATCCACTGGACCACATAAAGATTGAAGCCACAGCGTCAAGTGTTCAGACCAGTGTTAACATCCTGATCTATGTGATCTGAAGCTTCTGACCACTGTTTCATAGAGCTGTTGTTCAGCTACACTTTCACTTCACACTCTTACTGATTTCACTTTTTCATGCTGAGCTTCTTCTCTGCTCACTGATCAGGTGTTCACTCTGCATATATTCTTGAGGTGATAAAAACCTGCTTTTGTCATGTTTTTGATGTGTGGAATAAAGGTGAGCTGAGTCAGAAATCATTGACAGATTTAGATGTTTTAAAGTCTTGTAATTTTGGTCAAAGTGTCTCTCTCAGGCCTTCATGACCAACAAATAAAACCTCTGTTTTGTCCTGGTTGAGCTGCAGGAAACTGGCTGCTATCTATGACTTGAAATGTAAAATGCAGCTTAAAAGGGTCAAAATTATCCAGTATGTTCTGTAAGAATGTGACAACATGATAAGAGCCACAAGCATGACTCCACAAAGTATGAAAATAAGAGAGAAAATCACCAGACGCTGCTCTGATTTATGTGAATGATTTGTTTGGAAAGAAAATCAGGACAACATAATATTCTGAATAACTGCAATTTTGAAGTAAACTTAGTTTTGAAAGAGTTTTTTGATTGAACACTTTAAATTTAACATAATCTTTATTATTTTATAATTGTTTTATGGATTAAAGGACAGTCAGAACACAAGTTTTCAGTCTGTGGAAGTTGAGTTGAGTTTCAGATGTCCTTCATAATAATCATCAACAATAATAATAATTATGATACTTTATTTATATTGAACTTTTCTTAAAAATGCTAAATACAGGACTGGACGTCTTTGGCTTTTGGACTGACGAAACATTTAACCTTGAACTTTGACAAACTAGAATGAAGAGTATTCTGACATTTTACGGACAAAACGACTAATAGAAAGATGAATCTATAATAATGTAATAATACATATAATATGATAGGATTATATTTTAAGTTTTATTTTCCTTAATTACATAATTTGTTATAAATGTTCATTGGATGCCATCCTATGACCTTTCTCTGACAGTTTTAAGGAACAGTGGACTGTATGTTTATGACATAATGTTACATTTTTTATCTTGTTTTATGGCATACCAAACCATTACTTTGTTTGTCATACGATATTATCATTTGTATGATATACTACACTATGATTTTTTTTAGTTTATTTTAATCATATTTGCTCAAAGTGACCTGCTTCAGCCTCCATTCTCTGAAAACTGTATAGAATATCTGAATCTGTTGAATTTAGTTGATTGTTAGCGCTTGTTTTTTTTTTGTTTTTTTTTAAGTATACCTCTTCACATCAAAACACACACACATATATAGTATACATATATATATATATATATATATATATATAAATATATATATATATATATATATATATATATATATATATATATATTGTGTATATGTGTTTGTGTTTAAATATATTCTCACAGGAACATAGATGCCATAGAATAGAACTACATCAAAGAGTAGAGAATCTATAATCTACAGTTTAGAATCTACAGTTTAGTAGCAGAAATACAAAAGTTCAGCTGATCATTGCGTTCAGTATCTTCAGAGACAAAGACACAGTGAGAGACAAGTTCTTCTTGATCTTCATCTTTTCGACTCTGAAGCTTCGTCAGACTCCCATCAGTCCGAAGTTGTTCGTAAAACATTTATTTTTTACCATCTTGAGGAAAATTTCTCAACAGAACCCAGGAAGATCTGCTGCCACACACGGTGAGTATCTTTAGTTTGCTGATTGCTCTCACAACAAAAGTTTCATTTCTGTGGTTGAATGTGACTAAATGTGGTGTCCACAGTGGTCCTCTCAGCAGGTGTCTCACCTGACGATGGCGTTCCAGGTGTCCCGTCTTCTCCTTGACCAGAATTACCAGGTAGCCATCGGAGCCTGGCTCTGCTCCACATCCTCCATCTTCCAGGTGCAGTCCTTCCTGGGACAGGGCACCTTTGGCACAGTCACCAAGTGCAGGAGGATAAGAGATGAGAAGACTGTGGCCATCAAAATGATGAAAAATCAGGGCTCTCTCGTCTGGCAGGCAAAAGCAGAGGTAGGAAAAGAAAGTGTCTGTTTTTGTGTGACAATGCTTCATACAGCTGTTCACTACAATACTATGGTTTGTTCCTGTGAGTCGAGCTGATATAAAGTGTGTCACGTGACCCAGGTGGCCGCCCTGGAGAAGCTGAAATCGCTGGACCCGGACAGGTGCAACATAGTGCGCTGGCACCAGGTTTTCATCAGCAGAGGTCACATCTGTCTGGAGTTTGAGCACCTGGACAAAAGTCTGTTCGACTTGATGAAGGAGAGATATTTCCAGCCTCTGCTCCTCAAAGAGATCAGACCTGTTGTCCAGCAGGTGTGTCCTCCTGCATTAACAAACACACACTCAAGTATACTCACACTATGTCATTGCCCTGCTGATTAAATGAGTGTCTAAATCCATTAAACACTCTTTCAGCTCGCCACTGCACTCAAACACTTGAAGGCTGTGGGCATGATGCACGCTGACCTCAAGCTGGAGAACGTGATGCTTGTCAATCACGCACAGGACCCTTTCAGGGTCAAAGTGATTGACTTCGGCCTGGCTAATCACGTGTCAGCAGCCAGACAGGGCTCCTACATCCAGACCCGTCCATACAGGTGAGCAGCTGGAGCCATGTTAGCTCTGTTAGCGGTGTGTTGGTGCTGTACTGAGAGTAGAAACACTGGGAGTGGTTTTACTGCAGCAGTACTACAAGTCATAGTAGTTTGAGTTGTCAGTGATGCAGATGGCTGTCATAATGGTGGAAATGATCATCATGGTGGGTGTGATCATGACAGTTGTTCCTCTCTCAGGTCTCCAGAGGTTCTTCTGGGGCTTCCCTACAGTGAGGCCATAGACATGTGGTCTGTGGGCTGCATCGCTGCTGAGCTCTGCCTCGGCTTTACGCTCTACCCCGGCAGCACCGAATACGATATGGTAAAAACTGCATCAAGTTTGATCCTCTGCTTTACTGTGTATATGTAGTGAAGACATTATCTATTTGTTGACAGCTGCTGTAGTGACAGACCTCTGCTCTGATTGGTTGTTTTCTTTTGGACACAGTAAATTTTTTTCCAAAGATTATCTGTCCAAACTTCAAGTTGAAACTGCAGCTTTAAAACTCTGTGAAAGTCCTCGACCTTGACTCCCAGCATGACTTGATGTTGTTTTGTATCTTCAGATGAGGTACATCGTGCAGACCCAGGGTCAGCCACCAGAAGACCTGCTCAGCCTCGGACAAAAGACTGAAAGGTTCTTCCAGAAAGACGAGACCTCCATCACCAGTCTCTGGAAACTGAAGGTACCTGCTCTCATCTCACTGACCCACTGGACCACCTGGAGTTCCTGTCAGCTTCATTTTGTATCTATGTGTCGCTCAGAGCGTCGTTGCTAACAATAACACTGTCTGTTCAGACACCAAAACAGTTCATGGCAGAGACAGGGATCCAGCCTATGGAGACCAGGAGGGTGGTGTTCAGGTCGCTGCATGACCTCCTGCATGTACGTCTTCTTTTTGATCATTCAGTGTAAAAAAAAACAACTTAAACATGAACTTTTTTCCTGAAGCACACATTAAACATGCTGCTTTTTGTTCCCACCTGGAGGTGACTGAAGATATCACTGACCTCTTGTTCATTCATGTCCAGGTCATCAGGCCGGAAAGTTCTGCAGGTGAAGCTGCAGAAATGAAAGACCGGCTGATGTTCATGGACATGCTCAGTGGGATGCTAGAGCTCGATGCTTCCAGGAGGATGACACCCCGTCAGGTGCTGGAGCATCGCTTCATCACCATGAGCCACCTGGCCAGCATGGACCCCCTCAACTCCTAGTGAGTCACTGCTGCCCTTTCATTGTTTGAACATATTATCAGTTATTGTCCTCCATTAATGTCTCACTTGCTCTTTTATTCCTGAGTGCAGAAGACACAGATGGATCTTCTCTGTCTCACTTGATCTGGATGTGTTTGTGTTAATATTATTTACTTCATTGTCTTGCAGTGTCAGCTCCTGTTTTCACTTGATGGATGTCTGTCAGAAACAAAGTTCTGACAGTCGGATAGCAGTGAGGGGGTCTCAGGGGCAGTTTCCATCCAGGACCACCTGCCCCATCAAGCAGAACCAGAACCAGCCCCACATCATCAACCCTGATCGCCGCTCTGGAACCCAGACCACCAGACCAGAGCGGTCAGGGATCAAAAGAAGGGTTGATGAAGAAGATGAGAGGACGAATGAAACCTCTCATCCATCAAAGAAGATCAGGTCTGGATGGCACAGGTGGGCTCATCTCCATCAGTCACATCAGTATCAGCTGTTGGATGAGTGTAAATCTTTCCATCAGTTAACTTGTTCTAATCTAATTGCAGACTAAACAGCACAGATCCATCCACCTGCAGCAGCAGCAGCAGCAGCAGCAGCAGCAGCAGCAGCCAGGACTCTGTCAGCTCCATCAGGACCAAGAAGAGAAAGTCTGGTTCTGACTCTGAGTGTGACTCTGACTGTTTTATAAGATCAGATGATGACAGAAAGAGATTCAGGAGAAGTCCTCCCACCTCAAGCTGCAGCATCATCGTCAGCAGCAACTTCTCACCAAGAGCCAAGAGGAAGATAGCTCACAGTGAAGGAGGAGGAGGAAGAGAAAATACCTCATCTGATAAACATTTTCAGAATTATAAAAAATAAACTAAAAAAAATATACAGTATATATACTAAACTAAAAATAAAAATATATACTATGAACAAAAAAAATATACAGTATATATTTATATATATATTCCATCCAGGACCACCTATATGTATATATATATATATATATATATATATATATATATATATATATATATACATATATATATATATATACGTCTATACGTATATATATATATGTATATATATATATATATATATATATATATACGTATACGTATATATATATACGTGTATACGTATATACGTATACATATAATATATATATATATGTATATATATATATATATATATATATATATATCATTTTAAGATATTTCACAGTGTTCAAGAAGTCAGAAATGATGTCTGGCAGTCATAAATAATGAAGGCTTTGCTTCTGATTATATAATCAATGTTACTGTAAACTAAATTGTTCTCGAAGAAATGAAAAAAATATACAAGATAAAGCTTTGACCAAATAAAATAGTTTCCTGAATTAATGAAAAATTTGAATGGCACTAATGCCAATTTGCTTTTTACAACCTTTTTGGACGTATTATGCTAAAAATCATTCAGCATGCTCTAATAAGTCTTTCTAATGACTTTGTTTGACATTTTAAAAATTGTAATTTTTTGACTTTTTCGACATACTATAGTATGACTTTTTTCATAATTTTCAACATGCTATAAAATGGCCTTTTTATCTATTTCCTCGACATATTGTGCTATAAAATCATTCAGCATACTATAATTAGTCTCTCTGATGACTTTGTTTGCATTTTAAAAATTGTCATTTTTTGACTTTTTCGACATACTATAGTATGACTTTTTTCATAATTTTCAACATGCTATAAAATGGCCTTTTTACTATTATTTCAACATATTGTGCTATAAAATCAATCAGCATTCTCTAATAAGTCTTTATGATGACTTTGTTTACCATTTTAAAAACTGTCATTTTTTTTACTTTTTCGACATTCTATAGTATGACTTTTTTCATAATTTTAAACATGCTATAAAAATGATCTTTTTACTACTTTTCTCGACATATTGTGCTCAAAATCATTCAGCATGCTCTAATAAGTCTTTATGATGACTTTGTTTACCATTTTAAAAATTGTCATTTTTTGACTTTTCCGACATACTATAGTATGACTTTTTTTCATAAATTTCAACATGCCATAAAATGGCCTTTTTACTACTTTTCTCGAAATATTATGCTCAAAATCATTCAGCATGCTCTAATAAGTCTCTCTGATGACTTTGTTTGCCATTTTAAAAATTGTAATTTTTTGACGTTTTCGACATACTATAGTATGACTTTTTTTCATAATTTTCAACATGCTATAAAATGGCCTTTTTACTACTTTTCTCAACATATTGTGCTATAAAATCAATCAGCATGCACTTATAAGTCTTTCTGATGACTTTGTTTGACATTTTAAAAATTGTCATTTTTTGACTTTTTCGACATACTATAGTATGACTTTTTTTCATCATTTTCAACATGCTATAAAATGGCCTTTTTACTACTTTTCTCAACATATTGTGCTATAAAATAATTCAACATGCTCTAATTAGTCTGTCTGATGCCTTTGTTTGCCATTTTAAAAATTGTGATTTAAAAATTGTGATTTTCATACTATAGTATGACTTTTTTCATAATTTTCAACATGCTATAAAATGGCCTTTTTACCTATTTCCTCGACATATTGTGCTATAAAATCATTCAGCATACTATAATTAGTCTCTCTGATGACTTTGTTTGCATTTTAAAAATTGTCATTTTTTGACTTTTTCGACATACTATAGTATGACTTTTTCATAATTTTCAACATGCTATAAAATGGCCTATTTACTACTTTTTTCGACATATTATGCTATAAAATCATTCAGCATGCTCTAATAAGTCTTTCTGATGACTTTGTTTGATATTTTAAAAATTGTAATTTTTTGACTTTTTCGACATACTATACTATGACTTTTTTCATAATTTTCAACATGCTATAAAATGGCCTTTTTACTATTATTTCAACATATTGTGATATAAAATCATTCAGCATGCTCTAATAAGTCTTTCTGATGACTTTGTTTGCCATTTTAAAAATTGTCATTTTTTGACTTTTCAACATACTATAGTATGACTTTTTTCATAATTTTCAACATGCTATAAAATGGCCATTTTACTACTTTTCTCGACATATTGTGCTATAAAATCATTCATCATGCTCTAATTAGTCTTTCTGATGACTTTGTTTGCCATTTTAAAAATTGTAATTTTTTCTATTTTTCGACATTTATAGTATGACTTTTTTCATAATTTTCAACATGCTATAAAATGATCCTTTTACTACTTTTCTCGACATATTGTGCTATAAAATCATTCAGCAGACTGTAAGGAGTCTTTCTGATGACTTTGCCATTTTAAAAATTGTCATTTTTTGACTTTTTCGACATACTATAGTATGACTTTTTTCACAATTTCAACATGCTATAAAATGATCCTTTTACTACTTTTCTCGACATATTGTGCTATAAAATCATTCAGCAGACTCTAATAAGTCTTTCTGATGACTTTGTTTGCCATTTTAAAAATTGTCATTTTTTTCACTTTTTCGACATACTATAGTATGACTTTTTTCATAATTTTCAACATGCTATAAAATGGCCTTTTTACTATTATTTCAACATATTGTGATATAAAATCATTCAGCATGCTGTAATAAGTCTTTCTGATGACTTTGTTTGCCATTTTAAAAATTGTCATTTTTTGACTTTTCAACATACTATAGTATGACTTTTTTCATAATTTTCAACATGCTATAAAATGGCCATTTTACTACTTTTCTCGACATATTGTGCTATAAAATCATTCATCATGCTCTAATTAGTCTTTCTGATGACTTTGTTTGCCATTTTAAAAATTGTAATTTTTTCTATTTTTCGACATTTATAGTATGACTTTTTTCATAATTTTCAACATGCTATAAAATGATCCTTTTACTACTTTTCTCGACATATTGTGCTATAAAATCATTCAGCAGACTGTAAGGAGTCTTTCTGATGACTTTGCCATTTTAAAAATTGTCATTTTTTGACTTTTTCGACATACTATAGTATGACTTTTTTCACAATTTCAACATGCTATAAAATGATCCTTTTACTACTTTTCTCGACATATTGTGCTATAAAATCATTCAGCAGACTCTAATAAGTCTTTCTGATGACTTTGTTTGCCATTTTAAAAATTGTCATTTTTTTCACTTTTTCGACATACTATAGTATGACTTTTTTTTCATAATTTTCAACATGCTATAAAATGATCCTTTTACTACTTTTCTCGACATATTGTGCTCAAAATCATTCAGCAGACTCTAATAAGTCTGTCTGATGACTTTGTTTACCATTTTAAAAATGGTAATTTTTTCACTTTTTCGACATACTATAGTATGACTTTTTTTTTTATAATTTTCAACATGCTATAAAATGGCCTTTTTACTACTTTTCTCGACATATTATGCT
Source organism: Synanceia verrucosa (assembly GCA_029721515.1). Classification (NCBI taxonomy): domain Eukaryota; kingdom Metazoa; phylum Chordata; class Actinopteri; order Perciformes; family Synanceiidae; genus Synanceia; species Synanceia verrucosa. Next base: position 14,371,037 of record CM056569.1, on the reverse strand, counting down.
CAAAATCATTCAGCATGCTCTAATTAGTCTTTCTGATGCCTTTGTTTGCCATTTTAAAAATTGTCATTTGTTCACTTTTTTGACATATTATAGTATGACTTTTTTCATCATTTTCAACGTGCTATAAAATGGCCTCTTTACTACTTTTCTAGATATATTGTGCGATAAAATCATTCAGCATGCTCTAATAAGTCTTTCTGATGACTCTCTTAGCCATTTTAAAAATTGTCATTTTTTTACTTTTTCGACATACTATAGTATGACTTTTTTTTCATAATTTTAAACATGCAATAAAAATGATCTTTTTACAACCTTTTCTCGACATATTGTGCTGAAAATCATTCAGCATGCTCTAATACGTGGTTCTGATGACTTTGCCATTTTAAAAATTGTAATTTTTTGACTTTTTCGACATACTATAGTATGACTTTTTTCATAATTTTCAACATGCTATAAAATGGCCTTTTTACTATTATTTCAGCATATTGTGATATAAAATCATTCAGCATGCTCTCATAAGTCTTTCTGATGACTTTGTTTGCCATTTTAAAAATTGTCATTTTTTGACTTTTCAACATACTATAGTATGACTTTTTTCATAATTTTCAACATGCTATAAAATGGCCATTTTACTACTTTTCTCGACATATTGTGCTATAAAATCATTCATCATACTCTAATTAGTCTTTCTGATGACTTTGTTTGCCATTTTAAAAATTGTCATTTTTTGACTTTTCAACATACTATAGTATGACTTTTTTTCATAATTTTCAACATGCTATAAAATGATCCTTTTACTACTTTTTTCAACATATTGTGCTAAAAATCATTCAGCATACTATAATTAGTCTTTCTCATGACTTTGTTTGCCATTTTAAAAATTGTCATTTTTTTGAGTTTTTCATACTATAGTATGACTTTTTTTTTCATAATTTACAAAATGGTATAAAATGGCCTTTTTACTACTTTCCTCGACATATTGTGCTATAAAATCATTCAGCAGACTGTAACGAATCTCTCTGATGACTTTGTCATTTTAAAAATTGTCATTTTTTTACTTTTTCGACATGCTATAGTATGACTTTTTTTCATAATTTTCAACATGCTATAAAATAACATTTTTACTACTTTTCTCGACATATTGTGCTCAAAATCATTCAGCATGCTCTAATAAGTCTTTATGATGACTTTGTTTACCATTTTAAAAATTGTCATTTTTTGACTTTTTCGGCATACTATAGTATGACTTTTTTCATCATTTTCAACGTGCTATAAAATGGCCTCTTTACTACTTTTCTAGATATATTGTGCGATAAAATCACTCAGCATGCTCAAATAAGTCTTTCTGATGACTCTCTTAGCCATTTTAAAAATTGTCATTTTTTTACTTTTTCGACATACTATAGTATGACTTTTTTTCATAATTTTAAACATGCTATAAAAATGATCTTTTTACAACCTTTTCTCGACATATTGTGCTGAAAATCATTCAGCATGCTCTAATACGTGGTTCTGATGACTTTGTTTGCCATTTTAAAAATTGTCATCTTTTGACTTTTTCGACATACTATAGTATGACTTTTTTTGGAACCGGGGAAGCCCATAAATAGGTTGGGATCACTAAATTAAATTAATGGCCATTCTGGTGGGACCCGGCCCCCTCGACTCTCGGGGCTGCGAGGGGGGGGAGGTTGGGGGCCTGGGGGGTCCCCTTGCAGCTATGGTGGGCCCCCTGATGCTGTGGCCTCAGTGGCGGTGCCACGGCAGCTGTGTTTTGGGGATGTGGCGGCTGGTCAGTATGGTCGGGGGGCTGGTGGTGGGCTCTTTGCTGGCCGGGGGTTGGGTGAGTGGGTCGGCGCGTGCGGTTGCTGCTCCCTGATTGGTGGATTCGGCCTGCTCTCGCCCGTGCTCTCGGTTGTCTCTGTGTGTGGGGTGGGGCTCCCTGTCGGATTCATGGTGGCGCTGGTCCGTCCCCCCGCTTTTCCCTCTCCCTTTCCCTCCTCGCCCACACTGGCCCCATGGTTTGCGTTCGGGCCCGGCTTCGGTCGCCTTCTGGATGCCGCCCGGTGATGGCCTGCTGCGTGCGGGCCCGGTGCTCCCTCGCTCTCTCGTCCCCCCTCCCTCCGGAGGGGAGCGCTCGGTTCGCGGGTCTTGCCTCATGGGCGGCGGTGGCCTCCTGTCTCCCCGGGTGTTGGGGTGGCTGGGGGGGTGTGGGTTGGGGATGGGGGTGGATGGTGGGGTGGTTGGGGTTGGGTGGGCCCTCGTGTCGCTGGCCCCTTGGACCTGTCCTGGCCTCCTGGGAGGTGGTGGTTTCTTTCTCCTCCTGGTCGTTGGATCTGCGTGGTTCTCGGTGGCCCGGGAGGCTCTCTGGGTTTGGCATCGTCGATGCTCCCACTTCCCCGGGTTGTTGTGGACACCTGGCCGATCTGGCCATGAGGGGTCGTGGTAGACGCTCTGGGTTTCGGTGTTCTACACACATGCATGTTTTATCCAGACCTTATTAACTCCTCCCGAGTCACATTGATAAGTACTGATGTGAACTGCTAGTATGTGCCAAATCATTCGTCCGACTTCTCACTAAGCTCATGTTTTCTCCACATACTTCTTTCATTTGTGTTCTTGGTAGCCTACTCTATACGGTTAGGTCCTCCACTACTCTGGTGTTCAATACTGTTGGGTATTGGGATGAAGGTGTTAGGAATGACACAGTAGTTTACACGTTTTTTTTATTCCAATAGCACTGCCTGTCTGTAAACTTCCCTTTTTGTTTTGTCTTATCTCCCTGTCTGTCATTTATTTCCCCCTCTTATCACCCAGGTGTAGCACGTCCCTCTCTGGCTTATAACAGGAAATTCCAATAAATAAAGTAAGATTAGATTCCAGGGAGGGCTGGTGATGGTCACATACACGCACCAAATATTAATAGCTTTTGCTGCAAGACTAAAATATGCATAATCTCATAAAAGGTCGACATTCTTTTGTGGTGTTGAACAATGAGAACAATGCAGACAAAGTGAAAAAAAAAAAAAAAAAAAAAAAAATTTCAACATGCTATAAAATGGCCTTTTTACTACTTTTCTCGAAATATTATGCTCAAAATCATTCAGCATGCTCTAATAAGTCTCTCTGATGACTTTGTTTACCATTTTAAAAACTGTCATTTTTTTTTGACTTTTTTGACATACTATAGTATGACTTTTTTTCATAATTTTCAACATGCTATAAAATAACATTTTTACTACTTTTCTCGAAATATTATGCTCAAAATCATTCACCATGCTCTAATAAGTCTTTCTGACTTTTTTTCATAATTTTCAACATCTATAAAATGGCCTTTTTACAACCTTTTCTTGATATATTGTGCTATAAAATCAGTCAGCATGCTCTAATAAGTCTTTCTGATGTCTTTGTTTGCCATTTTAAAAATTGTAATTTTTTTACTTTTTTAGTATGACTTTTTTTCATAAATTTCAACATGCTCTAAAATAACATTTTTACTACGTTTCTCGACATATTATGCTCAAAATCATTCAGCATGCTCTAACAAAACGTACTGATGACTTTGTTTGCATTTTAAAAATTGTCATTTTATGACTTTTTCGACATACTATAGTATGACTTTTTTCATAATTTTCAACATGCTATAAAATGGCCTTTTTATCTATTTCCTCGACATATTGTGCTATAAAATAGTTCAGCATACTATAATTAGTCTCTCTGATGACTTTGTTTGCATTTTAAAAATTGTCATTTTTTGACTTTTTCGACATACTATAGTATGACTTTTTTCATAATTTTCAACATGCTATAAAATGGCCTTTTTACTATTATTTCAACATATTGTGCTATAAAATCAATCAGCATTCTCTAATAAGTCTTTATGATGACTTTGTTTACCATTTTAAAAACTGTCATTTTTTTTACTTTTTCGACATTCTATAGTATGACTTTTTTCATAATTTTAAACATGCTATAAAAATGATCTTTTTACTACTTTTCTCGACATATTGTGCTCAAAATCATTCAGCATGCTCTAATAAGTCTTTATGATGACTTTGTTTACCATTTTAAAAATTGTCATTTTTTGACTTTTCCGACATACTATAGTATGACTTTTTTTCATAATTTTCAACATGCTATAAAATGGCCTTTTTACTATTATTTCAACATATTGTGATATAAAATCATTCAGCATGCTCTAATAAGTCTTTCTGATGACTTTGTTTGCCATTTTAAAAATTGTCATTTTCTGACTTTTCAACATACTATAGTATGACTTTTTTCATAATTTTCAACATGCTATAAAATGGCCATTTTACTACTTTTCTCGACATATTGTGCTATAAAATCATTCATCATGCTCTAATTAGTCTTTCTGATGACTTTGTTTGCCATTTTAAAAATTGTCATTTTTTTGAGTTTTTCATACTATAGTATGACTTTTTTTTTCATAATTTACAAAATGGTATAAAATGGCCTTTTTACTACTTTCCTCGATATATTACGCTATAAAATTATTTTGCAGACTCTAGTAAGTCTTTCTGATGACTTTGTTTACCATTTTAAAAATTGTAATTTTTTCTATTTTTCGACATTTATAGTATGACTTTTTTCATAATTTTCAACATGCTATAAAATGATCCTTTTACTACTTTTCTCGACATATTGTGCTATAAAATCATTCAGCAGACTGTAAGGAGTCTTTCTGATGACTTTGTTTGCCATTTTAAAAATTGTCATTTTTTGACTTTTTCGACATACTATAGTATGACTTTTTTTGTCATAATTTTCAACATGCTATAAAATGGCCTATTTACTACTTTTTTCGACATATTGTGCTATAAAATCATTCAGCATGCTCCAATAAGTCTTTCTGATGACTTTGTTTACCATTTTAAAAACTGTCATTTTTTTTACTTTTTCGACATTCTATAGTATGACTTTTTTCATAATTTTAAACATGCTATAAAAATGATCTTTTTACTACTTTTCTCGACATATTGTGCTCAAAATCATTCAGCATGCTCTAATAAGTCTTTATGATGACTTTGTTTACCATTTTAAAAATTGTCATTTTTTGACTTTTCCGACATACTATAGTATGACTTTTTTTCATAATTTTCAACATGCCATAAAATGGCCTTTTTACTACTTTTCTCGATATATTATGCTCAAAATCATTCAGCATGCTCTAATAAGTCTCTCTGATGACTTTGTTTGCCATTTTAAAAATTGTAATTTTTTGACGTTTTCGACATACTATAGTATGACTTTTTTTCATAATTTTCAACATGCTATAAAATGGCCTTTTTACTACTTTTCTCAACATATTGTGCGATAAAATCATTCAGCATGCAATTATAAGTCTTTCTGATGACTTTGTTTGACATTTTAAAAATTGTCATTTTTTTGACTTTTTCGACATACTATAGTATGACTTTTTTTCATAATTTTCAACATGCTATAAAATGACCTATTTACTACTTTTCTCAACATATTGTGCTATAAAATAATTCAACATGCTCTAATTAGTCTTTCTGATGCCTTTGTTTGACATTTTAAAAATTGTAATTTTTTGACTTTGTCGACATACTATAGTATGACTTTTTTTCATAATTTTCAACATGCTATAAAATGGCCTTTTTACCTATTTCCTCGACATATTGTGCTATAAAATCATTCAGCATACTATAATTAGTCTCTCTGATGACTTTGTTTGCATTTTAAAAATTGTCATTTTTTGACTTTTTCGACATACTATAGTATGACTTTTTTCATAATTTTCAACATGCTATAAAATGGCCTATTTACTACTTTTTTCGACATATTATGCTATAAAATCATTCAGCATGCTCTAATAAGTCTTTCTGATGACTTTGTTTGATATTTTAAAAATTGTAATTTTTTGACTTTTTCGACATACTATACTATGACTTTTTTCATAATTTTCAACATGCTATAAAATGGCCTTTTTACTATTATTTCAACATATTGTGATATAAAATCATTCAGCATGCTCTAATAAGTCTTTCTGATGACTTTGTTTGCCATTTTAAAAATTGTCATTTTCTGACTTTTCAACATACTATAGTATGACTTTTTTCATAATTTTCAACATGCTATAAAATGGCCATTTTACTACTTTTCTCGACATATTGTGCTATAAAATCATTCAGCATACTATAATTAGTCTTTCTGATGACTTTGTTTGCCATTTTAAAAATTGTCATTTTTTTGAGTTTTTCATACTATAGTATGACTTTTTTTTTATAATTTACAAAATGGTATAAAATGGCCTTTTTACTACTTTCCTCGATATATTACGCTATAAAATTATTTTGCAGACTCTAGTAAGTCTTTCTGATGACTTTGTTTACCATTTTAAAAATTGTAATTTTTTCTATTTTTCGACATTTATAGTATGACTTTTTTCATAATTTTCAACATGCTATAAAATGATCCTTTTACTACTTTTCTCGACATATTGTGCTATAAAATCATTCAGCAGACTGTAAGGAGTCTTTCTGATGACTTTGTTTGCCATTTTAAAAATTGTCATTTTTTGACTTTTTCGACATACTATAGTATGACTTTTTTTGTCATAATTTTCAACATGCTATAAAATGGCCTATTTACTACTTTTTTCGACATATTGTGCTATAAAATCATTCAGCATGCTCCAATAAGTCTTTCTGATGACTTTGTTTGCCATTTTAAAAATTGTCTTTTTTTTACTTTTTCGACATACTATAGTATGACTTTTTTCACAATTTTCAACATGCTATAAAATTATCTTTTTACTACTTTTTTCGACATATTGTGCTCCAAATCATTCAGCATGCTCTAATAAGTCTTTATGATGACTTTGTTTACCATTTTAAAAATTGTCATTTTTTGACTTTTCCGACATACTATAGTATGACTTTTTTTTCATAATTTTCAACATGCTATAAAATGATCCTTTTACTACTTTTCTCGACATATTGTGCTCAAAATCATTCAGCAGACTCTCATAAGTCTGTCTGATGACTTTGTTTACCATTTTAAAAATGGTAATTTTTTCACTTTTTCGACATACTATAGTATGACTTTTTTTTAATAATTTTCAACATGCTATAAAATGGCCTTTTTACTACTTTTCTCGACATATTATGCTCAAAATCATTCAGCATGCTCTAATTAGTCTTTCTGATGCCTTTGTTTGCCATTTTAAAAATTGTCATTTGTTCACTTTTTCGACATACTATAGTATGACTTTTTTCATCATTTTCAACGTGCTATAAAATGGCCTCTTTACTACTTTTCTAGATATATTGTGCGATAAAATCATTCAGCATGCTCTAATAAGTCTTTCTGATGACTCTCTTAGCCATTTTAAAAATTGTCATTTTTTTACTTTTTCGACATACTATAGTATGACTTTTTTTCATAATTTTAAACATGCAATAAAAATGATCTTTTTACAACCTTTTCTCGACATATTGTGCTGAAAATCATTCAGCATGCTCTAATACGTGGTTCTGATGACTTTGCCATTTTAAAAATTGTAATTTTTTGACTTTTTCGACATACTATAGTATGACTTTTTTCATAATTTTCAACATGCTATAAAATGGCCTTTTTACTATTATTTCAGCATATTGTGATATAAAATCATTCAGCATGCTCTCATAAGTCTTTCTGATGACTTTGTTTGCCATTTTAAAAATTGTCATTTTTTGACTTTTCAACATACTATAGTATGACTTTTTTCATAATTTTCAACATGCTATAAAATGGCCATTTTACTACTTTTCTCGACATATTGTGCTATAAAATCATTCATCATACTCTAATTAGTCTTTCTGATGACTTTGTTTGCCATTTTAAAAATTGTAATTTTTTGACTTTTCCGACATACTATAGTATGACTTTTTTTTCATAATGTTCAACATGCTATAAAATGATCCTTTTACTACTTTTCTCGACATATTGTGCTCAAAATCATTCAGCAGACTCTAATAAGTCTGTCTGATGACTTTGTTTACCATTTTAAAAATGGTAATTTTTTCACTTTTTCGACATACTATAGTATGACTTTTTTCATCATTTTCAACGTGCTATAAAATGGCCTCTTTACTACTTTTCTAGATATATTGTGCGATAAAATCATTCAGCATGCTCAAATAAGTCTTTCTGATGACTCTCTTAGCCATTTTAAAAATTGTCATTTTTTGACTTTTTCGACATACTATAGTATGACTTTTTTTCATAATTTTAAACATGCTATAAAAATGATCTTTTTACAACCTTTTCTCGACATATTGTGCTGAAAATCATTCAGCATGCTCTAATACGTGGTTCTGATGACTTTGTTTGCCATTTTAAAAATTGTCATCTTTTGACTTTTTCGACATACTATAGTATGACTTTTTTTCATAATTTTCAACATGTTATAAAATGGCATTTTTGCTACTTTTCTCGATATATTATGCTCAAAATCCTTCAGCATGCTCTAATAAGTCTGTCTGATGACTTTGTTTGCCATTTTAAAAAATGTTATTTGTTCACTTTTTCGACATACTATAGTATGACTTTTTTCATAATTTTCAACATGCTATAAAATGGACTTTTTACCTATTTCCTCGACATATTGTGCTATAAAATCATTCAGCATACTATAATTAGTCTCTCTGATGACTTTGTTTGCATTTTAAAAATTGTAATTTTTTGACTTTTTCGACATACTATAGTATGACTTTTTTTCATAATTTTCAACATGCTATAAAATGGCCTATTTACTACTTTTTTCGACATATTATGCTATAAAATCATTCAGCATGCTCTAATAAGTCTTTCTGATGACTTTGATATTTTAAAAATTGTAATTTTTTGACTTTTTCGACATACTATAGTATGACTTTTTTCATAATTTTCAACATGCTATAAAATGGCCTTTTTACTATTATTTCAACATATTGTGCTATAAAATCATTCAGCATGCTCTAATAAGTCTTTCTGATGACTTTGTTTGCCATTTTAAAAATTGTCATTTTTTGACTTTTCAACATACTATAGTATGACTTTTTTCATAATTTTCAACATGCTATAAAATGGCCATTTTACTACTTTTCTCGACATATTGTGCTATAAAATCATTCATCATGCTCTAATTAGTCTTTCTGATGACTTTGTTTGCCATTTTAAAAATTGTCATTTTTTGACTTTTCAACATACTATAGTATGACTTTTTTCATAATTTTCAACATGCTATAAAATGGCCATTTTACTACTTTTCTCGACATATTGTGCTATAAAATCATTCATCATGCTCTAATTAGTCTTTCTGATGACTTTGTTTGCCATTTTAAAAATTGTCATTTTTTTGAGTTTTTCATACTATAGTGTGACTTTTTTTTCATAATTTACAAAATGGTATAAAATGGCCTTTTTACTACTTTCCTCGATATATTACGCTATAAAATTATTTTGCAGACTCTAGTAAGTCTTTCTGATGATTTTGTTTACCATTTTAAAAATTGTAATTTTTTAAATTTTTCGACATACTATAGTATGACTTTTTTCATAATTTTCAACATGCTATAAAATGATCCTTTTACTACTTTTCTCGACATATTGTGCTATAAAATCATTCAGCAGACTGTAAGGAGTCTGTCTGATGACTTTGTTTGCCATTTTAAAAATTGTCATTTTTTGACTTTTTCGACATACTATAGTATGACTTTTTTCATAATTTTCAACATGCTATAAAATGATCCTTTTACTACTTTTCTCGACATATTGTGCTATAAAATCATTCAGCAGACTGTAAGGAGTCTTTCTGATGACTTTGTTTGCCATTTTAAAAATTGTCATTTTTTGACTTTTTCGACATACTATAGTATGACTTTTTTCATAATTTTCAACATGCTATAAAATGGCCTTTTTACTACTTTTCTCGACATATTTTGCTCGAAATCATTCAGCATGCTCTAATTAGTCTTTCTGATGACTTTGTTTGCCATTTTAAAAATTGTTATTTTTTTACTTTTTCGACATACTATAGTATGACTTTTTTTTAATAATTTTCAACATGCTATAAAATGGCCTATTTACTACTTTTTTCGACATATTGTGCTATAAAATCATTCAGCATGCTCTAGTTAGTCTTTCTGATGACTGTGTTTGCCATTTTAAAAATTGTCTTTTTTTGACTTTTTCGACATACTATAGTATGACTTTTTTCACAATTTTCAACATGCTATAAAATGATCTTTTTACTACTTTTTTCGACATATTGTGCTCCAAATCATTCAGCATGCTCTAATAAGTCTTTCTGATGACTTTGTTTACCATTTTAAAAATTGTAATTTTTTGACTTTTCCGACATACTATAGTTTGACTTTTTTTTCATAATTTTCAACATGCTATAAAATGATCCTTTTACTACTTTTCTCGACATATTGTGCTCAAAATCATTCAGCAGACTCTAATAAGTCTGTCTGATGACTTTGTTTACCATTTTAAAAATGGTATTTTTTTCACTTTTTCGACATACTATAGTATGACTTTTTTGCATAATTTTCAACATGCTATAAAATGGTCTTTTTACTACTTTCCTCGACATATTGTGCTATAAAATCATTCCACATGCTCTAATAATTCTTTCTGATGACTTTGACATTTTAAAAATTGTAATTTTTTGACTTTTTCGACATACTATAGTATGACTTTTTTTAAATAATTTTCAACATGCTATAAAATGATCCTTTTACTACTTTTCTCGACATATTGTGCTCAAAATCATTCAGCAGACTCTAATAAGTCTGTCTGATGACTTTGTTTACCATTTTAAAAATGTCATTTTTTGACTTTTTCGACATACTATAGTATGACTTTTTTTTAATAATTTTCAACATGCTATAAAATGGCCTTTTTACTACTTTTCTCGACATATTATGCTCAAAATCATTCAGCATGCTCTAATTAGTCTTTCTGATGACTTTGTTTGCCATTTTAAAAATTGTCATTTGTTCACTTTTTCGACATATTATAGTATGACTTTTTTTCATAATTTTAAACATGCTATAAAAATGATCTTTTTACAACCTTTTCTCGACATATTGTGCTGAAAATCATTCAGCATGCTATAATAAGTCTTTCTGATGACTTTGTTTACCATTTTAAAAACTGTCATTTTTTTTACTTTTTCGACATACTATAGCATGACTTTTTTCACAATTTTCAACTTGCTATAAAATGGCCTTTTTACTACTTTTCTCGACATATTGTGCTATAAAATCATTCAGCAGACTGTAACGAGTCTCTCTGATGACTTTGTCATTTTAAAAATTGTCATTTTTTGACTTTTCAACATACTATAGTATGACTTTTTTGCATAATTTTCAACATGCTATAAAATGGTCTTTTTACTACTTTCCTCGACATATTGTGCTATAAAATCATTCCACATGCTCTAATAAGTCTTTCTGATGACTGTGACATTTTTAAAATTGTAATTTTTTGACTTTTCCGACATACTATAGTATGACTTTTTTTTAATAATTTTCAACATGCTATAAAATGGCCTTTTTACTACTTTTCTCGACATATTGTGCTGAAAATCATTCAGCATGCTCTAATACGTGGTTCTGATGACTTTGTTTGCCATTTTAAAAATTGTCATTTTTTGACTTTTCAACATACTATAGTATGACTTTTTTCATAATTTTCAACATGCTATAAAATGGCCATTTTACTACTTTTCTCGACATATTGTGCTATAAAATCATTCATCATACTCTAATTAGTCTTTCTGATGACTTTGTTTGCCATTTTAAAAATTGTAATTTTTTGACTTTTCCGACATACTATAGTATGTTTTTTTTTTCATAATTTTCAACATGCTATAAAATGATCCTTTTACTACTTTTCTCGACATATTGTGCTCAAAATCATTCAGCAGACTCTAATAAGTCTGTCTGATGACTTTGTTTACCATTTTAAAAATGGTAATTTTTTCACTTTTTCGACATACTATAGTATGACTTTTTTTTAATAATTTTCAACATGCTATAAAATGGCCTTTTTACTACTTTTCTCGACATATTATGCTCAAAATCATTCAGCATGCTCTAATTAGTCTTTCTGATGCCTTTGTTTGCCATTTTAAAAATTGTCATTTGTTCACTTTTTCGACATACTATAGTATGACTTTTTTCATCATTTTCAACGTGCTATAAAATGGCCTCTTTACTACTTTTCTAGATATATTGTGCGATAAAATCATTCAGCATGCTCAAATAAGTCTTTCTGATGACTCTCTTAGCCATATTAAAAATTGTCATTTTTTTACTTTTTCGACATACTATAGTATGACTTTTTTTCATAATTTTAAACATGCAATAAAAATGATCTTTTTACAACCTTTTCTCGACATATTGTGCTGAAAATCATTCAGCATGCTCTAATACGTGGTTCTGATGACTTTGTTTGCCATTTTAAAAATTGTCATCTTTTGACTTTTTCGACATACTGTAGTATGACTTTTTTCAGAACTTTCAACATGCTATAAAATGGCATTTTTGCTACTTTTCTCGATATATTATGCTCAAAATCCTTCAGCATGCTCTAATAAGTCTGTCTGATGACTTTGTTTGCCATTTTAAAAATTGTTATTTGTTCACTTTTTCGACATACTATAGTATGACTTTTTTCATAATTTTCAACATGCTATAAAATGGTCTTTTTACTACTTTTCTCGACATATTGTGCTATAAAACCATTCAGCATGCTCTAGTAAGTCTTTCTGATGACTTTGTTTGACATTTTAAAAATTGTCTTTTTTTGACTTTTTCGACATACTATAGTATGATTTTTTTTTTTTCATAATTTTCAACATGCTATAAAATGATCTTTTTCCTACTTTTTTCGACATATTGTGCTATAAAATCATTCAGCATGCTCTAATAAGTCTTTCTGATGACTTTGTTTGACATTTTAAAAATTGTCATTTTTTTACTTTTTCAACATCCCATAGTATGACTTTTTTTCATAATTTTAAACATGCTATAAAAATGATCTTTTTACAACCTTTTCTCGACATATTGTGCTGAAAATCATTCAGCATGCTCTAATTAGTCTTTCTGATGACTTTGTTTGCCATTTTAAAAATTGTAATTTTTTGACTTTTCCGACATACTATAGTATGTTTTTTTTTTCATAATTTTCAACATGCTATAAAATGGCATTTTTACTACTTTTCTCGATGTATTGTGCTATAAAATCATTCAGCATGCTCTAATAAGTCTTTCTGATGACTTTGTTTGCCATTTTAAAAATTGTCATTTTTTTACTTTTTCGGCATACTACAGTATGACTTTTTTTCATAATTTTCAACATGCTATAAAATGGCCTTTTTACTACTTTTTCAACATATTGTGCGATAAAATCATTCAGCATGCTCTAATAAGTCTTTCTGATGACTTTGTTTACCATTTTAAAAATGGTTATTTTCTGACTTTTTCGACATACTATAGTATGACTTTTTTTCATAATTTTCAACATGCTATAAAATGGCCTTTTTACTACTTTCCTCGACATATTGTGCTATAAAATCATTCAGCACGCTCTAATAAGTCTTTCTGATGACTTTGTTTACCATTTTAAAAATTGTCATTTTTTTACTTTTTCGGCATACTACAGTATGACTTTTTTTCATAATTTTCAACATGCTATAAAATGGCCTTTTTACTACTTTTCTCAACATATTGTGCTATAAAATCATTCAGCATGCTCTAATAAGTCTTTCTGATGACTTTGTTTGCCATTTTAAAAATTGTCATTTTTGACTTTTTCGACATACTATAGTATGACTTTTTCATAATTTTCAACATGCTATAAAATGGCCTTTTTACTACTTTTCTCGACATATTTTGCTATAAAATCATTCAGCATGCTCTAATTAGTCTTTCTGATGACTTTGTTTGCCATTTTAAAAATTGTCATTTTTACTTTTTCGACATACTATAGTATGACTTTTTTGCATAATTTTCAACATGCTATAAAATGGTCTTTTTACTACTTTCCTCGACATATTGTGCTGAAAATCATTCAGCATGCTCTAATTAGTCTTTCTGATGACTTTGTTTGCCATTTTAAAAATTGTTATTTTTTTACTTTTTCGACATACTATAGTATGACTTTTTTTTAATAATTTTCAACATGCTATAAAATGGCCTATTTACTACTTTTTTCGACATATTGTGCTATAAAATCATTCAGCATGCTCTAGTTAGTCTTTCTGATGACTGTTTGCCATTTTAAAAATTGTCTTTTTTTGACTTTTTCGACATACTATAGTATGACTTTTTTCACAATTTTCAACATGCTATAAAATGATCTTTTTACTACTTTTTTCGACATATTGTGCTCCAAATCATTCAGCATGCTCTAATAAGTCTTTCTGATGACTTTGTTTACCATTTTAAAAATTGTAATTTTTTGACTTTTCCGACATACTATAGTTTGACTTTTTTTTCATAATTTTCAACATGCTATAAAATGATCCTTTTACTACTTTTCTCGACATATTGTGCTCAAAATCATTCAGCAGACTCTAATAAGTCTGTCTGATGACTTTGTTTACCATTTTAAAAATGGTATTTTTTTCACTTTTTCGACATACTATAGTATGACTTTTTTGCATAATTTTCAACATGCTATAAAATGGTCTTTTTACTACTTTCCTCGACATATTGTGCTATAAAATCATTCCACATGCTCTAATAATTCTTTCTGATGACTTTGACATTTTAAAAATTGTAATTTTTTGACTTTTTCGACATACTATAGTATGACTTTTTTTTAATAATTTTCAACATGCTATAAAATGGCCTTTTTACTACTTTTCTCGACATATTATGCTCAAAATCATTCAGCATGCTCTAATTAGTCTTTCTGATGACTTTGTTTGCCATTTTAAAAATTGTCATTTGTTCACTTTTTCGACATATTATAGTATGACTTTTTTTCATAATTTTAAACATGCTATAAAATGATCTTTTTACAACTTTTCTCGACATATTGTGCTGAAAATCATTCAGCATGCTATAATAAGTCTTTCTGATGACTTTGTTTACCATTTTAAAAATTGTCATTTTTACTTTTTCGACATACTATAGTATGACTTTTTCACAATTTTCAACATGCTATAAAATGGCCTTTTTACTACTTTTCTCGACATATTGTGCTATAAAATCATTCAGCATGCTCTAATAAGTCTTTCTGATGACTTTGTTTACCATTTTAAAAATTGTCATTTTTGACTTTTCGACATACTATAGTATGACTTTTTTTCATAATTTTCAACATGCTATAAAATGATCTTTTACTACTTTTCTCGACATATTGTGCTATAAAATCATTCAGCATGCTCTAATAAGTCTTTCTGATGACTTTGTTTACCATTTTAAAATTGTCATTTTTTCACTTTTTCGACATACTATAGTATGACTTTTGCATAATTTTCAACATGCTATAAAATGGTCTTTTTACTACTTTTCTCGACATATTGTGCTATAAAATCATTCAGCATGCTCTAATAAGTCTTTCTGATGACTTTGTGACATTTTAAAAATTGTCATTTTTTGACTTTTTCGGACATACTATAGTATGACTTTTTCATAATTTTCAACATGCTATAAAATGGCCTATTTACTACTTTTTTCGACATATTATGCTATAAAATCATTCAGCATGCTCTAATAAGTCTTTCTGATGACTTTGTTTGCCATTTTAAAAATTGTCATTTTTTTACTTTTTCGGCATACTACAGTATGACTTTTTTTCATAATTTTCAACATGCTATAAAATGGTCTTTTTACTACTTTCCTCGACATATTGTGCTGAAAATCATTTCAGCATGCTCTAATAAGTCTTTCTGATGACTTGTTTGCCATTTTAAAAATTGTAATTTTTTGACTTTTACGACATACTATAGTATGACTTTTTCATAATTTTCAACATGCTATAAAATGATTTTTACTACTTTTCTCGACATATTGTGCTATAAAATCATTCAGCATACTCTAATAAGTCTTTCTGATGACTTTGTTTGCCATTTTAAAATTGTAATTTTTGACTTTTCCGACATACTATAGTATGACTTTTTTTCATAATTTTCAACATGCTATAAAATGGCCTTTTACTACTTTTCTCGACATATTGTGCTCAAAATCATTCAGCAGACTCTAATAAGTCTGTCTGATGACTTTGTTTACCATTTTAAAAATGGTAATTTTTTCACTTTTTCGACATACTATAGTATGACTTTTTTTTTATAATTTTCAACATGCTATAAAATGGCCTTTTTACTACTTTTCTCGACATATTATGCTCAAAATCATTCAGCATGCTCTAATTAGTCTTTCTGATGCCTTTGTTTGCCATTTTAAAAATTGTCATTTGTTCACTTTTTCGACATACTATAGTATGACTTTTTTCATCATTTTCAACGTGCTATAAAATGGCCTCTTTACTACTTTTCTAGATATATTGTGCGATAAAATCATTCAGCATGCTCAAATAAGTCTTTCTGATGACTCTCTTAGCCATATTAAAAATTGTCATTTTTTTACTTTTTCGACATACTATAGTATGACTTTTTTTCATAATTTTAAACATGCAATAAAAATGATCTTTTTACAACCTTTTCTCGACATATTGTGCTCAAAATCCTTCAGCATGCTCTAATAAGTCTGTCTGATGACTTTGTTTGCCATTTTAAAAATTGTTATTTGTTCACTTTTTCGACATACTATAGTATGACATTTTCAGAATTTTCAACATGCTATAAAATGGCATTTTTACAACCTTTTCTCGACATATTGTGCTCAAAATCCTTCAGCATGCTCTAATAAGTCTGTCTGATGACTTTGTTTGCCATTTTAAAAATTGTTATTTGTTCACTTTTTCGACATACTATAGTATGACATTTTTCATAATTTTCAACATGCTATAAAATGGTCTTTTTACTACTTTTCTCGACATATTGTGCTATAAAACCATTCAGCATGCTCTAATAAGTCTTTCTGATGACTTTGTTTGACATTTTAAAAATTGTCTTTTTTTTGACTTTTTCGACATACTATAGTATGATTTTTTTTTTTCATAATTTTCAACATGCTATAAAATGATCTTTTTCCTACTTTTTTCGACATATTGTGCTATAAAATCATTCAGCATGCTCTAATAAGTCTTTCTGATGACTTTGTTTGACATTTTAAAAATTGTCATTTTTTGACTTTTTCGACATACTATAGTATGACTTTTTTTCATACTTTTCAACATGCTATAAAATGGCCTTTTTAGTACTTTTCTCGACATATTGTGCTATAAAATCATTCATCATGCTCTAATAAGTCTTTCTGATGACTTTGTTCACCATTTTAAAAATTGTCATTTTTTCACTTTTTCGACATACTATAGTATGACTTTTTTTTATAATTTTAAACATGCTATAAAATGGTCTTTTTACTACTTTTCTCGACATATTGTGCTATAAAACCATTCAGCATGCAATAATAAGTCTTTCTGATGACTTTGACATTTTAAAAATTGTCATTTTTTGACTTTTTCGACGTACTATAGTATGACTTTTTTTCACAATTTTCAACATGCTATAAAACGATCTTTTTCCTACTTTTTTCTACATATTGTGCTCCAAATCATTCAGGATGCTCTAATAAGTCTTTCTGATGACTTTGTTCACCATTTTAAAAATTGTCATTTTTTGACTTTTTCGACATACTATAGTATGACTTTTTTTCACAATTTTCAACATGCTATAAAATGGCGTTTTTACTACTTTTCTCAACATATTGTGCTCCAAATCATTCAGCATGCTATAATAAGTCTTTCTGATGACTTTGTTTACCATTTTAAAAATTGTCATTTTTTCACTTTTTCGACATACTATAGTATGACTTTTTTTTATAATTTTCAACATGCTATAAAATGGTCTTTTTACTACTTTTCTCGACATATTGTGCTATAAAACCATTCAGCATGCTCTAATAAGTCTTTCTGATGACTGTGACATTTTAAAAATTGTCATTTTTTTCACTTTTTCGACATACCATAGTATGACTTTTTTTCATACTTTTCAACATGCTATAAAATGGCCTTTTTATTACTTTTCTCGACATATTGTACTATAAAATCATTCAGCATGCTCTAATAAGTCTTTCTGATGACTTTGTTTACCATTTTAAAAATTGTCATTTTTTGACTTTTTCGACATACTATAGTATGACTTTTTTCATAATTTTCAACATGCTATAAAATGGCCTTTTTACTACTTTTCTCGACATATTTTGCTCGAAATCATTCAGCATGCTCTAATTAGTCTTTCTGATGACTTTGTTTGCCATTTTAAAAATTGTTATTTTTTTACTTTTTCGACATACTATAGTATGACTTTTTTTTAATAATTTTCAACATGCTATAAAATGGCCTATTTACTACTTTTTTCGACATATTGTGCTATAAAATCATTCAGCATGCTCTAGTTAGTCTTTCTGATGACTGTTTGCCATTTTAAAAATTGTCTTTTTTTGACTTTTTCGACATACTATAGTATGACTTTTTCATAATTTTCAACATGCTATAAAATGATCTTTTTACTACTTTTTCTCGACATATTGTGCTCCAAAATCATTCAGCATGCTCTAATAAGTCTTTCTGATGACTTTGTTTACCATTTTAAAAATTGTAATTTTTGACTTTTCCGACATACTATAGTATGACTTTTTCATAATTTTCAACATGCTATAAAATGATCTTTTTACTACTTTTCTCGACATATTGTGCTCAAAATCATTCAGCAGACTCTAATAAGTCTGTCTGATGACTTTGTTCACCATTTTAAAAATTGTCATTTTTTGACTTTTCAACATACTATAGTATGACTTTTTTGCATAATTTTCAACATGCTATAAAATGGTCTTTTTACTACTTTCCTCGACATATTGTGCTGAAAATCATTCAGCATGCTCTAATTAGTCTTTCTGATGACTTTGTTTGCCATTTTAAAAATTGTAATTTTTTGACTTTTCCGACATACTATAGTATGACTTTTTTGCATAATTTTCAACATGCTATAAAATGGTCTTTTTACTACTTTCCTCGACATATTGTGCTATAAAATCATTCCACATACTCTAATAATTCTTTCTGATGACTTTGACATTTTAAAAATTGTAATTTTTTGACTTTTTCGACATACTATAGTATGACTTTTTTTTAATAATTTTCAACATGCTATAAAATGGCCTTTTTACTACTTTTCTCGACATATTATGCTCAAAATCATTCAGCATGCTCTAATTAGTCTTTCTGATGACTTTGTTTGCCATTTTAAAAATTGTCATTTGTTCACTTTTTCGACATATTATAGTATGACTTTTTTTCATAATTTTAAACATGCTATAAAAATGATCTTTTTACAACCTTTTCTCGACATATTGTGCTGAAAATCATTCAGCATGCTATAATAAGTCTTTCTGATTACTTTGTTTACCATTTTAAAAACTGTCATTTTTTTTACTTTTTCGACATACTATAGTATGACTTTTTTCACAATTTTCAACTTGCTATAAAATGGCCTTTTTACTACATTTCTCGACATATTGTGCTATAAAACCATTCAGCATGCTCTAATAAGTCTTTCTGATGACTTTGTTTGACATTTTAAAAATTGTCTTTTTTTTGACTTTTTCGACATACTATAGTATGATTTTTTTTTTTCATAATTTTCAACATGCTATAAAATGATCTTTTTCCTACTTTTTTCGACATATTGTGCTATAAAACCATTCAGCATGCAATAATAAGTCTTTCTGATGACTTTGTTCACCATTTTAAAAATTGTCATTTTTTGACTTTTTCGACATACTATAGTATGACTTTTTTTCACAATTTTCAACATGCTATAAAATGGCGTTTTTACTACTTTTCTCAACATATTGTGCTCCAAATCATTCAGCATGCTATAATAAGTCTTTCTGATGACTTTGTTTACCATTTTAAAAATTGTCATTTTTTCACTTTTTCGACATACTATAGTATGACTTTTTTTTATAATTTTCAACATGCTATAAAATGGTCTTTTTACTACTTTTCTCGACATATTGTGCTATAAAACCATTCAGCATGCTCTAATAAGTCTTTCTGATGACTGTGACATTTTAAAAATTGTCATTTTTTTCACTTTTTCGACATACTATAGTATGACTTTTTTTTTCACAATTTTTAACATGCTATAAAATGGCATTTTTACTACTTGTCTCGACATATTGTACTATAAAATCATTCAGCATGCTCTAATAAGTCTTTCTGATGACTTTGTTTACCATTTTAAAAATTGTCATTTTTTCACTTTTTCGACATACTATAGTATGACTTTTTTTTTTATAATTTTCAACATGCTATAAAATGGTCTTTTTACTACTTTTCTCGACATATTGTGCTATAAAATCATTCAGCATGCTCTAATAAGTCTTTCTGATGACTTTATTTACCATTTTAAAAATTGTCATTTTTTCACTTTTTCGACATACTATAGTATGACTTTTTTTTATAATTTTCAACATGCTATAAAATGGCCTTTTTACTACTTGTCTCGACATATTGTACGATAAAATCATTCAGCATGCTCTAATAAGTCTTTCTGATGACTTTGTTTACCATTTTAAAAATTGTCATTTTTTCACTTTTTCGACATACTATAGTATGACTTTTTTTTATAATTTTCAACATGCTATAAAATGGTCTTTTTACTACTTTTCTCGACATATTGTGCTATAAAACCATTCAGCATGCTCTAATAAGTCTTTCTGATGACTGTGACATTTTAAAAATTGTCATTTTTTTCACTTTTTCGACATACTATAGTATGACTTTTTTTCACAATTTTTAACATGCTATAAAATGGCCTTTTTACTACTTGTCTCGACATATTGTATTATAAAATCATTCAGCATGCACTTTTAAGTCTTTCTGATGACTTTGTTTGACATTTTAAAAATTGTCATTTTTTGACTTTTTCGACATACTATAGTATGACTTTTTTTTCATAATTTTCAACATGCTATAAAATGGTCTTTTTACTAATTTTCTCGACATATTGTGCTATAAAACCATTCAGCATGCTCTAATAAGTCTTTCTGATGACTTTGTTTGTCATTTTAAAAATTGTCATTTTTTGACTTTTTCGACATACTATAGTATGACTTTTTTTTCATAATTTTCAACATGCTATAAAATGACCTTTTTACTATTTTTTTTTCAACATATTGTGCTATAAAATCATTCAGCATGCTCTAATAAGTCTTTCTGATGACTTTGTTTGTCATTTTAAAAATTGTCATTTTTTGACTTTTTCGACATACTATAGTATGACTTTTTTTTCATAATTTTCAACATGCTATAAAATGGCCTTTTTACTACTTTTTTCGTCATATTGTGCTCAAAATCATTCAGCAGACTCTAATAAGTCTGTCTGATGACTTTGTTTACGATTTTACAAATTGTCATTCTTTGACTTTTTCGACATACTATAGTATGACTTTTTTTCACAATTTTCAACATGCTATAAAATGATCTTTCTACTACTTTCCTCGACATATTATGCTCAAAATCGTTCCACAGACTCCAATAAGTCTTTCTGATGACTTTGTTTACCATTTTAAAAATTGTCATTTTTTGACTTTTTCGACATACTATAGTATGACTTTTTTTCATTATTTTGAACATGCTATAAAATGATCTTTTTCCAACTTTTTTCGACATATTGTGCTCCAAATCATTCAGCATGCTCTAATAAGTCTTTCTGATGACTTTGTTTACCATTTTAAAAATTGTCATTTTTTGACTTTTTCGACATACTATAGTATGACTTTTTTTCATAATTTTCAACATGCTATAAAATGGCCTTTTTACTACTTTTCTCGATATATTGTGCTCAAAATCATTCCGCAGACTCTAATAAGTCTTTCTGATGACTTTGTTTACCATTTTAAAAATTGTCATTTTATGACTTTTTCGACATACTGTAGTATGACTTTTTTTTCTTAATTTTCAACATGCTATAAAATGATCTTTTTACTACTTTTTTCGACATATTGTGCTATAAAATCATTCAGCATACTCTAATAAGTCTTTCTGTTGACTTTGTTTGCCATTTTAAAAATTGTCATTTTTTCACTTTTTCGACATACTATAGTATGACTTTTTTTCATACTTTTCAACATGCTATAAAATGGCCTTTTTACTACTTTTTTCGACATATTGTGCTATAAAATCATTCAGCATGCTCTAATAAGTCTTTCTGATGACTTTGTTCAACATTTTAAAAATTGTCATTTTTTGACTTTTTCGACATACCATAGTATGACTTTTTTTCATACTTTTCAACATGCTATAAAATGGCCTTTTTATTACTTTTCTCGACATATTATGCTGTAAAATCATTCAACAGACTGTAACGAGGCTCTCTGATGATTTTGTTTGCCATTTTAAAAATTGTCTTTTTTTGACTTTTTCGACATACTATAGTATTTTTTTTTTTCATAATTTTCAACATACTATAAAACGATCTTTTTCCCACTTTTTTCGACATATTGTGCTCCAAATCATTCAGCATGCTCTAATAAGTCTTTCTGATGACTTTGTTTACCATTTTAAAAATTGTCATTTTTTCACTTTTTCGACATACTATAGTATGACTTTTTTCATAATTTTCAACATGCTATAAAATGGTCTTTTTACTACTTTTCTCGACATATTGTGCTATAAAATCATTCAGCATGCTCGAATAAGTCTTTCTGATGACTTTGACATTTTAAAAATTGTCATTTTTTTCACTTTTTCGACATACTATAGTATGACTTTTTTTCATAATTTTCAACATGCTATAAAATGGTCTTTTTACTACTTTTCTCGACATATTGTGCTATAAAACCATTCAGCATGCTCTAATAAGTCTTTCTGATGACTTTGTTTGACATTTTAAAAATGGTCTTTTTTTGACTTTTTCGACATACTATAGTATGATTTTTTTTTTCATAATTTGCAACATGCGATAAAATGATCTTTTTCCTACTTTTTTCGACATATTGTGCTCCAAGTCATTCAGCATGCGAAAATAAGTCTTTCTGATGACTTTGTTCACCATTTTAAAAATTGTCATTTTTTGACTTTTTCGACATACTATAGTATGACTTTTTTTCAAAATTTTCAACATGCTATAAAATGGCCTTTTTACTACTTTTTTCGACATATTGTGCTATAAAATCATTCAGCATGCTCTAATAAGTCTTTCTGATGACTTTGTTTGACATTTTAAAAATTGTCATTTTTTGACTTTTTCAACATACCATAGTATGACTTTTTTTCATACTTTTCAACATGCTATAAAATGGCCTTTTTAGTACTTTTCTCGACATATTGTGCTATAAAATCATTCAGCAGACTGTAACGAGGCTCTCTGATGACTTTGTTCACCATTTTAAAAATTGTCATTTTTTGACTTTTTCGACATACTATAGTATGACTTTTTTTCATAATTTTCAACATACTATAAAACGATCTTTTTCCTACTTTTTTCGACATATTGTGCTCCAAATCATTCAGCATGCTCTAATAAGTCTTTCTGATGACTTTGTTCACCATTTTAAAAATTGTCATTTTTTCACTTTTTCGACATACTATAGTATGACTTTTTTTTTTATAATTTTAAACATGCTATAAAATGGTCTTTTTACTACTTTTCTCGACATATTGTGCTATAAAACCATTCAGCATGCAATAATAAGTCTTTCTGATGACTTTGTTTACCATTTTAAAAATTGTCATTTTTTCACTTTTTCGACATACTATAGTATGACTTTTTTTATCATTTTCAACATGCTATAAAATGGCGTTTTTACTACTTTTCTCAACATATTGTGCTCCAAATCATTCAGCATGGTCTAATAAGTCTTTCTGATGACTTTGTTTACCATTTTAAAAATTGTCATTTTTTCACTTTTTCGACATACTATAGTATGACTTTTTTTTATAATTTTAAACATGCTATAAAATGGTCTTTTTACTACTTTTCTCGACATATTGTGCTATAAAATCATTCAGCAAGCTCTAATAAGTCTTTCTGATGACTTTGTTTACCATTTTAAAAATTGTCATTTTTTCACTTTTTCGACATACTATAGTATGACATTTTTTTATAATTTTAAACATGCTATAAAATGGTCTTTTTACTACTTTTCTCGACATATTATGCTATAAAATCCTTCAGCATGCTCTAATAAGTCTTTCTGATGACTTTGTTCACCATTTTAAAAATTGTCATTTTTTCACTTTTTCGACATACTATAGTATGACTTTTTTTTATAATTTTAAACATGCTATAAAATGGTCTTTTTACTACTTTTCTCGACATATTGTGCTATAAAACCATTCAGCATGCTCTAATAAGTCTTTCTGATGACTGTGACATTTTAAAAATTGTCATTTTTTGACTTTTTCGACATACTATAGTATGACTTTTTTTCATAATTTTCACCATGCTATAAAATGGCGTTTTTACTACTTTTCTCAACATATTGTGCTATAAAATCATTCAGCAAGCTCTAATAAGTCTTTCTGATGACTTTGTTTACCATTTAAAAAATTGTCATTTTTTCACTTTTTCGACATACTAAAGTATGACTTTTTTTTATAATTTTAAACATGCTATAAAATGGTCTTTTTACTACTTTTCTCGACATATTGTGCTATAAAACCATTCAGCATGCTCTAATAAGTCTTTCTGATGACTTTGACATTTTAAAAATTGTCATTTTTTGACTTTTTCGACATACTATAGTATGACTTTTTTCATAATTTTCAACATGCTATAAAATGGCCTTTTTAGTACTTTTCTCGACATATTGTGCTATAAAATCATTCAGCAGACTGGAACGAGTCTCTCTGATGACTTTGTTTGCCATTTTAAAAATTGTCATTTTTTAACTTTTTCGACATCCTATAGATTGCCTTTTTTTCATAATTTTCAACATGCTATAAAATGATCTTTTTACTACTTTATTTCGACATATTGTGCTCAAAATCATTCAGCATGCTCTAATAAGTCTTTATGATGACTTTGTTTGCCATTTAAAAAGTTGTCATTTTTTAAATGTTTGAAATACTATAGTATTACATTTTTTTTCATAACTTTCAACATGTTAAAAAAATGACCTATTTACAACATTTCTTGACATATTTCAGTCATAAAATGTCATAGTAGACCATAAATATCATAACTGAAGACAGAGTTTAGTATGCCGTAAAAATGGCATGCAAATGTCATGTTATAGTATGTCATACAAATGCCACAGTTTTAATAATCCTTAAAAATAATGACGTAGAAAGTAAAAGTTGTCCCACAGGATGTCATAGTGTATAATGAAAAAAGTCCTAAATATAAATATCAGTGTAGTCTACAAACAATGGCATATACATGTCATGTATGTCATGAAAAATAAAAAAGTAATATTGTATGTCAAAATACAATTAACATAGTATGCCATGTAAATAACGACAATAATGTTATAGTATGTCATTAAAAAGTGATGGTACATTATATTATAGTCATGACAAACGATATACCAGAAAAAAATGACATTAGCCTTGCATAAATATTATTGTATGTTATAAAACAAGTCATATGCTATAGAAATATATAAAAAATAATTTAGTAGGTCAAAAGAATGGCATTATATGATAATATGCCATGAATATGTAGAAATGTATTATAATAAATGTCATAAACAAATAATATAGTGTCATAAAAAGTCAGTGTTGTATGTTAGAAAATAAAAATGCCAGAATATCATATACCATAATAAAAAGTTTTTACATAGTATGCCATGAAGATTTCATGAACTATTATGTCATAAATAGTGTTACAGTTTAGTATGACATTAAAAAAAGACATGGTGTATAGTCTCAGAAATAGTAAAAATGTCATAGTATACTATGTCAACAAAAAAAGCATTAATAAATGTAATAAATTAGTTTAAAAAAAATCATAGTATGTTATGAAGTGGTGATGATAGCCTGTGGTGCAATGCATTGAGTTTTGAAATTTAATATTCAAAGTGAAGAAATCAAATATGTAGAGGCTACATTTGGTTTGATTGGTTGGTACATTTAGTGGTTACATTTTTTTATTATCATGGAACAGAAATCCACAAATTTTGTCTCCTGAAAATGCAGCACAAATTGAAGAATCTGCACTGATCTGGACAGAAAGGAAAAGAAGAAGAACATGAAAATTTACTTCACATTGACATACACTTGTGGCTAGTACTAAAATGACAACTGAGTGCAGCAAGCAAGTGTGCACTCTATTATGTCATATTTCTGTGGATTAGATATTCTATTCTGAAATATGTTTTATAACAATGTTTTGGCATAGGATATTATTACTTTTCACATGATATACAATGACATTTTTTATGGTTTATTTAGACATACTTTCCAACAATATTTTATGATTTCAGGATACAATAGTAGAAGTTTATGATGAAACTGAATTCTATAAGTTTTTTGTGACATATTTCAACATATTTTTCTGTCACTTTTTTAGACAGGTTATGATTTTTTTTTAGTTTTTATGATTTATTTAGACATACTGTTCTATAGTAACTTTTCATGACTTTATTCAACATAGTCTACCGTGACGTTTATTATTTATTTAGAAATTTTCAAGATACTATTGCTGTGACAATTCATAACATAATTTATTATTTCATTTAACATTTTTCAGCATGCTTTTCATACTAACATCCTGTACCATGCCTCTTTGACATGAAATTTTCAACGAATTGTACTTTGACATTTTGTGTTATCATATAAAATGACTTCATCACTTTTTAATGACAAATTTTGAAGTGCTATGTTCACGTTTACATTTCTGAAAGATGAATACCACATAATAGGACAAAACTGATTGACAGATACTTATCAGCTACAGTCCAGCAGGGCTCTATGAATAACCAAAAACTCAGGACAAATAGTTATCTTTAATTCCCTTTATTCTTTGTGATAATTCGCAGGAATGTGTTGCACAGCTCACTGTGAGACGCTTGCGGTCCGTCAGTACAGTATGGATGGCCATCTTCTCTGTCTGCAGCAGGGCTCACTTTGTACTGTTGCACTTACAGTTGTGTTCAAAATAATAGCAGTCCCACATCACTAGCACGATAAATCACTGTTTTTGTGAGAATTTCAACTTCTACACTATAAGTGAGTTTCTGGAAGGTTTAGTAAAGGTATAGAAAACATGCTTTCTCAGCCACAGGGACATTTTCTACCCATCTGTGGTCGCAGAAAGATCCAGTATCCAGGGTCACATCGGTACAGTCATGTTCAAAATAATAGCAGTGTGTTTAAAAGGTGAGTAAACGTCAAAATTCTTCAAGCACGAGTTTCTTCCCTTCGTCCATGTTTTCTTTCTGTGTCCTCCTGCTCCAGAAACCTCCTTCTATGTCTCTGAAACAACAGGAGGAGACACAGTCTGGTTCTCCTTTGTCCACCTCCATGGCAGGGATCTGGACACTGGTGTCCTCACAGTGGTGAGGACTGGATCTCCAGCCTGACTAATCCAGTCAGGTGTTGACTTTTCCATCGTGGGGGTGAAAATCCACTGGACCACATAAAGATTGAAGCCACAGCGTCAAGTGTTCAGACCAGTGTTAACATCCTGATCTATGTGATCTGAAGCTTCTGACCACTGTTTCATAGAGCTATTGTTCAGCTACACTTTCACTTCACACTCTTACTGATTTCACTTTTTCATGCTGAGCTTCTTCTCTGCTCACTGATCAGGTGTTCACTCTGCATATATTCTTGAGGTGATAAAAACCTGCTTTTGTCATGTTTTTGATGTGTGGAATAAAAGTGAGCTGAGTCAAAAATCATTGACAGATTTAGATGTTTTATAGTCTTGTAATTTTGGTCAAAGTGTCTCTCTCAGGCCTTCATGACCAACAAATAAAACCTCTGTTTTGTCCTGGTTGAGCTGCAGGAAACTGGCTGCTATCTATGACTTGAAATGTAAAATGCAGTTTAAAAGGGTCAAAATTATCCAGTATGTTCTGTAAGAATGTGACAACATGATAAGAGCCACAAGCATGACTCCACAAAGTATGAAAATAAGAGAGAAAATCACCAGACGCTGCTCTGATTTATGTGAATGATTTGTTTGGAAAGAAAATCAGGACAACATAATATTCTGAATAACTGCAATTTTGAAGTAAACTTAGTTTTGAAAGAGTTTTTTGATTGAACACTTGAAATTTAACATGATCTTTATTATTTTATAATTGGCTTTTGGACTGACGAAACATTTAACCTTGAACTTTGACAAACTAGAATGAAGAGTATTCTGACATTTTACGGACAAAACAACAAATAGAAAGATGAATCTATAATAATGCAATAATACATATAATATGATAGGATGATATTTTAAGTTTTATTTTCCTTAATTACATAATTTGTTATAAATTTTCATTGGATGCCATCCTATGACCTTTCTCTGACAGTTTTAAGGAACAGTGGACTGTATTTTTATGACATAATATTAATTTTTTTTTATGATGTACTACACTATGATTTTATTTAGTTTCTTTTCATCATATTTGCTCAAAGTGACCTGCCTCAGCCTCCATTCTCTTAAAACTGTATAGAATATCTGAATCTGTTGAATTTAGTTGATTGTTAGCGCTTGTATTTTTTTTTTTTTTTTAAGTATACCTCTTTATATCAAAACACACACATATACACAGTATACATATATATATTTATATATATATATATATATATATATATATATATATATACATATATATATATATATATGTATATATATATACATATATATATATATATTGTGTATATGTGTTTGTGTTTAAATATATTCTCACAGGAACATAGATGCCATAGAATAGAACTACATCAAAGAGTAGAGAATCTAGAATCTAGACTCTAGAATCTAGAGTTTAGAATCTACAGTTTAGTAGCAGAAATACAAAAGTTCAGCTGATCATTGCGTTCAGTATCTTCAGAGACAAAGACACAGTGAGAGACAAGTTCTTCTTGATCTTCATCTTTTCGACTCTGAAGCTTCGTCAGACTCCCATCAGTCCGAAGTTGTTCGTAAAACATTTTTTACCATCTTGAGGAAAATTTCTCAACAAAACCCAGGAAGATCTGCTGCCGCACACGGTGAGTATCTTTAGTTTGCTGATTGCTCTCACAACAAAAGTTTCATTTCTGTGGTTGAATGTGACTAAATGTGGTGTCCACAGTGGTCCTCTCAGCAGGTGTCTCACCTGACGATGGCGTTCCAGGTGTCCCGTCTTCTCCTTGACCAGAATTACCAGGTAGCCATCGGAGCCTGGCTCTGCTCCACATCCTCCATCTTCCAGGTGCAGTCCTTCCTGGGACAGGGCACCTTTGGCACAGTCACCAAGTGCAGGAGGATAAGAGACGAGAAGACTGTGGCCATCAAAATGATGAAAAATCAGGGCTCTCTCGTCTGGCAGGCAAAAGCAGAGGTAGGAAAAGAAAGTGTCTGTTTTTGTGTGACAATGCTTCATACAGCTGTTCACTACAATACTATGGTTTGTTCCTGTGAGTCGAGCTGATATAAAGTGTGTCACGTGACCCAGGTGGCCGCCCTGGAGAAGCTGAAATCGCTGGACCCGGACAGGTGCAACATAGTGCGCTGGCACCAGGTTTTCATCAGCAGAGGTCACATCTGTCTGGAGTTTGAGCACCTGGACAAAAGTCTGTTCGACTTGATGAAGGAGAGATATTTCCAGCCTCTGCTCCTCAAAGAGATCAGACCTGTTGTCCAGCAGGTGTGTCCTCCTGCATTAACAAACACACACTCAAGTATACTCACACTATGTCATTGCCCTGCTGATTAAATGAGTGTCTAAATCCATTAAACACTCTTTCAGCTCGCCACTGCACTCAAACACTTGAAGGCTGTGGGCATGATGCACGCTGACCTCAAGCTGGAGAACGTGATGCTTGTCAATCACGCACAGGACCCTTTCAGGGTCAAAGTGATTGACTTCGGCCTGGCTAATCACGTGTCAGCAGCCAGACAGGGCTCCTACATCCAGACCCGTCCATACAGGTGAGCAGCTGGAGCCATGTTAGCTCTGTTAGCGGTGTGTTGGTGCTGTACTGAGAGTAGAAACACTGGGAGTGGTTTTACTGCAGTAGTACTACAAGTCATAGTAGTGTGAGTTGTCAGTGATGCAGATGGCTGTCATAATGGTGGAAATGATCATCATGGTGGGTGTGATCATGACAGTTGTTCCTCTCTCAGGTCTCCAGAGGTTCTTCTGGGGCTTCCCTACAGTGAGGCAATAGACATGTGGTCTGTGGGCTGCATCGCTGCCGAGCTCTGCCTCGGCTTTACGCTCTACCCCGGCAGCACCGAATATGATATGGTAAAAACTGCATCAAGTTTGATCCTCTGCTTTACTGTGTATATGTAGTGAAGACATTATCTATTTGTTGACAGCTGCTGTAGTGACAGACCTCTGCTCTGATTGGTTGTTTTCTTTTGGACACAGTAAATTTTTTTCCAAAGGTTATCTGTCCAAACTTCAAGTTGAAACTGCAGCTTTAAAACTCTGTGAAAGTCCTCGACCTTGACTCCCAGCATGACTTGATGTTGTTTTGTATCTTCAGATGAGGTACATCGTGCAGACCCAGGGTCAGCCACCAGAAGACCTGCTCAGCCTCGGACAAAAGACTGAAAGGTTCTTCCAGAAAGACGAGACCTCCATCACCAGTCTCTGGAAACTGAAGGTACCTGCTCTCACCTCACTGACCCACTGGACCACCTGGAGTTCCTGTCAGCTTCATTTTGTATCTATGTGTCGCTCAGAGCGTCGTTGCTAACAATAACACTGTCTGTTCAGACACCAGAACAGTTCATGGCAGAGACGGGGATCCAGCCGATGGAGACCAGGAGGGTGGTGTTCAGGTCGCTGCATGAGCTCCTGCATGTACGTCTTCTTTTTGATCATTCACTGTAAAAAAAAAAACAACTCAAACATGAACTTTTTTCCTGAAGCACACAATAAACATGCTGCTTTTTGTTCCCACCTGGAGGTGACTGAAGATATCACTGACCTCTTGTTCATTCATGTCCAGGTCATCAGGCCGGAAAGTTCTGCAGGTGAAGCTGCAGAAATGAAAGACCGGCTGATGTTCATGGACATGCTCAGTGGGATGCTAGAGCTCGATGCTTCCAGGAGGATGACACCTCGTCAGGTGCTGGAGCATCACTTCATCACCATGAGCCACCTGGCCAGCATGGACCCCCTCAACTCCTAGTGAGTCACTGCTGCCCTTTCATTATTTGAACATATTATCAGTTATTGTCCTCCATTAATGTCTCACTTGCTCTTTTATTCCTGAGTGCAGAAGACACAGATGGATCTTCTCTGTCTCACTTGATCTGGATGTGTTTGTGTTAATATTATTTACTTCATTGTCTTGCAGTGTCAGCTCCTGTTGTCACTTGATGGATGTCTGTCAGAAACAAAGTTCTGACAGTCGGACAGCAGTGAGGGGGTCTCAGGGGCAGTTTCCATCCAGGACCACCTGCCCCGTCAAGCAGAACCAGAACCAGCCCCACATCATCAACCCTGATCGCCGCTCTGGAACCCAGACCACCAGACCAGAGCGGTCAGGGATCAAAAGAAGGGTTGATGAAGAAGATGAGAGGACGAATGAAACCTCTCATCCATCAAAGAAGATCAGGTCTGGATGGCACAGGTGGGCTCATCTCCATCAGTCACATCAGTATCAGCTGTTGGATGAGTGTAAATCTTTCCATCAGTTAACTTGTTCTAATCTAATTGCAGACTAAACAGCACAGATCCATCCACCTGCAGCAGCAGCAGCAGCAGCAGCAGCAGCAGCAGCAGCAGCAGCCAGGACTCTGTCAGCTCCATCAGGACCAAGAAGAGAAAGTCTGGTTCTGACTCTGAGTGTGACTCTGACTGTTTTATAAGATC
Organism: Synanceia verrucosa; assembly: GCA_029721515.1. Taxonomy (NCBI): domain Eukaryota; kingdom Metazoa; phylum Chordata; class Actinopteri; order Perciformes; family Synanceiidae; genus Synanceia; species Synanceia verrucosa. The sequence continues at coordinate 14,338,902 of CM056569.1, read as the reverse complement.
AGATGATGACAGGAAGAGATTCAGGAGAAGTCCTCCCACCTCAAGCTGCAGCATCATCGTCAGCAGCAACTTCTCACCAAGAGCCAAGAGGAAGATAGCTCACAGTGAAGGAGGAGGAGGAGGAGGAGAAAATACCTCATCTGATAAACATTTTCAGAATTATAAAAAATAAACTAAAAAAATATACAGTATATATACTAAACTAATAATAAAAATATATACTATAAACAAAAAAATATACAGTATATATTCATATATATATATATTCCATCCAGGACCACCTATATATATATATATATATATATATATACAGTATATATATATATATATATATATATATATATATATATATATATATATATTTCATTTTAAGGTATTTTACAGTGTTCAACAAGTCAGAAATGATGTCTGGCAGTCGTAAATAATGAAGGCTTTGCTTCTGATAATATAATCAATGTTAAATTAAATTGTTCTTGAAGAAAGGAAAAAAAATTCAACATAAAGCTTTGACCAAATAAAATAGTTGCCTGAATTAATGGAAAATTTGAATGGCACTAATGCCAATTTGCTTTTTACAACCTTTTTGGACATATTATGCTCCAAATCATTCCACATACTATAATTAGTCTTTCTGATGACTTTGTTTACCGTTTAAAAAAAAAAAAAAAAGGTCATTTTTTTTACTTTTTCGACATACTATAGTATGACTTTTTTTCATAATTTTCAGTATGCTATAAAATGTTGTTTTTACAACCTTTTTTGAAATCATTCAGCACACCAATATAATAGTGATGTTGCATATCAAGTAAATCTCCTGCCGGGTTATCTAGCAGTAAACACTTGTTGGTACACACACATTCTTTTATGTTTGTAGTAATACCACATAAAGTTCAGCATATTCACGTCTTGTCTGTTTGATCCAGATCAGAGCAGACCTTAAACAGGTGTCACATGTAGGTGATTTAACAGGGACTCAGTCTGGATCAAGCTTTAACATCGCCTCCAAGATGCTTTGACACAGATGGGTGACCAAACTGTCTCAAGGTCATTATCTAACATAAATACACTAATTCCTATTTTACATGATGTCCACTCCCTTCAAACGGCCTCCCCTCCATCACTGATGAGGCTCTCTGAGGTTCTCGGAGCTGCTTTGTGATGACACTCAATAAAACCTTTAAAATATAGTGAATGTCGTCTTTGACAACTTATCCAGTTCTCTGTTTATACTGAAACGAGAACAAGAAACAACTTTAAAGGTGCATACCGCCACCTACTGACCACCATGAGGAAGGAACTAATAATACACAGAAAGATCATGCTATTTCCTGATCCTTCACCCACCGATCCCCTCTGCTTTCCCTCGAGTCCTGTCCTTTTAAATCCACACCTTCTCTTTTTCTCCCTCTCTGAAATACATTTATTGAAATATGCATGACAAAGTGTTACACCACTTTTCTCTATAAAGTATAATGTGGATTGGAATATTAGCAACATGTTATGATTACTTCATCCTTCTGATTATGATATCTTCCTTTAAACTATTTAATTTGAACTGACTTTAACAGGTTTCATTAAGATGTCTTTCATTGTTTGTATATTCCCACATTAATATTGACTGTATTAATTACTCCCATGAATGTTTGACAGTATTTCAATTTCTTTAATTATAATTTATATTCCAAATTTATGTACAGCACTCCAGTGTTACACCTTCTTACATTCAAACATAATGGAAGACAAAAAGAAAAAAAAAGCTCCTTATAGAAATATATGCCTTTTGCAGTGACAGCAGCGTTCTCATCTTTTGAACTAACGCCTGCCCTCTGCTGCCTGCAGGCCAACATGACAATCACCAAGTGTCCAGAGTCACACTAACTACAAGTTCCCTGCATGTTTCACAAAGTACAGAAGGTGCAAACACTGTCACTTTAGGAGAAAACATATAGAAATAACAAATATCCCAATGTGTTTAATGATGAATTTAAATGTTGCATTTATCACACTGGACAAAAACCGTGTAAAATCAGTGAGCGTTAACACATTTACCCATAAATCTACACATGGACTCTGTTTACATGTAGGTTGTGTGTAAAGTGATGCTTTTCACTATTTTCTTCTGCTTCCTGACCTTATTGTGAGGCTTACAACAGAAATAATGGAATATGTATTAAGGTATTTATGGAGAGTCACATCAGATGTGCTTTATGGGAAGGGGTTCTCAGGCGTATAGTTGAAACTGGCGTCCAGGAACATGGCCAAGGTGCCGAGGGTGGTGATAACGACAAACAGCCACAGGAAGAGACGGTCCACCACGAGGGCAATGAACTGCCAGTCTCCTGTCATCTGGAGGCACACGCCAACACAAAAGTACTTACTGTTAGCACTGAGTCAGCGATGTACTGCATGTATGCCATGACACATGAACATCGCTGGGGCATGACTGGAACACTGTGCGCTCAGGAGATGCAGCTGGACCGAATAACAAGCCTCACAGAGCATGTCGCGCATGTTTCTCACCGTGTCGTCCGTGTCCTGCTTCTTCAGCTGCTCCGCCATGTATGTCACAGCGGCGATGGCCGACTTCAGGTTGGGAGGGAGGATCAGGCAGAAGCTGTCAGTGTCAGGCAGCCGCTGCAGATGCACCGTGCTCTCACATCTCAGACAAACAAGAGGGAAAGAAAGAGAGGAATTTAGTCTGAGTCATTAAACTTCACACACCTGTGCTATGTGCTGGTGTCTTTATCTGCACTGTACAAATGTCTGCTTTCTGCTTTCACAGCTCTTTATAACCGTGATCAGGGAAATACACATATTTGCTTTCTGGACAATAATAATAATAAGAGATATTTGGAAGTGTTGGGAGCTGGATTCCCCTGCTACCTGCTATCAATAGTCATGTCAAACCCTCATCCAGAAAGCAAATAAAAGCATATTATACATAATGTGACACAATCAACACCACAGTGTGTAACTCAATTAACAATGTCATTTAAATTTCTATGCTTTTAATTTGTAATTAAAAGTTGATAACCAAAGAGTCATGTGTTGCAACAACTCTCCTTTTATCACCTTCATTTAATCTTCTCCTTTTTTTTCCATGTACACATCTGTTTCTTTTATCACGCATATAACAAGCATCTTTCTTATATCCTACCTTGTTATTTTAGTGAGTTCATTTCTATGAAATATATATAAAAACTATGTGTATAATACGTACTTGACATAGTATTAAAATGAAATTTGGAAAAAATAAATAAATGAAATTATAAATCATGGTGCAGAGTGCCAGATATTGCATCTTATAAATTATAAGAAATAAAAATTCCACAGAGAAGGACAAGTAACTGCTTCCAAAATCTGACTTGTGCATGTGATGCCAGTGCCTCAAACAATGTTCAACAACGCAGCGACACCCCTCAAACGCATAACAAGCTCAGATTTATGTCGTGAATGTCATGAGGCATCGTTCACCTCGGCTGAAACAAACCGTCAGTGACATTAGCTGTCCAGAGGAGGACAAACTGCTTTGACATGACATACAGTAGGTGTCCTTGTGTGCCCTCTAACCAGCGACCAGATCATGTACTGTAGCTCCTCTGAACACTGAGTGACAGCAGCAGAACACAACTCTGGGTCAACATTCATGAGATGCTGTGACCTCTGACCCCTTCATTCCTCCCTTCACACAGCTGTTCCTTCAACCAAACACATATGAGCAGAATTTTGAAATGATATCTGAGGCATTTAAAGCATGTCTCCTGTTTGTATCCTTGATATCAGAGGAACAAATATGGGGAAAACTATAGTCTTAGAAGTATCATTATAATAGTAATATAAGACATTCTGTTAAACCAGGTGATCAGGTGGAAATTAAAGAATATAGGCAGCAGGTGAAGGTCAAACTCTCATTAGTCACACTGGTCTCATGCAGCAGGGCTGCTGCCCTGTGCTTCCCATCAGCCCTTTCACCTGTCACCTCTTCACCTCAACACCACAGTTTATAATACTCATTTAGCAGCTTTCATTTTTCTGTGCATTTCTATATTTGGTTCATTAGTTTATGGAACATTCATTTTTTCAACTTTATTTTGAAATGACAGAATTGTGGCAGTGTCTGTAAAGACACTGGACTAAAAGATAACTCCTTCAGTTACCACGGTTTCTATAACTGAGGACTATTTGCACTTATGGCAGCCATTCACATTTTGTCCTGATCAGCATCACTGCACATTATCTACCAAGATAATAAACTAACATGTTGTACAGTAAATAGAATAACTCAGTATGCTGTATATATAGTAAGTCTACTGTATAACATGTCATTATTGTCTGTGATATTTTTGGTATTTATGGTAGCTATATGCAGTATTATTGAAGTCATTTGAGATAATAACACGCCTAAAAAAAGAGAACATCTTGTAGAATCTTTTGCATTTAACTGTCCTCCAAATATTGTCATCATTCTGAAACCATAACAACAAACACCATACCATGAGTAATTTCTACTCCACGAGTAAGAAGGGACAAAAATCTTCTGATTTTTGATGCTACTATCTTTAACTCACTGAGTGCCAGCTCTTTTTTAAGTGCCTCGTTCCAGTGTTTTTGGCCATTTTAAGTCGTCTTTCATGATGCACAGAATATTTTGTACTATGTCTCTGAAAAGACTGAATAGCTCAAATGAAAGAAGAGACTCTCTATTTCATCATGAAAAAAATGTTTGTTTTTACCTTGTTCCATTCTTGTTTTATCAGAGGTAGAGTAGAGGACACTTTCACCAAAATCACCACTTTTTTTGTCCAGATTCTGTTTGTTTTGCTCTCTAATCTCGATCGTCTCCACTTCCTGTTTTGATCGCTGTGGTGTATACCGTCTCTTTATGCTCTGACTACATCTCCCAGAAGCCCCAACACTACTTGCAGGCTGTGAGAGACCGCCCTCTTGTGCCTGCTGCCGAAAAAAAGGAAAGACATATACTGTGTATATGTTTATGGCGCTCAAGCATTCTATTTTAAAGGACGAGATATATATATATATATATACACACACGTCTTTGGCACTTGAAGCTTTACATAACATAAGTAGGGCAGGAATCATTACTAATATTGAAACTTACTCCTGTTCTACTAAGCTGGAATGCAGTTCATAGAATACCCAACAAGTAAAAAAGATCACTTTTTCTTTATCTTGTTGTTGAACAATTCATCCTTATTTCTTTGTTGAGTTATTTACTTGTTTTTCTGTCTTGTGCGTGCATTATTGTTGGTTTTGCTCATGTGTTTAAACATTCAGGCCACTATTTAGAATACAGTAAAACATTAGAGGCAGGAAGGCGTGTGGCTTTACACCTGTCAGACTGGCACATGGGTGCATGTCAACAGTCCATGCGTGTACATATAGAGTGCACATGATGTTAGTAATGTGCACGACCTCCGGCAGCAGAGAGGAAGGCGTCAGTGAAGCGACAGCAGGGCAAGTTATCAGAGGCACAGAGAGACAGAGTGACAACAGATGGACAGCAGGACAATAAAGAACAGACCAGAGCCCAGTGTGTGTGTGTGTGTGTCCACAGAGCTATGTGACGCTCTACATGTAGCATGCCACTCACATTCCACGGCTTGTATTCATTACCACACACGCACACGCAGAGAGACAGAGAGAGAGAGAGAGAATAACTAAAGACAGATGAATGGAGGGGGAGCTCATGCAGCACAGACTGGATGATGATGATGTCTCACCACTGTCTCCTCTTGATCACAATCCTCTCCTGCCCTGATCACTCATCAGCAGCCTTCCACCCCTATCTATTCCTCAGGCTCCCTCCACCCCCTCTGTGGGATTACCCCCTAATGTCCAACCTAAACAGAGGCTTAGTGGCTGGCGACTGTGGCCGTGGCCGTGGGGCTTATCCAGGGCTGAATCTGATGCCTTTGGAACGGGATGAGAGATGGCCAGCAAAGGGCCTGGTCCACAGGACTGTGGAGCTGTTTATGACGCCAGGCTGGGTGGCAAGGCTTGAGGCCTACTGGTGGATTAGTCAGGGTGAAGCCAACATGCTTGGAGGGACAACACAGTAAACAATTTTTATTACATTTAATGTCCACATCACTAGGTCTGACTGTCACTACACATATATGGAGACTAAAGTAAAACAAAAAACAATAAATACTTTCTAAAATATCTCTTAATTTTGAGTTGATAAGCATCGTATAGTATGGTCTACATTATATTTGTCATTTTTTTCCCACAGGGATAAGTGAAGCATTCTGTCTGTCTTGATAAATTGATAGTTTAGTGACTCGTACTGTTAAAGGTTGTGAGGAAAATAAGGTGAACCTTTGCAAAAGTAGTTCTCTAACTGACATCTTCTAATGAGCCTTCATGTGACAGATCTGAATTTTTCTGAACTAGACAGCGCATGATAAACAGTTTGTGGTTTGGTAAGGACTCCAGATCGATCGGACAGATGTGCGCAAGCACAGACAGTGATTTTTCATGATTTGTACCCTTAGACATATATATAAAATAATATGATGCAGCTAGCTAGCAGGACTGCAAGGCTGGAATTTGGCACAACTGCACTTTGAGCTAAAAGCAAATTTTACTATGCTAACATCCTGACAATGACAATCTCAACATGCTGATGTTCAGCTCGTTAATTACTAAGTGCTAAAACGCTAGTGCTAAATGTTGGTGCTAAACAATTGCTAATTGGTGCTAAACAATGCACCAAATGTTGTGACAATCCACTGTGGCTGATGCTAGCTGACACTGGGGACATACACAATTAGCCTCCCCTATTTGCTGTTGTTCAGCTGAATGATGAATCCTTCTTTTTCATCCGTCAGAGCATATTTCATGGCTGTATTATAGACATGATGCTGAAGAAAGTGCTCCTACTGTTACTGTCTTTACAGATGGTCTGGGCCGCTGTGGTGATGGCTGTATTTCTGCCAAGTCGAGCGCACTGTGTACATTACTGTAAAAGCTAAACTGGCACCAGATCCAGCATTCACACTTTGGCACACTCTAAAAAGAAGATTCATGCCTGTGCTGGATTTTATTAACATTAATACAAATGGCTCTCTGCTGGTGTAACGACAGGATCAGCCCGGAAAGACGCTGAATCAGGACCAGTGACTCTAGAGGCTTTTATTTCATGTTTGAGGTGTTTAACAGTCTTTGACAGGTGAGAATATAGGCACTATAACCATTATGGCAGTTTTTATCTCCCATTAAGTCAACACACACACACAAAAATATAGACTGATAAAAAACTAACCTTTCTCAATCATCAAGAATGACCCACTAGAAATGTGTGGTGTGTATCTGTAGAGACACTGCAGCCCTGCGAGGTTTAAAAAAAAAAAAAAAAAAAGGAAATATGCTAAATAGATATTGATTTTGGTGGGCCTTTACCTTGCCTCTGACATATTCCCAGAATGTCCTTACCAAGGTTATTATTCTTCACGAAAATGAACGAAATGATAAAAACTATCCATCCATTATCTACCGCTTATCCTCATAGGGTCGTGGGGGGCTGGAGCCTATCCCAGCTGTCTTAGGGTGAAAGGCAGGGTACACCCTGGACAAGTCTCCAGTTCATCACAGGACACATAGAGACAGACAACCACTCACACTCACATTCACACCTATGGTCAATTTAAATTAACCAATTAACCTAATCCCCATGCATGTTTTTGGATGGTGGGAGGAAGTCGGAGTACCAGAGAGAACCCACACATACACAGGAAGAACATGCAAACTCCACACAGAAATGCCCCGGGCCCGGGATTCAAACCTGATACCTTCTTGCTGTGAGGCGACAGTGCTAACACTATAAAAACTAGAATTGAAAAAACATTTTCGTTAACTGAAATTAACTTTTTGAGTGCCAGCCGTTTTTTAAATCGAAAGTGCCTTGTTCCAGCGTTTTTGCCCATTTTTCAGTCATATTTCAAGACCGACAGCATATTTTGTACCATGTCTCTGAAAACACAGAGAAGCGCTATTTCATCATGAAAAAAATCGTGTGTTCCAATCGTGTTCCATTCTTGTTTTATCTGGAGGAGTATAGAGACCACTTGCACCAAAATCACCACTTTTTGCACAGAATCAGTTTGTTTTGCTCTCTAAATGCGATCATCTCAACTTCCTGCTTTGATGGCTGTGACACATATTAACTCTTTATGTCATAGCTACAAATCACAGAAGCCCCAACATTACTCACAGGCTGTGGGAGACCATGAGCAGCGACCAGCTGCAGAAAAAACACTTTGACGTAGTATTACGTCAATGGCATTCAAAGAGTTAATAAAAACTGTAATTAAAAGACAAAACAATAACTAGCTGAAACTGCATTGAGTGTTCATAAAACCAACTAAAAGATACTGAAATTAGAGATTAAAAAAAAAGAACTCTGTTTTTGTCTTTGTCGATTTTGGATCAATATGAAATCAATTTATTTAGCTTGAGCAAATTTATGTGAGCTGGAGGCACAGTATGGCTCCCCATGGCCCGTCACTTCTCCTTACCTCTCATCACTCCTCCTTTAGAGCTGGCTTTGACTATTATGATTTGTAGCAGACACACTCATTCACTGTATTTAACCCCAGCAGCAGTATTAATTCTGCTCTGCTGTGGACTGTTCTGGTTGTTGTGGACAGTTGGTTCGTCAACAGTGACTAAAGACATTTTTAATGTTAGCAGTGTAAAATGCTATCATTTGTTGAGTTTAATTATTTTATTCTTTTTCCATCCTGCACCTGACAAATAACCCAAAGCAAGAAAAAAACTAAAACTACTAAAAAGTAAACATTTAGAAAAAATAAGAACTAACTAAAACAAGCAAACCTGCTCTGAAAGGAATTAAAATTAAGAAAAAGGTCAAAACAACATAAAACTAAACTATACCTGCCCCTCCAGGGTATGACGAGATCAGGGTTGATCTTGCGAAAGAAGTACTCTCCTCCAGGCTGCCGGCCATTGTAGCTTCGGATGGGTGAATCTTCACTGGACTCCTCCTTCAACAGAGGTTCCTCTGGGTTTGGCCTCGTCATGCCAATGTACTTGGGCAGGAAGTGAATGAATACCTGTAAATTAGAGGTGAAGAATCAATGAAATTAGGGGTTCTACTGATAATGTCTCCATGGGTGCTTGGTGAATTTGGAAAAATGATATGAATCTAGCCTCACCTTTCGGACCCAGTTGGGCATGATGTGCGTGCTCGGTGTTCGGTGGTGCAGATTGAGGACGACCACGCTTAAGATGACAGAGAAAGTGACCAGGATCATCGTGAACATGACGTAGTTGACAATAATTGGGATGCCGAGGGAAGTCTCTGGGACTTTGTCAGCCAGCAGAAGCATGAAGACAGTCAGAGCGATGAGGACGGAAATGGACAGAGTCATCTTCTCTCCTGCAGACAACAGAGACAATTAATTATAACAGCAAAGCAACAAATATTACTCTGCTGGCAAGGACAAAACATGATTACATGACCTCATGTTGTGCCTTGATCTCACAAATTCAACATTTATGTTGCTTTAAATCCTGCTGCTGTCTATATTTCCTGCTGTGTCAGTCACACATCATTCTGAAATCTGTTCCCACAAGTGTCCTCGCCAAGGTCACTTTCCTTCAGTCTATAATATATCACCATACTCCATCAAAGGTCGCCCTTCCTTAATGATGCAGCCTGTATTAGACACATGCTTCTTGTCATTACATTAGACACTATATCAAAGGACAGCCTCGCTTCTTACATCCCGTCTTGGCGGTGATGTGTAGTCAACATGTCAGATTGTGCTGACCTGCTCCAGGAGGCAAGTAGAAGACAAATATAGCCAACACGCTGGTGAGGATGCAGGGCATGATGATGTTGATAATGTAGAAAAGAGGCTTCCTCTGTATGATGAGGTAGAAGGTGATGTCTTCATAGAGGTCCTCCTTGACATTCTTTCTGGTGGGTTTGTGACAGATAGCCCATTCTCCATTTTCTGTGGAGAGAGAGACAGATGCAGGGTGAAAAGAGATAATGAGGACATGCTTTAATATAGTGAAACACCAGGCTGTTCATGCTGTTACGTAGTAACTATCATTAGATGATCACCAACCAGTGAAAGCGTTGTCATCTATAACGATCTCATGGATCTCTTTGCCGTCATCATCCAGAAAGTACTGCAGCTCCACCTCTGAGGCGTCATAGGTGTACGAGCGGAAAATCATGCTACAGTTCTGCCAGTCAAATGGGAAGTATGACACCTGTAGGAGTGGATGTTATGGACTACATTACATTTGTTAAAGGGGATATTGTACGTAACATTAGTAGCCTACAATAAAACCATTAATTGTCTTTTCTAGCTTGCCATACAACTAGAGACAGAACCTCTATAGAGCAAGAGCTGCGGTAGATGGCTGGAGGAAGCCAGTTCACTGTCCCATCACTGTAGACCAAGACGTTGACGTACAGAGCCACGTCAAACTGACCGTCATTACTGTGGTGAGAGAACAGGCAGATGTGATGCTCATATTTCAGACATGTTAGAAGGCCTAACTCATGACATGAGTACAAAATAATGACTGTGAGAGCTACACTGATAGTATATGTTTACATCGGTAAGATAAAACAAAGGAAATTATTTTTGCAACAGTTGCAATACAAAGTAGGAAGTGCAAACAGGTTAAAAAAATGTACATACAGTGCAGAATAATGTAACAAGCAATAAAGTGCAAAAAGAATCAATGCAACAACATGATAAGAATAATATAAGCTAAGTTAAAGGTTCAAAGTGTTTGCAGTTATTCGGTGAGGGATGACGTGAATGACTGTGTGACTGCAGACAAGAGACTCACTTATTTATGAGGTAGATGTCAGGACGCCACACCTTGTTGGGAGGAATCCTCAAAACTTTAATGTTGTCATATAACTCTGGCTCCCATGTCAACCTGTAGTCTGTCCACGCCTGGGAAGGATGGAAAGAAAGAAAGAAAGGAAAAAGAAAAAAATAAAGGAAGGAAGGGAGGGAGAAAAGAGCAAGGAACGAGAGAAAAAAGAGAAAGAAAGAAAAAGAAAGTGAGAAAAAGGAAAAAGAAAGAAAGAAATTAAATAAGAAAGAAAGTAAGAAAAAAGAAAGAATAAGAGGCATCGTGGAGCAGACCAGGTGAAATCAACACGACGTTGCCCTAGTGTCACCTCCATCCTTGTTTGTCCTGTCATTTAAATCACACCATGCAGACACTTACTCACACACCACTGTCACAAACACTCAAGCTGCTCGAGCTGAAATTAATGAGGGCGAGGGACAGAAATGAACGAGTGATTTGGAGAATCAGGGAGATAAAGCAAGAAATTATTTGTGCGTATAAAAAGTGACAAGTCCATTTGAGGGCAGAGCGACAGACAGCGACAGAGCGTGGCTCAGTGATGAAGATGAATGTCTTCATCCTCATACCAGATTCATGAACACATTGGTTGTCATCTCTTCGTTCTTCTCGTTCTGTAACAGGATGGAGGGACACAGAAGAGGAGAGGTTAGAGGTGCCACCACATCTTGTTTATGACAGTGCTGGTAGATTCAATCCTGCTCTCTGGAAACTAAATGAGTAAGAGTAATCTGGCTAATGGGATGTGAGACTGGACCGCTGAAGGATGGCACTGCATTTTCAAAAGCTTACATCATAAAACACCTTGACCTCGATAAAGTAAATGACTGATATTTAACTGGTATTTGCAGATACTGTATGTATAAATGTGTCTTTACCAAGCTGACGAGCTGAGAGAGCGTCATCCCCACTCGAACCATCACCCTCTCCTCCCAGTACTGAGCTGGTCTGACTTTCATGTTGTAGTTCTCGAACAGCTTCTGATGGAGCTGCCGCTCTGTTTCTGAGGCTCCTGGACAAAGAGATGGAAGCAACGAGACAGGATAATGATGAGGAGGTGATAGCTGATGAAGCTTGGAAAATTACATCAAACACTGTCCTTGTTACAAACTTCCTGTTGCATACGGGCTAAAAGCAACCAGCCACATCTAGCAGGACTGTTTTAGTGTGTCCTGACATACCTAAACGGAGAGGTAGAGATGGCTCAATGAAGTTCAACATATTTTAAATAAGATCAGTCAGTCAGTGTGCTCTAGCAAACAGTGAAGCAGAGTACTGAAGGGTGGTTTTATGTCTGAAATAATGCCTCAACCTTTTCAAGGCTGATGTTTTATTTTGATCATTTCCTTTTATATATTTATAAACTTAAAGTTATTATATTATCTCCATCACTTTTACGTTTCATTATATTTTTCTTCTTCTTCATCTCTTACAGTTTTACTGTAGATATTTCAAATATAAGTGCCACCCAGACCACAGCATGTTTGCTGTGGATCAGGAGCCAGGATTAGTGTGGTTAGGGGTTCAATTCCCACTGGGATGACTCTTGCTAAAAATATATTATGTATGCTCATGTATACTTAGTATGGGTGGACTGGTACTCTACTAAGTGTTGTGTGCATTCTCTGATCATTCATCATTCACTTGTCTTTTTAAGGAAAGGTGTGGCAAAAATAAAACTAGAAAAGCATTCAGAGAGCGCAGACCTCTGCCAAAGCGGCAGTGGCGACTTTTTTATTATTTAGTTACTAACGCCGCCAAGGAGGTTATGTTTTCACCGGGGCTTGTTTGTTTGTTTGTTGGTTTGTCGTCAAAATCCTTCCACAACTTTTTGAGCTATTTTGCAAACCAACAAACCAACAAATAGACAAACCCCGGTGAAAACATGACCTCCTTGGCGGAGGTAAAAGTGTCTACAGGTAAGGACTGATTTTCATTCCAAATATGTGACCAAAACAACATGCAGAAAAGACAGAGAAGGACAGACAGGACATGCAAAAGAAGCAGTCAGCAGGGCAGGTGTTGGTGGTGTACGATGGGTAGCAAAGGTGACTGAGCTAATGTAATTGATATGCAGCAGGGGGATGGGATCAAAGGCATGTCTCGGACACCAGCTCCATCAGGGACAAAAATAGACTCTGATTAACAAACAATGATGTGTTAATGTGATTCATTACATGTTCCAGAACAGGACGGTCTTGGACTTTTTTGGTTCAAGCTGAACATCTGAAAATCTTTGAGAGGACATAGAATAAGGACTTCTTTACACTGGGCTCCCCTCCTGTGGCTCTTTACTCTCTCTGTTCTCTGTAACTCTTCGGGGAAATACAGTTGTGAAATAACCCGACGCAGGGACAGGAATGATACACAATGACCCCTGTGGAGGTCACCAACCAGGGCAGGCCAGCGTTTCCCTTTCCACTCCCACTGAGAGGTCAGAGGGTCAAAGTCAAAGCTCTTAAGCTGATCTCAGATAAGAACTAGTCACTACAACTCAAATTCTAATTATGATTTTATCAAATAAAAAGGGGAAAAAAGTAGGAGGTGGAATCAATACCAATTTTACTGAGCTGACAGAGAGCAGCTGGATGTGAGATGCTTGTTGTGAGATCTGATCAGATTACTGTAGCATCCTAACTGAAAAAAAGTGTTCAAAACTTTAAGTGTACAGTTGCAAATGTAAGATTTTCTTCCAAAACACAGGTCAACAACAAGCACCGGTTTGCTTTCCAAGCGGTAAAAAGGTCAAAGTCGAACGCAGTCAAACATATTTGTTTTCCTTCCTCCTCTTTTCTCTCCATCTCTTCCTGTCACTGTACAGTTCAACATGTGTCTGATTAGAGTAGCTGAGTTGATATTAGTGCCAGCACATGCTACATGCCTCACAACTCTATCAAATTTATCTACAAAAACTCAAATCATCGTACGTAAAAGTGAGAATATTATGAATCATTGAGTCATAAACACAAACGCAACATTCCTTCAAATGTCCTTACCGGTCAAAATGAGACAAAAGCAGCTGCATACGATGACAAAAGCGTTCATCTTCGCTTGAATGATCATCCTCGTCTTCATTTGTCCATTCATGACAGTCATGTCATCTTACAATTCTATCAGCAATCAAAAGCCAGGCTCTTTGTTTTGTAGGCACTGTGACCCCTCTGCGCCCTCACCTGGAATCTGGAGGGAGTGTCCTGAAAAGACACTGTCTGGCTCTTAGCTACATGCACACCTCCAGTTGGACTGCAGCTGGCTGGCACCTTCCCCAGCACAAAGTGTTCAGCTCTCTCTACTGTCCCTTCGTCTCTTTGTGGCCATAGCTCCATGGGTGAAACCATGGGCTGATTGGGTACGCATGCTGGGAGTGACGAGAGGGTGGAATGTGTTTGTACTGGGAAGCCTGCAGGACAGGCACCTGTTGGTGCTCGCCAATCTGTGGTTTGCACTGTCGGGACAGCGGGTGGGAGGGAGAGGAAATTGAGGGGGTAGGATGGGGTGAAGGAATGGCAATGAGCTATGGGTTATGACAATGGAGATATTTTTGGGGGAGAACAAGTAGGTGGGGTAGAGCGTGGAGTTGATCGAGGTTTGAATATCTCTATGGACGAAGAATGATCAGTAGGGGTTTGGAAATAAAACTGGTTATTAGGTGGCCTCTCTGGCTTATGTCACTTTTGTTGCCTTCCCCCCCATAACTGTCCTTTCACCATTCTTCGTTCCTGTTAAATCTCCTTCACCTCGTTCAGCCTTCCTCCTTTGATGCAGTTGCAGTCATTCCCATTGTGCTGTGCTGTGTCTGCTAAAAAGGTATGCATTAGATCTTAAGGTAGAATTGGTTGTCAAATATTCAATTATTTTTCATTAGAAATAAGCTCTACATGAATCTAACTTAACAGAATTGACGGTTGTGGGTTAAATTGTTTCATTAATTTATTTGTGCCAAATTTGAAGAAATTCCCCAAGCATTCCTGAGAAACAACGGGCACAAGAATGGAAAGAATGAGACTAATGGATGGGACAGATAACTGGAAACCTGGTGAAGGAAAAGCAGCGATGATGATAATGTCCATTGAGGCCACAACGTGACTTTAAGAGACAGGACTAGATTACCAGCAATGAGATGGAACCTGAAATGACGAAAAGTGCACCTGTAAAATTAGCCATTCTTAAAATTACAAGCAACAGTGAGAACTGGTCCACAGCCCTGACATTATTCTAGTCTATATCAGTGGTGGTAACAAGTAATATAAAGAGAAAGATGAAGAAAAGACACCATTCATCAGAGCAAAGCTGACATGGTGTGACTTAATTCATCTCTGATCCATTAAAATAAATACAAATAAAATGGATTTGAAATGAGGGATGCTGACAGACTCTGCAGATGCAGTGGAGTGAAAACCTCCAGGATGAAGTTACCGGAGCAGAGTCCAAAATTACCAAACTTGGCAGGAGCAGTGAGGTGTTGGAGGTGTTTAGCGATAGAGGGGTCCTACAGGATTTATGAGTCTGAGCAGAGAACGAGCACTTTTCTTGTTGAGTCCCAGGTGAGCATGTCGAATAAAATACCAAAATAGAGATGGATGTTGTTGCCATAGAAATGGTAAGGCAGGTTCTGAGATGTAAAGGCTACTAGTGTTTTGATCGATGAGGTGAAGGCCTAGGGATGAACTCTGGATCCTGCTGCTTCTTGAATCCTTCATGCTGCTTGTTTTGAAGCTAATGTTTGTTTTCCAAGGGTTGTAAAGTTATTTTGCCTGTTACACAAGATAAGTGATTACTTACTTTCCCTTGCCTCTCCATCCCCTAATCTCTCTCTCTCTTTACTTTCTATTACCCTGCATATGAGGTCAAACTATCCTCTCGCTCACATGCTGGTCGGGGTTTCCAGTGCAAAAACAAAAACAGGCCATAAATCACTAAATGTCTCTGACTTGCTCTCCTGCATGCCGTCACTCTTAATACAAAAACATCAGGATGAGCAATGTGTGCTTTTGTCTATCTGTTGCACGGCCCGTCTTCTCAATATTATAGTTTCACACAAGGTCAAACTATTAGATAATAAGTTGAGGATGGAAATGAGCACCATTCAAACATGTATGCTGCCAGATCTATAAAACTGAAGCTCCATCAGCACCGGCGGCGCAATGAGCACTTGAGAATGACTGCAGACTTTCATCCTTCAAATGCTTCAGCTCACACTACATAAATGCATGAGTGTATTTACACATAGAAATATCAGGGAAGCCCGTGCAGCAGTGTCCGGTAACCGGGGTCAGTGTGTTTGTGGAGGGTTATTCATAGCAGAGCAGGCAGGTGAAGAGCGAGGATCGCAACCCCCTGGGCAGCATTCTGACAACAGGCAGAGCCTTTGATATCATCCCTTCAGATCTTTATTTAAAAAAAACCAAAACAAAGTGAAACACAAGATCAACAGAGCAGGTGCGTGTTTAGGTCATGGACCTGTGTGCATGTCCGCAAGACAGAGCAACACACTGAGAGGAACAGGTCTCCTATATAATGGGAATTCCACAGGCTATTGGTGCAGCTGGTGTATTGAGTTGGCATGCTGCGCCACACTCGAACATAAGAATAGCCTCCATACATTAGTGCCCAAAATACAAAGAGGATTACTGTGGTTGCAGAAATATCCACAAAATGTGTGCCACACTCGAGTACACTGTGACACACGGCAGGCAGGCACACAGCTTGCTCATTAAAGCATCTAGTTTGTCTTGGTGTTTATGTGTGAACAGCACATATGAGTATCCAACTCAGGATCCACGCTCAGACCTAGATTCCTACTGTAGCTAACACACTAAAAACACACCAGTAACTTAGATATATGCATTCATACACATAGACATGCCAGCGTTGGCTTTGGTTGGTAGACCTCATGCAATCATCAATGCCCTTGCACGCATAATGCATTTTGCTTTGGTTTAATAAATGATACATGTCAAAAAAATATTGCCAAACATGTCTTGGCCGTAAGTCCATGTGATTAAAACAACAAAACCAGCAGAAGTTCTTGACCACTGTTGCTCATTCAGCCAAGAAACCTCAAGATGCTCATTCATTTGCATTCACTCGCAAAACATAGACTGTTTACAAGAAATGAACGCCATCACCATGAGGTCAGCCGATGGTTTGGGGATTAAACTGACTGATGAATGTTGCATCTCTGTTTCTGGCTATTGCCATCTTGTCAGTACAACAGATTGCTGAACTAGACTTTTTTGACAACTGAAAAGCTTATAGTCAACACGATGAAAAGGTTAATGCTTGATGATTAAAAACACACAGTGCTGTGGCGACAACCAGGAAAACCAGCAGCCCCACCCTGAGGCACTGCCCTGCTTTACGCCCTATTTGACTCTAAACGGCATCATTTACTAAATGAACATCATGCTGTATTGAAGAAGATTTGAAATTACAGTCTGAGACCATAAATTCAAGTCTACTGAGGTAACAAATCAAGTTCATTTTATCATAAACTATACAATCAGACTTGTTTTTGCAAACAGAGGAGTCGCCCCCTGATATTGATTAGAAAAAATGCAAAGCACTTGCTGCAATGGTGCAAATTCAGACAAAACCCTGCAGAAATTCTTGACAGCATAAAATCTAACAAACCTCAGCTCCACAGCATCTGGTCGAAAGGTCAAAGAACATGCCATCCTCTAAGGGTAGATAGAATAAATTTACGTGCCCTTCTGTTAATGTTCTATGTCCAGAAATTGATCTGGTTCATCGAAACCCCCCCCCCCAAAAAAAAAACGGTCAGCTTTGGTCTTCAAGCTGTTCAGCTCAGTATCAAGAACTGGCTGCAGAGGACTCGTGCTTTGCGAGACCAAACGTCCTGCTGCTTCAGGGGGCTTTGAAGGGGTCGGTGGGTGTGTGGTTGAAGCTGGCATCAGCAAAGATGGCCAAGGTGCCCACAGTGGTGAATACGACAAAGATCCAGAGGAACATGCGGTCCACCACCATGGCCACATACTGCCAGTCCTCCTTCAGCTGGACGAGGACAGGTGGATGGATGGATGGATGAAAAGGAGGACATATAGGACAGAGTGTGTGCAGGAAGAAGAAGAAGAAGATGGGAAGTGAATGAGTGAATATAAGAAAGGAGTGGTGATGGGAAGGAGGGAAAAGACAGACAGACAGAAGAAAGGAAAAGAAAACAGGGTTCAGAGTTCAGAAATACCTCTTATTAGATCCAAGATGGAAAAAAGAAAGAAAGATGGAGGAGCATTAGAACTAAATGAAACAGACAAACTCACAGCTTCGTAGTCCTTCTCAGACTGCAGAGCCTCAGCGATGTACGTGATGGCCTCTATGGCTGATTTGAGCTCATCAGGAAGCGTGAGGTAGCTACTGGGGCCGTCTATGAACTTTCTCAGATCTGTACACATGCCCTCTGGCTGGAACCTAAACAACATGCACAAGCATTAATGTCACAGGGAAATACACATAAAACACCAGAAGTGTCAGGATTGATTCAGGAGAAATGTGCACATCTGAACTAAACTTTCACACACAGGACATGTGAGCAGATGCTGGTCCAGACAGTAAAGAGTTTATGAGGCAGATCCTTTGCTGTCATTCAGGGGAATGATGAGAAGGTCAGAGGAGCTCCCTGGTCTGCCAGCATGGGAGTCACCGCTCTGCATCTGCTGACTGGGCTGCTCTGGCTTAGAAACCCTCTGTAAGAGAGTGTGTGTGTGTGCATGTTTCTGTGTTTACTTGTTGCCCTCGGTTACTAGCCATCAGCTGCGATGCTGTGCCAGTGGCTGCTGTGAGTGTCTTTGAATAGACTCTCCCAACTCTCCTGTAACTCAAAGCTTTTCACACGACAAGTCAATGTTATTTAAGGTTTTTAGTAAATAAAAACAGGGAACATGTCCTGAACAGAGCATGGGGGCTTCTGTAAGAGGATGAACATGGTATTTCTTCTTTCAACATTCATCCTGCTGTTGAAGAAACTCAAAGCATTAGTCATTATGCTTTCCTTGCTGTATTTATATTCATAATTGGACAGAGTGTCCTTGAGCAAATGACACATGACTTGTCACTGGCTGCTTCCAGTAGAGCCAGACACAGAGCTCTAATGCTCCCTATACGTTTAAGTAGTGACAAAGCACGACTCTCTGCAGGACGTCACAGATAAAATGCTTGTTTGAGAAATGACATTGTCTCTGGAATTAAAGGATCCATACATCCATCCATTTTCTACCGCTTATCCTCATAGGGTCGTGGGGGGGCTGGAGCCTATCCCAGCTGTCTTAAGGCAGAAGGCAGGGTCGACCCTGGACAAGTCTCCAGTTCATCACAGGACACATAGAGACAGACAACCACTCACACTCACATTCACACCTACGGTCAATTTAAATTAACCAATTAACCTAATTCCCACGCATGTTTTGGGATGGTGGGAGGAAGCCGGGGTACTGGGAGAGAACCCACACAGACACGGGGAGAACATGCTCCACATGGAAAGGTGAAAATCGAACCCGGTACCTTCTTGCTGTGAGGTGACAGTGCTAACCACTACACCACTGTAAATGAAAGGATCATTCTGGCATTTTGGCAAAATTTGACTTTTCTCTCCACATGCCTCCTGTCTCTCTTTATACTATGACTGTCACAGTTTAACCCAGTTTTCTCTTCCAGTTAAGGTCTGTTTGTCTACTTTTCTTTATTATATTCCAACAACTTTATTACACATAAGAATGTTATTGTAATGACTGTAATGTTATTCATAAGTAGTAGATAGTTTACATGCACAAAATCAGCTCTGAGGTACTGCTACTTGCATTTACTTTAAAAGTCATATATTAAATCATAGATAGTGTATTGTCCTGTAATCTTGAGCAGGATACCTCTTTAACAAAGTAGCTTTAATTCATCTACACTTGGTCCTTGCCTCCACCTTGTCCAAACACTTAAGAAATCTAACATTATCTTCCTCGTAGAGCAGCTGCCCTATTTATGAAAACACCTCAAATATGAAACACCTTACACTTTTTAGACCCCAGGAAAAAAAACATCCCAGATGAAATTACCTTCAGGCCAAGCAGCTCACCAGCAGAGGGCAGTATGGCACTGTGTCTTTCACTGGAAAGCATAAAAAAAGAGGGCATCCTGACAGCGAGGCAGAATACAGAGCTGCTTGGTATTCAGCGCAGCAAGCTGAGGGTTTGCAATGCAGCGCTGCCATTGCTGCTGCTCCTGTGAGTGTGGCAGGTGAAGAGGCTGTGACCTGAGAGAGGTGGAGCCTCATCAGATGGAGAGAGACAGATAAGAGGGGGTGGTGGAGAGAGCGAGTGAGACACAATTTGGCCTTTTCACCCCTCCTCCCTTTTTCTCCAGCGTGGCTCCAAGTAGCACTTCATCAGCGAGAAGTAAATCACTATTCAGGGGACTAATTCAACTAAAACTGGCGGCATCTGGTGCCAAGAAACGCACTAAACCCAATTAAGAGGGGTTGTGTGAATGTGTGTGCACTATGGGCTAAGGAGAGATACTGCTGTCTCATCAAATTGCTCTAATAGAGTCCCCACCCCCCCTTTATACTGTCACCAGTTCTTTCACCTAGACATGCAACGTCCTGCTCTAATGTGTCAGAGTCGATTTGTGTGGGGTCATTATTATTTTAGCAACGATTCTCTGACATATTTCACTTCTCACAGGGGGTGAAAGATAGAGAGGGAGTGACAACAAGGAATATTTTTCTCAGTATTAATAGAGTAGCAGGGAGGATGGAAATAGAGACTAGTTGTAGCACAGCAGTCAAAACATTACATCCGATGTGTTTTCCTAACAATTTTTCGTCGACCTGGATGGAAAACATCCTGGGGTTCAAAAGATGTCAGCAGCTTCAGGGAAATCTTTCATCAGAATTTATTTCTATATTTTGTGTTAAAGGCTGCTCCACCTTCAGAAAAATGCCAGTGTTTCTCCTCTTTTAGCATAGTTTTAATGTAAAGGCACCACTGTAATGGTGTCCTCTCAGAGTTGCAAACAACGAACTAAACCTAGTTTAGTTGTAACATTTACCCTGCCCTGAGCAAACCTGAATCTCACTGTGCCAACTTGCATGTTTCCATTGCTTTGTATGCATAACATTTTCCACACTGCCATTCACATACATGCTGAACAAACTGTATACCAAAGCTAAGTCACATGGACATCCAGAACCTGGTCTCACCTGTTGGGCTTCGGGAACAAGACAGAGGAGTCAGGCTTGCGGATGAAGTATTCATCAGCCACCTTGCTGATGGGGACCATCTTCTTCTCTGGACGGGGCATGATCTCCAGGTACAGGGGGGTCTCCACTTTGGGCCGAAGCATGCACAAGTAAGGAGGCAGCATGTGGATGAAGATCTAGTGGGAAAGGAAAGATGACAAGCAGTAGTGTCACCTAAACAATGTACAGTACTACGAGTTTCTTAGTGCCTGCACATCTGATTTGCTGTGGGTTTAAAACAAGAACTCACCAATTTAAGAAATAACCAACCATGCTTAATAAATGTTTGAGACCACTGCCTCCAGCAACATGAAAATCTTTAATTCAGACTCTTTCTTTCTCACTGAGTTCCCTACATAATGGATACGTGGATAACAACAATATGTTAGCATTAAACATTGCAGAAACATACACAAATACCTTGGCAATCAGCAATACTGTTGATTTAAGCTGTGGCAAACACTTTACACTGGGTGGTGGTCGAATACATTCAACAGTTATTTTTCACAAAACCACATTGGAAAACAGAAGGTGATTTAAATGTAATTTCCACTGTCAGTCAATAGCTTGTTGGCTCCCACAACTTCAAAATCCATCGTCTGCCCTGGTAATAAAAATCTATTTGTTTGGATTCCTGTTTTGTGATTTATGGGACAGCTGAAATGCACTTACCCTGTATTTGCCTATTAGGGCTGAGAAATGAGTCAAACTGTTGAATTCAGCAGAGAGATAACCTTTGAGAACAGTTGCTGCTGAAGGATGTGGGTGGAGAAACCAAATGGGAAATGCTTTCCAATTCCTCAACGTCTACCTCAAGGTGTCCTTGAGCTGAGAGCAGAAACTCTGGATAGTCCAGTGGAGCTCATCAGTACAGACCAATAGTTGTACTGTGCAGCTCCCAGATGGGTGTAATTAAAGTAGAGATGAATGTTTGATAAAACCACAGTGCTCCTTTCAAAGGAATGAGATAAAACAGCAAGCCACTGGGCCAAATGTTAGTCTTGATCAATATCATAAATGCTGCTTGCCTCTGTAAATGGCTCTTTTATCTGCACTTTGAAGTGCTTGGATATCCTTCTTTTGAAATAACTCTTGGCTTGTCTATATCAAAATATAGACGCCAATAACTGGCCACCTGCAAGGATTATACTGTACTGTAGCAACAAGAGACCATATGACATGAAGCGAAGCTGCTTGACTGGTAGTTTCAAAGTGAACGGTGACGGCATTCATTCAGAATCAAATATTTCCACTTTCTTTTGTGACACTTATTTCTATCCTCCTGTTTCCCAGAATATTGCAACACCTGTTCTCATAGACAGTCCTCTTTGTGGACAGCAGAGCAATGAGTCACACATAGCGACATGATCACAGACAGTGCAGCCAAACAGACACATGGTGCTGAAGTAATGTGTGTGTGTTATATGATGCCAGCATGGCTACACTTCATGGATCTTTCTGGCTTATACAGAACGTTTTATCGTTTTCTTAAATATCTTTTAATCTGCGTAGTAAAATTTGCCTACAGGCCAACATTAAATAAAAAAGACCATTAAATTATTAGATAATTACTCCTGGCTGGAACAGGGCAGTCAGTGTAGTAGAGGATGTTTAGGCTGCAGTTGTGATTCTCCTCCGCACACAGCCAGACCAACCCAAGTGCTTTCACTGGATCTGGTCTGGACTATTCCACCTGTTCAAGTGAATCTAAGGAGTGCTGAATAGTGATGGTGACTGAATGAGGAACTGAAACACACCAGGCTGCACTTGACGCCCAGGGGACCCTGGTGGTGGGTGATCTGAGGACACAGAGCTCAGCCTTGGGAGCCATGGTCATCCAAGCTGAGCGAGTGGAGAAAGAAAATGAGATGCTGAAGGCATCGCTCAAGATGGAGGAGGAAGGAACAGCAGCGGAGATGACGTCTGGTCAAAGACTAAACGCTGGGGTCCCCACAGTGGCTTTTCCTGCAGACTGCTCCACTGGATATGTTGTCTTATATATACATTATACATATTGTATATATGATGCCTTAGTTTTTTCCACTTGATTGTTTTTCTACTGATGTTTCTTAGTTTTTATAGGCTCCTCTTGTAATGTTGCACTATTCACTTTGCTGCTGTAACAACACAAATTTCCCCATCTGTGGGACAAATTATCTTATCTACATATGGACTGTTTGACAAACTTACAATCGTAATTTCCAAACTGAGGGACAAACTGAGGGACTTCTCTGGCTTCCTGTTCCATATGTTAAGGGCTGTGAGGTGAAGAATATCACAGCACAACATTATTCATTTTTTTGCCAAAAATTGAGACTCAAATCAAAATGTAATGAGGTTTTTCTTAAGATTAATTTGAAAAGATGACTTTGCCAGCTTGGTAGTGGGACCATTAAGGCTAATTAAGTGCAATAAAATCATTCTAATCATTTTTCAGAATATAATTACTGCATTAATAGTATGGGTGATGCTATTTTACCAGGGATGATTTATTTTCACATAGATTAAAATTAAAGTATATCTGTTGAGTCAGAGTGCTTAACAGCACCCTAAAAAAAACGATATGCTGACAGGCAATTGTGGTTTGTGCTCATTCAATCAAACATTAAAGCAGTGGTCGCTACAGAAACACCTGGCAGAGATCTGTGTGAAAGGATCTCTCTCACATCACATGACACTGATGATCAGAAGAGTGGGAGTGAAAAGAAGCAGAACCTATCATGTTCTTTTTTCCCATCACTCAGCACTAAGCGGTGTCGTTCCATCGGACCATGCAGATCACTAGTGTATAAGCATTTCTGAGGTGAGCGTTCCCTGACAGCAAAGTGCAGCGCTGCTGCTCCGGACTGTAATTAGCTTCACATAATGTACAGTGAGGCCAACAGCCACTGATGGAGGTTAATGGTATAACATGGCATGCAGGTTGTTAAGGACTGTGTCGACCTGATACAGTAGTCTGTCTGGACCTAAACTACTGTTGCCTACATGTCAAAATTATCATAACAATTAAAATTATGTCAGTTAATAAAGGCCACCATTTGCTACATGAATGGATGCTGTGTCGAAAACACAGATTCTAAATTTGACCTTGAATAGTACAGCACAGCATATGCGAAACAGACTTCATGGCGTCTTTATGGAAAGGAGGGTGTGTACTGAAATCAGGGATCTCACCTTACGGACCCATATGGGCATCAGATGGGTGTTAGGTGAGCGGTGGTGCAAGTTTAGGACGACCACGCTGAGGATGACTGAAAATGTGACGAGGATCATAGTGAACATGATGTAGTTGACAATGATGGGGACACCCAGTGACGTCTCTGGGATCTTATCAGCCAGCAGCAGCAGGAACACAGTGAGAGTGAGCAACACGTTGATGGACAGACCCATCTTCTCTCCTGGTAGGGGACAACACAAAGTACTGAGCAATGTGGAGAACATCTCATCCATGCTGTTTACCACTGACTGTTTTCATTCTGATTTTACAATTGTGTTCCTTTACACTCATCTAGTTTTCCCAGGACAAGGTTGCTTGCTTCCTCAGCTGATCTACTATTTTAGCAGCAGCTGGTCCATGTGAATCACTAGTAATGACTCTAATAGAAAATTCATTTCCCATTCTAAGTGAAGCTGATCGACCAGTAGAGTAGAGTCTCCCAGGTGTATTCAGTGGTCACTTACAAACTGTGTGCACCACAGAATAATGGGAATTTGGTGTGCATTAGGGCAGATCATGCTCCCACAGTGAGTGAGTGTCAAAGCAGAGGCATTTCTGCACAAGCACTTCAGTTTGGGTTTACAGGTGATCTCTGTGAAATAAAGTGCAAATACTGATTATCAGCAAATATGTTATAAAAGATGAAAACACACAGGGGCAGTGATGCATACTCCGATAGGCCACATGAAGAGCCAAAACCAGGAAACACTGAGGTCATGTGACCACATTTCCTCCAGAGTAATCCCTGGAAGAAATGTTTGACGATAGCCACCAAAACACCAAAATATCTGTAAGATTCCAGCTTTTTCCACCACATCGGCTCTTTTTTCAACTGTTTGATATATTATTGCAGATATTAAGTAGAGTTGCTGCCTTCAGTAAAAGGACATATCCATCCATCCATTTTCTACCGCTTATCCTACATAGGGTCGAGGGGGAGCTGGAGCCTATCCCAGCTGTCTTAGGGTGGAAGGCACGGTACACCCCGGACAAGTTGAGTGAAATGACATATTGTACATTTAAATGAGTGTGAGAGTGAAGGGTACAGCAGGTTCTTATTGGATTCACACTGCAGGACAAAACTGCTCAGCTGAAGAAATAAAAGGACCACGTGCTCATATGCTGTTATTATATATTGAGTTATGGTAACCGTGGGCACCCTTTAAAACGAGGAAGCAATATTATATACAAGGGAAATATACATAAATGAAATGGGATCGTCCATAAAAAAATACATTCAGTTCTGCAACACCAAACCTCCAAAACATCTCAAATAATAAAACCAACAGGGCAAATGCAAAAATATGAATAGCCAAGCTACACTTAAAAGAGCAGAATCTTTAGTTCGGCTTTTTCGTCTCATCTCTCTCCACATGACTGCAGTTAAGTTAAATTACTGCATTTTTCTAACCTTGTAAACATAAGCTGCTGCAGACATGAACCAACTTCATGGATGGTCCAAAAAATGTGCTAAAATGTTTTAGTTCTTGCTTGAAATGATCATTGATATAAGCTGCTTAATATAGTCAACCGATTGAGAGGATTGTATGCTACATTTATTTTTAAACTGTCAAATAGACGAGCAGCACAACTAGTTTAATAAAGGGGATGAATTTGCTCCACTTGCCTGATTATGCTATGGGGGATGTAACAATGACCATCTGAGTGTGAAAATGCTGCTCCTCTGGCTCAGTGGTCCTCCTCTAGTGCCGTTAAACACCTAAAGACTAATTACCCAATGTATAGAATAAACCTCTTAGGCCTACAGAAATCAGACTGACACCATGAGTGTTATGAACAAAGCTCAGTCTGAAGCTGATCACTCTCAGTGATTTCTATTTCTTTATTTTAGAGGTCACTGATTCAGCAGTGCTCTATGGGAAACAATGATCGTACCTGAAATTAAGTCCCTTTGGAACAAATACAATCAGGAAATGGTGTTAGCAGCAAGTTGTGTGCATTATGTCATTTTATTGTTGGAGTACCTGCGTCAGGAGGCAGGTAGAAGTTAAAGATGGCGATGATGGTGATGAGGATGCAGGGGAGGATGATGTTCAGGACGTAGTACAGGGGCTTCCTCTCGATGATGAGGTAGAAGGTCATGTCCTCGAACTGGTCGTCGTTCATGTTCTTCCTGCACGGTTTGTGTGTGATGTGCCACTCGCCACCCTCTGGGGAAACATTCATGAATTAAGAATTTAGATAAAGCGACATGTGCATACCACAAGAGGGTTTGAACAAAAGTGCAAACACAGTCGAGCAAGTAAGAATACTCCTGTGACAGTTCATCTATTAGACAAAAGCAAAAGAGTCTGATGAGAGAAAATTAAAATAAAGAGAAGTAATACTATACAAAGTTATATAGCTCCCTTATTGTAGCATCATCACTGCAGCACCTATGCCATTCACTGCTCCATCCGGCCATGTGTTCCTCCACATTCTCACCACTGTAAGATTCGTCGAGCTGGACCTCCCTGATCTCGTTGCCTCTTGAGTCCAGTGCATACTGAATATCGATCTCTGTTGAGTCGTAGGTGTAGGAACGGAACTGCATGGTGCAGTTCTGCCAGTCAAATGGGAAGTAGGTTACCTAGATACAGAAACAAAACAAGGAAGTGAAGGGAAAGTATGAGGAAAGAAGGAGAATGTTGTCTTCAGGTTTGTGTGTTTGTTGATGTTCACCTTAACGCCACAGGAGCTGCAGTAGAGAGCAGGGGGCGTCCAGGTTACTCTGCCATTACTATGAACCTGGACATGGACACGCAGGGCCACGTCAAACACCCCGTCATTACTGTAAGCACAGAACAAAAAATCAATTATTAGTAATTATTTATACCTAGTATAAAACCTTTTTTACCTAGTATATCACCTTTTGCTTCTCCTCATTTTACTGTATGTTGTGCAAGCACACATTAAAAAAAATGCATGCTGGTGGGAGGTGGCTGAATATTGGACTCATCCAGTGCACCACACACTCAGATCTGCCTGTCTCACTGCAGGTGGACTACATGTTGGACCAGCCCTGTCTCATGTTACCTCCCACATATAACAAACACGTCAGACACATGCAGATACAACAGATCACCTCTAAAAACTATGTTTATTCAGCTCTGACTCCAGTGTGCACTGCCACCTTCCACTACAATAATCTATGTCTTTTCTATTACCCTGCTATCTCCCTAATAGTAACTAAGTAGTTGGATTAGCATTAACTACAGTGGAGGAGGCAGTGTTACATTTATATACATTAGTTAAGCACTATATATCCACAGTATACAGCCTATATATAGTATAATATAATAACTGTGTGTCACGTGTGATCAGTGCACTAACCACAGCTATGGAGCACATCCTATATTTGGCTGTCATCCTGTACTGAGTGACCCCTCTAAAACATTTTAATTGGCAGGGATGAAAAGGAGGAACTCAACACATTTCACAGGATACTTCTAAGTGCAGAACTGATGCTGGATGTATGCAGTTTTGGCCGTTAAGCTCGTAACGCTATGCACAACAAAGACATCAAGTCAATCAGAGACAGATTTAGCCGTCTGTCAGGGTACAGTGTTCAGCTTTTATGGCTCTGGTGATTTAACAAGGAGAGACTTGTGTCCTGAAAGCAGGTCTTCCTAAAACCCTGTGCCTGTAAAGATGCTGCTGCTTAAATTTTGCTGCCAGTATTGATCATAGACACAAACACGTATACACTCTCTTGTATTAGTGTGCATATTTGCGTCAATGTGCATGGTTCAGAGACAGTGCCTCCCAGGCTGAAGTAGCTGAGCTTGAACTCAGATCTTAGGGAGCCACGCTGATTAAACTGCCTATAAAGTGTTGATGAATGGAGCAGTGGGATATTTACAGCAGTGTGAATGGGAGGCTACACTCACTGTTCTTAGTATCTAATTTTCTAATTCAAAGCTGTGACACAGAGCTTTTCCATTATATAGGTACTGTCTTTGACCTGATGTCCACTGGCGCAGATGCATGCTGTTCTGGCTAAATGCAGCCATCTGTAAATTTAATGCAGCGGACTGTCCTTTCTGAGCTGCTAAAGAGCTACCCCAGTCCAGAGAGTGACCTCCAGCCAATGCTATAGCATCTTGAATGTGCATTCTCTCTAATAGCCAGCAGGGGGCGACTCCTCTGGTTGTACAGAAGTCTATGAGAAAACGTTCCGACTTCTCTCTTGATTTATTCCCTCACTAAACATTGTAAACTTGAGTTTATGGTTCAGTCTTTAGTCATGCTGATGATGTCCACTTCGTATCTACAGTTTATGCTTCTTTAAGCAAGTGGACTATCTCCTGGAGACCTAACAGAGAGCTGGTCATTGTCTCTCAAACCAAAAGACTAAGCACTTGTGACCCAGAGTGACAGTGTACATAAGAAGCAGGCTCGAAGTTGATTAAAAAAAACAGACAGGGTTAGGTTAGCTTATGTAGTTGTGGAATGACATCTGTCATACTGCTGCAACATCTTATCCTACATGTTTTTGACACAGGGAGCAGCAGGCACATCAATATGTATGTGAAACTAACTGCAGACTGCCCCTCAGGGCCTATGAAACCATCCTCGACACAAAAAGGAGGAAAGTGACCAAATGGTTTCTCTTCTCAACTCTGGTCCTGATTAATTCATGCCAATGTGAGCACAGCGTTTGTTCTTACTTATTGATGAGGTAAATGTCCGGCTGCCAGACCTTCGCAGCGGGGATACGCATCACCTCAATCCCATCATGCTCCTTGGGTTTCCATGACAGCCGATAATCCGTCCATTCCTGTTTAAAAAGTTTGAAGAGTTTGTGTTTACAGTGTATAACCACATGTATAAATGTCCAGGGACAAGAGGGAAACAGAAAAAGACAAAAGGGGGGAAACTACATTTACATATGTAACAAATTTGTCATTTCATCAGTTTATTTTTCCATTTTTCCACTGCTGTAATACCCTTGTGCATTTGTGCGTTGCATGACAAAACACCATTTGCATAATATTTCATGGGTATTTGGTATTGAGCTGTACACAACGAATGAGGTGTTACTTTCATACACGTATTTGCAGAGGAGTCACAGTTGAGCTCATCAAAGTGATGTGATTATTTATTATTTGGTACACTGTGTTGATGAGCTGAAACACACTTACCAGATTCATGACAACAATTGTGCTCATTTCTTCATTTTTCATATTCTGGAACAAAAAATACAAATAAGTATGTGTTATTGGTACTTCTCTTCACTAAAAGCCTTAATTACTCCATCATGAGGAACTAACTAACAAACTCCATCCAGTGATAGATTTTCACATCAACGCCATCATTTAATGTAAATGACATGACAACGACACCCACAAGCAGTGACTAACAGGACATTAAGTTGGGACTGTAGTTTAATTCTTAATATACTCACATGTACACACACAGTTTTGTTGGACATTTATTTATTTAACATATGAAAATACAGAGAGCTGGTCATATTACCACTGTGGTTGTAAAAGGTTTTGCTTTTTATCATATTCTGGCCAGGGACACATCGCAAGGGGAAAAGGATTTATAGACTGATAGGCCAAGATCAATCTCCGTGGCAACCCAAAAGTTGGCTGATTCACAGTGTTTCCTAGTATATTAAACTGATTCTGAGCAGAAGATATGAAGACTAGGTGGCCTTAGAAAGCAGAACAAGACACCCTGTCTCTCTATTTTAAAACATTTATATAATAATTGATATTTGAATATTTATATCATTATTTATTTTAAATAGTCATATTACTATTTATATTAATTATTTTATTATTTATATTACTATGATGTTTATTATTATTATTTATTATGTATTTATTTTATTAGAAGCTTATCTGCGTTTTTATATCAAACCATTAACAAAATAATAAGAATTGTTCACATGCCCAAGGGATGTGTATGTGTAGTCATAGTTTCAGTGGCGCTGTTGTAGAATTACAACATACAAATTAAGAGTTATGGCTACATAACTCAGACATATGTCTACTTGTTGATAGTAGTAATATGTGCATGTGTATAACTAGCAGGAAGGTGGAGCTTCCCTGAGCTGAGCCTGCTATTTAAAACACTGGGAGGAATGCCAGGGAGACAGCTGGGAGGGTGCTGGTGGGGGATAGGAGGAGGTCGACTGAAACAATCTCACACGCTCACCCCACCATCACTGACCGTGACTTGTTGATTATTCCTGTAACAGTTCGGATGTAACTCCAGAGGAATTTTCATAATAACCCTGCTGTTATTCCAGCAGTCTAATTCTGGGCAGACAGGGCGGAGAGCGTCCAAGTGGGTCAGTTTTCAAGATCGTTCCACTCCAGAACTCGAGGGTCACATATGGCTTCCTCTCCAGAGTGAGACTGACCTTGAGTGGAGGTGTAGGGAGCACACTCATAGGTGTGTATGTAGATGTGGCACTGTGGGTATGTGCGTCGCTGACAGAGAGCCAAGGGGAAATAAAGGAACAGCTAAAGTGACCTGGTGTGTGTGTGTGTGTGCGCGCATCTGTTTTAGTGTTATGCAGCCACACAGACCAGTCAGTGCATACTCACTATTTACCAGCATGGGCAAATAAAAAAAACAGTACTTTATGCCATTTAACTCAGCAAGGACTAAATCAGAACCAGATGGCCCTCAGATATTCACAGTTCTGAATTTAAACCTGCAGGTACAGTAGGACATTTTGTTATCCTGTCTGTGCGACTATAGGAGTTCAGCGGGCCTCTGCATGGGGAGCTACCACTGTGATTAAAACATTTTCAGAGATGCCTGTCAGATCTGAATTATAAAAAAGGCATTCATCAGAGGTAAAGCTATCCCTGAGGTAGAGGAGTCCCAGTGTAAAATGTCAAGTAACAAGACAGAGAAGCATGGGAGACATACCCAGAAGATGAAGAGTTTTGACTGTCACACGAAACCTAGTGAAAATCACATTTTTAAGTAGTGGATCATCCATTCAATCATCTTACTCCAGCATTGTAGACAGCATTTTAGCTGAGAATCGGGCTGTATTTTCAGCACTTTTGCTTTTGAGTTGGAGAAACCTAGGGGTGGACAAGCTTCTGATTTTTAATCTCATCCTGTACATCTGTCACCGCTGCGTCATGTTCTCGTGCCTCACCAGTCCAACGAAGGAGGAGAGGATCATGCCCACACGGACCACCACCCTCTCTTCAGGGCTGGATGCTGGTCGCACCTTAAGGTTGTAGTTGGTAAAGAGCTGCTTCATCAGAGCCTTCTCCACCTCTGATGCACCTGTAGAACAAACAGACAGTGGGATCATATGTTGTCCTTTACATACACACATCACCAGCAAATTCGGCTGGTGTCACATCGTTCACTGCTCATAATCCATCAGCAGTCAATAATACATTATAAACGTGGTGACTAGTTTGGAACAATTTCCATATTATCCATTGTCCATCTCTCACAGCTTACAATTCATAAAATGAATGAACCAAAACACTTTGAAGTAAAGTTTCTTCTGTGTCTGTGCAAAACCCATTCATCCCAGGTGACAAGTGAGGGCAAAGCCAACTGATTGGCAGGTAAGGTGTGCTGTGCATCCAAATATGAGAACCCTCTAGCTCAGTGTCAACTCAGCAGATGCTTCCCAGAATTAGTTAATATGGCAGGATGTGTCACCCAGCAGGAGATGGACAGAATAGATGTAGTCACTCTAAGACAATGAAATCAATGGAGCATCGCCCGATCCTTCCTAACTAGACATAGTCCCATCTTGTGCTTCACCAGTGACTCACAGCGACTGCAAATACAAAGCAACAGGGGTTCAATTCAAATGACCATTGAAAGGAGAGAGAGAGAGCAGATTTCAGTACAGTACATGCTGACAGAGTCGGCAGAGTTTGACTTTTTGCAACAAAGCAATGGTGACATCGAGCAATCAATGACAAAATACCAGTAAAATGTGGTTTCTTTATGTTCTTTTTCTTAGTATCGTTATCAGTCAAAAAAATGCATGAATCTTTGATAGTAGGCACAGACATTTACTCTGGATCACCCGTTTGCAGAAGCATTGGTAAAAAGTAAATTTGGGAAGTTCTAAAAAGAAATGCGGGTTTGGGATGAATACATATATAATGTATTAACATTTAACACTGGTGCAACACATATCCTACATGGACGCTCCATGAAAACTGTCAAACTCCAGAATAAATACCCCTAAAACCACATCCTGTGTTACAGAAGAGCAGTTAGAGGTCAAAAGAGCTCTTTTTAACTTACCTCAACCTGGTTGACTGAGAACATTCACAGACAGTTACTGAAGTGTCTCACAACTGGTCTGTGAATCTACCAAAACCCAAACACTTAAACTCTGTGGCAGTTTCATACATAACCCCTGATTCATTTCCACCCATTTCCTCCTCGGTATTGGAAGGTTAGACACATTTATAATCAGCAGCTCTGGTGGTGCAGCATTCATCACGTTTGGCATATAGCTGCAGGCCTCGGCAGGATATGACCTGACAGGAATAAATGACAGCGATCACCAAGCAAGAAACCCCCATTAGCTAGGCACAGGGGAGCGTGGCTGCTGATGGGCCTGGCTGAGGGGTGGCTGTACAAGGCTACAATTTAGTATTTGCCCCGTCTCTGCCCAGTTTAGATGTCTTTGCATATAAACCAGATTAAAGTACAATGAGAACAGCTGAGGTAAGACTATGCAGAAGGCTAGTGGTGGGCATGTGAAGGATGCTTAAACAGAATCATTACAATAGAGAGCAAAGCAAATGGCTTAAAGTCACATGATAAAAAGGACAGAATATTTTGAGTAATCCTACTAAGTGCTCTTAAAATGTGTTGTCAGCTAATTCCCTCCACAGCAAATCACTAAACATAACTTGCTGAGCTGTGATAAACATTTATTTACAAATGGACGCATATTTCTCTGAGTGTTATCTTCCAGGAACCAGTGGTCAGACTTCACAGACTAGAAACCCATTAATTTACCTGAAGAAATGGAGCCCATCCTACTGCCAATGATTAATTATGGCTTTAGTGTCTCTGGTGAAATTTCAATTCAAATAACAACAGTGAGTTTCCTTTTAATAACTGCAAAACGTATCACACTTGCTTCAGCCTCACCTGTACTTTAATAGAGCTCATTAGCAAGTGCTAGCATGCTATCCTGCTATACGTTAGCATGTTGGTGTTAGCATTTAGCTCAAAGCACTTCTGCCCCAAAGGAGCTGCTCGTCAAACTTTCAGACTTTTTATAAAGTGTTTAATATTAATATAATGTCTATATAGAAGTATAAACTGATGTATCTTGATCAGTTGTGGTATTCTACATATGATATTAGTTTAGAAATACTATATTGTGTATATAGTGTCAGCTTACCTGTCAGTGTGTTCAGGCTGAATAAGCTACATGCCAGCAGGAACAGACCCGGGAATTTCATGGCGACCTCCTACAAAGAAAGTCTCTGCTCCGTAAAACAGTCCCTTAGTCGATTAATCCAAACTTTTCTTTCTTCTTTTTCTTCTCCAGAGCAGTTAGCTGAGACTCAGGGTGAGTTTGGTTTGGACTGTTGTTGTCTGTCAGTCAGGCCTGCCTGACCAACTGCGGTCTGCTCCTATTACACCCATGGAGGGGGGAGGGAGGTGTCACTGTCCAGCCCACCAAG
The DNA here is from genome assembly GCA_029721515.1 of Synanceia verrucosa. Classification (NCBI taxonomy): domain Eukaryota; kingdom Metazoa; phylum Chordata; class Actinopteri; order Perciformes; family Synanceiidae; genus Synanceia; species Synanceia verrucosa. Next base: position 14,304,893 of record CM056569.1, on the reverse strand, counting down.
AGTCACTGCTGCTCGGCCACACCTCGTCCTCATCCAGTAGGTGTCCATAAACTGCTGAAAAAATCCCCTTTTCTGCTTCCTCACCTTTTATTTCTCATTATAGAAACCACAAGAGAACCAATGAGGCTACATTACCAAACCAGACTGCTGCCCCAACCCTGAGCCTCCTTCCCTGCTGATGAACCGTTGGTCCCCCACCGACTGAGACAGATCCGCCATATTGGATTCCTCACCTTCAGTACCAGCGCTCAAAACTGAGAAGTACGGCTGTGGAGAGGTGTTGTTACCCTACGGAAGCCCCAAGATACCATGGTATAACTTTTTTTAAACATTGTTTTCTTAACGACTTATTATTTCTCTTTATCTGGAAAATGATTTATTTTGGGGTAGACAAGAAAAGGTGCGTCCAGGTGCTTCACGGAAATCATTGCTCATAAAGTTACATAAAATCAATCAATTTTTTGTCAAAATCAGTGCTGTGGTATCAGCAACATGAGGTGTGTCTGAGCTAAATATGGTGATGATATAGCTCATAATGTATCAGTTATTGAGTATGATTGCCATAAAATCAATCAATAATTAATAAAAATACATACATTTTTTGTCAAAATCAATGTTGCATTATCAGCAACATGAGGTGTGTCTGAGACAAAGAAAAGAGTGTTAAAAAAATTAAACCACGGCATCTTAGGGCTTCTGTACTTACCACATAATCATTTTTATATCAATAAAACCAAATTAGAATCTTGCATTTTTGTAACATTCAAAATGACTTAGATTTTCATAGATATCAAGCTTCTGAATATCATGCAAAGTTCACAAAGTGAACAAAGCAACATTTTTTTTTCCACATTGACTGATAAAAAGAGTTTTCTACAGTAGCAATGTTATGCAAATACACGCACACTGTGTACAGGTTTATGTCCTCTGCTTGTCTGCAGTTGTGACATCAAATTTAGCTTCTCTTGTACAATCACCCACTATAATAAGTGGACATAAAGAGGTGATACAGCAGCCATTATTTTCACAGTATAACACTGAGCTGATCAAACCATTTAACTGCCACACTGTGCTGTATTTCCCAAAGGCCCCTGCAGTAAAACATCACCACCTTCCTCTCTTCATCCCTTTACTCGTCTCTTCACGCCACTCTGCTCTCAGTTGCATTCATCGGCCATCCACGCCACCGTAATTTATGATCCACTGTCCCCCGCCATCTGGCCTGCTGCCAATTTAATTACCATAGAAGCTAACTATTAACAGCTCGGAGCTAGAGTCAAGTCACACATCAAATCTGTGTTCATGAAGAAGTGCATTTATTAACGCCCCTGTTGGCAGAGTCTCAAATTCAGGTATTTCTGCGAGGGCAGCCCTAATAGATCACTGTTTAATTCAGCACCAGTTAAGTTAAATTCCACTGATTACTTACTCATAATTGTTTCCATGGGCAACGAGTAACAGGATTATAGTAATTGGATTACACATAAAAGTTGATGTCTCTGTGAAAACTATTTAATAAGATTATAGAGCTCGATGTTCGAGATGATCATCATATTTCTTTCCAACATGGTGTCAATGTCCCCACTTTCTTTTTAGCTGTAATTATATTGGAAATCCATTGGTGTAATCACTTTCTTTTTTATTTATCTACCTAATTACCCCAAGGAGATCAACTCTGTCTTATCTGAGATTTCAAATTAAAAGTCTGCCAAATGAATTTTGTGTTCAGACTTCAATTGAGATCAATCAAAGTCCACTATATATATGGGCAAGAGGTTTGTGAACACCTGAACAAAGCATGTAAACATCTTAATATGACACACATCAAAAAACATGGGCATTAATCTACAGCTACACAGCCTCCACTCTCCTGCTAAGGGCTATCATAAGAAAAAATCTGAGTGCAGGGATTAGTCAGTGAGAACAAGAACGCAACTCCAAATAAAGTCAATGACGTATCCTCTTTTCCACTGGTCCAGACCTGGGGATTATCAAACTAAGATGAGGGATAGTTGATGGCGAGACATAGATGAAGAGAAGTGAGGTGGGTGGTTCAGGTTTACGGTCGTGGTCAAAAGTTTACATACACTTGTAAAGAACATAATGTCATGGCTCTCTTGAGTTTCCAGTTATTTAAACAACTCTGATTTTTCTCTGATAGACTGATTGGAACAGATACTTCTTTGTCACAAAAACATTCATGAAGTTTGTTTGTTTTATGACTTTATTATGGGTCAACTGAAAATGTGACCAAATCTGCTGGGTCAAAAATATACATACAGCGACATTAATTAGCAATTTTGGTGACTTTGAAGTTTTGTCAATGAAATGAGCTTCATAGCATGACCTCTTAACTTCTTGTGAGTGATCATGAGGGACTACAGCTGGTGACTTCTTTGAGGCCATTTAAATAGGGCTCATTGACTTGAACAAGTCAGGAAAGTCACTTGGAGCCATTTGAAAGCAGCTGCAGCTCCCAAGAGCAACAGTGCAAACAATTGTAGTCAGTATAAAGTGCATGGCACTGTTTTGTCACTGCCAGGATCAGGAAGAAAATGAAAGCTATCACCTGCTGCTGAGAGAAAATTGGTCAGGAGGGTGAAGAGTCAACCAAGAACCACCAAAAAGCAGATCTGCCAAGAATTAGAAGCTGCTGGGACACAGGTGTCAGTGTCCACAGTCAAGTGTGTTTTACATCACCATGGACTGAGAGGCTGCCGTGCAAGGAGGAAGCTCTTGATCCAAAAGCGGCACCTTAAGGCTCGACTGAAGTTAGCTGCTGATCACATGGACAAAGATAAGACCTTCTGGAGGAAAGTTCTGTGGTCAGACCAAACAAAAATCAAGCTGTTTGGCTACAATGCCCAGAAATATGTTTGGAGGAGAAAAGGTGAGGCCTTTGACACCATACCTACCATCAAGCATGGTGGTGGTAGTATTATGCTGTGGGGCTGTTTTGCTGCCAATGGAACTGGTGCTTTACAGAGAGTAAATGGGATAATGAAGAAGGAGGATTACCTTCAAATTCTTCAAGATAACCTAAAATCATCAGCCTGAAGGCTGGTTTTCAGTTGACCCATAATAAAGTCATGAAAGAACCAAACATCATGAATGTTTTTGTGACAAAGAAGTATCTGTTCCAATCACTCTATCAGAGAAAAATCAGAGTTGTTTAAATAACTGGAAACTCAAGATAGCCATGACATTATGTTCTTTACAAGTGTATGTAAACTTTTGACCACGACTGTATCATGTAGTCTGAAAACAGGAAGTTAGTTGTTGGGACAAAGCTCATGGAGGCATTCAAGGACAGCAGTTTGTAAATATAGTCACTTCATTTGCCAAGAAAGTGTGAAAGTGACCAATGAGTTCCAGGCCAAATCATGTCAAAGCACCCGTAAACAAACTCTCAGCAGACCAGCATTACAATCATACAAATATATTAGTTTGTTTTATTCAATTATATCCAATAATATGTCTCCCTTGACTTTGTGTAAGTTATTATAGAAATAAATACAGATCATGTTGCAAATGCAGAGACAAGAGATTGGGATAATAAGAGTGTTGAGGATGGGGGCTTAAGGGGTTAAAGAGTAAATATTGGTAAAGACTGTTTCTTTGAAGGTGTCCAGTAAATGATTGACGCATGCATGCTTGTAGTCCCGCCTGTCTGTGATCCTTCACCTCAACCCAGGAGTTTCAAACTGCTCTCTGTCGTCCTTTTCAGCTCTTTTCTCCAAGTGATCCATGGGTCTGAATGGCGTAGTTGTGTTATTCCACCTTGCTAGCAACAGGGGGAGACACTGCACCCCAACCATAATTTGCATGGATATATTTATATATATTTATATATAGATATATATTTTTTGCCCCATTTTGTATACAAAAATAGTGTCATTGTGGCTTTGATAGCTGGAAGACTGAAGCACTCTTTTTGCATTTGGAAGACAGGAAGGAAAGAAAGATTATGGTGATTTCCTCAACATCTTTTCTGGAAGACTTTGTCACAATAACTTGGATCGTCCATGCAGTACAAGAAGAAAAATAAAAAGTCCTAAAAAAATCCCTCCATGATCGATCATAGAATCACACACACAGGTAGAAGATGTGTGTGTTTGAGGGGAGACGGATGGTGAATGAGCAGTCCACATGCTGCCGATGAGTCAATTAAAATCCTGTTAAGAGATCAAAGGTCAGAGGTCAATCAGTCAGCCTTTGATTGACAGGTGGGTGCTGGAGGGTTGTGGTGGATCAGGAGGTTTGAGACCCTACAGTCTTGGCGTACTTGGTTTTGCTGTCTTTGTAGATCCCGCATTATGTGACAGGAGAACAGACATGTATTTGCACTTAAAGAGCAAAACAAACACATCAATTGGACAAACACACATGGACGGAAATACCCAAAGTACATCCAACAAAAGAACACATGGAAAAAGAGCCCAATAAAGAGATTTTTAGCACAATGTACAGTGAAAAGTCACCACTGAAACATTGCTGGTGCATTAGCTTGTAAGAGGTGAAGTCCCTCCATGATCTGTTTGTAAAGGTCACCTCATTTAGCCACATCTGTGCTGGCTTGGTGCAGGGGGTGTGTGTGCAATGCAGATGTGTTAAAAAAAAAAACGTGGCCCATTTTTTTTTTGCATATGTGTATGTTATACCTAACAGGATGTGACATGAGGTGCTCTGGATTCCAGTATAAAAGCATGTTTTATGAAGTGGCTAATATATAAAGAGAGAGAGAGAGAGTCTGTCCGAGGACGGCGTCACTCTTTTGTCACGTGAGCCTCTCTCTCTCTCTCCCTCACTCTCTTTTTGTGTTTTCTGCTGCATTGCAGATGTGGTGAAGGGACTCCGCCTCAAAGTAACGCACACACACTTTAACAGCAACTGTGCTCACAGAAAAAGAAAAGTGTTAGAAAAATAAAAGCTTTAATAAAACACACAGTTGGTTTCTCTATCAATATTAATCTTTTTTTTCACACCCTCCAGATAATGTGGCTGCACCTTGTTAATGGAGTTTATTGCTTTCTGCCCAAGGACTCGTACTCATCGATTTGGCCTCTGATTTATCCTCTATTTTCCTCCTGCCCTCCCTTTCTCTAGCCACCTATACGTTATTCCCTCACACATATTGGACACACAGATATTCAATCACAGTTACAAAACGATTACACACAAAGACCGTAGCTGATGAGTGAGATCCAAAACACACATGCGTGCTGCCTCCAGGTTAAAGGGAAGTTGTGTTCACGAAAAGAGCCGGAGAGAGGAAGTGAAACTTCAAAGGGAGGCTGTGAGGGCACGAGTTAGCTCCACTACAAAACGTGACACATGCCTCTCTCTTTCTGTCCTTCACAACCCTGCATGTCCCTCGCTGCAGCTGTAATTTGCTCTGTAAGCATGGAGAGTCCTGACTCTGGAGAAGTGTGTGATGTGTGTGTGTGAAGCGTGCAGCTGAATCAGACACACATCATTTAACCCCTCCAACACACACACACACACACACACACACACACACACACACCTCTCCCATTTTTTTTTACCTACTCAAGAGAAATATGCCAAGCCCAAAGGCCAATATTTAACATTTAGAGTTGAATCCAAAGACATTTATCAGTGAGTTAAAAGCAGTAAATTAAGCCGCTAATCAAACATGTGCTCAGATTTAGACGGCTGCTGAGATAAATGGCAATCTTTACATCTTGTAATTCACACAGACCTGCCTGAAGTGAAGCCTGAAGGCCGCAGAGCAGACGGGCTGGAACAGAGGAGCGTTCAGGCTTCACAGCATAGACAAATGGGTGAGTATGAACACTGCAAAACACACACACAAGTCTGTGATACACACACACACATACACACCAGCATGCAAACTTTCCACACAATAAATGATTTTACAATCTACATTTACGCAAAGTGAAATCACTGCAAACAGAGTGGGATACACCACTGTCCACCACTTAACTCATTTCCCCCCACCTGCAAATATATTAATAATACTCCAATAACAGGTATAATAATACAATAATAGGATTAATCTGATTACAAAAGATAATATCTGCTACAGCTTCTGGAAAACATAATAATACAGTAATTACATTAAAGATGTGAAATGAATAAATAGGGTTAGGGTCAGATTTCCACACACACAGCATGGATAACTCAGTAAACAGACCGTCACTGGCTGTCTGAGACTTATCATGGCTCTGGCTGAAGTCAACTCTAACAGAGTCTGAGGCAGGAAATGATTGATGATTGTAGCCCTACTAATACTCCAAAACTAATAAAATCTGAATCCTCTCCCACCTAAAAATGCCACCTCATGTGCTATTATTTTTTTGCATCTGTACAGGCATACGTGCATCAACAGTAAAATAATACTGCATTTATTTTCAGGTTTAAAGGGGCTCTCAAACAATAAAGTATTGCACTTAAAAAAAGAATGGTTAAAATTGAAGCAGCAAAGGCCGATATATCCTGAATTTTAGCGACACGCTTGAGTCGAGCTCCAAAAACTGGATCCTCTGTTTGCCATAATGCAATGCATCCTGACACAAATACTTATTGTCCATACTTCTAAAGTGGAATTCATCTAAATTACAGCAGACATACTGTACATTTAATCACTTCTGTCTTCCACATTGCTAGCTCGAACTAAAAGAGTAGCCCTTAACTCTCCTTTACAGCTCTCTTTCTTTTGATTTAAAGTCAGAAAAAAAACATCATGACACACACATAAGAGAAAATATTGCAACATAGATTTCCCAGCCCTTAAAACATGTAGTAGTAGTAGTCACAGAAGTCATGGCTTTGACTATTTGCTGAATTCCTCCTCTCCTCTCTTCTATCTAGTCCCACACAGTCTTAATTCTACTCGAGCAGGCAGGAGCCTCATTTAATTAAACATTTGTGTAATTACTTTGCTAATAATACTCAAACATTATGTTCTGGATTTAGCGATCCACAGGGGGTGACTGGTCGGACACAGCGACCTGAGGGTCTATTTAACAGTTTAATTAAGGTCTTCAGTGTGCAAGTGAGGTTTTAACAGTAGCTTGTGCTCAACTTCTCCTCACAATCCTTCCTTTAATTTACTTACTGAATCATCTTTCTTTTTCCATCATCAATCCTTACTTCTTTTCCCCCTCTTTCTCTCCCCAGGAAAAAAAAGAGGTAAAGTTTGCTTCACCACCCAGGTAGCAGATTAATTTGCTCAGCAGCTCTCCTCTATTCTGCACAGGTTATCAGCTATTATTATTTACAACCACAGGTTACAGGGGAGCAGAGGATTATGTATGGAATGAAAAGTGTGCGTGTTTGTTCAGGGAGCGTCGGCCACATTACCATAATTCCCTCTTAAAACTCTTTCTCTTCTGCTCGTCACCATAAATTATTTCTACGGAACATCTCTCTGTTTTCTTCTCTTTGGTCGGTCCCTGATCATCAATCTAAGCTCGCTTCTACCTCCTGAAAACAGAGAGGACTCCCCAGCTTCCCACAATACATAAACATTAGGCAGAAACAATTACCCTGCTGGGCATATTGTACCAAGAAAGTTTGATAGGGAAAAAAATGCTTTTTGTATTGAACGGAGGAGGAAACACATGACAAGGTCTCCTGAGCGAGCCTAGTGATTTCAAATAGTTGGTTTCTTTACCAAGAGAGTCTATCAGATAAAAAAATGTGATCAAAGTGAAAATAACACGTCTGTCTTCCTTTAAGAATCACCATAGTCTACTATCATTATTTATATCTGACTTTGGTTTGTTATTTTCCCTCCTAACAAAAGTCACAGTCATCATATCTATGAGTTTTCAATAATAACAGTAAAGGACTTGGGGAACAGCAAGCACAGAAGGCTTGACTTGCTTTGCATCATTAAAATACAAGAGAGATTTATGGAAATCATTAGAACACATTTAAAAAGAAAGCATGTTATAAGCAGTGTTATTTCATGCCATGAACAGAGGTGCTCAGTTTAATCCATGTGTCAGTAAAGACTTAAAGGACCACTGCAGTGATTTAGTTTTGCATTTTCAGAGTTGAAGGACTTGCAAGTAAAGTCTGTTTACACGTCTTGGGGAGTATGACTGCATACTTTTTGGTAAATGATGATAAACCGCCTCAAGTGACGTCACATAAGTCAGTGTTGGCAGAAAGAAGTTAGGACTAGCATAACACCCCAACCAAAACTATCAGTGGTCTAGTTGCATTGTGTTTAAAGTAGGCGGCAGGTGCTGACAGGGACAAAGACTAAATGCAATACTATCAAATCTACTTCTGCTTGTGCAATACTGAATCAGTGAGGAACTGTGTGTATCCCAACACCTCACAACATACTAACTGTACACACTTTACTATACACTAATACTTTTGGTTATTTTCATACAATCAGAAAATATCAGAAAAACACCTGCTTCATATTAGAATGTAGTGTGGAATTGGGACTCAGCTACAGTAAAGCCATCATGTGACATTAGTCTGTCAATAATGACAAAGAAATGAAATAAAATACTGCCCAGCTGGCGGTGCCAGTTAATTTAAAGGGCTAATATGTAGGATTTATTTTCATTTGTGCCAATGAGCCTTTCACCTCCTATTCATGGAGTTTCTCCTGTAGCCCAGAATGGAGAGGGTCTTTATTGTTTTATGTTACCTGAAGATCACTGTAGCTTGTCTGAAACTTGTCTGAGTGAGTGGAGGGGTACTCCACAACCCAGGTTTGGAGATCACTTTTAGGCTTTGGTGGTACCGCACCTCCAGTTAATATTGCAGTGTTTTGATAGACTTTGACGTTTTCCAATCTCTGCCCTCGATTACTAGAAATATCACTGGAATCATTTTTTTCCAATTGACACAGCCACAGAAGACACTATGCAACAGTCTTCACAGACTCAGTGATACTCCCCAAGACTTGTAAACTGACTTTGACATGCAAATTGGGTGGAGTACCCTTTTAAAAAATAGTTGTACATACACCACACAGAATATTTCTGACTTGGAGGCTGGTGATGGATTAAGCATGGATTCTGCAGATCATATGCACAATGTCTTTTTTCATTCATCATAAGGTGGCATCATAATATGGATGCAATAATTAAATAAAAACACATAGCATCTTGAGAAAAGAATACCACACTGAGTGATAGAGGGTCCACAGAGTATGTGCGGGGCCTCTGGGGGTTTTATGTGATGCATGGCCAGCCACAGTGAAAAAAGCTATTGCAGTGCAATCACAAGCTACACAGTCAGGCTCTATCAGTACCCATCTCACTGATGATATCCTCATCATCTCCCAGAACCTGCACACACACTCACCAACCACGTCAGCATGTGCGCCTGCATTTGTATGTGTGTGTGTGTGTGTGTTAATGCATGTCATTGTGTTAAGTGTGTTAAGTCGTGAGATCATTTTCTGCGTTCGACTCTCATGGATATCAGGATGCTAAAGTGTGTGCGTAAACGTCAGTGTAACAATGACTGAGTGTGTGTGTGTGTGTGTGTGTGTGTGTGTGTGGAAGCTCTTGGCCCCTTGTTTAAGGGTCGAAAGATTCCGATCAGCACCAGACTCCATTAACAGAGCCGGAGAGCACGGGAGGGGTTTTCTTGTGCCACCGAGTGTAAAATTGAGTCTGTGTCACAAACTAATCAAATCCTGCTAAAGGTGAATGGAAGAAAAAGGTAACACACACACACACACACACACACACAATCACACACACAGGGCTGACAAGTATCCAGGCCATCTCACAAAGTCGCTGACACACACAGAGGATGTGGACTGAACAGATGGTTGCAGAACAAAAGTCTGCAAGGGTCTCTGTGACAGCCTCACATTAGCATGGCTCTGTGTCGAGCTAACATTAGCATAAAACCCTGCAGGGAAATGAAATCACAACCTATTTGTAAAGTGTGTTGCACCCGTTGTGGAAAGACCAGGAAGACTTTGATATTTGACTGGAAGGATGTCGCTGTTGACGGCCAGAGGGTGGAGTTTCCTTTCCAGCAGTTTTAATGCTGACATGCTACACGATGCTAGGCGATCACTCGCCTCTTCATGGAGTTATTGCTTTTATATCCCAGGCTTTGATAAACACAATGTAATAAGAAGGTGGAGGGCTGGTGTGGATGGTCTGTGGCCAGCCCCGATCTGTCCAGACCTGCTCCTTTTTCTCCAACTTTACACCAGTGCATTGTGGTACCCAGGATTCTTGTGGGGTCAGTGTTGCAGGTGGGGGGTTGGTGGGTGGGGGGTTAGCCCTAACAACCCTGTTCAGTTGTCCGCTGGTGCCCAGTGCCCTGTCTCCTCCACCCCTCCCCTCCCACCTGTGTGTCTGAGTGCTAGGAGGTGGAGGTTTTGGTTTTGGATTGAGGGTCCTTCTTGCCGTTCTGGAGCACAGGTGAGTCACTGGAGGTCTTGGGCGTTTTCCTGGGTGGACTCTGCTCGGCAACGTCGTGTAGAGAGGGCTCCCGGTACATGGCCACTGTAGAGGAAGAAGGTTGTAGTTAGTTAAGACTGAGTAAAGACAGGTGACAGTAAAGACGCAGGTCTTATCTATGGCTGTAGTTTGTTCTTTAGGAAACCCATTTTCAGTTAAATACAAAATAATATTTACACCCCAAATGTTTTTATTCTTAAAAAATAGACAAACACATGTTTTCTTCCAGTAATAACCTGTTTCTGTCAGTCTTTGAGTTTTTTTGATACTATCATCCCAGTAAAGCCATTATCACAGTGGCTTTAACGATGTGAACATGAGCTAATGTTTTCCAAATGGAGGTCAGTTTTAAATAGACAAGGAAACAAAAGAAAGAGTGTCCTGACACCAGATTGCTTCCCAGCTTTTTTTTTCAAGGTGCACTGATTAATATCTCTATATGAGCAATGGATGAAATAACTATGCCTAATGTACAGTATAGTGTACTGATCAAAATCTCTGCAATTAACTTCAGCTCCACTAAGAAGGTACTGTGTGATAACTTTACTTCTCAGTATCAGCGTTGTGCTCACAGCTTGTGCCACCGGCCCCAAGTGGAATACTTGAGTGAACATTTGATGCTGACCTGTACTTGGTTCGTTCTCGGCAGATGGCGACAAAATAAAAGTGCTGAGCATCTTTCAGGATGCACTCAGTGGTCCCTGCTGCCCCTGAACAGTCTATACAGTGTCAATCTCTGGTACCTTCAATGAGTTTGGGCAGGAAGTGCGCGGCTCCTTTTGTCTTCTTAACGCGGTTTCCTTTCATGACCTCTCCGTCTCGGTTGATGCCAATGTACCACGCCCGACCCGACTGGGTCTGCCTGTACAGGATGGACGAGTAGGTGACGTAGTAGTTCTCAAACACACATTCCTTAAACTTGCACTCTGGCGTGAAGTGTTCCTGAAAGACACACAGAGACAAAGCATGCACATCAGGTCAGTGGAGAAGAACAACACATTTTGGTGCGTCTGCCATTTTTTTTTTTTTATCTGTTGTTCTATTATTTATATATTTACTCTCCAATTCCTCTGCACTCAGCTGGGAATGGGAGGAAATGGGCCCCACATTTCATTGTGACAGGGGTTACAGGAGCATCTGTGGCTCCACACACACACACACACACACACACACACACACACACACACACACACACACACACACACACACACACTCGCCTACTGTCACACGACTAAAGTGGTTCGTGAGCTGGGATGCCATAACTCAACCAATTCGGTTTACCTGTAACAAACAATAAGCCAGATCCTTCACCCCTCTGGTTAAACTGTTGGCCTTGGCACACACCCACACACGCACGCACGCACACGCACACACACACACACACACACACACACACACACTAAACAATATGTCAACACCAGGACATCCCCCTCTATCTCCCCCTCGTTACAGCCCTCACATATTCCCTCTCTATCTCACATTCTGCCTCTCCTTCTCCACTCCATCCCCCATCCCTTCATCATTTGGTAACCTTGTTGAGGAACGAACCAATTTGCAGGATTGATTTGGGGCCTTGATGTGACGGCCGAGCAGAAAAGGCCTGAATAAGGAGTTTGCTCACTCTCTCTCTCTCTCTCTCTTGCATTTCTCACTCACCCTTCTCGGCTTCTCCGTCTTCACTCTCTGCCTGTCTCCTAACGTCTGCCTATATCCATTGTGCCGCACATAAACAAGCTAATTACATTGACTGTATCGCCCATTTCATAATTACACATCCATTCACTTACGCAGCCATTCATTTCCTCACCCACCCATTAACTCTAATAGCACAGAGCAGAATCCAAAGGTCTGGAGCCTCTTGGAAGGTATAATCACATTGCTGTCATTAACCATGTTTGCACCGCAGTGTGTTGCATCTCATCTCCTCTGCACTGTGTGTGTGTGTGTGTGTGTGCGTGTGTGTGTGTGTGTGTGTGTGTGTGTGTGTGTGTGTGCAGATATGGCGGGACAATTTAAAGAAATAAAGCCTGCTTTGTAAAGCTCGATCACCAGTATGCACACACATACATACATGCTCATGTTCATTAATTGATTGATTACATCAATTAAAATGGACATGTGAGCAATGTGCAGGGTGTGTGTGTGTGTGTGTTTGTGTGTATAAGTGAGTGTGTGTTGAGGCTCTATAGTCAGGTCTATTTCAGATATGGGCTGGATTTTTGATCAAAGACAAAACTTTGGGAGGCTGCTCACGCTGTTTCCTGCTAGAGGAGTCCATATATGGCAAAGGTCAACTACTTTCACAGCCTTAAAAGGTCACACTGGCACAATCAGTGCTTACATACTAAATTTTGAGGTACAGGTACCTTCTGCACTTCTGCCCACAGACAAATGTCAACCACATGTACTTAGTCACCATGAGCTGTGCTGCTTTATAGGATAACACACTATCAAGCAGTCCTTTACAGAGAGCCATTATTCACACTGCAGACACACACAGGGGCCAGATGCACATCTGTCTGTCAGTGTTTAATCCAACTAGACATCAGGCTGATTTCAAACTGCTCATGTCCTCTGAATCACAAACTGAGATGAGGGTTTCTTTACAACTCTATCTAACAAGATACAGAGTTTCACTGAAAAAATAACAGTGAAAGCTAACTGTCACCTGAGTCCAATAACTCTCCTCTGAAAGGCAAACCACACTTCATTATCACTGCTGCAGTTCCTCCTGCCTTCAGCAGGGGTCGCTCCAAACACACTGGCGGTCCGGCTGCTGTCACTATCCCTGCTGCTGTTGATGCTCCAAAATGAACTAGTGTCTACTTGCCAGTCCATAATGTTCAGCTCTCCCCAAAGGATCTCTTAAGTACGCTGAAAACCACTTGATTCGCTGAGCAGCCTCAAATCCACACAAGGATTTATTTCTGTGCTGCTATTTATGCACCAAAACTCCAGTTGTTCTAAGCCAAATTTCCTGAAACTGCCCATTGTGTGCATTATACTGTACAATTTAGGATGCAGAGATGGATATTAACAATAATGCAATATGATATCATGGCTTTGTACAACTCCAAGCCCTGAAAAGCTGTTTTTAACTCACTTCAGAACATTTCTTAGCTTTCATTTGGCCATGACACATAGCTACAGCTTTTCAGACCTCAGTGCAGTGTTACATTACAAGAAAAAATATAAAACAAGAATAGGGACATAAAGACAGTAAATAACATAGCCAGTATCAGTAAAAGGTATCAATGACAAACAGATGCTGACACTAAATTTACTAATATTTTCTGTTGGACTCTGTGTGTGTATGTGTGTGTATGTGTGTGTGTGTGTGTGTGTACTCATGCATGTCTGCTGTTGTGACAGGGAGACATGACGGATCCCTCTTACATCAGCGGGAGGCCACCCGGTGCCAGATGACATGCATACACACACACACACACACACACACACACACACACACACACACACACACACACACACACATCAACAGTGATGAATGGACTGGTTGTCTCCCTCATCGCTCACTCCCACAGACAGAAGAGAGAAAGAGAGGGATGGGGGAAGAGAGAGAGGACAAGATGAAATGAGGAAGAGGAGAGAAAAATGAAAAGAAGACGAGGTGAGGATGGAGACAGAGAAAGTACAGTGGGCTTATTCTCCAGTGATGACACACACACACACACACACACACACACACACACACTTATTTCCATCCGTTGACACCTGAAGACATTATTCAGCCCGTTTGTTCCAGACTGCCATTAACCATTGAGCCTCCTGTTCGCTCAGCTGGGGAATTGATTCAATGTAAGACCTCTGTGAAAAGTCAATAGGCATTAGTCCAGAGAAAAAACCTGGATTAGGCTCTGATTGGACGCACGACGCAGCGACACAACCGAGCGTGAAGAACTTAAAACGACTTACAAGCCGCGACCGGACGGCCGCAGGTTAATCCAGGGGCTTTAAGTCGCAGATGCTCATCGACCGCATCCCAAAGGACAAATGTATTTCACATGTGTCGATAGGGCACACGTATGAGGAGTCAGTGTGTTTGTACTGTACACGACAAGGGGAAATACATGACATGTGTTACATTTTTACAGCTTTCAGCAAATGATGTTTGCAGCTACATGTGTCAGCAACTCCAGCTGATCAATACGGGCTCACAGTCAAACCAGCACACTGGGAGGATGGATGGCCTCATTCAAGCAACGTGGGCTTTTGTGGGCCACTGTCAATGTTTATGATACATAAATAGACAAAAGAGGTTGGTCAATTTCTGTGTTATGAAGTCCTGAGTCATGTCCCAGTTTAGGACTAGGTCTTTGTGTTTTATGTCCAACACCAGCTGTAATGCCATTTTACTTTTTTAAATAATTTTTAAATATTGATAAAGTCAATTTCTGTGAATAATTCAATTAAAATGTTATTTTCAAATAAACCTGACATTTGTATGTTATTTCCAACACAGTCTAGTGTGTCTGGTAACACAGCATGAGGGCCCTCTGTGTCTGATACCAAAGCTCTGGACTTTCTACTAAGTCCATTGTCATTATTAGATGAGTGACTGAAGTAGCAGGAATAGCAGGAAAGTCTGGATGGCAGCAGGTGGAAGACTGACAAAAAATACAGGATTTTCACCCTGTTTGTGAGCCATAGCTTCCAAACTTTACTTGTGACCTTTAGTTGTGCAACAAGCATACCTATTTTACTGAACAAGCACACTTATTTTTAACTCTAACCACAATATTAACCTAAACCTAAGCATGTTTTGTTGGAAAAGCAAATCTTAAACACAGTAAAGACATGCATGCCTGAAACTGGATACCAGAGCATCATTGTTGTTGATGCTGCCATCATCAACTGCCAAATTTGATGAGTTGGGAGTGAGGATGTGTAATCTCTGAGACATGATCATGCTACTTTACAGTCTGCTGACCATAAAATAGAAACACTGTAGGCCTTTGTGACAAAGTGCCCCCCCCCCAAAAAAAATAACAACCCACAGAATTACTTTGGGCAATTCGACGCATCCAGATCTTCAGGCATCTAGAGGATACTATACATTTAAACAAAGTAATGAGTGATTTTATCAAGAGATGTTAGTTCTAATCCTGTGTCATTGTGCTAATTGTTCAGTTAAATTGTGTTATAATCCCATGAAAAGTGTTTTTTTTTTTTTTTAATCAAATTCTCTCTTTTTTTATATTTGCAAAATTGTACAAGCAATTTTCTGTCTTTGTGGCGTGGGGTTAAGTCATGTCCTGGTAAAGGTGAAAAGGTCAATTTTGCTTCAAAACATGTCAATGAACCATCTATCTGTCACATCTTCAGCATCCCTGCCTCTGTCCTGTCTCTTTGTTTCACAGTTCAATAAAGAAGAAACATATCAAATATAAGATACAAATATCCTGCAGGTTTTTTTGTGTATGGACTGACAGGAATACAAAAAATATGTTGAATTGATCATGAATTGAGAGCCTTTTTCTGACTTCCAAAAAGGACTTGATTCATTTTTTGTGCTACTGCAGGCAGGAGCAACACAACACAGGAAACAGCTTAGACAAGGGTTTGTGTATGATGCAATTCTATATAGTCTTTCTGTCATCACCTTACATTGAGAACATCCCTAGATCTGAGTCTTAGTTTGAGTCTGATCACCGGTTAATAAAGCTCAGGGTTTTGGCTGAAGATAACAGTGAAGTGGGACGCTTCTGTCCCTGAACAGCGAATGATGAAATATTTACCTGCAGATGCAACTCTTGTCAGGAGGATAAGAATCAGCACTAAAAGCACACAGAGCAAGGTTAGCCTTTCAAAAGCTTGTTTACTAGCAATACTGATTATCATCTGAGCAAATGAGCAGAAAAAAAGCAACATTAATTGAGGACAAACAGCTGAGGAAGCATCACAGGAGTTTGCAGAAAATAACTGTCTAAAGATAGGAGTAATTATCATTTATTAATTTATGCACAACATGTAGCCCCGCTGGCATTCTCTGTAGTGTTATCATCAGCACTGCTCTCTTTCAAATGCTTTGTAGAAACCATCACTCAGCACTTAAGGAAGAAAACTCAAAACTTCCATTTCTCTAGTGGATGGAGTCGCCAGCTGAAGTGCTAAAAAAACATCACCACCTACAGCCGTTAAATGAGAAACAACCTCTGCCATTCAGAGGAACTCCATCAAGTCCAACAGGAGCACCAGCAAACACAGTGTTTGCTTTGAGTCTGAAGAGCAGCATTTTTCTGGTTGACTTGCACTACAACGTGTAAGCAGGATGTTTTCACAGGCAAAGGATGCTTCACTCTGAAAAAAAGGATGTGTCACCTGCACTGTGGCTGAGTCCACACTGTTACTGTGGGAGAGAACACTGCAAAAAATGACCAAAGGGTCAAAACACTTGTTCAAGTGTTTTTTTTTCACTCCTTGTATGGTATTTACATAAAAATGGGTTTGAATTTAAAGGAACCGTAAGTAACATATTTATTTAAATTAATCATAAAATGGCCCTGATATGTCACCAGACATTAAGAAATCATGTTCATTTCAAATAATTATTTCACTCAGAACAGTAGTCCAGCCAGGATATTCTCATTTAAAAAGCCAAGTTGCAGCCCTCAACTGATGTTTATGTTGTCATGTTGTGTTTGGTCTGATGTACCACCCTCCTCCTCGTTATGAATCACTCTCTGGAGCACTCTCTGGTGTCCACTCTCACCGTGGATCCCCGCCACCTTGCCCCTCCACAGCTCTCCTCCGGCACATTTCACTCCTTCTAAGTATCCATGGTGATGCCCAAGGTGGCTGCTTTTCATTCACTGTGACACTTTTTCCGTTCCTGTTGGATCCTGCAGTATAACTGGTAACCTCTAGTCAGGGGAGAGGGAGAGGGCAGACACCAGTTGTGGCCACAATCCTAAAGAGGGTTCCTTTAATAATCAGAACTGACCACACAATAATAACACTTATGTGGCATGTGTGCGATCATTGAGGGAGGAACAGACTCTGATCCAGGTCAGAATTTGGGTGGTTGGTGACCCTTATCTATACAGCTATATTTGAGATTGTGCCTTCAAGCCCATTTTGGTCCAATGAACATGGCAATTAGATAATAGAGGAGCATAAAGGAGATAATGACGGGTCATTAAAGGTGCTATTGATAACAATGATAACAATCAAACCACTAGATGTCTCATTTAGTTGGAAACCTTGTTAGAAGAACTACTCTCCACAGAGATATTTTTCAGATGAGAATAAACTTTAGCCAATATGCTTTGCTCTCCACTCATTCAAGGGGGGGATATTTGGCTCTTCAGTGACTCATTCCTCCCCTATGTTCACTAATGTAGTCACTAATTTGTCTGTGTGCTGTTTGGTGCTGGATATATAAAGTACAGTAGGGTTTTTAGAGCGGTGAGCGTGAATCAAAACTTTTATGTGGGTCACAAAACAAAACCTCCATCCTACTCTCCTTCATGGTGGCAAACCAACCAGACACTGTCTCTCCACAGCAAAAAGAGGCTGGACCTTGCACAATTGTGAGTTAGACAGTCTGATCCATGCAAGAACCCAAGTAGGTTTTAATGAGCAGTAAGATGCTCAGAGGAGCACAAAATGCAATTTAATTTGTCCTGCTCTCTGTCTCTGTCTTGCCCAATTTGTACTTTCTACCTCCTATAAAACAACAACAAAAAAAAGGATCAAAATGAGGCTTCTACTGAGATGTTGTAGCATGCTGATGGCCTACATTTCCCATCAGGCCTAGTGCTGGGCTGCGTGATGTTTGTAATGTGTCTGTTCAGAATGTGGTGGTTTGGTAGTTGTTATTTTTGTGTTGGTTTGACATCAGCTATGACTTCAACTCAGTCGCTATAAGGACCTCTAGTTAGCGTGGGCCCCTTTGAACCTCTATGTGTTTTGTGTGGAATAAACATAAGAACTGGATGCCAGCAGAGAGAGCAGTGATGAAGCTTTAATATTATAATATTCAACTAGCAAAATGGCATGCTCCTCCTCGGGACGTAGTGATTTCTGAATGATCTGACAGTCCACCATGAAACAAACGGACCTCAGGACAACCTCACCATGGGCTGTAAAGGTCTTTTCTCTGCCTCAAGTTCAACCTCTTGGCCTCTCAGTGCTCTGCTGAGTGTTTATGAGTTGCTGACCGACAGAGAAGAGAACAAAGTTTTTAGCAGTTCAGACGGAGAGGGGTCCTCGTCTCTGCCAACATTCTGGCATTTACAGGGACGCCCTGTGGAGCGCTGGAGCTCCACCAGGGCTGATGTGCTCAGAGCATCCAGAAAACACACACATATATACACACACATACAGGAAACAAGAGAAAAAAAAACAGATATTTGAAAAAGAGAGCTATTTCACTGCACAAAAGGGTGAATAAACGTATGCATGAAACAACCCTTTAGACACAAACACAAGCAGACAAATGAGAGGAGGCGATGAAGCTTGCATGCGCACACACACACACACACACACACACACACACAGTAACGAGAACAGCTGGAGAGGGTGCAGGCAGGTGCACAGAAGGGAGGAGCAAAGAGGGAGGGAGGGATGTCCTCTGCTTCTCACCTTGACTGCCAGACCCTCACTGTGCGTTTGGGGATTTTCCAAAGGGAACCTGCCTGACCCCTACACTGCATTTTCTATCTTTCCATCTCAACTCCTCTCTTTTCTTTCCTTCTTAATCTCACTCTCTCATTTTTTTGCTCAGCCCCTCTTTCTCTCAGCATCCTCTCAGTCTTCCACAATCCTTCACATTTCTTCTCATCTCCTCCCTCAAGGCCACATGTGTCTGCACGCTTCTGCTGCCACATCAGAGGAAGGTGTGTGTGTGTGAGAGACAAGGGACAATGGTGGGGGTCAATCAGAGTGCAAACGAGTGAGAGAAAGCGAAAGGAAGGAGAGCAGACGAAAGGAAACAAGAGTGCTGACTCAAAGAAAAAGAGACAAGTGGTTTCTGATTCCATGGGTGGGTGAGTAAGGTCAGAGGAAAGGAGTTGAAGGCGAAAGGAGGTGTGTGTGTGTGTGTGTGTGGGTGGGTCTTACAGTAAAAAGACTGACTAGGGAACTGACTAATTGACAGTTGGCCACCTGTCAGGTGTGTGTGTGTGTACTGACAGTGTGATGACAGGTTCAGATCAGTACTTATGATATATAAGACATGCAGACCAGTACTATACTGCTTTCATATCTTATGCTGACAAGGGCAAAGTTTCCCATCTTTAGACCCAAACTGATGGGTTTTCCATATCATTTTATTTTTTCCCTGTTTGAATTGATTCCCATGGATGTCAGAAAGCATTGAGCTGATCTTTAAGGACCCCAGTGCAGCATGAGTAGTAGTAAATGTAAAAGTAAAGAGAGAAGGACACATTATTCAAAAGTGTTATGAGGAGGGAAATGCATTAGCTTGCACACTTGTTAGGCTGTAAGAATATGTGCAACACTTTCTATTGAGAGGCACTGACCATAAAAATAACTGTATAATGAGATAATAATATATGCATGTTAAAATACCATTATTTTAGCAAACTACAGTATTACTTATGAGGGCTGTGCTTGGTGCTGATCGTGCTGCAGGAAGCAGTAATAAAGTCCACTTTGATCTCCATTTGTGACAGACAGTTTCTTAACCTGCTGAGAAAAAAGTTGAAGGATTTGGTGCAGACCAAAACAGAGTTAAAAGGAGAGTGAATACTGACTTCACCAGGTGGCACAAACACAGATCCAATGAGTATGATGGTGTCTAGTTTTACAAGTTAATGGGGACGTTAACTTCTCCAACTACATCCTCAGCCCTGCATAAATCCTGTGACCTACTCTTCAGAATAGCACTGCAGGAAAACCAGTGAACTAAATACCTTGAAGAGATACGATGCACACACACTGCCAGTCTCCACAGAGAGAGGAGCTGCTTGCTGCTACAGAACAAAGTGTGATGATGGATGTGGTAACTCTACATCAGCAAAGACCATCCATCCATCCTAAGACATGGCAACAATATGGCACAGCAAGACACATATAAAGAACTCAAATAATTCACAATAAAAAGTATATTTGAAGATTCTCTCTTTATTTAGGCCCATAAATGACCATATGAAATATATCTACACATACACCTGTATGTATAACCGTGTTTTCTTCTGAGTATTGCTGATGTGTTGTTAGGACTGATCATAATGCAGACCTAGGCTCTACCCCTCAGCTCACTGGGACAGCCGTAAAATTTGTAAAAACTGTATCAAGGCTCCAGTATTTTAAGGTGGATATAAAACTGATCTCATGTCGCCTCTTTCTCCAATTCTCGATGCTCTACATCTTCCTTTACTCATTTTCCTTCCTATTTCATCGCTTCCTCACATATCCAGAGGTTTGTGTTCCCTATTAAGTGGCTGGTGCCTTTCTGAAGAAGTTCCCACTGGAGAGAGTAGAGGAGGCCACAAACAGTGCAGGAGAGGAGAGAGAAACACCGAACAACAAGCAAATTAGAGGTATGGGAGGGCTGGTAGATCAAAGGAAATATTCACTTCTTGAAGCTTGGTGATGTGGGGAATACTTGCAGAAGTCACTGGCTAAATAGCTATCTGGGCTTCTTTCTATTTTCTCTGCACTCGCTGCTGACATTTTGTTCTCAGGGTTGTAGATCATTTCATTCAATAAAGAGTTTTATTGAGGAGGACAAAAAGCTGCCCAGGCTTGTTAACAGTTAGTGTATTAACTCTACTGCTGATGGGGCGATAAGTTCACTTAGTTTATTCAAAATATGCATAAATCCCATCAACTCCTGTCTCATAACTGTCTGCATAAACCTTTCCTCTTTCAAAGAAGCAGTTTAACTGACAGAGGAGGCTATGCTGGTGCAACACAGATAATGATATACTACAGTAATTGAACAAAAAGTTCTCAACTTTGGGCCATCCATTTCCACAAAGGTCAGCACCATAAAGCCAGCCTCCTCTTGGTCAAATGCATAAATCTGTGACTCAAAGGTCATCAAAGTTGTAATTGTTGTGAAACATTTGGAGACTGTCCTCGCATGAACGACAGTGGTTTCAACCCCATAACAAAATGACAGAGCAAAAAAAAAAAAATATGACAGGAGCAAATGAGGAAGTAAGGTGATAGTGATGCAGAAGTCAATGCAGTGAGGAAAACGGCTGGTTGGAAGCAAAAGTAAAAACTTTAATGCAACATGTTGCAACATGTTAAACTGTGTGAAATGTTTTGAACACAAACAGTATGATCATCCGTGTGAATCGATAATAAAAACCTACTACTGGATGTAAGAGGCCCCTTAGTAAATTTAAACAAAATGAAACTTTTGGGTATTACAGTGATGATACATACAATATCCTTGTACTTCTTTTTATTATCTTATATGAAAAGAATGCAGAAGTGACCACTTTCAAGAGTAAATCATATACTAGTCATGTATTTCAGTACATTTTTTAATATTTTTTTCTGTTTCTTTTCCGTATGGGTTAGACAGCCTTGAACTAATTTAAATCTCTATGGATAACAGTGGGGGCTGCACAGTGGTATAGTGGTTATGACTGTCGCCTCACAGCAAGAAGGTACCGGGTTCGATTCCTGGCCCGGGACCTTTCTGTGTGGAGTTTGCATGTTCTCCTCGTGTCTGCGTGGGTTCTCTCTGGTACTCCGGCTTCCTCCCACCATCCAAAAACATGCATGGGGATTAGGTTAATTGGCTAATTTAAATTGACCGTAGGTGTGAATGTGAGTGTGAGTGGTTGTCTGTCTCTATGTGTCCTGTGATGAACTGGAGACTTGTCCAGGGTGTACCCTGTCTTTCACCCTAAGATAGCAGGGATAGGATCCCGCCCCCCTGCGATCCTATGAGGATAAGCGGTAGATAATGGATGGATGGATGGATAACAGTGAGCATTACCTGTAGCATATTATAGATTAAAAATACATCCTCAGGCTTCCCAGCATGTTATGAATACACTTGCTACAGCTTTTGTTTGTCTCCCCTGAAACTCCATGAGAAAAGAGGCCTCCTATCCCCCCAACAATGACTCTCAGTAAGGGGATGTGTTTGTTTACCCTCTGAGCACTGATCCACAATGTCACCCAGAGTAAAGTTTTTCTTTGCACCAACTTTCCCCTATTAACTGCCTAGAGTCTGGCTAGAGCCGGTCCCATGTATCGGAGTCCGGCCCAATTATGTCTGCCTGCCTCTGTCAGATTGTTTATACCTGGCTGCACATGTGTGTTTGTGGGCATGTGGAGGAAGGCTAAATTACACAGGGGAGTGTGTGTGTTTTTGCTGGGTGTGTGTTTGCATGTGCCTTTTGGCAACATCTCAAACCCTCACCATCTACTCATCTCCACTCCCTCCCTCTCCACTGCCATCCCTCTACCCAGGAGGCTTTTTCAGAACGCACAGCTAATAAAGTGGGCCAGGTCCGCGGCTGAGCACTATTTTTATCAGAAAGCAATTTTCAGGAGGTGTCCAAAGGTAAGCGGGTCCCAGCGCCTCACACAATGGAGCCATGACAAGGAGTTTCCCCCCTTCCATTAACCTCTGCTGAGCTACTCCCGAGAGTCCCAGTGCTCCAGAAGCATTGCCCACACCTGGTCCTTATGCCAGTATTAATATCAAGACCTCCAAAAACCCATTCACTGTGTTTGACCTGGAGACATAATGGACACACATGAATGAAATGATCTGTTATCTGCTCTTTCATGATTTGATGTTTGTATGTTAGACAAGATGGAAAGAGAGGCAGAGGGTGGGAATGAATACAATGCAGGTTGACCAGATGAATAAAAGCCGCAGAGGTGAAGTGACAGAATGATGAAGAGGTATGTATTGTTGGGAAGGTGTAAAGACAGATGGATACACACAGCCCGTCTGGCCTCTTACAGCTCTGCAGTGAAAAACTTTGTTTCGTGCATGTTACGCCACAGAGTTATCAGGAGTTCCTCTCACACACTTTAGCTATCCCAGGTTAGGGAAAGTTTTTTTATAGTTTGAATGTGGAGAAGTTTATTATCTACAGTAGAAGACAGGAGTAGCAGCACTGGAGCAAAGCAATGTATTGCTGAGGCAGCCCTTTTAGCTCTAATTTTAGAGCAAGAAAAAAAACAAACATTTCCTGTCCATCTAACATTTCTAATCAGTGCTTTTGGAGCTGTGCCATCCAAAAAGTATGCCTCCAACATGTGTCATGTACAGTACTTGCTGTGTTATGCCCTTACAATTAACATTCACCTGGGACAGCTGTTGCTATTCTGGCATCATGACAGTTTTGCTGAGCCGGTGTTTAAAAAGGAACATCAACTGATGTGACTTGATTTGTATTTGGAGAAAAGATGCTTTGTCTCTGTCAAAACATGAAAGAGCATTCTGTTGCAGGATTTATTCGAAATGATCAGAAATATTTTAGTACAAATCTTTTCTCCATCACTGTCAGTTCATATTAGCTTAACAAATTGTCCTAGAATATATGCAGACATCTAAATAAAATCAACATATGTTTTGTAAGGAGTTGTGAAACTAAGATCAGGGGGTAAATGTGAAGAGGGAAGAGCTGACAGAGAGAGGGAAAGGTTACAGAAGAGGGGGGCTGGAACAAAGAACAGCGCTAGGACAAGGACAGGGACACATCAAGACAGGGATATATAGTCTGAATAAAGAGCTGTGATGGTGGAGAGGAGAGGAAAAGAAAAACCACAAGAGAGGCCAACAGACACAAATGTTCAGACAGGGAGAAAGACAGACTAACAGGCCAGTAAATGGTGTACAAGTGAGGCAGAGGGAGTGGAGGGGGAGATGAGCATGGCGGTGCTTGTTGCTCCCAGTGGAGACGTTATGTTGGCTATGAGTCTGGGCCTGTCAGGACATCCTTCTCCTCTCCCCTTCTTTCTTTCCATCTTCGTCCTCTCAAGACAGCGACTACAATCAGCAGCCCACTTTGTTATTGCTAGTAGTGAGATCCAGCCTGTCCTGTCAATCAAACTGCCCTGCCACCCCTCTTATCGTGAAGGAGTTTGAGAAGCCATACTGATTCACGTTAGCCTGGCAGTAGGCCTCTGTAATCTTCCGCTCAAGTATCATTTCCCTGCAGATTATGTCTGGGTTTGATCCCCTTGGACTCGATTTTTCAGGATTTCCATCCTGGCCAATCAGCGAATGGTGGGGGACGGGGGAGGCGGGTTTTAACAATGACGTTGAACATATGCGCAGCATTTGCGTTGTAGTCTAGCTGGTTGTAGTTTGGCAATGGCGGCGGAGACGGAACTGAAGGCAACCAATCTATTTTGGCTAGGCTCACAAATAGTCAGCAATTGAAGAGGAATGTTAAACCAGTTTTATTGCTGGTGGCTTTACGGCCCACAGGGTTCAGGAAAAGTCTTATTTTTCACTTAGCTCTGTTAATGACAAAGGCGTTGGCTTGCCTGAATGCTAGCGGCACATTACATACGTCATGACCAAACGTTAGCGATTGGGTAAAATCAGATCCAATTGTTTCAAACTTCAACAGAGTTCACGCCTCTCGTCTGAAATCTATTCTCAATGGAGGAATGCCTGACCCTCCGTACGACAGTACGAGGGTCTGGTAAGACCAGGCTAGATTCACGTGGAAGTAAAAGGAAGTCAAAAATCAATTTCCTCTCTGCACATTTTAACGTTAAGGAATAAAAAGTTGATGCCTCGCAGTGACTCTCTCCTCTGGTCTCTATCTCTCCTCCATCATAATCTCATTTTATCCTCCCAAAACAAGCGGCTCATGTGAGGACAAAAGGACATTCTAGCAATCATTTACCTCGCTCTCTTTTTATTTACTAACTCACAAAGCCACAGAGAGATTACGGTGTTATAAGTGTGTTATTTTTCTTTACATAGATTACTTTTTATTTATTCTCTCCATATCTCTCCTGGGTGCTAAAAGTGTTACCCTGGTGATGATCTCTCTCTGGGTTAAATGAGGATGTTTGGCTGCCTCCTCCTCCACTGAGGTGGGTGAATCAACACTCAAGAGAGCAGAAAGATCATCCATAAAGTAATTCCTGTTTATTTCCCCACTTCAACCTGACAGGAGCTGCTGTCTGACCCTGTGTTGAATGTGTCTGGAGGTTTAAGAGTGTCGCCTGGTTAATCGTAGCCAAAGAGGGGAGTTGAGGGATTTATGATGCTTGCATGTGATCAATAATTCATCCTGTGTGTTTGCAGAGGAGACGCAAACTAAAGTACCTAGATACACAGTCTAACTGAAAATTAAACTTTCCTTATTTCTTCGGCATAAGGAAATGTTGATTATGATGATACGAGGAACAGCCTCTAAAGTTCAAGCCTCTGGATGTGTGCTTCCCATGGCAGAAGTGGACTGGGCTCTGCTGGAAGACCTGCCTTTATAGCTGACAAATGATTCAATGAGTCCTCATGGCATTAGCAAGCAACACCTATCAAAGATTAGCCCATGTGTCCCTTACATCATTCAGGATCTGGTGAATTTGCCGAGCTAGTCACATGGCCTTGTTGATTCTCCCTAGACATCAATTTTCTTAACTCTTTGAGTGCCATTGACGTAATACTATGTCAAAGTGTTTTTTTTACAGCTGGTCCCCGATCACGGTCTGCCGCAGCCTGTGAATAATGTTGGGGCTTCTGTGATTTGTAGTTGAGACATAAAGAGTTAATATGCACCACAGAGATCAAAGCAGGAAGTGGAAACGATTGCATTTAGAGGGCAAAACAAATTGATTCTGTACTAAAAGTGGCGATTTCAGTGAAAGTGGCCTCTACTCTTCCCCACACAGAACAAAAACAGAACAAGGTAAAAACAAACTTTTTTTCATGACGAAATAACGCGATTCTTCTTTCATTTGAGCTACTCTTTGTTTTCAGTGACATAGTACAAAATATGCTGTGGTTCTAGAAATATGACTGAAAAATGGGCAAAAACGCTGGCACAAGCTACTTTCTGTTTTACAAAACGGCTGGCACTCAAAGAGTTAACAATGACAGTTATGTTCTCACTGCCCTTGCATTGTCTGACAATGGATGGAAGAGTTTGCTAGTTCCATTGCTACCCCTTTGTATACTGTGGCTGTGGCTGACAAAAATCAACAACAAATAAAGTCATTAGGGATAAAATTGCCTCCTGCTAAACTGCAGAATGCTGAATAGACTGTATTTTAACGTCGGTCATATGGTGGTACTTGGACAGGCAACTCTTTCTCTGGTGTTACTTGGTGTAAAAAGGTTGAGAACCACTGCTCTAGAAGATTCAGTTCTGCTTTTCTGCAGCTCCAGCTGAGTAATTTGTATTTTATCATACATTATTAAACTACAAATTCAATGATCAAGCAGCTTGAAAGTGTTTTTATCAAAACACTTTCAAGCTAAAACTAAACTAAGGTCACTTCAAATGTTTGAAATATTTACAAAAGGTGACATCAATTAAATTAAATTAGGTGATTAGGCAGAATTTCAGTGATCCTCTTGGGAAAATGCGTTGAGGCAGCAGAGGGGCAGGGAATATCAATAAGAGGAGAGAAAACAGGAACGAGTGAGGAAAAAGAAAATAACAACACAGGAGCTTTAAATGAGTGATGCAACTGATAAATAAAGATAAATGATGGAGCTTAAGAAGGCCAAGCTGGAAAACTACTTTCCTCTGAGCCATTACTGGCAAATGTACAGCTGGGAGAGGGTACTTCATTTTCAAATCCTTTAAATAAGTGTTGTAATTATCTGCTGTGTGTGTGTGTGTAGATGCAGGAGGGAACACATCTGCCACAGAAGCCCATGAAAGATTAATGCTGAGTAGCCACTGGAACGCTGCTGCAGCCGAGGTGAGCCTTTGTTATTGCTACAAAAGAGAAGAGGAAACACCTTGGTTACATGTTTTTTTATGCTGCTGGGGAATATTCCTCCATTTGAGCCTCACAATGTAAATGAGGTTGTAACCCGAACTTGTCTTTTCTCATTACTTTCATTCTACAGCTTTGCAACATCATGCCACCTCTATTATGTTTTTAATCAACATAATCACGAAAACATTTTATGAATTAATGTATTTGGCACAGTAAAGTGTTATCAAATCATTCACTGGCAATACATTCGTTTTCCCACAATATCCACTCGCAGCAGCCCAAGTTAAACTTTCGGTTGCACATGCTTTGACCCAAACCACAATCTTTTCCTAAACCTATGTTATGAACAAAAGCACAATATGTTAAGTCAACTGTAACTTTTGGTTGACGATCAACAATGTGAATATATGATAAAAATGCTTCATATGCCATTTAGAGCTGGACAGGCAGTGAATAAAGCTGCCTGCTGCATCTGGAGACAAGCAAATGAGAGCTGTGAGAGTGAACTAATACCAATTTCCACCAAAAGGAACTTGGGGCTAGTTCAGTGCTGGTGCATAGAAGGTTCAACTTGCATTCCTCCTCAGCACCAGTCGCTTTTCCATTGGCAGGGAGTCCAGTCAGAGCTACATCATTAGGTCACCGCACAACGCCAGTACGTCACAGCATTTTTGCTTTCACCCAGCAACACGTGCGAAATCAAAACAAGAAAGATGGAGGAGGTCGTTGTCTTGATGCTGGTGCTGTTCCTATAGTTGTTCCTCGCTTTGCAAGAAATAATCGCTTTGAGCAGCAACTCCGTTTGAGAACAGACTGTATCGCGACTGCCAGTGAGACAGAGGTCGCTTATTGCCTGGGTACATCCATGATCACAGTAGTGGTGGAACAGTTTTTGCAAAACTTCTGTGTGTCTAGGGAGTCCTTTCAATACATTTGTGATCGAACCAGGCAGGATTTACTCTGGTCTTGTTGGTCGCAATAACCCCACCCCAAGCCCTTGACGTAATCAGTGCTTAGCTCTGGACCAGCAAAGACTTGGTGCTTGCCTGGTCCCAGTTTTAAGCACCAGGGGCCGGTGCTTAGCCTGGTGCTAAGTCAGACTCTGGCTCAGAACCAGCCCTGGTATAAGTGTATAGGTATAAGAGTGTAAAAGCAAAACAATGAGCTGAAAGACAGTTTCGTACAACTAACTTGAGCTGTAGTTTAAGGTGATCATCTTCTGTGCCTTTGCTTTAATAAGTATGCTGTTGTTAATATGAATACATTGATTAAAAGTAGCATTAAAAGTAGAACAGGCCTTATTTTGTCACATTTGCTCTCACCACAGACCATCCACACACTGTCATTATCTCTGACATCTCCCTCAGTATAAATCTTTGAAGACAGCAAACATGAGAAATTAAACAACAACAGAGGCCCGTTTCCAACAGTGCAGCTTCCAGGAGAGAGGGCAAAAGGAAATTTGGACCAGTGATCTGAAGTGGCACCAAAACATTTTCTGAAATGTCTACATGCTCATGTTAAGATTTAACTTTGAGGGTATTTCTTTGACTGCTTGTTAAAAATCCTGTTACCCTTCAGGGGATGAAGCAGGCCCTTGTTTTCTGCACATTCTAACAGTTGCATAACAGGGTCTTAAGGCTCATCACTGCCTCTCTCCACACCCTGAGGGCAACAAAACATTCTTCCTCCTCTATTTCTGTTCCCTGTCCTCTCCTCTATCTATCTATCTATCTATCTATCTCTGTGATGTTCACATTTGCACAGAACAATAGCAGAGCAGGTAGTTTCAGGGGAGGGGGCAAACTGTCCTCCTCCTCTCCTTTGTCCTCCCTGCTTTCTCATCTCAGAGGGATTTTCTACAACATTTTTCTCCTTCCCCTCTTCCTCTCTGTCTCTTTCCCTGTGGTTATTTCCCTTAGTGAAAATAGGTCACCTTTCTCCTGTCAGGTGAATGCCTGGTAAGTATAGCCTCTATGTTCTGCATGTGTATGTGCATGCAAGGTTCTTACTGTCTTGGGGGGGTTCTGAGTCCTGGAAAAGTCATGTGCAAGGACCATTTTCTGTGGCTCATTATGGGGAAAGTTTTGTTCTGAGTTGGGGTTACAGGGGGGTTAGAGTTAGGTTAAAATATGGATTGAGGCTACTGCTCACTACAGTACACTACTCAAGACTCAAGACTCAAGACCCTAGACTATGGACAGGTTTACTCCCTAAAGAAGAAGTGTGACCTGATCAGACACATTGGGGCTTCCCTAGCGCCTTCCAAATAAATAAAACATGACATAAATAATTTGCAATAGTAAATTAAACAGTTTGCCAGTTGGCTAATTAGTTAGTTAGACTAGCCTGGTCTGACCAGACCCTCGTACTAACTTACAGAGGGTCTGGCATTCCTCCATTGAGAACACATTTCAGACAGGAGGCATGAACTCTGTTGAAGTTTGAAATGATTGGATCTGATTTTATCCAATCGCTAACGTTTGGTCGTGACGTATGTAATGCACCACTAGCATTCAGCCTAGCCAACTCCTTCGCTACTAATGGAGCTAAGTGAAAAATAAGACTTTTCCTGAACCCTGTGGGGAGTAAAGCCACGACATCTTTGCTGGCAATAAAACTGGTTAAACATTCCTCTTGCTCCGACTTCAGTTGCTTAATATTTGGGAGCCTAGCCAAAACGGATTGAACGGTTTCCTTCACTTCTGTCTCTGCCACCATTGCCAAACTACAACAAGCTAGACTACAACGCAAATGCTGCGCATTCAACGTCATCGTTAACATCCACCTCCCCCCGTCCCTCACCATTCGCTGATCCGGTTGGAATTCATCCTGAGAAATCGAGTCCGAGGGGATCAAACCCAGACTTAATCTGCAGGGAAATGATAATTGAGCGGAAGATTACGGAGGGCTACGGCCAGTCTATAGTTAGACCCCACTTAGGGGACAAATGTTATGAAATATAGAACTTTCTTTCTTTTGATCACAAGAAGAGATTTACATATTGTACATCCATGAAGTAACAAAACTTATGTAAAACTCAACATCCTACAAGACCTCAGTTCAAGCAAGAATTGCCAAGTACTTTAAGTCATGTCATACAATTTCTGGAACAAGAAGGGCTTTGAACCTTCAAGACTTCTGTTTCATCTCAGTGCAATTTGGGGCTGGCAAAGTGAGAAGCTGCCAGAAATAAGGACATGTATAAAGCAGTGTGTAGATGTTCACATACTGTACATGCCGCAGGATTTTTTTGTGAGTCAATGTCTTCTTTCTAGGGCTAACTTTTCATGTTCCCACTGATAGAAACACTGTATCTCCTCGTCGCTGGCAGTATGCATGCAGGCAGCATTAGATGGACTTTGAAGTGAGCACACCGATGCACTTCAAACAAGAAATCACAAACTTTGCCTGTGTGCAGAGAGGAGATGGGCTGAAAAAAAGAGCTTTTTTCTGCATCCCGATAGAGTGCACTCTGATCCACCCTCTGTCTCTTCGCCTATTCTTCCATCTACCTCTGATATCTGTGCTGCCTCCCTCTGCACATCAATGCCAAACAATTCACACATTGTGAGCGGTTTCACAAGTTGTAGCGTACAAGTGCTGCTGTGACCGAGAGCAGGAAAACTGTTTCATTCTGCACAGATGAATGCAGAAATTACCCACAGCTTCAGGTGACACCACCTTAGCCTCTCACTGTGTGAGTAAAAGGGAAGCAGGTTGGGGTGAAGAGACCCAGATAGTCTCAGGTGACAGCGTGTCATGTCATGCTGTGTGTGTAGTAAGCATGATATTGCTCCATCTGTTTGCTGTGGTGGAGAGGAGGACATGTTGCTCAGAATCCACTGCCGACAGCTTGACGATGATCTTCTCATCCCCTTGGACACTTTCATATGTATTAACCCCAATCCTGGAAGAGGGATCCCTCCTCTGTTGCTCTTCCTGAGGTTTCTTCCATTTCTTTTTCCCTGTTAAAAGGGGGAGTTTTTTTGGGGGAGTTTTTCCTCAGTCAATGTGAGGGTTATTTGTCAAACACAGAGGGTGTCATATCTTGTACAGATTTCTAAAGCCCTCTGAGGCAAATCTGTAATTCATGATTTTAGGCTATACAAATAAAACTGACTTGACTTGACATATACTTGACTTGACATATACTTAGGAGTGTAAAACTGACTTGGCTTGACATACTTAGGAGTGTGGACTACTCATCAACTGAATGAATTGCTAACATTATACTATGCTAATATGAAAATGATACGGTATGATTACTGAAGATGAGGTTGAAAGCTTGAGGAATAGTGGACCTGGTGTTTCTCAAACTTCGAATATATTCACTTATTGCAAGTTGGAGTGACCTTCTTAAAAAGGTGACCTAAACATAAAGTATATGCTAATAAAACTTTTTAAATGACAAATGATTTTAAACAACATAACTTGACCCCACGACTCAATCTTGACGAACAACAAAAGTTGACTTGCAATAATAATAAATTGCAAGATCTTTCAGTGAAATTCATTATAAAGTAAAAAAAGACGTGAATTTTTGTCAGGACTTTGTTGAAAGACGCTAAAACCAGTGCCACAAAATCTATAAATATATATAAGTTGCCATTTGTTCAGTGCACAAACTCTGCAAAGCTCCTTAGCTAACACATAATTAATATACCCATCTGTACGGTGAATCATTGTGACACAGTGCACATTTATTGTGAATGAAGACTGGGGGACAATACACTATTTAGACATGCTGATCTGGTTGAAACTGCATTATTTGACAATGGCTATAAAGTATGTGCAAAATGGAGCCTGTGCACAGCAGATGAAACTCAAATGTGTGTATACTTAACTGTACGTCTAAATCAAGCAGCAGTATCACACTCTACACACACAGAGAATACTGGAGCAACTTCAGCATCATATTTTTGTGAATTATTGTACATTTTTTGTGCAGAGACCAGCAGTGTCTGGTAAGTACCAGTACACGTCCCAGCTCTAATATGGGAATAAATAATAAATACAGAGGCCTATTGTTCTTCTATGTCTTTTAAAAACAACAAAAAGTGGTGTCAGTGTATTACACACATTCATCTACTGTAAAGGCTAATTTATAGTACTCAGTAAATTGCTGTACGTAGACACAGAGAGCCCTCTGCATCACCAGAGAGCCTGACAGAGAGCCTCTCCATTCTCTCTGGGTGCATAAAATATTTTTTAACAGTCCGTCAATCCGTCAAGGCAAAATGCAGACGGCAAGGGCTGTGATTGGTCCTCTAGGTGCACCCCTGCCATGAAATGCACCCCCTCGCCCTACACAGAAACAGACAGACAGGTCGCGGACAGGACGGGAACTAAAGTATTGATTAGCCTTGTGAAACCTCAAATACATTCAACTTGCTCAAAAATGCATTTAATTCATTTAGTAATTATGGCTGGGGTATATTTCCACAGAGCATACCAAAAGGTGCTGGTTTGCGTTCGCTATTATCCGAGAAGAACATCTGTTATTTTCTCTCTTTAGAGGAGCTTTAAAGACTGTAAGCAACAATATTCTTCTCTTCTATCTCCCTCACAAATAATTAAATCATAGTATTTCCCCTGCGTTTGTCTGCGATTGTCTGCTAATTGCTAGGGGGTGCATTTCACGGCAAGAATGCGCACCATGAGGAAGAACTGCGAGGGCTCTCTGTAGCTACAGAGTTGGATAATGTATTACGCAGTCAGAGAAGTATATTCCAGCCTTAAGTGATGCTGCCACTCAAGACAGCTTCCATGTAACTCCACACATATTTCTGTATCGCCTTCATTTCAACAAACGCTGAAACAACATTCAGAGTGCACATAACCTGCTGCAGAAGTTTTTCAACCAAGATGGATGTGAAGGAACCACAATTTAAGTACCGTACCGATGTGTAGAGGTAGCCCTCGCTGTTCATGGCAACGTACAGTCCTGTCTTGGTG
Organism: Synanceia verrucosa; assembly: GCA_029721515.1. Lineage (NCBI taxonomy): Eukaryota > Metazoa > Chordata > Actinopteri > Perciformes > Synanceiidae > Synanceia > Synanceia verrucosa. The sequence continues at coordinate 14,271,612 of CM056569.1, read as the reverse complement.
CTCTGGATGGCCACTATCCTGAGCCCCACAGGAATCAAGTTGAACTGTACTGTAAAGAGAAAAAAACAGAGAGCGAAGAAATGTTACAGCAATCATTCTGTCTCTTAAATGCTCACAGTGCTTCCTCATGGCATAAAAAGACAATTTGCTTTCCAGCTGTCTCCTATTTCATCCTCCCTGTTGTACAGTATATCTGTCAGAAGCAAAAAAAGAGAGAGGGAGAGGCAGGCAGGGATTAGCAGAGGCAGATTTAGGAGGAATAAAGTCTGGTTGCTGGTACACTGGAGGTCAGACAAAGCCAGGAGTGACTGTACAGAGGACTCCCCAGCTGGACAGAGAGAGAGAGAGAGAGATAGAGAGAGCACAACTTAGCAAGGAGTTTAAAGAATTCAGTACATTAGAAAGTGACATCGCCTGAGCCTGCTTTGAATTCATCTCCTCTGTCCTGACACAGTAAACAGCACTTTGTAGTGCAGTTTGCTGAATCCTCTTCCAATAGAACCTTGGATTTCTTATGTGCATAGCTCTCCATATAAACTAAGCTCAGCAGCTGGGCAGTGTGTGTGTGTGTGTGTGTGTGTGTGTGTGCGCCATCAAACACTGCCTTACAGGATGTGACATGGTGAGTTGAGTGACTCTGACAAAACGGCCTCTGCCTGCCAGCTGCTCTGTGGTCATTCTGTCATCATGAGCAAACGCTACCATGACGATTAAAGTCCCTGAAGCTTTTGGGTTGGATCTGAGGTGAGGAGACGCACAACCAAAACAGAAAACAGCAAAATGTAAATTAATTATTACACAAACACAGAGCTTAATAAATTTATCAGACCACCACCCAGTGTCAGTGTTTGTCCTAAATTAAAAGTATCATCAGTGCAAAACATCTGTACATCTCTTTATATTCTCAGTATTTATCCTGTTGTAAATTCACTCTCATGCATATCTGTATATAAGACACTTTTTATACTTATTTTCACATTTATCTCATATTTTTATCATTGTGCACTGAAAAGGGAGAAGTTACACAATTTGTTGTACAATAGTATAATGATAATAAAGGGCATTCTGTTCTATTCTACTGCTGATTACCAAATATTTTTCTCTTACGGTTAATCCACCATTATGTGTAATCTGTTTAATCAGTTTTATGATTATTATTTTATTATTACACTTTTATACAAAAACAACAAAAACATTTTTTGACTTTCTTGGCATCATGTTTTGTGTAAATTCTACTCAGACATGTCAAAACTAGCACTGTGTGACGCAGTTCTTTTCTTTTCCTTTGACAAATCACATGAGTGCATTGTAAAGTGACAGCATGGCTGTCAGAATGATGGATCTCTTGCACAGATGAAAAATTGAGTCTCAGGAGCATTTTTTTAGATGCATGCAGCCATTAGCTGCTATTAAACTAATCAATTTCAAATCAAAAGTTCTGCCAACATAATGGATGAGAGTTAAGTTATCAGATGGAGATAGAAAGTCAGTGGTGGCCATGTTGACAAATACAAACTAAACCATGTCATAACTTTTAGCTTGAGTGAATTATTTAAGCACCAACAAACTTTATTTGTCCTCTTCTCAAAAACGGCAAAAAATATGGCAGAAAGATTTATTACATTTTTATGTTCAGAATTCAGTCAGAATGAAGTGTTATCAACACATAAACAGGACTGAGAGCAGACGTGGCACAAAAGTCAGACTGTGATGTATGTCCAGTCTGAAGGTGCAAATGCATGTAGGTAATGAAACTGTACATGGCTCTCGCTCCCTCTCCCTTTCCATCTTCAGGGCCCTGCTTCTATTTGCTCGATCGATCCCCTGCATCTCAAACAGTCGCTTTTGCAAATGAACAAGGTGTCACCAAAGAGCAGGGCTGAGATGACAAATAGAGCAGGGCACGCACACATCGACTCCCTCCTCTTCCCCTCCACTCTTTTTCCCCTCTCTCTCACAGCAGTCTTTCTGTGGTGTTGACGACCTCATGTAACCTGAGACGCACACGGGTTCTTGTTTTAATACCAGTTGGCCTTTAACTAAGCCATAGGACTAATGTTAGCTTAATTAGCTGGTGAGCTGTGCTCCCCTGCCTTTATTGTAAACTATGTGTTGTGCAAGAACAGAAAGCTTGGAAGTAACAGGGCTTAGTGAACGGTCAACTACTTCAAGCTTCTCACCCTCTTCCCATTTTATTTCCTTCTATCTGCATGTCAAGAAAGAGTTTGACTCCCTTCTCAAATAGATCACACAACTTTCTGCCTGGATAATAGAGGCATCCCATTTCTCTTTTGTTTTCCTTCATCCGTCCTTCCGTTTGACTCGCTTTTCTCTGTGCAACTCACAAAGGAGGTCGCTGGATTAATCAAAAGTCTTTTAAGGGAGAGCTGGAAGGAGGGAACGGGAGACGAGGGGAGGCAGGAGGGTGTTGCCAAATCAATCCCACAAGTCAATTGGAGGCTTGAGATCGTCAACACAATAAATAAACAAGGAGAAAGTGGAGATGGGAGGGGAGGGAGGGTGGTGGTGGCAGGACACAGAGTTAAGCTGTGCAGAGGGCATCTGCAGGCCCAAACACTGGGCTGCTGCTCTGTGCAGAGCACAGTCAGTCTCTACTGGAGTGAGAAGAGGATTACAGTCACACTGAGTTTAACTCGTGGACTGGCCGCTCTTTATTCTACTTCCTGAATGGATGAACTGAACGCACTGAGATGAATGGAGCTCTGCTGCACTCAGTACAGTTACTGGAATCAGTGAGGCCAAGTGGTCGTTATTATGACGAGGTGTGCGTACAGTAGGGAGGAGGTTTACTCCTTTACATACATCAGGTTACTTATTGAACTTACATATGTGTTAACATCTATCAGAACACCTGACGTTTTGAAATTCTGATGAAGTGGTACAACAGTGAGGAGTTTACCATATACTGATGGGAAATAATGGGTCAAGTGTGACACTTGAACGTCGCTACCGGTTAAACTTAACTAAGCCAAAGCTCATTTTGAATGCTTTTTATAAGCATACTTGATTTTGTCCAAACATAAAACATGCAAAACTGAAGAGCATATAGTGTATATGTACAGTATATTATATCAAATGGTAAATATATACATGTGGTTCATATTAATTACAGTTACTTAAATCAATCTGATTCCATTACAGTTCCTTACTTTAAAATAACAAGATAGAGCGCTGCACTGGGATCAGTAAAACAACACTTGTATTGATAAGAACAAGCAGATTTACTGTTGATCAGCAAAAAATGGACCAGCCTCTCTCCATTCACACACTGTCATTTGTGCTGTAAAAAATGAGCGTGAGACTCAATAGTAGATTAAATGACTTGCAGAGGAGCTTCATGGCTGATTTCCCTCGTGGTCGATGACTCTGATGACAAGACAACTCCCTTCACTCTCCTGTTATTTAACTTCTACCTTTTCCCCCAGGCTTTCCTCTCCATAACGGATTCCTCTGAGCCTTTATCTGTCTCCCTTTCAGTCCATCTGTCTTCTCTCTTTCCCTGGCGCTTTCTGTCTTTTCACCCTGCCTTGTCATGAATTAACAACCTTTCTCTTATCTCGCTCTGTGTTTTTTCATACGACTCTCCATTTTTCTTCCTTATTTGTTCCCTTTCAATTCCCTCGCCGCCTGCCGTCGTTCTCCCCGTCCTGTGAAACCAATACTTTTCCATCGGCGTCCATTCATCTTTGTCCTATTTTACCCCACAGCCTTCTCTGCCTCTCTTCATCGCTTGCTCTTCTTCGTCTCCTCTATTCTCACATCTCCTTGTTGGGTATTCTTCATACTTCTCCTTCTTCTTTTACCTCTCCTCCTCAGTCGGGCTGAGGGAGCATTTGCTTTCGATGTTCACATTTCTTCCTCCTTGAATGCTGTCACTGTCACACAGAGCAAAGTTTCCCTCACTTGCATTTTCAAGTCTTTGAATGTTTTTTCGTGCGCCCTCAGTGAAGGAGCGTTATCGAGCACTGGGGAAAGCTAAACAGAGACAGAAAGAGCAGACTTGTTCCAGAGCAGAGAAAGAGATCAGTCAAATTTCCCTCCAACAGTGGGAGATGGTAATTACAGTGGATAAAAGTCAAAGAATCATTTTCCTTATGGCTTTCCGTTGTACAGGCTGAGTCAATAGCTTTCATCTCCCTGTCGCCTCTTTCCTGCAGTTTTCCTCTTCTTTTCTCGTCTTGCTGTCTCATTCGGTTTTTGTCGCTCTTCCACCCCAAGAAACAGATTTCAGAGCACAGATCCAGTGACAATCACACCAGCAGCTCCATCCCTCTTCACTTGCTGGATACATTTATCCTCTCCATGGAAGTAAAACATTGAAATAATCATCATGATATATTTTTTTTTTACATTTTCCAAAGCATGTTGCACTTTGCAACAGTCTGCAGAATTCTTCCAACTATATTCCCCCAGTACTATATCAAAAAACACAGTTTGACAAACTACAGTTAACAACTTAGGCCATCAGAATGATTTGATATATGCTACAATCACATTAAATTACACTTACACTAAGTGAGTTTTAGTACATGCAGACTCATTAGATCAATCCATTTTTTTCACCTTTACACATGTATAATGTAAAAAAAGAAAGAAAAAATTCAATTAAAAAATTCAAAAGACAAATTCACCACCTTTTATGTGGATGTCCAGTCAGTGTGATAATTATAGTCTATTGCAGTAACAAATTAAAATAAAATATAGAATAAACAAAAGTTCTCTGGGGATCAGAAGCTTGTGCGCAATGCATCCTGGTAAATGTAGGCATGGCTGACAGGGCTCTCAAAGGAGGGAAACTCAGCTTTCTCTGTCAATGCAGCACATAGCGAGGATTTTGTTGCTTCAACATTTACCTACCTACCTACATTTACTGTCACCAATGATTGGACATAAAGTAAAAGGTGATGAATTGTCCCTTTCAGCTATGTTTGGTCCTTTAAAGCTGCATTTCACAATGAATGGGAACATATAGCTGCTTAGAAGGTAGGAAACTGCATTAAAAACCTAAAAAAAACAACACAATAACACAAGTGCTGTCCCTTTAATGGCACATTCCTCCCTGATAAATAGATATAAATGTGAACTCCCTCACCATGCTAGTCTCTGCTGCCTTCATTCGCCTCCCAGCTTTATTACATAAGAGCTTAGAGGAGCCAAGAACAGAGGAGAGAGGAGAGGATGGCAGCTCCTCTGACCTCCCACCAGAGGGGGGAGACACAGTGATTGAGGAGCCATCAGCTGTATGCCAGCTGCTGCTCCTGCTCCCCATTGCTCCTCCTCTCTGTCATCCTCACGTTCCTCCCTCCTGCTAACTTCCTCTCTCTTCTTCTGCTAACCCCTTAGTCTCATTCTTCTCTGGTGTATTTCACTGTGCCCTCTTTCTCTCTTTTCTGAAGCTCTTATTCTCTGTTTCCTCCCTTTTGTCACTTTTTGCTTTAATATACAGTCACTTCCAGCTTTGTGACAACTTCCTCTACTGCCTGGTTATGGAGGCCCTGAGGGAAAAGGTGATAAAAGTGTTGCAAGGCCATACAAAAGCTGCACTCGTCACTTTTTGTTCTTCTTCATCCCCTCAGGGCTTCCATATCTCCTTCCAACTTTTGTCCCTGCACGACCTTTCCCTTCAGTATTTTTGCCTTCCCTACACGTTTCTGTCCTCGGGAACCAGGAGGTGAAGGCAGCTGCTGTAAAGCCAGGAAGAGAGGTGACGAGGGCGGTCAGAGAGGTAGCCAGTCCCCCTGTGGTAAAGGTCACTGGTTCAGTGTCTTTACACCAGGTCACAGGAGGGGTCAGAGGGGGAAAATGGTGATGCAGAAAGAGATTCTAGGAGAAGTCAGCTGCACTTTGGAGATTTTTGTGTTTGCAGGTTGAGTTACAACAGTACTGTCTGAAAAAGTGTGTCTGCATTTGTGTTCAATTACAGAGAGACCAGCAGTTCATGTGCAGATCAGTACCACAGTTAGCCAAGAACTCAGTGAGACCAGGGCTCACATATGAATCACACTGTTAATTATTTATCCCATTTGCTGCTGATCTGGCCCTTTTTTTGGTCTTCTCTGTGTACACCGCAGTGGGGTGCATGCCGGTAATTACCACATCCATACCTACATTTGAGGAGATGAAGGGGAAATGGAAGGTTATATGTTGCTTTAAAGCAAGTTTAGTCTCAAGGGGTTTAAATAGTTGAACAAGCCATCTCGATACATTCATCGTACACTGGCCCAGTTTTACAGCACCCCCACCCCACCCTCACCTTACAGACAGGAGTGAAGGGGTATAAAGGCTCAAATGCTGAGTGACAGCAGTTTCAAACCAAAAGTGAACTACTGCTAAGTGAGGTAGAGTCTAAAAGGCAGACATATACAATCAGCTGTCTAGAGTTCTACCACAGACTGTAACACCAACACTATGGACTCGCTGTGCCCTGAAGGGATGGACTTCCTGCTTCCTGTCACAGGCCTGCAGCTCAAAGCTTTTCATAGATTAGCCTCCTCATTTTTCATTTGTTCACCAGATTGATGCATTTGACTTTAAAAGGTACAAAATGTTCTTTCTAAATGCACGAAGTTTCCAGTCGATGCTGCTGAAGAAAAGATTAAAATCCAAAATACAACCCAAAGTTTGCTGTGGTGGAAGTGAAGTTTAATAAGTAATGTGGAAAACGGTAAGCCTGGTGTCACAGACCAGGTCTGGAACAGCAGACTGACCCAGAGCACAGGGCAGAGAGCCACTTATAACAAAGAGTGGCAAGACACTATGCAAATGGTAGGTGGTGGTTAACAGACACATGTTACAGGATGCAAGAACAAAGGAGATGGGTGACATTTCAATATACAACAGGACAGAAGGCAAGGGAGACAGGAGACAGCTAGGCTGATCAAAGGGGCTAGTAGGAAGTCACCAACTGGGGCAGGAGACGAGTCAATATACAAACTGGGCTATATACCATGGGGAACAAATTTGTATTCTTCCACAACGCATAATCATGCTAAATAATCGTGGCATCAAAATCAACCAAAATGATGAGATTTTAGCTGTAATCTCTGACCTGACAACTTGTGCTGGAGTGCACACCTACAGGTTCCCTGAACAATGAGAGGTTACAACTCACAGTCTGACTCGTTCACATTCAACTTTACCTCCAAATAAAGTTGTTTGGATAATCTGGATAAACTGTTGCAGTATTGGCCAATCTCAGCAACTGGTTTCATCAGCATGATGCAATGACGGCTGAAACCACAAAAACAAGACCAGGTTGTGCAGAATGTTAAAATGTGTGATAACCAAGGTGCAAGGCGGGTAAAATGGGCAACCATCCCAGTGCTGCTCCAGACCTCCAGGGGCTCAAAAAGCCCAAGTTCACTATGTAGGAACTTATGTTTTATGGTAATATGAATAATCATAACTTTATATGGGAATACCCTAAAAGCACCACTAAAAGCAAAGTATTAACTGACAGAGCTTAAGGGCTGTTTTATTACCTCTACCTTTAGACCATTTAAGCTGATATGCTGCTTACAAAGAGCACACTCATCCTTGATGAATCTGTATTAAATTGGCACACAGCAGCAGGGGCAAGGATGCACTGAACAGATGGGAAAGTGGTCAGTGAAACTCACACGTTGACTTTAGACACTATGTGATCGGCGAAATAGGGTAAATTGAAAAGACTGAAACTCCAGATTGTAATATAGAGACCTACTGTAAGGTTTCTGTCCCCAGAGAGATGACTGATGATAAGCCTGACAGCCAGTGTGTTACAGACCTGTACATGCTCACACAGCTGTTTCTACTCGTTCAATATTCTATGCAGTCAGGTAGATGATTGTGCTGCTGATTGATACTTACAATGATGCCAATCACTCAATGATTTCTGCATGAACGAATAAATACACAAACTTGTGTGAAAAGAGTGTCATAAAGGGTTTTTAGGGGCCCCCAGAGAACGCAGAGAGACATTAAACCAGATCCTGGGACTGATGGCATTATAGTTATAAGCACAAGTCAAACCCATGTTAACATTTAGCAGAGTGACCTCCACTGACTGATGTTAAATATCCCGCCACACCAGGAGTGCTGTTACACAACAGCAGCCTTCGATGATGTGCCCGACGGTATAATGTGATGAATATTTCAGATTGGACATGAGGATGTTTAAAGTTCACAGCGCAGCAATGTTTGCCTCAGTGTAGATGTGCTGTTACATAAGAAGGGAGAGGTGAGGGCAGGTCTAATCAGTTACTGTGCCACTGTCTGCAGGTGTCCTGGGTCTAATTTAACCAAGCAGCTGTTGGAGGACTCTCCCACAAGTTTTTCCCAACACTTTCTCTCAAGGGATTGTTACTCAAAAATCTTTTTAGAAAGCAGCCTTGAAGGTTTTTACTCATCCAAATCTAAACGAACACACCTGCCCAAAACACAACTTTAAGTTTCCAATCAGCAATCCCAGCAAAGTCGCATGAAACAAATTGTTATGTATTCTCTCTGGGACAAATGCCAAAAGGAAAACCTCCAAAAACCACCTCAAGATTAAATCCAGGTTATTCTACCTGGTAACACTGCTGCTGCCACAAGTATCCTGACATCTCAATAAAATGCTGAGATACAAACTTTACAGAGGGAACCACAACTGAGATTTTTTTTCTCTCCTCTCTGAAGATTGTAAATCCAAAATTGTGCAAGCTTCATGTTTTTCACCCAAACTGGTGTTTTGACAGAAAAAAATGCTGTGTGGCCACATCAGGGACATCCTCTAATACAATATTGATCTCTTTGGGAGGGTCGGAAGAAGTCCAGAGGAAGAGATGTTTTTAGTCAGTAATCAGCCAGTTGATGATCCCTCACAGAGAGAGGTGTGAGTAAGTGAGTGTGTGTGTGTGTGACAATCAGCAAAAAAAGTAGTGCTGTATGAATGTCCATGCTGTGTTTGCTGTCCAGCATGAAGTTATTCCTCATTGTTGTGCTCTTTTCTACAAATGAATGAATGAATGCAACATGAATAAATTTCTACAGTCAGTCATCCATCCATTATCTACCGTTTATCCTCATAGGGTCGCTGGGGGGCTGGAGCCCATCCCAGCTGTCCCAGGGCAGAAGGCAGGGTACACCCTGGACAAGTGTCCAGTTCATCACAGGGCACACAGAGACAGACAACCACTTACACTCACATTCACACCTACGGACAATTTAAATTAACCAGTTAACCTAATCCCTAATTGGATGGCGGGAGGAAACTGGGGTACCTGGAGAGAACCCACGTAGACATGGGGAGAACATGCAAACTCCACACAGAAAGGTCCTGGGCCCGAGATTCGAACCGGGTACCTTCTTGCTGTGAGGCGACAGTGCTAACCACTACACCACCCTGCAGTCAGTCAATTTTAAATTAAATTTCCTTCACAAAAAACAACTTGGTTAAGTTTAGGCAACAAAACCACTTACTTAAAGGGACACTGTAATTTTTTAAGTATTTTATTACCTCAAATCTACATCTTCATTATATCATAAATAGATCCTCATTGGTGTAAAATAACATACACTCTGACTTATCCTCCTGGGTGAAGAATCAGTTATCTGTCTTTACATAGAGCGGGTCACTCATACGGAGGCTTCCATGTCTTTCCGGTCTATAAAAAACTACGAACTGCCAAGAGGGACATAAAGCACTACCTGCTAGTACCCATAGGACAAAATGCATTGCCACGTTTTGCGATTCACTTTTCACAGAGAAGTAAGGTGGAGATGCCGGTCTTACCCGGCACTAAATTAAAACCTGCACTGCACTTTTGGTCATAATACAGGATCATACTTATGCTGCACCGAATCCTCATCGCCAAAAAAGGGTAAAAGGACCATAATGTGACCGGAGCTCCGGGCCAGGGATCCGCGGTGAGTGGCCGGCCGGGAGCACCCCATGCCCGTCCACAGCCGGCCGGGGCCCGCTGGGAAGTCCTCTGGACTGGAGGAGGACTGTGGAGGTCTGGGGAAACACGACTGGAGCTCCGGGCCGGGGATCCGCGGTGACAGTGGCCGCCCGGGAGTTGACCCATTCCGCTAACCGTAGTTCCAACCATGTTGCAATGTATGCAAAGTCAAATATAACCACGAGATGGGCGAAAAAATTTACATAGCGTCCGTTTAAACTTAGGAAAAGATAATGGTTTGGGTTAAAATTAGTGCACTTGAAATACGCAATAAAAGTTCACTCGACATCCTCTCTATGTGGCATTGGTCGCTCTTTATGCTTGCTTGATGATTATGTTAATTAAATTTGAATTGATTTCATGGGACATACACAAATTACAGTGCATTCCTTTTTGTAGGTATAGCTATGAAAGGTGTATGTGATCTGGAAAGCAAATAAATAGAGCAATCAGGAATGTAAGTCATTATTATCGAACCAGAAAATGTGGCAGTGTTATCCTGCAGCATTTATGTGCTGTCCAGATTGAAATATGACTGTCCAACCAAGAAGTCCCTTTTAACACGTCCCTTGCCCACACACACAGACACATAACAGAGCTATTAAATACACATCTGTATCTATTGAAACTAGCCGTCTGATGTGTGTGTTTGATGGCTCACTTACAGAAGGAGCTGCTCTCGTCCTTTGTGCCTTCCATGGTGCCATCTGGCAGCATCTGGAGGTAGAAGCCATGTCTGCAGTAAAGCCTCGTGACGATGCCCTTCAGCTGGGGCTCTGCAGAGCAAACACAGAGTTAAACACATGTTAGGATCTCAGAGCACACACACACAGGCACACACTTGTCGGTGCATGTCACATTAATGCACACGCCTACCTCTGAGCGTGCACTTTGACTAAACATGCGGCAGGTCCTGATATTTGCACTATGGAATAGTCAAACAGTGAAGTGTGTGTGCTTGTGTGACTGTGGCCTGCAGCAGGATTGATGGGATCCTGCTAAAAATAAGCATCTTTCAGGGGTTCAAGTGAGGAAAGCAATAGTTTTCACCAGGCACATAGCGGTGAGTGCAATCATCCTGAACTGTTCAGTACAGGATGTTTGGTTTGGTATGCAGCATCCTTCTGTCTACCTACGCAAAGCTCAATTTCCAGCATGTAAGATGGTAAAAACTACACAAACAAACAAGAACAACTTAACCATCATACTGAAAGTTTAATGAACCATCTCTCCTCGTCTTACCCAGCTCCTCAAATACCAACTGTCTTCACTCACTCCTGGAGGCCCCAGACAACTATTCATTGTTTTCATCTGCCACAGCCGCAGAGATAAGTTGCCGTGTCTTCCTCATACCTCGTGTTTGTGTTGTTTCTATTCTCAGACCGCATACGCATGACTGACGGGGCTCTCTCACTCTGAAGTGCTGAGGGAGACTAAATAGTGGATCAGAAGGAATGTCAGAATGCTGAAGTGTTTCCACAATCAAGCTTTAATGAGACGCATCAAATATTAATGAGGACAGAAGAAGTACGGGGGCAGCTGGCAGTTGGCCTTTGGTTGAAAGCAGGGGTGTGAGAGAGAGAGAGAGAGAGCGAGAGAGAGAGATTTACATATACTCCCATAACACAAATTATATGCAAACATATATAAATCACATTTGAGCATATGTGCTATAATTCTACCACAGCCACATTTTATCTTAAATAGGTACTCTACTGCACTTCCATCAACTTAGAGGGCTCAAGAGAGACAAGATAAGGGAACGTAAAAAATGTAAAAATATGTTAAAAGGGATAAAAACAACGTATCCTGCACCTCTCATAATGCAGCCTTGTGTCTTTTGCTTCACGATGCACCGATTCTGATTATCTCTTTTTCTGAAAACTATAGACAGCATACAGGAACATCTTTGTGATTGCTCCTCCATGGAAAATAGAAACTCAATTAAGAATGTTCATAATGAAACACTGGCTAATGAATTTTTTTTTCTCCAAACCTGCACCCAGTTACAGGACCATCTGTTATCTGCTAACTCAGACAGAGAAAAAAGCTCTGTTGTTTTTAATCATAGAAAATATTGTGTTGTGATACTCTTGGATTTTATTTGACAGATTATTGTGATTTCAAAAGAAGGTTACATGATATTAAATTATGAAATAAATGATAAGTAAATATTGTGCTTTTTGTTCTTTCTGGAAAACTCAAGTATTTCATGATTTGAAACTCATTAGGGTTCGAGTCAAGCCTTGATGTCTGTGAATTAGTCAAAGAAATGCTGTTGTTTAATCCTCTCTTTCATTCTGACAGCGTGGATTTTCATCGGAGGTTTCTGGCTTCGGCAGCGACACTGAGTCGCTGTAACCACTGAAAAGATAAAAGCTCGTCCATCCATCGCTGTCTGACTAGACACAGAAGTTGAAAGGTGGAGTGTAATAATCTGTAATATCCTGAGTGCTAATCCCAAATTAAGCCTCAAACCACACACCAGGCCATGTGCTGCTCTACTCATCTGCTGCAGAGCGGAGGCTGATGTTGACCTTTAGCGTGACGCCGCCTCCCTGTTTGGTAACAACATCATGATCCAGAACATGCTGCCCAGGCAGGCAAGACTACTGGGGCATGCCTTCACGTATCTCACTCACACACACACACACACACACACACACACACACACACACACACACACACACACACACAGCATCTCTTAACTCTTTAAGTGCCAGCTGTTTTATGAAACAGAAAGTGACTTGTGTCCATTTTGAGTCATATTTCTAGACCCACAGAATATTTTGTACTATGACTCTGAAAACACTGAATAGCTCAAATGTGAAATTTTTTTTTTGTGTGTTTTTACCTTGTTCAGTTTTTGTTTTATCAGAGGTAAAGTAGAGGCCACTCCCACCAAACATTTACATGTTATGCTCTGCCTTTTTAGATTTTTTTTAGACATAGTACTGTACGATTAATCCACTTGCGTTTTGACTCACGATGCATTCCAGTTGTACGCAAATGTTGGAATTTCCAAGCTCCAAATCAGAATTTTAATCAGAACCCCAGTGAAGTTGGTGAACTCTGAAAGTCGGATTAATCTGCTTTCTGCTACTGAGGTAAACAGTAGCTACATGTTTTGTTGTACGTCTGTAAGACTGGAAGAGCTGGAAGCACTAAACTTTGAGGTTGTTGATCTGAGCTCCAAGTTCTGACTTCCAGTGAACACACCATCAGGCAAACTGTTCTACAACAGACGGACAGTCGGCATCAAAAAACAAAGGTACTGAAATTGTCATTGTACGATACCCAGCCCTACAAATGGTTGGATGAAAGCTTAGGCTGACCAGTCAGTCCAAAAATAAGAGCAGGGGACGTGACACTGTATGTCACTCTGACCTTTCCCCCTGGTGGGATGACCTTCAATAGTCTCTGTGTCTCTCTGGTAAACTTGGGATGATTTTACTGCTGGGCTATAAAAAGTCATAATGTAGTCAACCTTAATTTGAGAAAGATGTGAAACTATCCCAAATAGTGGAGATGATCATAGTGGCATAGTAGAGATATGTTTGAGCCAGAGGCACAGAGACCCTGATTTGACCCTGGAGAAATGGCGGTTGACTTGAGTTGAACAAGATGGAGGCATTAACCTTAAAGGAATATGACATCTGTCCATGACAGAGTTTGCGTGCTGCTTTAGCCATGTCTACCTCTGCTTTTCCTGACCGTATGAAATACAAAGTGTTTCCATATTTTAATGTTTAAAAGGTGAGGGTGAGACTCATATGCCTGCAGAACTCGTATATGACGTCGCTCATAGGTTACCAATAAAAAATGAAGCAGCTGTCTTGTTCAGAGGGGACTCACTGATCACTCAGGGTTAAGGCTCTTGAAGCTGGAACACTGGGCCAGCCTATGGGTTTAACTGAAAGAGGCCTCAAAAGCCGACATTTTGGGATTAGACACGTCCATTTATGCTTGCAATTTTTGGTACAATAATGCAGTTTCCCCAGTGTTATTCTTGGCAGTGTGGAAACAGCATCAAAACCACGGGACTAAAACAACTTGATCGTATTGAGTGCAGTCACACTGTCACATTAGAACATAATCCTGGGAATATCACAGCATTAGTCATAAGACAAGAGATTTGTTATGAGAGTGCATCATATCCCATAATGAAAGCATGCGTGTGTGTTTATGCATGCACTTATCCAACACACATTCAATGCCAATTAAAGAGTGACCTCAATAAAGAGCAGGATTAATTTGACTTATTAAGAATTTCAACCGTTAAAGTCACCCTGAACCCTCCGGCTGCCTGGTGCCTCGAGGCAGATGAGAAGTGGGCAGCAGCTTGTGTTGTTTTCACCTCCATGACAACCTCCAGAAGGAGCAGAGATGGTCTGCCAAGGACTTAGTTTGTCTGTCATCACACACACACACATTTTTAGATAGATTTCCATGTACCTCCCTCTGTCCATCCATCTCTTTCTTACTTTTCCTCTCAACTTACTCTCACTATTTACAGTCCAGCAGCTCAATATCACCACTTCCATGTTGGAAGACTCGGCAGGGAACAATTTATGACCAGTGCCAACGTTCAGTGCCAGTCAAAGAAGTATGTGGCAAGGAGGAGAGTGGGGGATGTAGAGGTCAGAGTGGTGGATGGGTCCCTTTCTTCACCTTCTCTAGCTTCTTGCCTCTCAGAGGCTGTATCATCAGCCCCAAAGTCCCTATGTCAGATGTTTTGTCACTAAATTAATGATTTGCTTCACTAAAATACAATGTTGACTAAGGCGAGTCCAGTATTACCGTTTTCTGTTTATGTCTTTCATAGTGGCTGAGTCAAAATTTGAGTTTGACAAGCTTTACAACTGAAGTTATATATTTTATTCACGTTACATACTCTAACACAAATTACATGTTATTATTAAGAGCAGTGTTTTCACAAGAACTGATTCTTTTTCCCAAAAAATGCCAAATTGACAGAAAACTAGCCTGGCACTCAGTCAAACTCACTATCGACATGTCCAGGACACACATCCTGTTTTTACCCTGATAATGAAACACTGTGAGCAACAAATCTATATTGAAATCAACAGCAGGAGCTTTAAGCTAACATCCAGGCTCTATTCAGTAAAACAGATTATTGGGTGAAGGTATTCTCCATTGATACAAGAGACTTAGTTGTACCATGGTTCTGAACTGGTATTAACCTCTGAAGTTTTATTGCTTATTATTTCCTTTTCCCTCATTCTTTCTTTCTCACCCTCTTTCTCTCCCCTTCTTCCCCATCTCATCCCAAAGATGCCAAACCATTCAGCACAGTTTTGCTCTTTCTAAAAGATTGAAAGAGTGTGACGAGGAAGAACAGTGGTGTCAAAAAAAAGGAGGAATGACTGGCATGTCATTCAGAGGAAGCTGGGGATGAAAATGAGATATTGGGGACAAGCTAAAAGGAAAGAGAGAAGGAGTATCTCTCTCTGCCATTATATGTTTCCCACAGGTAGTCGGATCACTTCAGGAGCGCTGGTATACACTGACGACTTGTTACTGATGTTTCATTTAGCGAGCACTGTAATTCAGATTTTTCCAGGCACTGAAGTCGTGTCAAAGCACTCAAAGCTGATGGCACTGCGACAACAGACGATTATTATACTTCCATCTGTTTGTCGAGACGTCATCTTAAACGCTCTCCGTTCAGTCTGTGTCAGCACCAACGCAGTCAGACTCCAGGGAGAACAGATGTGCTACATCACTGACGCATCGCTGATGAATTATGGCCATTGTAGTTCACTAACTATTTTGGTGTTTAGCAACACTGGAGCTTGAAAACTTCACGGGAGAGAATCAGCAGTTTGATGCATCACTGCACCCCAAATGAATCACAACAGTAAGAGTAGACTGGTTTCATTTGGGAGGTAATATTACTGTAAGGAATAAAACTTTACTTATTTTCAGGGCTCTTTACTGTACTTGAAACAGTACTCCTGAGGTGTGTAAATCTAACACACTATAGTTACTGTTATAGGCTGCTTTCACCAGCTGCAACAACGAGTGTCTTTTTCCCTTTGATTTACTTATTTTTAATCACCTTCCACATGCTCCAACTAGGGATGCAGAGATTCAATACTGTGATCGGTATCAGATTCTAGACTGGGTATCGGTGACAATGATCTATTCGGTGTAATTCTATGCTGTGTGCTGTGAGAGATGCGCAATGTGCCGTGCCAAGGTTCGCATTTGTTTTCAAAATAGAACCAGCAAAGTTTTGGTCTAATTTTTATAGGGCTGTCAAAATTAGCATGTTAACACTATTAATCCACGTAACCTGATGCAAAGATAAAATAAAACTTTATTCATCCCAAAGGAAATTCTTTCATACCAGTTGTCATACACAGTAAGTAAAATATATAAAGAAGATTTAAAACAGTATATAAAGTGCAAACAGTGCAAAAATGCAATATAGTGCAAAACCAATAATATGAGTAGTATAACAAAATACAAAAATACAACGAGAACATAAGAACACAGTAAGCTGCTCAGTAAGAGATTACAAGTGACATGTGCTGATAAAGTGACATGTTGTAATGAAGTTATAGTTACATTCATATTTATGATTTATATTATATTTATAGTATATAGTCCTATATATAGTCTCCGACAACGCAAATAAGTAATTTGGTACATTTATATCTGTTTTAAAACAAAAATTAAGAAAGAAATATTTAAGTCAATGCTGATGTTACCTTGAACAAAAAAAAAAAAACGATCCCAGTCTTTCTCACACAATGAGACATAGTTTGTCAGGAAATTCACTGCTGTTTTCAGTACTGATATAAATACTGTATCAGTATTGGCCAATACTAACCCTCAGATATCAGTATCAGCATCGGAAGTGAAAGAAGTGGCTCCTCTAAATCTAAACCTTAGCACAGAGTGTGTGTTATTGACCAACTTTTCTCCACGATCAAAACACAACTCGTCTTAATCAATGACCTGCATGTATCTGTGGAATAATACCCTGTGTCTGAAAAGCTGGAACCTCAACACCCCAAAATGTTTCATGTTTAGAAGTTGATTTAGCTGACTGACCTGTTCGAACTTCATTATTCAACTATACCGTTGTAGTTTTGACTGGCTTGCCAGTGGCTTGTTCTTTTCTTGAAGACTAAATCTATATCACACATGACCGTTCGTCTTTATTCAAATTAAACTATGTATACCTTAATGACTTGTTTTATTCATTTATTAATTTATTTATTAGTATTTTCATCTCCATTGTCTCATGCCCTCCTTGATGAGACTTCATCAATGTCAGCTGGTAAACATTCATTTTCCTTTACTTCTAAGGCTGGTTTTATCTGCTGTTCTGTTGGTTTTATTTATTGAGTTTTGTTGAAAATATGAAACATGGATATATAGTATTTGTTACTTTTGGATACTGAATGTGTTTCTACATCTCCAGTAATAATAAAAAAAATATTAGGGCTGGTTATCAGTCCTTTGATTTAATGCGTCTTGTGATTGGCTCCTGCAGTGTATTTCACACATATGATATAAACTAGACTACAGCTAACAAATCAGAAGACTCAATTTTGACCAAAACTACACAAAAGATGAAAACATTGTCAGGTGCCAGAGGCTGTTCAGACCCTCCATTCTGAGGCCATCACACACAGTTGAATAGGTATATTGTAACAAGAAACTCTCCATCAACTGACTGATAGATTATCCTTTGTGCTGCCTGACAGGTGGCAATAAAGCACAGTTGAATTTTTCAAGTAATTACTCCTTGAGGCCATGCGACAGTTGCATGCTGTTCATGCAGTAAAACCTGCAGTGAAACCACCCTGGCCTGTCCTGCTCTGTTACCACTGTATAACACATGCATCTTCAAGCACAAACTACAGTGTAATGTGCACTTGTGGTTTTTATGCATATATCGCCAAATTCCAGCTCGCATCTTTGTTCTTTCCTCAGCCAGTGGACAAAGGTCATTTCAGAATAATTCTCTCTTATCGAATATAGCACTGTGGGCAAATTCCTGCTTGGCTGCTGCTACTTAACATGCCATGCTTCTGCACACTGGTCCCAGAAACACTTCTCAGCTTTCTCCAGAGTTAATAAGCTTGTTACTCCCCACTGACTCTAATATTGTCTTTCTCACCACTAGCATGAGAGCCTGAAGCTATTAATCCATGGACATATGGATTTTACAACTGCTAGTATTTCATCTCCCAGCATTTATTGCATCCACTGGTACAGTAAACACTCGACGGCAGCCACAAAAGCAATAACACAGCCTGTATTGAAATGATGACAAGTGGAAGTATGGTTTGTGGATTTAATTCATATCACAGTAGAGTTGTAAAGCTCAAAACATCTGGATTGAGAATGAGGAGGCACCACATGTCCATGTATTTTCATATTTCACCAGTCACATTAAGTGCACAGCTAAATTGCATAAAATTAGGGAATTACAGTGGCCTTAGTTGACAATGAATAATGGGTATAAAGGCGAGGAGAGCTTATATGGTAATGGCCATATTTACAAGGACCATCAATCATCTCCAAACCGCCAGTAGCCTTATCCCTCATGGGGTGGAGGGAGAGGAAAGGACGGATGCCTTCGAAACAAACTGCATGTCCCTCTTTCCTGTTCAATTACTTCTCTCACTCTCTCCAACTTTAGCTTCTAGGAAAATCAATACAAACAAAAGAGATGAAGTGCAATTCTGCTGAAAGTTTACCAGACCCACAGGTAAGACAGATTTTTGGTTAAAATTTAAGTTACCAATATGAATTACGTAAAAATGTGCACAGGGCAGAAACACGGAGGCACTTCCTGGATTTTGAATTGCTGAAGTGGAGAAGAAAAATAAGTGCTTGAATATGAAGTCATTTTGTAAAAATCTAATTCTGATGTGTTGGAATTTGTATCCCCGAAAAAAAAAAAAAAAAAAGCCACTCAGTTTACTCTTTCATCCACCTTCCACTGTAGATACTTGATAATGGATTCAAAAATCTACCAGCCTCTCAATAGATAACCACTGTTTTTCTGGTTGCTGAGTGAAGCACATCTAGTGGCTTCTTACATATTTTATGCAAGGTGCTAATTTTCTAACCCTGAAGCCACAATTACAGACTTCAAACTCTGGCTATAAGAATACCGTATGTATGCAATGGGACAACAATTACCATGTGGTGGCTCTGATCCTTATAAATAGGGCTGGGTATCACAAGATACTGTGCAATAAAATCATGATACAGCGATTCTGCGATAATCAATATATTACAAGAAATTTCATCCGTGATACATCACGATATCTATGTCACTGAAGAAATTCAGAATTTATTGACTGCACTGATTCCACTTCACAGGAATTACAAAATACTGGCCAGAATAGGGGCTATGGTTTATTTGTTCTGTTGGGGGTTCAGAGTCAGGGAGTCTCAAGGCAACAGTAGGAGAAACATTCAAAATGGCTAAAAACTACTTCAGTAAAACAAGCCCTATTACATCAGGAGTGCTCAAACTACAAGATGACTGACCAAAGTTCATCTGATCATCTGATGACCAGATCATGGATCATTCAGGCGATAAATCAAGCGTCACCATCCCTGTCAAACTGAGCATCAAATAACAATCAATCTGCCAGAAATTCAGTTTCCACTCGACTTCAGCTCGAGCAGTCAGTAGTATTACTGTATTAGTAATACAACAATTTGTCAGACCATTAAGGAAAATATCACCACCAATTCCATCATAATGTATTATATGTTGAACTGATATAATAAATTGTGTCTCCCAAACAGGGAGCACGGTGGTGTAGTGGTTAGCACTGTCGCCTCACAGCAAGAAGGTACCGGGTTTGATTCCCAGCCCGGGGCCTTTCTGTGTGGAGTTTGCATGTTCTCCCCATGTCTGTGTGGGTTCTCTCCAGGTATTCGGACTTCCTGCCACCACCTAAATTGACCGTAGGTGTGAATGTGAGTGTGAGTGATTGTCTGTCTCTATGTGTCCTGTGATGAACTGGAGACTTGTCCAGGGTGTACCTTGCCTTCTGCCCTAAGACAGCTGGGATAGGCTCCAGCCCCCTATGACCCTGTGTGAGGATAAGCGGTAGAATAATAATTCCAGCGATGACACTGGCAAAGTAACCACACCTGGACAAGCACACACTGGTCCGTGAGAAAGACAGACAAAGAAAGACACTGAGAAAGATGTTCATCATCACCACTTGAGAGAAGTGACACACACACACACACACACACACACACACACACTCACACACGAACACAAATACACACATGCACACACACACGTATAGATCAGCTAGAGTGAGATGTTGTGGATTAATTAGAAAAGCAACGGGTGAACTTTTCAGTCTGTGCTCTAAAGCTTAATGATTTACAGCTTAAATGAATGGCCTCATGATTAAGTCAGGGTGAGAGAGGGAGAGAGAAACAAAAGCAGCTGCCTCAGAAATGTGACAGAGTGTATACGGAGAGGAAGATAAGGAAAGGGGATAAAGAACATGATTGAAAATGGGATGACAAGGAGAAAGAGTGAGACAAAGACAGTGGGTATAAATCAAGAAAGGAGACAACACTTTGAAAGAGCAAGACAAAGACAACCATGGGGGTGACTGTGTTTGTAATAGGCTAACAGATAGAGATGAGGAGGAGAGGACAGAAATGAAGCAAAGGAATGGCTGAAAGTGAAGGACAGGTGTACAGCGAGACACGACTAAACTGGATAAGAGACGAAAAGTGGGTAAGAGAACAAAGACACAGCTTTAGATCAGAGACAGAGAGACAGAAAACAAGGACAGGAGAGAGTGTAAGTGTCAAAAAGAAAACATAAGAAGAACACAGAGGGAAGGGAAAATGTACTGTATGAAGCACTAAAGTGAAATCTGAACTAACGGGGACTCTAGAAGTAAAAAAAAAAAAAAAAAAGATCCCTACAATGTACACTGAACACACAACAGGCTAGATAGCATCATTGGTCAGTGCCTAAAAACTGTTTTCTGATCTGACACAAAACTACTTTACAAGGTCAGGGAGCCATTGCAGTCATGGTGGCCTTAAAACACTGAGCATTTAATTGCAACATCACCAGTTGGAGTAACAAGGGGAGGAACAAGAGAAAGGATGGAAGAGAGGACATGAGTGGAAAAAAAAGAGGAAGAAAGAAATGGAGAAGAGGAAGAGGAAGAAGAAAGGAGGATGAGCGGGTGGAGCGTTGGTCGACGAAGAAGGAGATAAGGACAAAGGATGGATGGAGGAAGAGGGACAAAAGAATAAGGATTAGACAAGGACAGGGTAAGAGAAATAGGAAGAAAAGATGAGGAATTAATAAGTTAAAGTGGAAGAGAAGGTGAGAGAGTGAGGAAGGAGGAAAGGCGGAAAAGAGAAAGGAAAGGTGTGAAGATGGAACACCATAGAGGAGTAGGAGAAAAAAAGGAGGGAGGATAAAGATAAAGTGTGAGAAAATGTTTGCAGAAGGAGGGGATGAAAGCGAGTGAATCAGATGAAGGAGAGAGCAGGGTGGGAGGCTAGAGGAGAGATCAATCACCAGTGGCCCTGGTGTTGTAACACTGAAAAGAGTCAATGGCCAGGAACCAAACTTTCCACCCGCACACTTCTTCTCTCTTCATCACCAACATCTCTCTCTTCTTCTCCTACATGCCCTCTCAGCTTATCGTTCTCTTCCTCCACGTCTCTTAACGACACCTTACATCTTTCAGCTTTTTAACACCGTGCTATATTTCTCCTCTTCCTGGTAAGTGCTGACCTGCACAGAGATAAATAGGAATATTCCCTTAAGAGCCATTAGAGGCAAATACAAGCCAATTTCCTGCCTATAGATGCTCTCCAGATGACACTTAAAGCATATTACGCCATAACTCACAACAAGGCACAAATGGAGGGAATAAATATTAGACAAGAAAAATGTGAAAGGGATACACAAAAAAGACACAAACTGGCCAAATTCTCAAAGTTTACAACACTGGTGCTATTAATTGGTTGAATGGGTAGGTAAAAATGTTGAGCTTTTAGTCCTGAAACTTTTGTGACGAGCTGCCATGTTGAAAAATGAGGATTCCAAGCGTACAGTATGAGATCAGCAGATACAGTGCAACAGGTCAGTGTAGGTACACTGTAGAAAAATAGAAATACATGTTGTGCATTAGGAGGAGTGTTTCAATTAGTACCACATATTATCCAGGTGGTCAGAACAACTGGATGACGCCGTTGAATGTGACTTAGCATGTTGCATGTGTTTCCTTTCACATCCCCTCCATACATGCTTGTCTGCTGGTGGTACTGCATAAAGTGACAAATACTATAAGAACCTGTAAGTGTGGTGCTCATGTTTGTCTGCGAGAATTTGCAAGAACTATGGGAGCAAGCTGTGTCTGGAAACAACAATAAGGGACAATAATATACCACAGTGTTGCTCAGCATGTGCAAGATGAGAGACAAGTGCAAACACACACAGGTCATCAAAAATAGGTCATGACACTTGCTGCTGTCATTCTCTTTCAATCGTCTCACCATGAGAGGACAGACAAAATTTATGTGAAAGTGACACTGGATGCTTCAGGTTACACCGTCTCTCTGTGTGTAATCATAGTCAATACATGTCTGTGTGTGTGTGTGTCTGTGTGTGTCTGTGTGTGTGTGTGTCTGTGTGTGTGTGTGTGTGTGTGTGTGTGTGTGTGTTCTTGGCTGAGACTCTGACAGAGATGGATGAGGCACAGTCGGCCCTGTAAGGGACTTGTGTGCATTTGCGTCAGTGACCTCTGACCTCGGCGAGGCCGGCGGTGGCGGACATGCTCTCCCACCATGCATTAGTTAATGACCTTTTTTTGCTGCCTACCTGCAACACACACAGGTGGGTTTCACATCGTCAAGAGGAAATGGTGTGTGTGTGTGTGTGTGTGTGTGTGTGTGTGTGTGTGTTGGAGCAGATGGGTAATGGGCTGGAGGGAAGGGTGAATTGACAATGACTTGACGAATTTAAACAACCCAGAAGGACTCTTTGCTCAATTCTTCGCTTGGATCCCATCCAGACCTACTGATAGAAAGAGGACGAATCAATTTGCTTTCACATTATTATCAGAAACACTTCACAGCTCTACGTGTGGTGGTTTTAAATGTAAGGATGTCACTGGGAAATTAATTGACATATCTCAGAGTGAGGCTCAGACCTGACAGTATTTCATGCTGCCAATGGCTTTAAGATAAAAATCTGATATGTGTCAGGTTTTATTGTTACACAGTAATGTAATATAACAGCTGAAGTTTTTAAATTATTTTAGTTATAATTACTACAGTATTTTCCACACATAGACTTCAGCTAGGCAGACTGCCAAGGTACATTAATGGTGGTATATTGGCAAACCATTTTAGCATTTTTAATTAAGTTATGAGCAAGCATGTAAGGAGCATAGAACGCTAAAATAAAGCTGGGTTGTGGAGGTTAGCATACTGTTTACCAAGCGTACGTCCTTCTGACTATACGCACGTGCATGCATGCATGCATGCGCATGCACACACACTGTTTTGGAAATTACAGAGCCTTTGTTTTAATGAAAACAACCATTTATGACCCATTTTAATGTCAAGATAACTTTGGTAGGAACCAATGGTCATGGTGCTGAGTGCCTCAGACAGGCTACGGTGATTAGCAATTAGTGACAGTTGTATGTCTGATGAATCATGGAAAAATCTAATGAGTGTCAGGAGTCATTAAAACATTGCCTTGCCTTTTATCTGCTCTTTTTACCTGCTACCTGCTCCTAAATGACAAAATCAACAGCCACTGGTAAAACTGAGCTTTGTCTTCACGTCACATCCCTAAAACTGTCACTTCAAGCAAAACTACTGTTCACTGAGAACTATTTGGTCATTCTTCACAGCTTCTCGAGGTAATTATCTCAAATGGTCGTCGGAAATAAACATAAATTTTGCAGATAATTATCATGGTTTGAAAGATTTTCACCAATTGTTAATAGATCATTCAGCATACGTTGACAAATTCTGGGTACAAAGCATACAGTATTTGTTAGGAATGCTTAAAGTGATACAAAAACAAAATGTTTTGAGTACAGTTCGTTGTTGGGTGGACACATTTTCACACTATTCACAGCTTACTTGACACTGATCCAAAGTGGCTGCTGGTAAACGTCAGTCTGCCTGTCCACTCTGGTTAATGCAAGACAGCAGTAATTGTAAAACCAATTTCAAAAACTGTTAGAAAGGCTGGAGCTGAAACATGATTGGCTCTAAGTGACTTGAATGCAAACTGACCATGCAGCAAATGCAGCTTTTTATTTTGTGACATTAAAAGAGGCGCCTTGGGTCTGAGAATTTGTGTCCTCAGAGAGTGCAGCATGGGACATCAAGAAGGACATACAATAGAGTGTGTGCGTGTGTGTGTCCTGCAGCAGATTCTGTATGACACCACTAATTAGGCTCTCAGCGACAGACAGGCCTCACAGCCAGACACCCACACATAAACTAACGCATGCATGCCGCTTGACTCAGGGGGTACCACGTCGTCAAGACAGGAAACACCCGGGGTGCCATGGCAACCTTAGAAGAACCATGGAACCGGCATGCTGTGCATCACCGCGGGCAACAACTACCTCAGGAGAGTGCGGTGATGTGGTTGTGTTTTCTCCCAAATCTCTTGCCATCATTCACTGTCTCTCTCTCTATCTCCAATCTGTGTCTCCCTCACTGTGTAATCATATCCTTTACACCATAGGCTCCCAATCTAATCTCATGCATCGGTACTCTTTAATTAAACTGATTTGCAGAGACTCTTCCAGCCTGTCCTCAATTCATTCATGCCCCCATACCAAAACACACACACACACACACACACACAAACTTACTCTACACCCTCAGCCCGCTATGTTCTCGTTGGCAGCTCGGCAATCAACCGAAATGCCACACAGTTCGCAAAATGTTACTCCTAATTATTTCCTGATCTCATTGAAGCAGCTGTTCCCCATCCAGTACAATTGCTCTTTGATTGGTGATCGGCGGCGGCTCGACGACAAACAGCCAACCAGAATGTCCTGAAGTCAAACTCTCACTCGCCGCCATTCATGCAGTTCATTTATCAGCTGAAATCGAACCAAGAGAGAGAGAGAGATGGGGTTGTCCTCACAGAGCAGTGAGATTCTTCTTTTTTAAACCTACTGCAGCTAATCACAGCAAACAAGAGGACACACACACAAACAAAGACACACACAGAGGGTTTGTACAGTGAGTCTAATTTGCTGCACAGAGATAATAGAAAAAGTGGAGCTACAGTACGCTCTCCCGCTCTTCCTCTCTTTATAATTTCCTCTTTGTTCACCTGCTTATCAACCTCCTTCTTTTCCTCTAACCGTTCTCACCCTGGTTCTGAGGGATTCAATTTCCCTCCAGCTAGTAAACTGCACTGTAATTATACAAGCTGCTTTATTGAACTGGAGAGGAATAATTCCCTTTATTCGTACAGAGACGGGCCTCCCGTTAAAACCCATCCGAGCAACCCCATCATCTCCAGCCGGCCTGGTGATCTCCCCTACATCTGCCCATCTGTTCATCCATCGTTTCTCTTCTCCCAATCGTCCCTTTAGTATCCCTCTTCTTCCTTTTCTGTCGGCGGGTCAGCTTGTCTGGCTCGGTGCGAGTGATTCTATTTATTGTCGTCGTGTATCTCCATTACGCTGCAGCAGAGCAGGGCTGCCTGCGAGGGTACAAAACTGTGATGAAACTTGGCACGCCGGGCTGGAATTGGGTTTAGGGGAGGCTGATATCATCGAAGAGGATGAAAGGAACCCGGTGTGTTTACCGAAGAAGTGAGAGACTTGAGTGTATTTGTGCGAGTGATTTACAGAGACGTTCAGGTGCAGGATAAGATTTAGCCACGCATTGCTGCACAGCACATACACACTGTGCTGAAAACAACATGGGAAACCCACACACACGAGTAAATGAAAATAAATACATTCGAGCATGCACACACTTCATTGCTTCTGTGATAAAGTGAAGTCTGACAATCAACTAGATTCACCAGTGATACTGCTAAAGTCTGAGCCCACTGGCTGAGGCAGTTAGACACACATCTGACAGAAAAAATAAATCCAGATTATTTTTGTGACATATACTCTACAGCTTTCTCACTAAATCTAAATAAATTATACTATTTGTGGTATAGAATAAATACAGCTGTCAAACATTGCTATTGCTAGACGTTTGTTTATTTTTAAAAGGGTGTATTCGCAACTTTTTGATTTTATTCTTACCAATATCTTCTTCTTCTATTTTCTTGAAAGGGTATTTCAATTTTAATTGCAGTATTTCAATTTTATTTCCATGTTTTCCTTAACAATTTTACTTTATTCTCAACATTTAAAGTATTTTCCTTATGCCTGGCCCTGATGCTCTTCCATATATAGGTCTTTCTGACAGCTAATGTCATAAATGAAAATAATCATCTGTGAAAAATGAAACTGGCAGATGGGTTTCTGAGTGTGTAACTGATGGATGTGGAAAAGTGAGATTCCATAAATGAATATCTAAACAACAAAAAGTCCTTTTAACAGCAACAAAAGCTACTATTACTAAAGGACTCAGAGGTCAGAGGTCATGGTGAAATCCAGAAAGCATCATGTTCCTGTTTTCCTGAAGGACACTTGAGAAGAGCAGCTGCTTCCTTACAGAGTGGATTAACTTCAGCTTACTTAAGATCATCTTCCAAAACCCTCAAGAGCCACAGACGCTTTAGTGACACACTCAACTGCTGTTTAAGGAGGAGCAGGCAAAGGATCTTGCAACCAACACCAACATGTAAAGCCATAATGACTATCGTCAGGCCGATCATTACTGTCATGCAACAGGGAGGCAAAACAGGACTAATTGCTTACTTCTAAGGTCCTTGGAGGTTTGCTGTGTACATAAATGATGGCTTCTGGAGGGGTAGAGAGGAGAGGGGTGGTGGGGCTAGAGAGGCAGCTTTTCAATAAGGTGATCAGCTTTCCCATGTTGCTTTGCTCTCTCTCTCTCTCGTGCGGTAGTGGTGGAAGGGAATCCTCAGCCATCTAATTGCTGAGGGTGTGGGAGTAGTTTTTTGTCATTACAGTTAAGTCGAAGCCCCTTCAGGCTGCAGGAGGATGAGAAATGTAGAAATGGAACGAATATTAAACACTGAAATGTAAAGGGGAATGAAAGCTCAAAAAACACTGTGTGTCACCAGGTAGAATAAAGTGAAGAGCCTGATGTACAAAAATGGCTTATAATAATAATAATAAGGTTAAATAATCATTATACTGCTGCTTAAGTAAAAGTGATGAGTCCATTGTTCCCCAGATTCAACTCCAAAACACAGCTGTAGCTTGAGCAGAAACATGCTGCCATCTGGCTAAGTAGCAAACATGCAAATATAGCAAACACTCATGGCCATAGGCATGTCTGCATTTTGAAACTAAGATGCTTTAATTTCCTTTAGAGGCCACGTCATGTACCCATGACGACTTGTACTGAAGTGCCGGGACACCTTTTGACAAGCACCCATTCTGATTTATTACCAACCCATTAAAGAGATAATATAACTTTTTATGTAACTGTTTATGTGACAAAACCACTTGGTTAGGTTGAGGAAAAGATCATGGTTTGGGTTAAAAGCATGTTTGTACAGTAACACCCATTCAATCAGCTGATAACATTTGAAGCAGGTGCTACAAGGGTAATGTTATTTTTATAATTTTAGCTGTAATATGTGCCTTGGTGTCTTGCCTCCATAGCTAGACATCTTATCACTAGGGTGAGTCAGGCAAAACAAACATACACATAAACAGAACAAACCATCTCATTATTCCATGATATAAAGACTATTCTGACTAATAAATATGTGAATGTATATTCTATACATAAGGGACTTTTAAGGTAGATTGCCAAGATACATTTAGCATAATCAGTAAATACGTTTATTCATTCGACTGTGTCTGGCTCCAGGCTGGAGGACTCTGGCAGTTTGCTATGAAAAGTACTTCTGCTTTTGGACTGATTACAATACCACAGCAAAGAGCCTGTCTGGGTGTATAAATGTAGACAAACATTGTTTGAGTCCACAAAGTCATTGTCAGCGAACAACCTCCAGGCTGTACATCATGTTGACATTACAGGTTATAGTATGGGCGCTTCAGGCTTCACAGAGCAGTTGCTTAAATTTAAAACTGGGAGTATACTTCAATTGAATGCCAATCCATTTTAAAGAGCTTCCATGTAGCAAAACATGCAAAAACTAAAAAAACCAATCAGGTTTTTAGTTTGCTGTTACAGTGAATTTGCTTCTGAACAACTTTCCCATACATTTTAGACCGCAAACGCTGTGGGTGTTTTTTATTTTAAAAGTAGCAGCGTAGAGAGCAGTAGAGGTAGGATCCATCCCTCTCCATGAAGGGTGAATAAACCCACAGCAGTCGACTCTCCTCTTCTTTACAGCCCACTCAGTGTTTCCCAGAGTGACTCAGTGCACGCAAACCCCGGTCCCACTGCTTCACTCACTGAACTTCACACATGCTCAACGCAAACCGTGATCCACACACACACTTCCACTTCCTATGTCACCTCCTTCTCTGATATAAGCGCTCCCCAGCTCCCTGACTGACATTAATCTAACATTTATACTTCCGCTGAAAGCTGCACATAACACAACCCTCAGGGTGTGTGTGTGTGTGTGAGAGAGAGAGCTGGTAAATATTTGAAACTGCTGTGTCTAAGACTCTGAGTGTTCACTTTACCTTGACATGTATGAGGCGGAGGAGTACTCTATATGTATAAGTTAAGCCCAGCTTATATTTCTTATAGTAGACATATTATCAGGTGGCTTCATTTAATGTGGCACAGCTTATGAAGCTCTAGCTTGCAAGTGCTGGGCTTAATTATTTTGTGGGAAGAGCGAGCTCTAAGAAGAAGGCCTCAACAATTTTTCTTTACAAACTTCATATGAAAAGTATGAGCTATTCTAGCTAGGGTTCAACTGCTTGGAAATGAAAAGAGTAAAGTGCTGATGTGAAAATTTAACTAAATAGTTTCACTCACTTTGCCCTTCAATATTCATTATCTGCCTTTAAGTCCAATGTGACATTTTCATTCATCTAAATGTTGATTAAGTTTCATTTCCCTGATACCATCCAGCATCCAACTTTCTGTCCAAATTTGTTTGGAGGACTTTTCGTTTCCAAATGTCTATGTGTCTGTGGAACCCAGCAATAAAACCCAGTGTAGTTAAAAATATCTTCAAAAATATTAAATAATAGATTCAATACGGATGAACTGAAAAATATTTCTAAAGAAGTAAAATAATTAAGATTAATCATGAAGTAGAGGGTCTATCGTATGTTTGGAGGATAATTCAAAGAGAAAAACAGTTAATGAAAAGGAAATCCAGGAGTGATGATGATCATGTAGTTATTTACCAGTTATTCCACGGTCTACGAGTTCACAACCATATGTGATCTCTAGTTATCATGTGACCAAAGTTATGTTCTCAGATCACTTACACATACCTGACCCAGCTCCATTTGCTGAAAAAGATGCAGCCGGAAGCTCCAGAAAAAGCTAGTAATTGACTCTTCAGTGCAGGCTTGTGTACTGGTACACAGGTTTAATTTAGCATTTTCACTTCTCGTAAAAAGTTAAGTTAATCCTCCCATTAAAACACAACTGTATGCTAAAAAATACATAATGCATTTATGTATGTGTGTGTGCCTATGTATGTATGCGGAAGTGTGTGTGTGTGTGTGTATTGACTAATGCAGATACTGTCATTGAGGGTACAAGGGCATCGCTAAAAGCCCTCTTTATGCAAATGGAGCGGAGATGACAGTGAGTATGTGTCACAGGCAGGACATATCTCATAATGATAACTTATCTCAGCCAGCAGATACGCCTGATATGGAATATGAGGCACAAACACACACACACACACACACACACACACACACACACGATCGCCCCCTTGCTCTACGCCTCTCTCTGTTACATGGAGTGCTCATTAACAACTTTATTAATGGTCTCTTTATTATGTCTGCTTATCTTCTTCTAAAGCACCAGCTCTGCCCCCAGACTCCACTTCCAGTTTAGCTACGCTCACCCAGTATGTACATATTTACATAAAACCCTTCTCACACTCGATGTACATGATTTAAATGTGTGTGTCTGTCCCACTGAAATCTTCATTACACACACACACACACGCACACAGTGTGATAAATTCATGTCTCCCTCGTCAATAATTCCATGCAGTCTGTATTTTAGAGATTGTTGTGGAATAAAACCCTCACCATCTTTTTAGATTTTAGCTGGCTGATGCAGGTTATGTCAAAAAACTTCTGCTGCATTGAACTGATAGAAAATATATTGTGCAGTGGAAATAGACATTCTGGACAGTTGTTAGTAGTGCCTGTGTGTGTGAGACAATGAATAATTGAACAATATTAATCTGTGAGGGAGAAGAGAGCGAAACTCAGAGGTACAGAGTGGATAACTAAAGACATGCCTATCA
Source organism: Synanceia verrucosa (assembly GCA_029721515.1). NCBI lineage: Eukaryota > Metazoa > Chordata > Actinopteri > Perciformes > Synanceiidae > Synanceia > Synanceia verrucosa. Next base: position 14,241,099 of record CM056569.1, on the reverse strand, counting down.
TTTGTTCTGATGAGTCAATGCCAAGTTTATTGAATCAATCATCTGAGGACTGGCTTTTATTGGGGAAATGATGGTATGGGTACTGATCCCTTTCTTGTCTACAGGGTTTGTGTGTGTGTGTGTGTGTGTACATGCATTAAGATACAATGTGTACATACATAATGCACTTGTTGATTTTTGACAATAGTTACTTTACTGTTGCTCAGGTAACCAAATATGCAAATGAGGATAGAAGTTCTGGAATGAGCAGAAGAGAAGTGAACAGAACTGTTTATCAGAAGACATCCTGGTCATTTCACCTGTGGATTTCACTAAGAAAGCATCTATTTTCCTCTGAGGAAACTTAAGACAAAACTGAAGACAAAACTTTTTAGCTATCTGATCCATCAGTTATCTGCATCAGTAAGTTCACAAATACTGATAGATTATAGCTGAGTAAACCACTCATTAACCAGCTGTCATTACTTTAACCAAAACACATTTCACCAATGGTCTGTTAGCTGTCGATACAACAGGTTTCTACAAAATGTAAAGTACTTATCATGCTGAATGATGTAGTGAAACCAGTTTACCAGTTTTTAGTATTATAGATTGAAAATGTTTATCTGCAAAGTTAGTAGGAACTATAGCTGTCAAAAAATGCCCAGCAGTGTTCCTCTCAGTAATGTGTTTACATTTGGAATATGTTGGATCACAGTTGGTCACATTACATAGAATAAGAAGCAGCATCTTTTACCATGTTTGAAAAAAGTCTTAGTGGATTGATCATACATATTGGATGGAGTCGCTGCCCTCCACCTCAAACTTAGGTGTGATGGAGGCTCCTCATCCCCAAACTTATGTGATGGAGTCGCTGCCCTCCACCTCAAACACAGGTGTGATGGAGGCTCTTCACCCACAGTCTGGACCACTGGTGCAGCATCCTTACACTCAGGATCTAAGCACCATCAACACTTGCGACTTGCGCCACCCGCCAAAGATCAGACCAACCGTGTCAGGGGGTGCGATGGAGCACACACACACACACACACACACACACACACACACACACACACACACACAGTGAAAATTACTGGCATCTTTCAGACTTCATTATCTGATGAAACCCTCCCTCCACCCCTCCACCCCCCTTGATATAACTGAGCACTGCTGGTAGCTTCATCTTTCCCAGGCCTATCTCTCCCCTGCTTCTCTCCTCCATCGCTCTTTACCTCTTCCTGGTATTTGTTTTTTCAATTATCTTCCTTCTTCCTCTATCAGTCCATCTTTGTTCTGCTCCTGACCCTCTTACCTCCCTCTTTGCTCCTACCTCCTCTCCTCTTTATCCTTCCATCTCTCTATCACACCATCTCTTCCTCCCCATTTTAGAGCTGCTTTTAGTTCTTGCTTCCTCTTCCCTATCAGTCCATCTCTCTCTGGCTCTCCAAGATATAGCTGTCAGTGTTCCCTCCTTCCTTACCCCCCTTTACTTTCTGTCCACCTGACTCATCAGCTGCTGCAGAGCTGTACTAGCCCTTACAGCTTTAATCAAATTGGGTGTCTTAAAATTTAATTAGTTAGTTCATCAACATATTTATACTATTTTCCCTGACAGTTAACCAACTATTATTTTGTTCAAAGTGCATTAAGACATACTTTTATACGTGCTTAAATACTATCTAAAATGTTCTCTACCAGTGCAAAAATATCCAGGCATATGCACAAACACGTTTTACACACATTTCTGAATAACCAAAGCAGACTTTTAGCACTGACTGTACACACAATGCCAAGTTGCAACCTGACACAGATGGGTAATGGCTGTCATTGTCAGTGACATAATGCAAATGGCACACCTTTTTGGCAGCGTGTGTGCATTTACGTGAGCTATAATGCAGTATATATATAAAAAGGCACATAAACAGTGTAACCAAACTTTCCCAGGACAAGCCTGATAACAACACCCATTCTGTTGCTCTGCTTTAAAGTCTCCAAACGCAGATAGAGATGTCCTGATATCACAGCTGTTTAAAGTTAAAAACCCTCTAAAACTCTGTGGTTGAACAAGAGCTGACAAAAAGTCAATAAACCTTTGGGCTGTGAGACACCTGTGAAATCCAGACATGGCAAGCTACAACCCAAACAGACTTTATCTGACTGCTGAAATACTCCAAACTGTCTAATTCATGCCCAGCAAAATGTAACCATGTAATGTAATGATTAAAAACACTATGTAGCATGATATACTATCGTTTATAGATCGTCACGTCTATCTCCCTAGAAATCTTCCTCCTGGTTACCTCCAGCTAGAGGTCAGACTTCAGTCTGTCCTTGTCTGCTCAAATCACACCATCACCATCTTCCAGAGAGAGAGAGTACACACATTTCTAAAGTCCTATGGGAATTACTAACATACACCCACTTCTTTTAATAATAATAATAATAATAATAATAGTTATTTATTTGTTTTGTGGCAAGTCTCATCCACACTTGTCGCTGTTTTTGGGGTTATTTTTTATGTTTATGTAGTAAGGTAGTTAGCTAGCTATGTAGGAAGTTACTATAGCTTAGCTGTTGACTTTGCAGTGCTGAGGCTACGGCATTTGTGGCATTCCCTATAATACGTTCGCTAGATGTATGTAGATTTATGTTGTTGACTATGGAGCTTCAGATTTAAGATCATGTTGTATTGCATTCAAGTTGTTCAAGGGTTAATCTGTGTCATGTGTAATGCCTTGTCCACACTACACGATTTTAGCCCATTCAGCCAGTCAGTGATTGTTTATTTTTTTTTTTTTTTTTTTTTTGCTCCACTCCCCCAAACTGTGGAGAGGCAGATAGGTGTGAACACCTCAAAGACGCCAGTCAGGCACTCGCTGACATCCTGACTCTGAGTCTCTGACGAAAAATGAGATTTCGTGCACTTGGTTGTGCATTTCCTGTGTCACTTTTAGTGTGATACAAAACATTGTTTGGACCAAGCAGGTGAAAGAAAGGGAAAGATCTTAGTTTCAGTTGAAAAAAAAAATAAGATTAGGGGATCTGGGTTGTTTTGGTTACAGGAATAAAACAGTGGTTGGCTGAAGGCTGATGCTGAAATGTGAAAACAAAACATGAAATAAACTTCTATTTTAAGTTCAATTATTTGTGACACTGATGTACAACCTTTAAAGTAAGCTCAGCCTCAATAGAGCTGTTCTAGTGAGCTTACTCAATGAAAACTGATGGCAAAACTTAAAGTAAAACATAGGAAGAAGAGGACTCAAGCAATAGATGTCTCTCTGTCACTCTCTGTCAGTGTTAAGATGGCGTCCTGCCACAAAATCTGTGCTCTCTGGAGCGAAGAGCTGAGGCTTTTGCAGAGTCCACTCAGAGTTTCGTCCATCCTAGTGGGTGCAGGCAACTCACAGGAGGCTCATGAGCTGTGAACGTACAAGAGACATGCAAATCAAACAATTTACAGTATGACTCTATGATGGACCCGTCTAACAGTGATTCAGCATGTTCTCTGTCACATCCAATTTCAGCAACTGAGCAGCTCTACTGTACGTCACTGTCATCATTATCTGCCCAAAGATCTGCATGCCAGATAAAATGATGGACACGTCTCATTTACATATGGTATGCATTTACATTCAATTAATTCTTATTACTTATAATTAGCTTATTATACCATCTGTCTGACATGAATATCCTGTACTTACCCTCATCCAGTCTCTCCTGAAAAAACCCTGCTCTGTTTGACTTGGGAGAAAAATATGATGCCTTGGGGGAAAAAGTCTTTCATGATAAGTCTGCTTTAAATTAGAATGAGATGTTCTGTAATAAGACATGTTGAAATGATGAGGCCTGGTTTAAGAGTGTGACATGAATTTGTGATGAAATGACTTGCGCTGAATAAGTCATATCGTCTGGTTTCATTATAAGGATTTAATGCTCCTGTCCTCTAATCCACTATGCCCTTATATGAATTACACAAAACACACTGACATGACTACATGTGTTAATATATCCACTTACACATAGAACATGAATTAAAGCAGAGTGTGGTAGATGTTATGTAGTTGAGTCATCATGGAAGACAGCATTATGGGTTTGAATCTGTTGTGTGACCTTTGTGAATGTCAGCACCCGACCGTCACTCTGTCCCGTCTCTTACCACTTCAAAATGTCTAATAAAGCCGAAATGGTTTAAAAATAATGACGATAAATATCTGTGAATAGGCGTCCTTCATGGCCCGATGGCCTTAAGGGGCTTACAACGTCTAAACTTGCAAAGGTTTCAAGCAGTGCTCCACCACCTCTGTCTCTCTTCTGCCCTTTAGCTGCCTGCTGCTCGTGTGATTCACATACCCACCATGAAACTGCAAATGAGCTTCTGAATTAGACATAAGTGGATGAAAATTATTTTAACTGACTCCCCGCCAACACTGCACGACTTTCATCTTGAGGATAAGCAGTTGAGATAACTGCTGTTAAGTGCTGGACAGAAATACATAGAGTATGACTACCAATATTAATTCAATAAAGAAACCTTAAACAAACACACACACACACACACACACACACACACAGTAGAACAACAGTTTTAAATAATAGTTATTTTTACCAAAACTTGGTGCTAGATGAATGGCACAGAGCACTTTCTATCTCAGTCCATCTCATTCATTGTCTCCCTCCTTCTCTGCAGAAGCTAATTGCATGATGGATAATTTAATGGCAGAGGTAACTTTTAACTTTACTAGAGTACATGTACTGTACAAATGTGTGTGCGTGAGCAAGGGAGAGTGGAGGCTGCGCTCTGGCTCCTCTCCAGCTTTACAGATTGATGGCACATTAAAGTGAAGGACGCGTCACGCACCTGTGCTTGTGTACCACAGGGGAGCAACACACAGGTAGACAGGGTGCTGCAATCAGCAAGGTGCCCCACACACAGGGAATTCACTGTGTATCTGACTTGTATATTGTATATTTTCAAAGGGAGCAAACAGATGCCAAATCCTTCCACAAAGAACACATGTATCTGCTGTAGGTCCACAATCATCATCTACACGTGTGCTTTTGAAAGCACACACCATGCCTAGAGGGGCTTGATGCAGTATAGATCACAGCTCTGTGTGCACTGTGTCCCCTTTTATCATCTGTGTGTGAGTGTGTGAAGTGAGCAACTGCAAATGTAAAGTGCATGCCTGTCCGTGTGATTTGCCACATTTCCCTTCAAAACAACAGTGTTTGCATTTGTATACGTGGATTGTGTGCATTTACATTATGTGAATGCCTGAAAATGTTCTATCCGTCTATACAGCAACACAATGAATTATCTCTATAGGGCCGAAACAGTCGCGTCCGCTGTCTGTCTATAGACACAGGCAAGTTCCATTATTCAGTGTTATTCATGTACCGACGCAGTAACAGCACTTTAAGTACAGTAAATGCGGCATGCATGTTTAAGTGCTATAAGAGGGAGAGGAGGACACGTGGAGGAGAAACATGGTAGAGAGGTGACGAGGTCTGAATATAAGTAAGCAGGTTTTTAAAAAAAAAAAAAAAAAAAAAAGCAAAATGAATCCAAGAGGTAGAAAAAGTCATGGTGGAAATTCCATGAATCCCAGGAAAAGAGATGATGTATTCATAGGAAGTATTCATGTCATGGGAAAAAAATCTCATAATGGATCCATTAATCCATTAAGGGAAGTCCATTCACATCAGCAAACATACAGTATATCTAATGGAAGGGTTGATACTTAAATCATCTCTGTCAAATCTGTTTCTAAAAGGCATCTAAATGCAAGGACAGATATTTTAATATAAAGGGACAGTTCACTCAAATTAGAAATAAAACTGCACCACCCAGTTAAGTTGCAGTTTACACCCATACCTGTCCAAAATGTTAACAGTTCATCCCCAGTTTATCCAAAACTACATCCGAGCAGCCTGTCATGCTCAAATCTTCTGTAAATAAAACACGTTTATTTGACGTTTATTTCAGTGATCCCCTAAACAAGTGTGGCAGGTTTAGACTCATTAAAACTAACAAACCATCTCCTTTTAAAGCTGCCAGAAGCTAATGATCTTCACATCACATACTGTAGGCTCTACTGGAGACTCTGGTTTTCACTCAAATGACAGCATTACTTTATCTTCTCCATCACCTGAAGTAATACTCCATTTAACAACAATTCAGAGTTGCTGTGTGCTGATCTGTTGATGTACACCACCTGCCAGTAAATCCTACACTACCCTTGGGTGCAACAGTCTCTGTGATCAAAGTAAATTAACACGTAATCAGATACAGACACAAGCATGCACACGCAGGCTTTTCCGCTTTATTCTCGCCATCGCTCTACAGCAGGTTTGAAGTGTTTGAGGTTGTGTGTGAGTGTGTGAGAGGTAAACACACAACACACATGGACGAACAGAGATAAAAAGAGAGAGGTGGATGAATATGACATATGAGTCATTGAGCTTTCTTTAAGACAGACTTTACTCTCTAAGAATTTTCCAGGATGTGAACTGACAGAAGAACAATAAAACACTGCACGTCACTTCAGTCAGGAACACAGTGGTTGAGCTGAGAGAGATATCTACACATGACCAGGGTGTGTGTGTGTTCAGTGCTATTGTGGATCTGTCTGTGCCTTTGCGTGCCTCTGTCTTTTTTCGAGATCTAGCCAGAAGGCTTCCATGCTGTTTTCCATCAGTTGTGGGACTGTGTGTGTGTGTGTGTGTGTGTGTGTGTATGTGTGTCATAACTGCCATCTCTTATGTGACACACGTCGGCTCTACACACAAACCATGCGGCAAATTGATTGCATACAAAAATGCTAATGCTAGCTTTACTGTCCTCAGCATGTTAATATTGCGATTTAACTGCAGGCATTGATTAAAGGGACAGTGCGCTGTTTCTGTGGCGTTTTTTTTGACATTGAGAAAAGCAAGGTTGGGTTGGTGGTGAGGGGGTGAGGCAAGATGCTGACTCGACACTTGCCGGTCATTTTTTACTTGGGCTCTCAATACTGTGAATACCTGCAGAGTGCAAATTGTCTGATGCAAAATAAGATGTCAAGTGCTGCTGTAGATAAATGCAAGCATATTTGCATACATGCAGACATGTTTCACTGTGACTGTGTGTGTGTATCTCAGCCGGGGGTCATTTGAAGAGCAAAGTATTCACATCTTAAACCCCTTAGGCATCATTGCCCTGCTCTCATTACAAGAAATGTGCCATATTGAGTCCAAGCAGCTCACCTCATTCCTACCAGGGCACACTGCAGCACTCACACAGTTCAGACAGTAAACTTTCAGCCCACACTGAAATACAACAGGAAACACACACGCATACACACTCAGTAAAATGCACCAGAGCTATTTTACTTTGTCTGATAATGATGATTGATGGCCATCCAAAAAAAGAAAAAAAACGCTCTGCCTCAAAACAAACGGTGGTCCGCTCCATAAATCAATTGGTTGGGAGGGGCGGCACTGAAAGCCAACATTGATCATCACACAGGGCCAAATGTTAGCATCTCCAAATCATTTATTCCAGGTACCATTTCATACACAACATCTGCCACACTGGCAGAGACAGAGGGCGGAACCTGTTACAAAACAACAGAGGCCGCCTGCTGCATGCTTTGCAGCACGTGGTGATATGACTTTCTGGTGATAGATGGGGGACGGGTGGCTGTCTGTAGCTAATGAGCAAAAGAAAGAAGAGGAGCCTGCACCTTTCAAAACATTAATGTTGTTCTTGGCACTACAAGTTGATTTGCACTGGGATATTAGAAAATACTGTCTCCTCAAGGGAGTTGTGTGATCAGATCTATGCCTGCCGTTTGTTATCTGTGGCTCCAGAACACTTGGCACTAAAAGGGCAGTGCAGGGTTCACAGTGGGAGAGGTGTAGCATGATAAAAATTTGAGACATCTTTATGTGTAGTCTGGTGGACCTCCACAGTGAGAATATTGTAAAAAGCCTTTCATGAGCATCCTTTCGGAAATAACGATGTAATGAAGCAATTTTAAATGCCCACTGGCTTGTAGCAGGTTAATTTACTGTGTTTTACTGTACAGCTGTTCATTTCTGCAACTCCACTGCACTGTTTCAAAGGATCTTTTAGCTCTTTGAACTGATTCTGCTTGCTTTTCACTTTTTGTCCCAGGGCTTATGGAATAGTTACTACATTATTCCTTAGCTAGCAATTGGTATGTGAGTGGTACAACACACGGTTATGGACAGTTAGTATAGAAATGGACGGAGGAGAGTGTCAGAGTCCTGAGGATAGGAAAGCTTTATGTCTTATGCTGTGCAGACACTATTAACAAGGTACTATACTGAAGTAAACAATGAACCTTGATCAGTTTTATCTATTGACAACAACAACACTGTTGCATCCTTATAGACAGGGGTAGGCAGGTCATTAATAACCTTTTAGCATATTTTAATTCAAGGGGTCTGAGAGAAAACTAGACTAGAGAAATGTTACTAATTATTTAGTCTGCTAAACGTAGCCAAAGGCTATGAGCCAGCTCATATGAACATATGTGCATATGGCCGTCAGGTGGCTAAGGGCTTTTTCTTTTGTGCATTTTCCAGAAAACTGCCTATACTAGCTTTAAACGTGCTGGCAAAAAAAGACATAAAATCTACTATGAATGAAAACTATGGAGCTATGGTTTATTTGTTCTGTTGGGGGTTCAGAGTCAGGGAGTCTCAAGGCAACAGTAGGAGAAACATTCAAAATGGCTAAAAACTACTTCAGTAAAACAAGCCCTATTACATCAGGAGTGCTCAAACTACAAGATGACTGACCAAAGTTCATCTGATCATCTAATGACCAGATCATGGATCATTCAGGCGATAAATCAAGCGTCACCATCCCTGTCAAACTGAGCATCAAATAACAATCAATCTGCCAGAAATTCAGTTTCCACTCGACTTCAGCTCGAGCAGTCAGTAGTATTACTGTATTAGTAATACAACAATTTGTCAGACCATTAAGGAAAATATCACCACCAATTCCATCATAATGTCTTATATGTTGAACTGATATAATAAATTGTGTCTCCCAAACAGGGAGCACGGTGGTGTAGTGGTTAGCACTGTCGCCTCACTGCAAGAAGGTACCGGGTTTGATTCCCAGCCCGGGGCCTTTCTGTGTGGAGTTTGCATGTTCTCCTCATGTCTGTGTGGGTTCTCTCCGGGTACTCCGGCTTCCTCCCACCATCCAAAAACATGCATGGGGATTAGGTTAATTGGCTAATTTAAATTGACCGTAGGTGTGAGTGTGAGTGGTTGTCTGTCTCTGTGTCCTGTGATGACCTGCAGACTTGTCCAGGGTGTACCCTGCCTTTCACCCTAAGATAGCTGGGATAGGCTACAGCCCGCCCACGACACTATGTGAGGCTTAACAGTAGAAAATGGATGGATGGATATCTCCCAAACAAACTACACCCTTGACACAGTAACATGGAGTGGCATCATATATGTACAGGGAAGGAGAACAATAGCAAACCAACTCCAGATCCATATGATGAGAGTTCCACATACTAGATGCTCGCTCTTTATCCATCAACAATAGAACCAGGGTTACATAACATGGCAGCAGTACAATACCTACAGTATCTGTGCCATTGTAGCATCCAGTGACTAACTGACTGGCCCAAAGACAACATGATTAGGCACGGTGGGGAAATATGGTAGGTGAAGAGAGACAGGCATGCTTCGAGGGAGAGACCGTTATAAGAAAGCCAGATGTCCTTGAGAAGATAAGTGAGTGGTGTGGAGGGGGAATGGGGGTAAGGAGGCTGTGGGAGAAAGGGAGGAGAAGAAAGACTGGTTGGAGGGATGGACTGAGAGGAAGAAAGCTGATAAAGAGATAGAGAGAAAGAGAGAGAGAGAGAGAAATACAGCCCTCCCTGGTGTAGCCTGTCCGGACTGTCCGGTCTATGAGGCAGTAAATTGCCCCAGTTCAATGTGTGCTCTCCAAACGCTGCCGCACATTATTGATAAATCAGTGTGTGTTAATGAGAGGAGCTGATGTGGCCTGATGAATCACAGCACAACAATGAGCCTTACACACACACAAACACACAGTCCAGCTGAGGTGAGTGTGTGTCGACCACTGTCATCTGTCGTTGGCCTCTGACACGAACGCACTCATATTTTCTCCCACACACACACTCTCACAAACCAATTTGCAGTGGCTGGATGAACACTTGGCCCCCATGCTGCAGTAACAACTCTGAGTGTTATTCTATCCTGTTAACAGAAGAGAGGAGGGCTCCACAGTCAGCTCCGGCAGGCAGTAAGAGGACAACACAAGCTATTTTGGTTTTCGCTTTGATATCGAATAGGCGGCTTAACATCCTCATTAGATCATATCAGCCCCGAAAACACACCACACACAGAAAATTATCTCTCTTCCACACTCACTGCTGAAATGATCACAATCATGTGTTTGTGTTGATTTATGAGTTTGTCTCTGCGTAGGTGTGTGTTTATTTATGTTTATGCAAGTGTGCGTAATTATAGATATATTGTGTATATCTGCACTTGAAAGTGAGTGTGTGTGTCTACTAAGACTTGCTTTTGAGTGAGTGTGTCTGTGCAGGGCAAGCTGACCTTGTTATAAGCTGAGTGGGCTGTAGTGCTGGGGCATCATTAGTATGGGTTAGGTGAGGGTGAGAGGGTGTGTGTGTGTGTGTGTGTGTGTGTGTGTGTGTGTGTGCGTGCAGAGGTGAGGGGGTGACAGAGTGGGGAGAGATGGGGGATGACAGTGGAAGAGAGGATGTGAGGTGGACAGAGGTTTGCGGGTCAGGCCAGGACACACAAACACATAACTCCCCCCATCCTTCACTTAGAGGCAGGTAGCAAGTGTTTTGCGCACACACACACACACACACACACATTGACACACAGTATCTAATCTTAAGTGCAACTCTTCCTCCTTCAGCCTAAAACAGCCTTCTGCAGCACAGATGCCAGGAAACCTGAACTATCCAGCCACAATGCAGTGACGCATCACAGGGCCGTGTTAGGTGCATGACAGCATCGACACACAGAAACACTGTGACATTTGAGGTGCCATTAGTTAAAGTGAACTAGAACCACACAAAACAGACTGAAAATTCCATTCAGTTAAAAAAAAGGTTTAAGTGTATTTCTACAATACAAGGAAATTCATACTTATTTTCCATGAATTACCTTTCGGAAAAAGTGAGTTCAAGGCTTTTTCTACACTACAAGGCTCAAAAGCAGACACACCAAAGTCCAAAGTGTAAGAGTATTACAGTCAGTTTTTTGTGGGCTGCCTGGATCAGAAAACTTGTGACTCAACTCCTCTTCCTTTGTGAGATGTGAAGCGCTTGAAAAAGAGGCTGAACACAGGTACATTCAGACAGACAGCAGTGAGTATGATAGCTGTACATGAGCATGTTATGTCTCTTTTAGGATTCCCCTGATGCCATCCAAATTTTCAGGCTTCTTCTGCAAACTTGATTAGAAACAATTCTGACTAGGAGCTACCACTGATATTTAAAACCTATAAGAGTGTAGTTACTACAAACAAGGACAGAAGCACTAGCAAAATTGGATGCTGACACCGTAGGCAAGTGATATCATCAGCCTTAAATTAGTAAATGAGTAATCAGCTGACACATAAGCTATCTGTTATCTCTACCTGGTCCTGAGTGTCGTATTAAAGTAAAACCAAACACTTAAGAATAACTCCAGTCGTATAGTCTGTGGTGCTATAGCACCAACAGAAAAACAATGAAGTCATGGGGCAGGCTGTATTACATACAGTATGTGTCTGATGTTACACCACTGACCCACCATGTTGCCTGTTCACTACTGGTTTCCTGGTGACACGACACAACAGTGCGCTCAGGGTGATCATGTTGCTTTGGTGGTGCTGTGTAGTTTGAGTGTTTCTCTGCCTGCCTAGTGACTTAGGCGTGACTGCACACATCATCAATGTCATTTGACATTCAAGCTCGATGTAAACATAATGATGTTTGTTAATCTTTACATCCATAATACTGACACACTGTCCCTGTGTATCACAAAGAAAATGTGGTGTTCATCTTGCACTTTTAATATTTATAAGCAGGAGGTAGTTCCTGGCATTTTATCATTCAGTTTTGCATATGAGAAAGGAAAAAAAAAGAGATTCTGTCACCAGAAGCCAAAAAAAGGTAACTAGAGTCAAAAAGTGATAATGGAAGCCATCAGAAAACAATGGGAACCAACCAAAATGTTAAACAATGCAAGAGACTATACGCCATGGGATGCAGAATAAGCTAATAGCAGCCAAATGATGCCTGCAGAAACAATGGTGGCCGGTTGGAAGCAAAGTGAATGCAGGCAGCTCTGAAGTGCTGCCAGAGTGAGGAAGAGGAGGAGGAGGAAGCTGCTGCTCAGGAATATTCTAGTCCTTTATTCCTGGCCAGAGGTCAACTGTGGCCTCAGGCTGAAGCTCTGAAAAGGAGGGGGAATTCACATATGATGGGAATACACACACACACATGGCCAGAGGTCAACAGTACCCTCCCTATGCTGACCACACACACACACACACACACACACACACACACACACGGTAGTTAATGCAGACCCCTGTAAATTACAGCTGAAAATGGTGAAGCTGGTAATGTGTCTTGAACCACGGCCTCCATAGCGCCTATTAACGATTACCATAATAAACCCATCAGAGTGTGAGAAGCCACTGGATGGAAATGGTTTCAAACAATGGGTACGGAGCACACGTGGCCTTTTCCCAAAAAGCTGGCACTGCCACAACCTGTCCAACGTATTTTACCACCGTAATTACAATATAGAGAGCAGCCGCCTCTGTGGCAGATGCTGCTTCCAACGTTAGAGGTTCCCCACGTAATTACCATGATGAACTTGGCACACCGAGGCAATAAATATCACAGGACACACACAAGCACACTTGCACCGAGCGGAAGAGACACCCACATACTGCGCACGGAAGTGCAGAAAGGTAGATGTGTGGAAAGCCACACACACACACAGACTGCTGAGGTGAAGGGAAGCTCATTCAGGGAATACACACAGACAGATAGATCACTCTATAGTTGTGTGTATTTAAAATATAACACAGGATATACCTTACAAATTGGAAAGTAGACAGAGCAAAAGACTGATACAGTTTGAATATCTGCTGCACGTCATCCCCTCTACCCCTCCACCTTTCAGCAAAAAAAGAATACGTATCACTTAAATAAAAATAACTGCAAAATTATCATAAAAGGGAAAACAAAATATGACTTCCTAAAAATAAGATATCACATAGTTTTTCAAAAAGATCCAAAATGATTCACCAACACCACAGAGGCACTGAGTAAGCATCACCATTTTGCCATCATTATTCTTCAATTTATCTTTAGCTCGTAAAGTCAAAAACCATCACCATATGCAGCACAGACGTACTCATCAAGTGTCAATGTCTCATTTAGCTTCAATGAATAATTTTGCAATTACATTTAACATGCAAACACACAAGACAAATTAGGCCACACTGTGTTTCACTTGCCTTGAGGGGAGCACAGGGAGAGTAATGGCCCCCAGAATTGCAAATGAGGCGCCTCTTGACATTTTTATATCACAGTAAATCACTGTATGTATGAGCCAAGTTCCTTGTGTGCTCGCAGATTACCAGCGTGTGATGGGATGTGTTGACATGAGCCTCAACAGAGTCATCACAACGGTCACAACACAGGCTAGGTTATGCCTGGTCAGTGGTACAAATCTGTGTGCGTTAAGCAGGATTTCACTGTACAGCCATAAATACAGGACATGTTGTGTACAGCTACCAGGAAGATGTGCTGGGAGGTTTCCCAGATTCTGATTAACTCCTGCACTAGAAATTACAGGCCGGGGATGTTCTCTATTGAGGCTTTACAGTTGAGGATTAATCAGTAGTCTGGCAAGCCAACCATCAAAATCCAGTTATCCAGCACAGGCAGAAAACGGAGCAAAGAAGAAGATGATGAACAAGGTGTAGGAAATAAGAAGAAACTGGAAAAGAGGACAGTTTGATAGGAAGGCCTGAGGAAACTCACCGGGTCTCTTTTCCATTTTTCTCCCTCGACTGCCACATAGTCGAACCTTCGATATCAATATGAGAATCTGCTTCTGGCAGAGCGACTTGTTGCTCTTTGGGCAAGGCTTTCGCTTGCTGGCGATCTGCCGGTTCGCCTGGGGGTCCTTGACCTCCCTGCGCTGGCGAATGAGGGAGCTGGCAAGGGCGGCCATCTTCCCAGCACTGACCCTGCCGCCGCTTCACCAGCCTCTGGCGGCTCGGTGGCGCCCAGGTGTCGGGGGGTACCGTGGGCCACCCCCCTGCCCGATCACCCAGGGCGATGGAACACTGCTGAGGGAGGGGTGGAGAGTGGAGGAGGAGGCTTCTGAGAGTAGACCGAAGCAGCTGGGAGAAAGGCAGGAAAAGAGGTGGAGGGAATAAGGGTGGATCCCTCCAAGGCCCACCCAAAACTGAAAACTGATGCTCAGTGAGGTGTGGATTGACGAGCCTTTAAATGTCCTGGTTTTCTGGTTGCGAGTGAGGTTCAGATGCAGCCTTTATACGTCATTGTTCCTCTGGTGGGACAAGACATGTTGGTATCTACTCAGAAACCAGCACACTGTAGCCCTGCAATGTGCCCTGCTGCCTCTGTCCCAGTCCAAGTGTACCCTTACCCTCCTCCTAGAGCTCCACTGAAGTTTGACTCAACCCCGTCCGCAAGGATTCATCCTCAAAACCATTCAATGCATGACAAATCCAGGACCCCCTCTCCACCAAAAATAAAATCACATTTGATTCTCTCAGTCCTGCAGATCAGACGCCTGGACCTCTTCAGCAGGACAAAAACAATGCCTGAATGTCAACTCTCCAAAATAGCAGGAGTGACACTGCTCCTTTTCTTCCTGTCCCTCACCTGTAAAATGTCTCCATCCGAAAACAGTGTCAGAGAAGTAGAAGAAGTAGAGACTGTCCGACCTGAGGTATCAGCTCTGCAAGCTGGGACGAGGAGGAAGGGGGGTGCAGATGGACACTGCTGGATGGAGTGCGGCTTGATTCCTCAGTGTCTTCCAAGCTCTCCTGGCATCACCCCTTGCATTCACCCGCACCCTGAGAGAAGAAGGGGGAAAAAAAAGACAGGGAGCTTGATGAATCCAGCATTTCCCAGAGATAGAGGTGACATTCATGAACGAGAGAGTATGGGGATAGAGAGACAGACAGGGACACAGAGAGAACGAGGGAAGAGGGAGGGAGGGAGGGAGAGTAGAGAGTCAATCTATTCCCCCTATCGGATCGGGCTCTCCAACTCTGTCGGCAGCGCGCTACACCACAGCAGAGCGCAGCGCTGTGTCCTTCAGCCACGCATGCCGCCTCATAGCTGGGAGAGCGAGGGATGAATGAATGGAGGGAGGGAGAGAGGGAACGGGAGGGGGAGGGCTGCCAGGTAGCCTTACAGTAGAAGATGTGTTGCTGCTGCTCATGCGAAGCCTCTCCTGAACAAGGCACCTCTCTGCCTCAGCGCACACGTGTGAGGGAGTGTGTAAATGTGTGTGTATGAAGGAGTGTGAAGGTGTGAGGGTGTGTGACTGAGGCAGCATGTGTGTGTGAGAGTGTGTGTGACTCGCTCTCTTGCTTTTCCCCGTTCACAGTGCGTTACAGAGCGAGCACTGGCAGCCTGCCTCTCTCTCTCTCTCTCACTCTCTCTATACAATCTATTTCCTTAAACCCTCCCCTTTGCTCTTCTTTCTCCCACCCTTTTCTCCTCCCCCTCCATGTCACTCTGATCCTTCCTTCCATGTCTGCAACTCAAAGTCACTTCCTCTATTCTCTTGATCACTTCTCTTGTACCGGGCCATGCTGAGCCGGGCCGGGTCAGAGCTGGGTTTGTCCCCCACCCACCTACTCTTCCGTCCCATCCCACCTTCTCTGAAGTGATGTTGGCTTAAAGAGACAAACTAAGCGAGGCAGTCAGTGCTATGCCTTCTGCCATGACAAGGACATATAGATGCTGTGACACTGTCTGAGTCAGTCAGGTTCTTGCGTCACTGCCATCACATCATCCGTAAAATCATCCTGTAAAATGTAACAGTCACGTACACTGCACGTATAGTACAGAGCAAGGGTCAATAGCATGGTTAGATTATTTAAACCACATTATTTGGAGGTTAAACCAAAAGTGTTCGCACCCAGAAATTTAGATCACCATCCCATTAACTACAGTAAACCCAGTAGGTTAAAGTTGAACCCAAAAAGCTGGTCTGTGATGGATGTTTGGGTAATATTTATAATTCCTCTTATGGTTATAATTAGTGCTGTCAAAAAATTAAAATTTTTAAATCGGATTAATCACAGGTTGTGGTGGATTAATTTTGATTAATCATGATTAAAAATCATTAATCTTTATTCGATATTACTATTATCTATATCATTTTGCATGAGGGAAAATATATGCACTTAATGTGTTTATTAAACGGTTTCAACAACACAACTTGAAACAACATTTTGTCTCTTTGTTTTAAACAGTCATTTATCATCAATCAACCATCGTTCATCTATCTGCTCCACTGTACGTGATCGTCAGTGATGAATGATGCTGCGTCACCTCCAGTAGGAGACTATAGAAGTGGATATTTGGTGACTGGAAGCTGCTAAACTGATCAGGAAGCCGGGGCCATATCCCTCTCTGCATCAGCATTGTGGTCGTCTGCCACCAGCTGTCATAAATTGATTTTACCCAGTTCAAAGCCACATTGTTACAGCACACTCTCAGACTGAGCTGAGCAAATGTCGGAGGCAACCATGTATGTGTTTATCATGCAGCGTCAAACTATTCATTGTTTTTAATTTTAATCACTAGGTCTTTTAGCTTAGCTTTGGAGAGAAGGAAACCTGTATTGCCTCTGCACAGCTCTAAACATTCACTGCTCAGATAGACATGACGCCACTTGATCTTTATATAAACTGTTGTTGCTCTGGCATCATATAGAGCATCTTTCATTTCCTCATACAAACATGCTTGTTTAAAATGGAATACACTGACTATCAGCGGGTGCCATCTAGCTCCATTAAACTGGAGTGAAGGCAAACATCTCTATGGTGGTATCTCCAACATTTGGCAATTCACAGTAAAACAATCTAGATTGATAAATAGTGCTACAAGTAAGAGGGATCGGGAGAATAACTGTCCCTTTAAGAGATCCTCCTGGCTAAATTAAGGCCAAAATAAAAATGAATTAAAGTAAACAAAATCTGTCTGAATAACACCAGGAATAGGCTGGCAGCATGGCAAGACTTTCAGCAACCAACAATGCAGTGACTTACAGATGACATCACTGAAAAGCCTTGTACCTCCCATCCATCCATCCATCACTGGACAAATATTTATTAATATCTTTCCAATGAGTTTACATGAGTCACAGTGATATTAGTACAGTGTCAATGCCAATGTTGATGATGGGGTATTTTTATTCTTCTATCATACACAACACATTTATTATAATGTTTAGGTTCATAGTCTAAACATTGATTTCTCCTCAATAAATTTACGTAAAAATGTACTGTATGTAGTCTAAATACTCATTGCTCTCTCCTTTTTCAGCAGTTGGGTGTAATTGTCCTTACTGACAACTGTTTCCCCTGTTGGAAAAATAAACAATCCAATTAGAGCTTTGCTGGCAGTCTTAAGTATGAGGACGTCAGCTTCCTGTGCCAGCGCCAGACAAAAAAAAAAAAAAGACACACAAATGGCAATGGAAACTTTTTCAAGAACAATATTAGAAAAATTAAGTTTGTCTGATTATCAGGGTGTTTTAAAACATCCAAACATCCTCTCCAATGACTGCTAAGAAAATAAAAGAATAATTCCCCTCCTGTTTGTGACACAATGTTGGAATTAAACCGTGATGACAGCAGAGCAACAGTGCTTCAGCCCCTGGAGCAGCCAGCGTTCCCCTGAGAAGCAAATAGTAAAATGATATTGTGGGATTGTGGGCAGACCTGCGACTGGTCTCTCCCTCCCTGTTTCTGCTGGCCTTGCAGGGAACGAGAAGAGAAAACCCTGCAGGATTTCCCCTACGCACACACATTGACACACACTCATGCACTCAATCACCTATCGCTACCGTATTGCAGTTTCCTGAGCTGTTAAATAACGTAATTATCTCTCTCACTCTCCTTGTCCTGTCCTCTTACTGCACCATGGCTATCTTATCCCAACTCTCCACCCAAGGGCATTCCTCTGCTTCTCTACAGATCCAACCACCTAGACTGGAAGCTGCCCCACAGTCTCCAGCTCCAACTCCTCCTCTTAAATCACACACTGGGCCGGCAGTGCTGAGACAGACAGTCCATAGACGTCAGGAAAAGCCTGGAAGCTTGAAAGGACAGTGTTTCAACAAGCAAGCGAGAGGATGGAAACTGGTATGGAGGGAAGATTTGGTTTGGGGGGGTGTGGAGAAACAGACGCTGGTCGATTGAGATGAAGACATCACTCGGTGCAGGCGAGCCAAGACATGGAGAGTGCCAGGAGAGAGAACAGAGTCCGCCAAGGAGATGGACTAAAACACTGGCCAAGATGAGACAGAAAGAGAGATATAGAAACAGGGGCGAGAGAAAAAAGATATGTACAGAGTCAGTTAGTTTGCTTATTTATGCAACATCTGCATGCACAGGCTTGGATGTGTGTGTTTGTGCCAATGCCATCTAATCCACGGGTGGCTGGACATGAATCTGTTTCCCGAGTGAGTCAGTTTCCATTGGCCAATGTCTCTGAGGGTGACAGTGATTAGGACTCGCTGGCCGCAGTGTAGCCGCAGCATTGTTTTCCACCCCGCCCTCCATATCATCCATCCATCTATCCATCCATCTATCCATCCACCCTCTGTCTCCTCAGCCAGACAGACTGGCTCAGTTCTGTCTGCACGTCTCCTCGACCTCGAGTTCAATTCACATGGTTCTTTAGGAACACCTTTAACTCTGCAATAACTATACATAAGAATTCAGCATTGACAAAGAAAGATTACGCACAGGTTATATATAAGGACATACAATACAAGCATGAATCTCAATTTTGTTTCAGTGAATATTGTTTATAGACAGTGGTGAGACAAAGTCTAACATGGTAGCATTTTAGACTCACGTTTCCTGCAATTAGCATTTTAAGATGAACCTGAGGTTAAGATTAACTATGAGATTTTGACATTTTAAGATGCTAACCTCTGACATGGAACTTTTTGCACAATGGGCTTACATTAAGGCTATCATTTCCCATGTTAGTCAGTCGGCATAAATCTGATCAGCAGCATTATTTAGATGAGATACGACAGAAAAATTTGCATCTATTTAACACTTGAATGTGCCATTTCCTGCAATACAGAGCCTACAATCATGATAAAGCTGCTTTTCACTATAAAGCTCAGTTTATATGTATTGCAGTGACTGCAGATTACATGGTGTACATTTTAAGTTAAATGCATCAGTCTGGTGCATTTTGACAGCAAAAAGAAGAACTTGCTCCTGTATACAATTTAATCATAAACACATCAATACACTATTTTTGATCCAAACGGCTAAAATGTTTAAAATTTGCAAAGTTATATGACCAAGAATAGAGATGCAAAAACACCACAGCAGTCCCCATGTCTCCTCTCCTCGTCTTCATATTACTCATCATCTCTTCATCTCCTCCCTCCCATCATCACTTCTCATGTAACCCTCTTTATTTCTCTCTCTGACACTCTGGAGGTGACTGGTACTGTTTTGTCTCTCAGTCTAATCTCGGGCTCATTATGTAAAGGCGTGTTGGCTCATTTGTTATTTCTGGCTCCAATAACCCTGATTAAGGCTGTTTCTCTCCGTCTTTCTCTCTACCTCCTTCATCCACCCCATTTTTGGCTCTATGAAATCTGTTTACATTTTTCCAGATTGTGTTTTATTTTATCCCAAAATCCCTGTGGAAAAATGCTTATAGTGGCAGTGAAACCCCTGAATTTTATATCTTGCATCAACATTTTTGGCCATATTCTATATTTTACTCATTCTAGTTAGTGTGAAATGTCTCAGAAATCATAAGGCCATACAGCCTGTTATCAGTCAATATGGATGTTATCAACATTGCTCATTTTTGTGAAAGATTCCTCCATTCATGAGACATGTGATTCACAGTAAATATAAGCATATTAGTTACATGGCAAAATAGTGCTATACAAATAATTTATAATAATAATTTCATTGTTTGTATCTATGTGTAGGCAGCTCACTGATACAGAAATTTCTGTGGGCAGTAAAGGCTGCAAAATGTCACAGAAGCAGCAAAAAAGGTAAGGAGGTAAAAGCTGCAAATGCAAATAAATCTAGGTACTATCCGCACTGGGAGTAAGTGTTTGGATGACGTCTCTGCAATACCAATACCGGATGAGTGCATCCCTACTTACTGCAGTATGTTAGTTGTTACAGGGATAAAAACTCAAGGCCCGAGGCTATCCATCCATCCATTATCTACCGCTTATCCTCATAGGGTCGCGGGGGGGCTGGAGCCTATCCCAGCTGTCTTAGGGCGGAAGGCAGGGTACACCCTGGACAAGTCGCCACCTCATCGCAGGGCACATAGAGACAGACAACCACTCACACTCACATTCACACCAACGGTCAATTTAAATTAGCCAATTAACCTAATCCCATGCATGTTTTTGGATGGTGGGAGGAAGCCGGAGTACCAGAGAGAACCCACGCAGACATGGGGAGAACATGCAAACTCCACACAGAAAGGCCCCGGGCCCGGGATTCAAACCCGGTACCTTCTTGCTGTGAGGCGACAGTGCTAACCACTACACCACCGTGCCGCCCAGGCCCGAGGCTAATTCATTAAAAAACAATTGGGAGAATTTTCTTTTTCATCATACAATGACAATAAATGTTTTTGATTGATTTTGAGAAAGTCAAGCAAGTTTGGGATGATACATGATAGAAATGCACAAAAATCATACATTGAAAAAAGTTCTATACATATATAGAAAACTTGTACAATGTACACAGAGCTGTATGACATATAGCTCAGGATTTGTCATCTTGACATCAGCAACTGCATGAAGCGAGCCGAGCGGTAATACATTATGGCTTTATATGTCTGCCTATGTCCTGCCAAGACTTGGTGTCACAGATAAATATACCCAATAAAGATAGAAAGCGCACACACAGTACATCTATAAGACCACAAAAGAAGTCACGTCAAAGCTGATACAAAAGGTAGGAAAGTATGTTTGTCATTTGTTTTGTGTCGTCTTATGAACTGTGTGTGTGTGTGTGTGTGTGTGTGTGTGTGTGTGTGTGTGCGTGTGTGTGCGTGTGTGAGATCTGGATTAGACACTACAACTATGTCTCAACTGTGCTGTGCTGCCTCAAATAATGCAATAATGTACAATAATGTACAATAATAATGTGTGAGTCAGCGCCTGCTAAAAGCCACAAGTCTGAGACAAATGGGCCTTAAATTGAGATTGATATGGAGGAATTTTCTGTGGGGATGAACACATGATGCAGGGATTCACAGCTTTGTCCTCCCTAGATGCTGCAAAAAAAAAAAAAAAAATTGTGAGATTGGATCAGGACTGTTTGTGTGTGATGAGCATGTTTTGTTACTATTCCGCTGAATTCATCATGTTATCAACGTATCATGAAGCCTGCAGGTTCTGTGATAATTTAGCAGGACAAGGGGAAATCTTATATTTAATACTTTCTCAAATAATATTTCCTGATGAAGCTGTGAATAATTGCAGTAGCAACGTGGAACCCGCTACAAACAAAAGATCAGAATGATAATTGCCAAAATGCTGATATCACATGCATTTGTACATACAGCCACTTTACAGTTATACTTTTTTTTTAACAAATCAAATCCCACTTTTGAAACTCTATATAGTAGGTTTTATTGTTAGCCGTGGAGCCCCTCAAAGACAAGAGACAACACTCTTTTGTTTCAATATATGAATGGAGAGACAACCCTTCTGAATGAGGGTTGTTAGAAATGTTGACTTAGAACATATCCTTGATCCGGACAATAATAACAACAATAGTAATAATAATAATATTAATAATAATAATAATAATAATAATGATATGTCTATTCTAAATAGCTTCCTGGTCCCTTTATTGCGGTTACACAATAAGAGCTGCATTTATATCACTCTGTATCATATCATATTCAAATACTTTTTTGGTTTAACCTGATTCATCAAAATCACTTTGGTTAATCCAGTCACAGTACTGAAAAACTTTGCCATGAATCACTCAGTCAGTTAGAATATATTTAGGTTTTTACAGTTAGTCGATCAAAACAAATGATTAAAAAGGAAAACAACACAGTAGCCTATAATGAAAGAAATCATTAGTAGCTTATAGAAATATATATATATATATATATATATATATATATATATATATATATATTAGAAATATATTACTAAATATGACAACATAAATAATGATGACAAAATGACAGGTCTTATTCTTGTGAGGTCCATTTAATCACAGCAGAAATCACCATGAGGTTGCAGACTGCAACACAACACTGACTGCTGACTAACCACGATGCAGGCATACAGTTACAGCAACCACAAACAAACAGACTCACATTACCACCAACATGACATCTATATACTAAAAAAATACTATAACTTGCAGCCAGAACACAATAAGCATTTCCACTGGGTAAGCATCACTGACATGACAGCACACTGGACTCAACTAGCACAGGGTTAACCTTCACTAACAGGCCACAGGACTTATTTGACATTAAGATAAGAAAAGATAAGATAAGATAAACCTTTGTTCGTCTCACCAGTGGGGAAATTTACATTGTTACAGTAGCAAAGATATGTAGGAAGGATAGTGTGGCAACATAAATAAGGGCCTACACAGGAAATAAGAGGCGGTGGCATACATAAACAGTAGACTAAGTAGAAAATTAAATTTGTCAAAGTAGGTTACACTGGATTGAAATATTTCACTCAAATATTTTCTCAAATTATTGAGAGTGAAGAGCAGAGTAAAGAAAAAAAAGTAAAAAATATCCAAGGACAGTAATATTGCGCAATTAAGAAAATATTGCACATTTAGAGAGTTGTAGCTCTCACTGTTTTCAAAACACAAACTGTCAAAATAATAAAAATAATACTAATACCAATAATGTCGTCAACAGGCAGATGTAACTTTAAAGAGTTGTGTACTCACTGTCGCAGCCTCTGTGTCCTCTTCTTAGTTGTCATGGAGATAGTGGACGGCAGTGCCAGGTAGCTAGCTAGCTAGCTAGCTTCTTGTCTCCACACCTGTTTCTCCGGTGTGCCTTCAGCCGAAAAAGACGCAAAGAAAAAGCTGCTCGCATGTAGCTGCTCTAACACTGCCAAGTAGAGAGGAACAGCTTGAATAAGTCTGCTGAGGTTTATGGTCTTCACAACGCAAGTGCACTCCGCGACAGCGACGCTAAAGGCTAATCCCACTCTGTGGTTTAGCCAAGTGAAGTTCGGCAGGTTATCCTTACTTGCTCCATAAATAAATGAATAAAAATGACTCTGCATCTCAGTCAGCTTCCACTGTGGCTCGTTTCAAACCGCCACATAATGAAACACACAGCCACAGCGACAAAATGTATATATACTGTGTATATATTTATTTCTCTTATTTCTCTTTCTTCTTTGAATTTAGCTAACACGAGCACGACAACCAAACATCCACCTGTGACGCAGCAGCTCTCAGCAGCCAATCAAAAGATGGCGTCAACTGCGGACGAGTTTGTACAAAATTATTATTGAATATGTATATTTTTATATCATATAATCCTGTTGTATCCACCCTGATTCAGTACGTTTTCTCATGAAAAATAAATAAATACTTATTTTCAATGAGGGATTTTCGGAGGGTTTCTTTTTTTCGGGCGCCCCCTGGTGGCAATCCTACACAATTGCGTTATAACCAGTAACAGAAACAGGGACTTTTCTTTTTCTTTTGTACAGATAAGAAACAAACTGAGATGAGTTAATCCCTGTCATTAAACTTCAGCTACACCAGTTTAAATTAATTCCTCTGAAAAGTACAGAGTCAGAGAATGATAATAAGAACTGAACCTCTTTACCATTAAGTCAGACTACAGCTAATAATACAAGCATCCAAGCAGTCAGTCCAAACACCAGCCAGCCATCCGGAAGGCAGCTGCACAGTGAAGCGGCCTGTCATCCAAAAGCCCAGTAGCCAGCCAGGTGGAGCCAGCAGGGTTTGTGGAGCTGAGCTGTATTCCTACCAAGTCAAAGCTTGCCACGGTTGTCACTAACACAATCAATGCCACATATCTCCAAGGTGCAGAGTGCAATTCACACAAGAGGTGGAGAGGCCTCAAGGTTGGGGTTTATTGCTTATTATAAAAATGTGAAAATCAACTTAACTATGTGCTTTGTTGACCTTATAGTATCATTCATCCAGTTCTGTCTCTCTAATTTGTGGCTGTGCAAGGACAAGACAACCTGTTTTCTGTGATTATGTGAGTGCAGCAAAGCATTCCTCTCCTCATTTCTGTCGGCAATACAAGACAAGTAACAAGACAGAGGCCCATGGAAACACATTAAAGATTCAATGAACGAAGTCACACTGCTGTATACAGCTCTCAGGGCTGCAGACTGGAACCAAAATGACAATTAATGTGAGTACAGGTGCTGTTAGCTTCAGTTAAAGAGAGAGGTGCAAGGCATGACGTGTTATTTTTTGCCATTAGTCTTCCCAGCTAAATAAAGTGACATTGAACTTGTTTGTTTTTGTGTCTTCACTTTTAAACCTATTCCACAGCCTGATATTAATTTGAGATATTTCACATTCATCTCTCACACGGGTTCAACCATAGCACCTTTATTTTTACTTGCAGACACTGTGTGCTATTACAAGCTTCTTTAGGTCTGAGGTTTGGCAGGTCTTGTTTGTTATTTTCTTGTCATAAATATTACACTATTCTGTGTCACCATTCATTTTAGCAAACCAGACCTTGGACTGTTTCTGTGACATGTGTTTACAGAGAGGTGAAGATGTAATGACGCCTGGTCAAGGTTGCTTTCCTGTCTGTGGCAAATAGATACTTAGACAGCCAATCTCTTATCAGGAATTTGAAAAAGAAGATGTAACAAAAGAAGGTTTAGCAATATTTCTCTGAGTGCCAAATGCTGACATTGAATGTTTGCCCATGTCATTTGTCCATTCTGAGTGCAGCCAGAAATGCAAAGGAAAGAACACAGGACCATTTAATTTAATAAAAAAGACACCAAAATAATCATCAGTCGCAGCATCCTTCTGCCTAACTGAACTCCACATGACTGTTTGTCAGACAGCTTCATTATTCATTATTTTCAGTTTAAGGAGTAAAAAAGTCTCATATATCAAAGTGTCCTTCCTGTCTGCAGTGTTGTTAGATTTTCACAAATCACTCAGGGAAATAGAAGTTATAATTACATTCACCCACTCCACTTGACAGCCTGCTGGCCCTCTGTTAGAGCCCCAAAATGTATTGGTCTATTATGTCGTTAAAAGCCTTGTTGTGGATGAGAGTGTATTCTTACTCATCTTGTCTCATTAAAGGCATGTTGAGAAATCCCTTTAAACGAGTTTCTGTCCAACATTTGAGGACGGCACATGCTGCTCTCCAAAGCAGTAACAAAACACAGTAATTACATCTTGGATTACATTCTAACCATAAAAAAACATCACCATAGAAAGATTGTAAAAGATGTGCAAGGGATTAGACACAACTGGACAACATAAAATGTTTGAAAGCTATCCTTTGCTACAGTTTAACTAAATATAAAGTTACTGACGCTGTATGTGCTTCAAAATACAGGTGCATGGCAGTACTATTATTTGCTTTATTTGCTTTGCCAGAAATGTTTAGTGGTTTTAAGGTGCAGTGTAGAATTTCAACCAACCGAAACTCTTCTCGTGTGCCAAGTGTGGTCAGAAACATGGCTGCCGTCTCTGTGACGTAGACCTGCTTTTTGTGTAAATAAAAATGTCTCACTCTAAGCTAATAAAAAAAAAAAACTAAACTAGAAATATCTCTGTATCTCTGCTCTCATGTAAAAACACATATTTAAGAACAAAGGGGTCGACAAACCTACAGAACTGACCCAATTAAGGCTGGATCCTAAGAGCTGCTACTCCCCTCAAACCTCTCTTTTAAGCAGAATGAAAGTGAGTGTGCTCAGAAGGCTCTCTGGCAATCTCTGAAACAATACACGGATCAAGAAGCAGCCCTTTCCTCTCATCTGCAGTGCTGCATATAGCCTGTGTGTGTGTGTGTGTGTGTGTGTGTGTGTGCTCCTGCTGCTGAGTATACTGTATGTCCAACAGTGTTGAGCTGAACAGCATGTTGCTCCATCTGTGAAGTAGTCACTCTCCTCAGTCCATCACCCTCTGTATGTGGATCAAACACACCCATGAATATCCATATGTGTGTGCACACAAACACACACCGACATGAAGTCTAGACTCGGAGGTTAAAACAGGAAGGGTTCTTTGAAGTTTCATTAAGGAGGCAGGACATGACACGAAGGGACAGAATAACAAAGAAGCAACACAGATTTGAAATACACAAAAAAAAGGAAGCAAGGAGACAAGAGGAGATGCTGACATTATGTCCAGCGACAGAAATATGCTGATGAAGGAAAGAAGACATGAGAGGAAATGAAAGCAAGGGATGAAAAAACAAAAAGATGAAGAGGAGAAGCTGACAAGGGATGGAGCATTAGACCCACTCGAACCGACAGGAGAGAGGGGAGGAAGAAACAGCCAGCAGCTCTAAATACAAACAGAGCCACAGCGAGGAAGACAGAGACAGAAGGAAAGTTGACCCGTTGTCTTGTGGAGATACAAAGCAGAGAGTCTGTCCTCAGCACAGGGCTCTGTGGCCTCCACCAGCTCCACCGCCTCCACTCTGTTCATTAGAAGTTTCTCCACCTCCTCTGAGAGCTTTGGAAGAAGTGGGGCTCATGCCACGCAGCGAGTAAAAACTTTCTCACACCATTTTCAGTGCAGCGTAGCGTGCAGATGAGCTCTAGTTCTTCATTTTTAATCACAGCGTTTTGATGACATGTTACATAATGGCATGACCTGCAGAGGGTGATGCATGGTTGGGTTTCTCCACGGTGATTAGCAGGGTGATATCAATATCAATATCCACAGAGATATGTGGGGTGTTTTCATAAACAGACAGAATGAGGAGATGGATGCAGGAGGAAAAGAGGATGATTTCACCGTCAAAGGTCACTTTAGCCAGTAGTGGTTCTTAATAACACAGATACCTTCAGTTTTTTGAAACCTCTCTTATTCACTGCTTCTTGATCCATCTGGTATGTGAACACAACAGAGAGGAAAAGTGTGCAAAACTAGAAAATACAGTACAGTATTAATGAACTGGACTTATTATTCAGGGGCTCAAAAGATTGATTAACAAGACCAAAGCATCAAAAAGAGCTTCTTCAGGAGAAGCCTCTTGAATGAGAGGTGAAACCTCTTCAACAAACCTCAAGCAAGTCCGGCTGACGCCTTTTTTTGCTCAACCTGGATGATTGAGAAGCTGCACAGACAGACAAGACAGGCTTGAGTCTGGCTCATATTCCTGCTCTCTCTCCTGCTGGTCAGGCTTTTACACCACCACAAGTATTTACCTCACATTATTTCACACCACATTACACTGAGACAAGCCCATCCAGTCTGCGATGAGGTGGACACTTGTCCAGGGTGTACCCTGCCTTCTGCCCTAAGACAGCTGGGATAGGCTCCAGCCCCCCGCGACCCTATGAGGATAAGCGGTAGATAATGGATGGATGGAGCCTGGCGCTGCTGTCTTGCTGACTTCAAGTCATGGCATGGGAGGCACCACTGACAGCCTCCTCTGACCTTGGATGCCAGGCCAACCCAGAGATAGGCAGACACCTGTTGTACTGAAGCAACTCATGTTTCAACTCTGTACTCTGAGAAGACAGTGCCTGCATGTGTCTTAATGCTGCTTACAGGACACAGTAGTGACCCCTAGAACCCCTAAATTTAGAAAATGCCATAACAATAATGTCTACCATGTTTACCATCTTAATGTAGCATGCAAACACTTTCTAATTAGCACTAAAAGTAAGCTGCATCACTGCCTGATGACTTTCAAACTAAATATCTGACTTTCTGTTCTCCAAACCCCAGCTGGCTGAGTATCACAGTACTGCTGGTTCTCCCACTTACAAGTTGACTGATCTTTGTGAAAATCGGTTGTGCCCCATTAAGTTGCCAGGTTTCAGTGAGAAAGGCGATACAGTTATTACTGAGGGGACTTTTACTTCTCCAGTCTTCAGATTTCAAAGTAATGTGCAAAAGCACTTTTAATAGAGCAGACTATGGAACTGACAGCAGCAGACCTTCAAGTTATTGTGCAGCGGCTTTCTCAAGGGCAGCTCTGTTTCTTCATTTCTCCAGCCTGTCTGGCAGTTCAACACCAAGATATTACATTTTCTATCTTTTCCTGACACTGGACAGTTTTCTGAATCCAGAGCAATTTCCACGTTACGAGACACTCAGGACAACAAAAGGACAACATGTAATGCAACCTGATTTTTGACAGAATCTTCATTGTCTGATCGGTGGTTCGAATCCTGAGAGGCGGAGCTTAACTTTGATTGAGCTGATGATAAAGGTGTAAAGCTGTAGTCTGCTACTTTCCAACAGTGTAATTAACAGTCTGCCATGGCCGACAGTGATAAAAAAAGGTGCATTAAATAGAAATGTGTGCACCTGGGAAGTAGTTTTACAGTAAGAGGCAACTTGGATAGAGAGAAAACACACACAGATACACACACATGTGATTTCTAATTAAAAAGGTTTAAGCTATTGTTCACAGAGGAGCTCCCATCAAGACCTGGTTCACTGGTGATATGTTAACTTGAGATACTCGACAGGAAACTGCCACGAAAAACTGGTGGAATTTTGAAAACATCCAACCCATCAGACCAAATCAGTTTCTAACTGCATCTTCATTACAGACGCTTGATCACATTTCAGTTTGGGGAAATTTAACATTGACGCTGGAGGCCTGCTTAAATACCTGCTGTACACGTTTGCTTGCTTCCTTAATTTGCTCTCACTGTCATTAGGAAGTGGAGCGTGACACTTTGGAAAGAAAAGGAACCTTTGGAGGATGGGGACGTATCGGGCAGCTCAGTGACTTTTGGGGCAGCAGAGCTGAGAGTTTGGACGCAGCCGATGGAAAACCCCACTAAACCGTGCAGTGCATAGTGCCAGACCCGTCGCATGGTGCCGGGGCAACAAGGCGAGCCCAATATTCTGGCACCGCTGCGGCTATACAGAGCTGTTGTGTGATATCACAGCGAAACAGATTGAGATTAGCCTGCCATGATCCACAGAGGACAAGAGAGGGATGGGAGAGGACGCGAGGGAAAGTGAGATAGAGCTGTGGAGCGGCTTTCATCATTTGGAAGGGGTCCTCTAAAGAAAACAAGGAGAGGAAGAGCTTTTCTTCCTTTCCTATGTTCTCCACTCTAACACACTTTGGTTGCATCCCACTATCGCCAGTACACTGGTCACAATATCCATTATATCACTGCAACACAGACACGCATTCATACTTTTATCTTTTTTTGTACTCTTGTGTTCATGTTCCCTTTATCTCCTGTCCTTTGTCCTCTCTGGTTTTGCCTCAGGCTCTGCGTCTCTATGTAATGTCACCCAATGCGCCTCTCAGTCGACCCTCTGGGTAAATTAGCCCTCATTAGTAACACAGAAGTGTCTCAATGCTTTTCATTTTATAATCCTAACAATTATGGCATCTCCTGGTGTGAAACCTTCTCATTTCATGTCTGATAGGAGGTGGTTCAGTGTATCCCAGCCTGCCTGGCACATGAAGAGAGACAGCAGAGTGGCCTTTGATGGAATTAGCTCTGTGCTACAGGAGTGTGTGTGTTGTTTCACACAGCGTGGCATCCTGTTCTATATTTATGCTCTATACTGTATGAGCCACTGTATAAGTTGAGTTTCTGACAGCAGGGATTTGCTAAATTGGATCAGCCATTATCACTGAGGATTACAAATCTGATGGCAGCAGCCAGGGGACAATCCTCGTTTATAGCTTGATTGACAGCTGATCAGCTCTGTCACATGGGGCCCACGCTCCGAGTGGGCGGTGCCCCGAGGCAGACAGCAGCTTGGAAAAGTTGCAAATAGCAGCTGATTGGCTGGCTGCTGTGTGGGGATCACATTCAGCATGTTCAGGATCAACATACAGAGCTTTCATCCCCTTCCTCATGGATGTGTTTGTTTACTCCTTAGTCACTTGTATGGATTTTGCTTTAAATTCTTGCTTTTTGGTTTTAATTAGAAGACAAGAAGATAATTAAGATGAATGACTTCCATGTCATAGTCCATCAGCATCAACAAAATTACATTGTTTATGCAAATTCAAATTTTGTTTTCTATTTGTGAGCACGCGATATGAGGAAATCAAAGTATGCAGCTATGCTCAAAAATGCATGACTCCTGCTAAAAATTGAAAGAAACAATCATTTTGAATGCCTTAAATGCATTTATTCATTAGTTACTAAAGCATGACACTGCCATGATGATGAAGTGAGATTTTAATTAAAAAGTTAGATTATATCCTTCATAAAATTCATCATGGCAAGATATTTTTAAGGAACCTGTAATTAATGTCAGTGTGGTATAAAAGTGTGTCTTTGATTATCTTGAAAAGTGAATGAAAAGTATCATTATTATCATTATTATTATTATTATTAGCTTGTTGCTACTCAGAATTAGGAAGCACTTTACACTCAGTAACAAGCACTAACAGATAGCAGCTGTAACCCAAGCACAGTCTTCTGGACATTTTATTTTGAAAGGAAATTGGCATTTTCAAACATGAAAATGAACATTGAGTAATGTTTTATTTTCTCGCTGACATATGTCAGTATCTGCTGAATACAGCTGTTACATCTTGGCGGTGGGGGGTTTAAAGGTGGGGTTGGGGGAGGGGCTGGGAACGCTCTGATGGTTAAAGGGGTAATAAAGGGAAGGAGATGCAGTGTGGCTGTGACCCCTGTCAATCTACTGCCTGTTAGAGACAGACAATTACTGGGCAGGGGTCACACCGTCAGCCTCAGTTGACTTTAATGAACCTTGAGTTATTTACTCTGCCGTGAGCATGTGATGGCTATAGAAATGCTTGTATTTTATCATGCAACAGGTCATAAGGTTATGCATTGTGTGTGTCTGCTTGCAGTTGTGCTCATGCTAGAGAGAGCAGAGGATGACAACAGTCTTAAATCATGCAGCCCTTGGTTGTAATGATACAGGGTGTGTGAGTGTGTGTGTCCAGTGGAATAAATAGCACTAATGTTTCCATGTGTACATCGCCTGCGTTTGCACAGTCAGCAGTGTCACTTTGTAGCACTACACAATCCCAAACAACATGAACACAAAGTCTTTAACCTTCATAGTGAGGTTTAACAGGAGGGAGATGGAGTCACTGTAATATATCACACTCATCAAAGTCTATTAAAAGTCAACAGAGATAAATATTCCCACTCAATTTAGCAGAAATACTAATCTAATCAAATGGATCCAACTCTGCTGTCTCTGCTGGTCAATAAAAAGATTTAATCATCTTAATAACATTGTCACGGTAGAGTACAGAGTTCACTTATCTACATATCTGTAGGTAGAAAGTTGACTAGTTACTATTCACACATGGATGTCAATCCATCTTCAGCTCATTGTGTGATGAATACTCTTGCAGCTCTCAAAAATAATCCATTTATAAACAGTATTCGGGGAGAGAACTGATAAAATGTGTGTGCTGTGAGGTTTTAGCTCTCATAAAATATTGATTGGCTTTTTTTTCGTCAGGTCTTTCCCTCGTTCTCTTGTGCACAGGGAGAGAAAAAAAGCTATTTTTTTTGTCATACATCAGTGTCCTGCAGTGACACTTCAGTTTAGACTTGTGCACCACAGTGAGATTATCTGCACTAAACTACAACTACCGCCTGTCCTCATAGGGTCACGGGGGGCTGGAGCCTATCCCAGCTGTCTTAGGGCAGAAGGCAGGGTACACCCTGGACAAGTCTCCAGTTCATCACAGGACACATAGAGACAGACAACCACTCACACTCACATTCACACCTACGGTCAATTTAAATTAGCCAATTAACCTAATCCCCATGCATGTTTTTGGATGGTGGGAGGAAGCTGGAGTACCCAGAGAGAACCCACGCAGACACGGGGAGAACACGCAAACTCCACACAGAAAGGCCCCGGGCCCGGGATTCGAACCCGGTACCTTCTTGCTGTGCTGCCCAATTTAACCCTTTGGATCCTGAGCCTATTTTAGTCGTTTTTTAATACTTTTGATTTTGTCTCTATATACCACATAAAAATGTTTAAAATACCCATGCTTGGTATCTTTTTTTCAGCACAACTTCATCTATATGAAGAGATTATTTCACTATAACCTACTTCATTAACATATTGGGCCAAAAAATAATCAAATTCGAATTGAATAAAAAAAAAATATTTATTACAATAAAAACCACAAACATGCTCAATCAACTGTTTTGGAACTTGAACAACTAAATATAGGTTGCCAATATGAATATGTAAATATGAAATTGAAATAAAGTATCAAAGCCCCACAGGGTTAAATGGATATAAAAAGGTTGTTTGCACAGTGGTATCCAGGCTTTATATACTGAACACTTCATCAGTTTCTAGTTTAAGTGAAGGATTTCTTTTCTTCCAATGTTTGTGTTTCTCCTTTAGATTTCTGAATCCAGTAACATGGACAAAGAGGCAGAGGACACTAATGCATTCTCCATGATTTCAGAGTAGTCTTGAGATTATTGATGTTTTAGAGGACAAATAAGTCACCTGTCTTAGGACTCATTCCACTATCAGTGAGGACAGCAGGAAGACATATGTCTCTCCTTGGTGCTGCTCCACTGATTCAGACATCTCGATATGAAACCCCTCCATTTGAGCAGGATGTTGACGAGGAAATGAAAGCAGCATGGAGACAGAAAGCAGTGAATGTGATGCACATAGAAATATTTCTAAATTCAAATAATAAGAAAATATAAGAGCAATCCACATGTATTCAAAATTATTTGCAGTTTTTAATGAAAAAAATAATATGGATGTTTTTACAAAACAAAGTTTAATACTTCTACCCTTTGTTGTAACAACTGGCTTCAGTGGAGTCTCCTGCATCTGAGGGAAACGATCCTCCAAACTTCAACCCCTGCCTCCGTCCATTGACCCTGTGAGCGTTTGTCTTCGCTAATAAGCTGTTTTTATTCTGTCTGCTTCCTCACAAACACTCACAGATAAGCAGACTGTATAGGCAGATGCCCCACAGCAAGAGACCAGCATCATAAATATTCATACTTTCCAATAATTGCAGAAATGTAAATAAGTCAACGGTCGTGAAATTGCCAGCATCTGGTCACTCTGGGGTGGAGGAAGAGAGAATGTGAACTAGAGAGGAGGTGAAGTTGGAGAGCAAAAGGTGGAGGATTAAAGAGGAAGGAGAAGAGGAGGTGGTGACAAGAGAGAGAGGAAAGAGGAGAGAAGGGTCAAATGGACCAGATTATTTTCCACTTCCAGCACATCGGCTTGATTTTGTGCCCAATCACTTGGTGATAAATATCCTAGAGAGCCTATCTATCTGATATTCCTCAGGTGGAGAGGTGTAGTGAGGGCTGAGGGATGAGGATCATCTGTTTTACATGAAGAGAGCTAATGTGTCTCTGTGTGCACCAGAGGACCACAGGCCGGAGTGAAGAGTTTGGTAAAGATCAGAGCAGTTCAGATGTCAGCTGACACACAGCTGAAGAGCCGGTAGAGGTCCAGGGTGTACCCTGCCTTTCACCCTAAGACAGCTGGGATATAGGCTCCAGCCCCCCCAAAGACCCTATGAGAGGATAAGTGGTAGAAAATGGATGGATATAGTTGGTAGGTTAGCAACTTTCAAAAATAATATCCTACTTCTTGTCAGTCAGCATTTTATTTCCCTGCTCATACAGTATATGGAACTAAAAAATCAGCTGAATGTACAGGACAGTAGATGTATTCATGTTTCATGTTTTTTAATACATTTTGGCTGTGCTTTAGTCAGCTGAACACTTCTCCAGTTCAAATGGCCGACAGCGCCACAAGGTTTGGATTTATAAGACATCCCACTGTTTGTGTGTGTCAGGGCGGGGGATTTTAATATTTTAAGAAAAAGAAATATTAAAATATAAATTACCATCAGAGTATTTGCTGTTATCACTAGAAGATGGTTTTTGCTTCTGCTAAGCTGAGCCAAACCCATCTGTGCCGCCCTGACCAGGCTATGCATGCATAAGTAACCATACTGCTGATACTGTGCTGGGAGGCACAAAGAGAGCGATCTAGGCCAGAGCATTTATTATCTCTGTTGGTTTGCTCTCCTAGCTACTATGTGAAGTTTTTAAAACCTCATGCAGCCTGACGAAAAGTTTCACCCCTCGACTGTACATCCTTTCTTTAGCTTTTGATTTGATTTGTCCAAGATTTTGTCTGAGATTTAAAGATTTGGTGGTGTTAAATGTTTTTGTTAGTTGCCTACAGTTTTAATCAAAGTTACTAAGAGGAACTTTCATTCACTGTATTTCAGCGCTCTGCCCCACATTCCTGGTAGCATGTATTTTCTGTCTGTATAAACAAACACGGTAAAATATGTTAATTAATGAGTGTTATAGGTGGTGGTAGGTGAGCATCCCCTATTAACATGCATGGCTGATATGATATTTGTGGTGCTTTTTAGCTAAACACAGTGAATTATTCTGTATATTATTTATATAGCAGAGATTAGCAGTGAAAGGAAGGTCACCGCTCTTGTCCTTGAGCTTTTAATAGTATGTTGCACAGGGTGAGAAGGGCTGCAGAGGTTAGTGTGACTGATGAGCAGCTCAGAAACAACCTTGATCTCTGTACCAAACACTGTGACATTCCCCCCTAACAACAACAAGCCAGACTACCAGGTGAGCTGCCGTCTTACCTAACATTACATGGACATTTTGAAGCACAAAGGCAACAGCAATCAATAACACTGACTTGACTTTTAAGATCTCTTTTTGAAACAGCCTCTCACATGATGAAGGAGCACAGTGTTTAGCCCATCAAAGGGCTGTCCTTATGGCACATTACAGTCCTCCAGTGTGGAAGCAGAGGTGTGCGCTCGTGTGTCCAAGGTCTGTCGTGATTGATGTTCCTTCAGAGGCCTCGGGGCTTTGGGGACCGTAGATATGACCTCTGTGGAGGTGAGTGGATCAGCAGCCCCGCTATGACTGACTGCCCACCTGGAGGAACTCTCCAGATGCCTCGACTGCGTGGAAAACACAGGGGTCACTTTGTATGTGGAGGTGAACTCTGTGTGTGTGTACAATCTCACACATTTCCTAATACACTGGCCATTACACAGAAATACACACACACACATCCCAAAACATTCCTTATCTTCTCAGAAGGGTAATGGACTGATAACCAAAATGCACCCCCTGCATATAAGCCTCTACAACTAACCAATCAGAGCAGGGTATTTCTCCTGTGATATAACTCTAACCCAATTATTCTGATGCATCTCAGCTCTACCCTTGACACACACACACACACACACACACACACACACACAAAGAGAGAGAGAGAGAGAGAGAGAGAGAGAGAGAAAGACAGAGAGATGAAAAAAAGCATTTGGAGATCATGCAAAGAATCAGCCAGATAGACACTTTAATCACTAATTCAAACAGCCACCCAATTTCATTCATATGCTTGTTGACACACACACACACACACACACACACACACACACACACACACACACACACACACACACACGCACACACGTGTAAAATATAAGAGGCTGCACATAGGGCAGAATCCCCAAGGTCAGTTGGTGTGTGTGTGAGACATTAGATAACTTCATAAGTTGTGAGACATCTGCCTTTCCCTGTGCGAGCCTGTAGTACACACACACACACACACACACACACACACACGCACGGGGTCGAGCTCCTAAATCTTCATCAGCAGTGCCACCTCTCCTGAGGATCAGAGCAGAAAAACTCACTGATGAATGGCTCTGTATCAGACAGAGTGTGTGCAGAAGAGGCAGAGGTGTATGTGTGTGTGTGTGTGTGTTTTCATCTGTATGAGAGTATATGCCAGCACTACCACCCCTGCAGGGATTAGCTTCAAACCAATCAGGACAGCACGGTGTGATTAGCCCCAGTGTGATTAAACAATGCAGACACATGCTCACCTCATGCACATCCACAGTGAGCATCCTGCTCAGATGATACACTCACCTGGGGTCATTCCTCTGATGTTTGCTTTTTGTATTTTAATCATAGATTATTCAACAGTGAGTCTGTGGTGATGGTGGCAGTGATTCATAGCATCATCACTTTGTTATTAAAAGCTAATTTACAGACAATGAAAGCCTCACTTAGTGATGTACTGAAGTGGATTTAAACAGTGATGTGTTCACACAATGATGCACGTCTACTGACACTGCATAGGTGCATTTGAATGATGTGTTCTCTTACTGACATGCAAGTTGTAATAAACTGGAGACATGCCTCAACACAGGATGCATCATCCCTGCAGGCTTTCAAACTGCTGGTGTCTTAGATTAAATCCACACAATAACAACAGAAGAGTAGAAACACTGGGCACATTGTGTTCTGTGGTCCTGTGGGTCTCACATCCATAGATCTCCATCCAGCTTCAAGTCTTTGA
Organism: Synanceia verrucosa; assembly: GCA_029721515.1. Lineage (NCBI taxonomy): Eukaryota > Metazoa > Chordata > Actinopteri > Perciformes > Synanceiidae > Synanceia > Synanceia verrucosa. The sequence continues at coordinate 14,204,240 of CM056569.1, read as the reverse complement.
CCCAACCACTGCTTCAGCAATAGATTCCTATTCCATGTATTGATCTCCTCTCCATTGTTTGTGCTTTTCTCTTTGTCCAACTCAACACATGCTATTATTTCCATTTTAATACTGACAACTGCTTTGATTTATTTGCATTTATAATAGCATCGTCGTATTGCTTTGACTTTGCTTTGCTCTTTCTCCTGAACCGAGGCAGTGTCCCCCTCATCCACTGGATGAGTGTCGGTGAGCCGTGACAAATGACTTTACAAGTGATTACGTGGTTCAAATAATTGATTGATGGGTTGATTGATCCAGTCATTGACCTCTGATTACAACCGGTGCACACCCGGAGGGAAAACGCCTTGAGGTAAAGAAATACAACAGAGGATCATTTCATCAGATAACACTGAGGATGTGGACATACATACAGTTACCACAACCTCCTGCTGCAAACTGCAGGAATGTTCTCCTCATCAGTACGTCTTTAGTTCGATAAAGCTTTTAGTTGAAGTCCCAGATGGAAAACAGTGCAAAGCTATAAAAATAATGGAGCTGATAGAGGAAAGGAGTTGATGCAGAAGCCACAATAAGCACAAAAGTCACAGGAGAATATGTTTCTGTGATATATTAACAGGTATGTTGAAATACCCTCTTCTGAACTGAAGGTTCTGCAGGTCAGAGCAGGTCCTGTACAGATTGTAAAGTCCTCTGAATCAAACTGACATGGTCTGACTGCTATCTTTCCCCTCTGACATCAGCACTGTACATAAATCCACTCCAATAGCTCCGTGCACTCTCTCCATTGACAGAATGTGAGGTAGGCTCTCTCACCCTCCCTCGCTCACTCCACAGCCCCCCCCTCTCTGCAGGTGTCCCTCCCCATCCTGCCTCATTCACAGCGCAGTGCTGAGCCAGATGACTCATCCTTTGGTGTGAACAGACGTGAATCGCTCTCTCTGAAGCACTCCTTCTTTCCCTTCTCCTTCCGTCCACGAGGCAGTGATCTGTAGCTCGGCTCCGTCACACTCAGACTTTGATGGACAGGAGGAATAAGTGGCTGCGACACAGGAGCACATCTTCTATATGCAGATGGAGCTGTCTGACAGTCACCTCATCACAGAACGCCTCAGGGCCAGAGCCTGGACACCACAGACACAGCCCTGTTACTTTCAAAGTTAACTTGCACTCAAATTAGATCCAGAAAGCGTCTTATATAGACTGGAGCCATGATGGTTGAAGATTTCCAAATAATGATAAGAGATCATTACAAAGCTGACTTCACAAATCAGAAATAAGTACACATTACCGATCATTTACTGTACTGAAATTTCAACCCATTTCTTAGAATACATACCCCTAATGTCAATAACTGAAGGTAAAGGTGCAGTGTTCCATCAGAGTGTGGAAGGCCTTTCATTTTTTTCTCTTAATGTTAAAAAGAGACTCTAAGGGATAATTAAGAGTGTTTGTGATTGTCAAAATGTGGTAAGAGAAAACTGATTTGGCATTACTGTGTGTACAGTACATACTTGGTTGTAAATTAATCTCACACTTATTTGTTTCATAGGTTTGCCCTCAAATATTCCTTGGCATGTTCCTTTCTTTTTAAAGCTTATGGATTTCTTCTGCATGGAGGCTCACTGCTTTCTTTGATACGTCTGTGTTCGGTTAATTGAGCTGCGTTATGCATCGTGCCTCACTACCTGAGCAGAGACCCCTTTAGGGCCGAGTATAACAAAGAAATATCATATATACAGTATATATATAGACACATTTAATTCAAAATGCAAACATTTCAGATTCAAACTTAAATATTTAAAACCATTTGACTTACTGGAGACACACTGAGGGACTTTTCAGGAGGACCTTTCAGTTTTTTCTCACCTTGATTAATATTTGATTTGCATTTCCCCTAGTTATTACATAACATATTACATTCAAATGTTATGGTTAAGCTATATTTTTTGTCTAATTGTTTCTTTTATCATTTCCGTACAGTGCCTAAGCGCTCTGCAGTGTTGAACATGCAGATGTAAAAGTGTCTTCCTGTCACATGTTTGTGTTGCTGTGTGATTCTGAAAACACACAGAACAAGGCCGTGGGTGTGAACAGCATTCTGCACTTAGGACGCCTCTGCTGTGTGTGTGTGTGTGTGTGTGTGTGTGTGTGTGTGTGTGTGTGTGTGTGTGTGTGTGTTCATGTAATCTTTGTGCAATTTCTATGTATGTTTGTGTTATGGGATTGCTTAGTATTGCACAGTACGGATTCTAAAATGATGGATTACCCACAGACAAAAAGCACACACCATCCCTATCTGCTGTGTTTTAATAACATAAATTCACACCAGTGCCCTTACATGAAAACTAATACAAGATTCTGAGTATTACTACATTTCATACCTACACATTCTTCTTCCTCCTCTCTGCTCCCTTCATCTGTTTCCATTATCTCTGCCTGGAGTACTTTACTTTTCCTCCAATCAGCCTGTTTTACCTCCTTTCCTTCCTCACTTCAACACTGCAAAAATAGATTATACCTGACTTTCTGCATTATTTCTAATACATATCTCTTTGAGACCAAATAGAAGCTCTGCAGGAGAAGCTGATAATACAACAGTGTGTGTGTGTGTGTGTGTGTGTGTGTTTGTGTGTATTCAGTATCTGCAGATATATGCATATGTACACATGTATTTTGGGAAATGCAAACAACTCACACACATGCGGACGCTTCATTTATTCACCTCTGCCTCCTTTTGTTCCTCCAACACACACACACACACACACACACACACACACCCACACCTATATCTAAATCCATTTTACATGTATAAAGACGCAGCATTCCTTTTTTGTTTTGCAGTGTGTGTGGATGGATACATACATTCCTGTTCATAGCAGTGTGTGTGCAGAGCAGGACTGATGGAGGAGGGGAGGGTACATGCACACACCCACATAAACACACACAGGTCCCATTAAACTAAGTGCAATAATAAATACAGCTCTGTTGTAGAATTATTCATGTCTCTGTGCTCCCCTGGCCTGACGGTTCATGTAGAGGGGAGAGAGGGAGGATAATTGCACAATGAAGGAAAGACGATGGCAGCAGGTTAGCCTGCAGGCAAACAGGATGAGCACCGCTCAGAGGTTATTAGTTCAGTCTGAGGCTGTGATGATGGAGGAATGGAAAAACCTAACGTTGGCCTGGTGTGGTTACAGATTGCGACCAACTGAATATGAGCAACTCAGAGGGCATCCATACCATAATAACACTATTTTAGGAGGAGGTCAGATGGAGGATGCAGGTACTACAGGTTTGCACTCTGCAGCTCACGTTACCATGGTTTCACAAGCATGTCAGGGAACTATGGTGGCCTTCGGGTGATGTTTACTCCTGTACAAACAGCAAGCAACATGACAGACTGTATGTATGACTCATTCCAACCAAAACACAAGCAGTCTATGTTTCAGCTGATTATAAAAATAATGATTAAAAAAATATTCCATTTTTGCTGATCGACGCCCCCCCCCCCATTAATTTAATTTAAATGAAAACAATTCTCAACAACACACTTCAGACATGTAGCTCATCATATCAATCACCTCCAAAAACACAGGAGCCTACATATCCCATAATGCAACACCCTACGTTCACGATGCAGTGTTCCTGTTGCAAAGACGACATAACCCTGATGAACAGCAGGGTCAAAGATGTGATCTCTGAGCGCTGCGATGATGAAACATGACAGCGTACCACTGTTCACTACCACAACTTTCCTTCCCTTCAACAAGCTTTCCTCCAGTGTTTCCTTGTCTGATACAAACTACATAACTACCCGCTTTAACTCACCACACACCAACAGAGTCACAGCCTTCCAGTCCCTTGTAGCAGCTGATGAATAATTACAAGCTGTTTTCATAAATAAACTATAAAAGCTGCGAAGGGGAAACATTTGCAGTAAGGTCATGAAATGAGGACAAGCTGTTTTAATATTCTGCTACAGATTCACATCATCACACAATCTTTATTGATCTCTGTGTGGGGAAACAGGCCCTCTCAGCCCTCCCAGGCTTCTTCTTCTACCCGTCAGTGTCCTCACAGTGGGTTCAGATATCAGGTCGAGTCGACAACAGGTGTGAGCACAGTACAAATCTGCCACTTTACATTTCAAGCCCTGCACCTTTCCCCCCCACACACCAGTACGGTGTGGCGTCTACATAAACTTCGCTCAAGCAATTTCACTTCAAAGATACTGAGGCCGTGACCAATTTTCCTTGCTTGCCTCAGATTCCCTTCTCGACGATAGTAATTACACACAGATTTAATTAATGTGGGGACAGGAAGGGAGGAGCAGGGAGGTCTTTGAACTGTATGTTTGGAGGAGATGGAGGAAGAAAAAAAAAAGTTAGAGTGAGAGATTAGTGAGCCAGGCAAGATTGAGTTATTTTAGATCGTAAATGTGTGCCAGGGTTTAGGCCCAGAATGTGTCAGTCTTTCTTCTGCCGCCTCCTTTATCCATCTGTCCCTTCTGTCTCATCTGTTGGAAGTTAAATGTGTCCCCGTCACACCAGTCTGTGGTAGCCTGCCTTTGCTCTCCATCCCTCTGGGATGTTCACTTCCCTAACAGCCGCCTACTTCTTCCTCCCTCGTTTCCTTTTCTCCTGGGCAGCGGAAGACAGGAGAGGAGGGGAAAAGCAGACGGCACAAGACAACTCCTCAGCGCTGCGTCAGCACCGGCCGCCTCTGGAGAATAATAAAACGGTGGGATAATGCAGCACTGACGAAGGGCTAATGAGGGAAAGAGAGAGGGCAGAGGTGGTCTGACATTCAGGTGAGACCAAACTAAATTACAACTGAAACAGAACCAAGTATTTGCATAAACTTCTTAAAGACTAACATTTTTAAAACTGAGGAATCTGTTGTCTTTATTTGTTTTAATGTCAACGTCTTTTCTTTAGTGGCAGCATCACTGTAGATCACTAGTAATTAACAAAGAAAGTACAAATGCTGCCTCACCCGCTTGTGACTGAAATGAGTATTATAATAACAAATAATTTATATTAAAAAAAAACTGCCAAAACTTTATTTTCCACGTCATAACCTTTTTTTCCACAGATGAAAAACAAGTGATGATGAAAAGCTCCAGACCAGCTACTAAATATAATACCCTGTGGTGGGATTGTGTTGTCCACTGTTTAGAATGAACTACAACCTCATCTTTGGACATAAAGGCCTTAAAATGTTTAAAATCCTCTCATACGGGAAATTGATAAAACTTCCACGTCTGTGCTTTTGTACGCTGCAAATTAGTATGTGCCATCTGCTGGCAGCGGATTCGTTAGTAATATCAATGCAATCATACAGTATCTCTCCTCTCTCTCTCTCTCTCTCTCACACACACACACACACACGCACACACACACACGCACACACAGCATAGACGTTTGTCCTTGTGTCGCCAGAAGAATCCTGAAGCCTTCATCTGACGTGAAATAGTAACACTTATTAATGAAAGTGTCCTGCTGCTGTAGAAGAAGGATCTATAAATAATAAAACAACAGGTGAGGCTCTCCTTTCTCGCTCTCTCTCCAACACACACACACACACACACACACACACACACACACACACACACACACACACACACACACTTTACATCTATTGCCAACAGCAACGTCTGCAAAGTTTAAAGAGAGAGCAAAGGAGAGATGTTGATCAATAAAAGTAATTGTGTCCAATGACAGACATGACTGCCAGCATTACAATCGACAGTGATGTCATTGATAACACACACACACACACACACACACACACACACACACACATATATATATACACATATATGTATATATATACAGTCATGGAAAAAATTATTAGACCACCCTTGTTTTCTTCAATTTCTTGTTCATTTTAATGCCTGGCTCAACTAAAGGTACATTTGTTTGGACAATTATAATGATAACAACAAAAATAGCTCATGAGAGTTTAATTTAAGAACTAAGGATTATTCATTTTCCATGGTTTTCTTGATAATAACCAAAATTACTTAAATTCTTACATCAATAGCTATGGCATTGTACCGCCAAAAACACTACTTTTAAGCATTCCATGTTTTCTTTTCTGTTTACTTTAAACACATGATACACACAAGAGTTAATACTTGATTGCATAACCATTGTTTTTGATGACTGCAGCCATGCGTCTTGGCATGCTCTCCACCAGCTTCTGACATTGTTCTGCTGTCACAGCAGCCCATTCCTGTTGGACAAATTCAAACAAATTTTCTTTGTTTTTGGGCTTGTGGTTCTCCATTTTGAGTTTGATGATTTTCCACAGGTTTTCAATTGGATTAAGATCTGGTGATTGAGCAGGCCAAGGCATGGTGCGAATGTTGTGGTTCTCCATCCAGGCTTTAACTGACCTTGCCGTGTGGCAAGGGGCATTGTCTTGTTGGAAAATCCAGTCATTCGAGGCAGGAAAGAGTTTTCCAGCTGATGGAAGAAGACTGTTTTCAAGGGTAGTCCTGTACTTGACCTGGTTCATTCGGTCTTCACACAATTGCATTTGCCCTGTTCCACTCAGACTGAAACAACCCCAGATCATGACTGATCCACACCATGTTTTACTGTAGGGGCAAGACAGTCTGGGTTGTAAGCTTCTCCAGGCTTCCTCCTAACCAGTAAGTTGGCTGGAGTGGGCATCAATTCAAAATTGGATTCATCACTGAAGAGAACCTTAGCCCAATCATCAACAGTCCAATCCTTGTGGTCTCGAGCAAAGAGTAACCGGGCCTTCCTCTGCCTTTCATTGATGAAGGGCTTCTTGCGTGCTCTGTGTGACTTCAAACCAGCTTCAACAAGTCGGTTTCGAACTGTCCTTGCCGAGCAAGTCACATTTCGACAGTGCCCACTCATTTTTAAGGTCCCTGGAGGTCTGACGACGATTCCTGACACAGGAACGGATGAATGCACGGTCATCTCGTGGGGTAGAAAGACGTTTCCTGCCACGGCCAGGTAGCAATTTGGTAGTGCCATGTTCAGCTTGTTTTTTTTTTGTTGGAATGAACGGCTGTCTTGGAGATCTTCAGTTTTTTTCGCTACCTGTCTCTCACTCATGCCAATTTCCAGCAGTGCCAAGATGGCTGCCTTTGTTGCTTCACATAATTCTTTTGTTTTAGGCATTATGTGAGAGCTGACAACTTCTGAGTTGTGCTACGGCTTGAATGTAAGCAGGAAACCACTCTAGGCCTTTGCATGTGCAGTGCTGCTTGTGACATGAAATGGCCTCTTATATACCCTGGGAATCAATTAAGCTTAAGAATGTCAAATAGGACATAAAGTATTATGTGACCAGCTGCATTTTTGTTGTGTTCATTGTATTATACGTTTAGTGGTACCAGATATTAGAATGAACAAGAAATTGAAGAAAACAAGGGTGGTCTAATAATTTTTTCCATGACTGTATATATATATATATATATATATATATATATATATATATATATATATATATATATATATATATATATATATATACATATATATACATATATATACATATACACATATATATACATATACGTATACATATGTATATATATATATATACATATATATCATGTATATGTATATATATATACGTATATATGTATACGTACATATATACACACACACACAAAGAGAGAGGTGGTGACATCATAGGAGAGGAAGAGTCTCATCCAATAGGCTATAATAAAAGATTTTGCAAAAATTGTGTTGTGTATTTGTGTATTGTGGGGACATTACATTGACTTACATTCATTTCCTAGACACTTCCCTTGACCCTAACCATATCCACTACCCATGTAATCCTAATCCTAACCCTAACCAAAGTCTAACCTTACACTAACATTAAATGTCCTCCAAGTCTTCAGCCTAAAATGTAACAGTTTACATTATGGAGACCTGCATTTTGTCCCCATAAGGACGGTGAGTCCCCACAATGTGACTGTGTGAACAGATTTATGTCCCCATAACCATTAGTAATACCCGCTCACACACACACACACACACAGAAAACTTGATGACAGTCCCAAACTAACGACAACCCCAACAGATAAAAAGTGTTTCTGTCAAGAACAGCAGGGAATCACTGAGGAGGACTCAGCCAAAGACTCTCTGTGTGTGTTTTCGTCTTGTGGAGTCTGGAAACTTGAGGCTGGAGGATTTTTTTCTGGCCGGCACACAAAGTCAACAGTATCGACTGTGTGCGGTGTCAAAAATCAATGAGCGCAAAAATCATTTTGGCATCTCTGCTCTGGTTTAGAGCCAAACATATGGGGCCTCATTTATGTAAGGCATTCATACGTTACACAATGAAGGAGATTACTTTTAGCTTAGCACGCACAGCAGATGAAAATGTGACCCGCTGATATTTCACAGCATTAAATCAGAACCGCAGCTCAGACGTGCCACAACATTGGCGGAGGCCCCAGGTGTCCAAAAGAATTTACAGCGGAGCTGACCTTTGATAGGACGTGGAGCTAAAGCCACGAGTCCAAAAAAGTTTCAGTCCAATAAGGTCTCACTTTTACCATTCAATGAATAAAGTTCAGAGTAGAACGCTACATAGAGAAAAAAAATCACAGATTACGAAAATAAAGTTATTTACTAAAATAAAGTTAAATTTACAAGAATAAAGTCATAATTTTACAAGATTAAATTCATCATTTTACGAGAATAAGAGTCACAATTTTTTACTTCAGTAAAGTTAGAAAGATAGAGTATTTTTATTGAAATGATGCGTCCTCGGTGCACCACAGAAAACATTGCTCCTGAGGAGACAGAGCAGGGACCGTCTGCAAAGTGCAATACCAGAAGGAAAAATGTTCAATTTCTTCTACATTATAAACTGTAGCATCACCAAATTCAGCTCAGACACTAGAATCTTGTGCTCACTGAAAGTAAAAATGTGTATACGTTATTGAATATTACTCCCTTAAAAATCAACAATAATCCATAAAAAGTTACAAGAAATCAAAATCTGTGTTGTAACATCAGCGACATGAGGTGGGATGTGTCTGAGCTGAGGAGACAGTGGAGGGACCGTCTACTAAGTGCAACATTAGTATGAAAGATAATCAGTGACCTCTACATTATAAGTTATTGAACTTTTTGTTCTGGTGTTGCACGGTCCCTCCACTGTCTCCTCAGGAGCAATGTTTTCCGTGGAGCACCGGGGACTCATCGTTTCTTTAAAGTATGGTTGTAGCTCATTACGTGCCTCAACATTGCAGAAATGCATCATTTCCATCTTTAAATCATAGTGGATTTGATTTATTGATTCAGGAAGTTTGAATCTGCACTCATAATCTGACAATATTTTAACTGACAATATTAAGTCATTATCACGAGAAAACACAGCTTTGTTTTCCAGAGATCAAGAGAAAAAGAAGCCGTTAGTGCCAGAAAATGGTGTTAAAAAAGATAACCTTGGCCTCTTAGGGCTTCCGTAGCTTATACACTATTGAAAACGTTATTAATTTTCAATTCCATTTTTGCTTATAGACCTCCCCAGTCCTTTACAGTGGTCCTTTATAATGTTTGCTATAAAAAGGTGTCTTTTCCAGAAAAATCAACCAAGGATGCTTTTAGACTTTCTAACCAAACGCTGAATACTATAATGTAATAACAGACCTGCTGCTAGAGACTGAACAGTTCGATTGGATGTCATGTGACGAACATGCAGCAGCTAATAGTACAGCAGCTACACAAGCAGTAACATGGTGAAAAGAGCGTGTTAATCATGACTTTTACAATGGCTTCAACGTGCATCAGTCAAGCAGGAGCGCAGAACCATCGGCTTAATGATGTGAGATTTACAGCCAGCTATGACGAGGCCGTTAGGACGACGTGTGCTTTTGCAGCTCAGCTAGAATGGACCAGCTGAAGCTGCACAAGGGTAAAAGGTGGGGAGACACCCACAAACGTGTGATCAGCATGAAAACGCTGCAGAGCACCCTCCCTTTATGCCTCCTCCAAACTCTTACAACACGTGACTCAGTAATGGAGATTAATGCACGCTGGCACTGGGACAAGTTTAACACACTCAGAGGCTACGATGGCGAGGAAGGAAGGCAAGATGTGAATATTAAACAATAAAGTGTGTGTGTGTGTGCACTGACCAGTAACCACTAACTAACAGGGATTATACCCCTGTGGGTGTTTGGGTCTCACATAAACACACACAGCTACAGTTTGTGTGACCTCCATCAGGTAAGTGAAGCGTTAAGGAGCTCCTCTGCCTAAACGCTTCTAGGTCGAGGTTATAGATTTATGATCCACTGAGCTTTTTCTTTCCTGACTCTGAAGACAAGTTTAGGACACACAGATGAACGGCTTGATGAAGGATGTGAGCAGGATGACAGGTGAGTCCACTACTGTTACTGCTGTGTGCGTCAGGTGAACACATGTCTTTGTTCAGCCCCAGTTTCTCAGTGATGGACAGACGGTGTTATGGAGTTACACACACTGACTGCCTGAGGGCTGAGGTTACAGTGGCCTATTTACTGAGGAGATCTGGTCACAATTACTGGCACTGACGTGGACACATGCAGGAAAGATGGAGACACGTGAATGTGTTGGCAGTACCAGTAAAAATATGTTTTATATGTTTTTATGGAACTGTGCCGTGATCAAGTCCCTCTAGTGTATCCCTCTACACGATATCTGGACTATTAATATTGTAGTAAACAACTTTTGTCTATGTAAAGATACAGAGGAGCAGAGGGTGAGGTCACTCTGTGTGTTGAAATCAGGGCTCTCTGCACTGGTTAGGTGATGGCAAACACCTTCCAGAAGTTACAGACAAACATTATTGATCATGTCGAGTCATGTTTCTAACCACCTGGTACATGTACACTGAATATTCACTGTCTGGCTGCTGTTTTTCATGAGACAGACAGATAAACAATGATCTGAAACTCACTCTGGAGCTTTATAAAGAGAGGAAGCTGCAGAGTTTGGTGATAATCCTCTTAACCTTCATCACATCACTACCAATGAGTCCTTTCACTGTGTCAGTGTTTTCACTTCTTTGATATGCTCTTATTAGTTAAGAATAAAAACATCTCATTTATAACTATTCATCCATCCATCCATTTTCTACCACTTATCCTCACATAGGGTCAAAATAAAAATAAGTAGGACCTAAAAACAAAAACAAAGTAACAGTCTAAAATAAGAAAAAAAAGATTTAAACCCAGACTGGACTCCATATTAAATGGTAATGGTAAAAAATTAACCAAAAAAATAAATATATATACATTATGGAAAAGCAGAAAACAATGATCCTCTACTTAATAGAATATAAATTTAAATCAGAAGAAAGGCACAATTTTACAGTCTTAGAGCGCCCTCTGTTGGACTCAACATGGGTTTGCAGCTCAAACAAAACCTGATCTGACAAAAGCAGTTTTCCTTTAACGTCTTCTCCTTAAAACAGCGAGATCATTAAATATAATCACACATGTAATTGATGTGATTTGAAATGTAGTGATTTATTTCATGCTAAAGCTTGAATCAATATAAACCCCAGAAAATAACAGTAATAATAAATACAGCAAATCAGTCATGATATAGTACAGAGAAAATAATTTGCACTTATTAAAAAAAAAGAAGAAGAAAGAACAAGATATGAAATTCACTTTCTCAAAGTGTGCAGTGATTCAGTTCAGACTCTTATCTGAGCACTTGAGTGCAGAGCGGAGTACATCAGTGCAGACAGTGGTGAGAAATTAGATTTGATGTGTCCTCAAGCGGGGAGCAGATTAGTGTGATATGGGGGATACATTCATTGGATTTTGTCAGTTGTTTATCCACAGAGGCTGACTGAGTCTTAAACAGCATCATCAGAAGTTTCAGCACAAAATCAGTTGTGATTATAAATATATTAGCACAGAGCGGAGCGATGTTCGTGTGTTTCGTGCAATCCCTGGACAGCAGAGACAGAATCACAACCTCAGTTCAGAAGACTGGAGCTTTCCACAGGGGGCTGGATTGCATATCTAGAAAGTGACACTACAGGATTTCATGTTCATGTGTACAACTCTGGAAAAACCTCGATTGTTTCCAGTGTCTTGTAATCTCTAACTAGGCCCCTTAAGGTACAAAGTGAGACAGCCCATATTTTACACTTCAAGCACTACAGAGGAAAGAGGAAGTGCCTTTACACCAGCTAGTGCTCCCCAGTAAATAGACATTTCTTTAGGACTATTCAAAACTACAATTTGAGCCTGTCTTGAAAAAGTGCTGAAAACACAACTTTGACATTCTGCACCACGACCTCAACAACAAGCTTTGGTTTTCCTCAATTCACACAGTCAGTCACACACACACCAGTACAGACAGGTGCTGTTAAAAAATCATTCAGTAGAAAGCACATAAAATTTGTAGACCAGACTTTGAGAGCAGATGCAACATGAGAAATGTTCATACAGCTTGTGTGAAGGGAAAATAATCCCCATTAACCTTGATCTCTACATAAAGTGGAACCATAAAGTGTGCTTTGTAGCGTTTTATAAACTGGCAGCATTTCAGTGCTTAGTAAAGCCCATCAGATCAAACTGATAACATGAAAAACTCTTTTTCAGTGCACACATTCTGGTACCTTCAGAGCTACGTTTGCAAAGATGCACCATATATATATATATATATATATATAAATTTTTTAAAGAAGGGGTCTTAAAGAGACAGGTGCTAAAACTAAGCCAGGGTTCCCACGCTTCCTGGAAAACCCGACAAATGATTGACTAATGGAAAATGAGGGAAAAAAGGTCAAATGTCCTGGAAACGGTTAAGTTATCCTGGGAAATTATTTATCTTCCCCATGCCTTGTGAGCGAATGCAACTCTTAACCTGTTTCCATAAATAATTTTCCAGGATAACTTAACTGTTTCCAGGACATTTCCCCTGTTTTCTCATTTTCCATGTTTTCCATGACTGGAAATTTGGTCAATCATTTTCCAGGTTTTCAATGACACATGGGAACCCTGTGAGCGTTTCAGGATGAATACAGGTATGAAGGAAAGTAATGTGTTGAACATTAAAGCATGTAAACATGTTCTAGTAAAAAAAAAAACTGAATATGTGAGTGTGACATGTCCCATTTAGGCTAAAATAAGCAAGTAATGGAGAATATTAATGCTTGTCTGGTTGTACTAGTTGTCTCTACATCATTTCACTGTCTGCACAGTAAATCAGCGTACAGAGTGTAAACATACGGCTGGACTAGTACCAGAGAGTGTTTTGTTGCTCTGGACCTCCAGCACTAAAAGAAGGAGGAGAGATCTGGATGCTAGGATAGATGGAGGGAATAATAAAAGACAGAGAAAACTAAAGAGTAGGGGAAAAGGCAGAAAAAATAAGCAGAGAAAGACAGCAAGAGAAGGAAGCAGCTGTCCAGGCCCCGCAAGGCCCATCTTCCCTCTTCAAAAGGACCATCCGTCCCCCTGTGGATGACTGCCGTCTGGTGGGAAACGATAGGACCCAGCGACTAACACACACTCCCACTGAGGGGAGGATTCAGTGTGTCTCTGCTTGCTGCTCTCTCCATGAACACACACACAAGCTCATTAAAAAAGACCAACCGAGCAGAGGAGACAGGGACAATTATCAGATATCCAAAAAAAAGAGACACACACAACTGAGAAGTTAATGGACACGCTCACGTGATGTGCAACCAGATGTGATGGACCCTTTGTGGGACAGTTAAGTACCTTGACTTAGTCGTGACTTCTGGGTGTCGCTTTTTGTTCAGTCAGTATATATTTGCTTCCTCATATCTCCATGGATAGGGTTATTTATTTTTTTTTAAATCTCTATTTTTCAAAAAGGGCCTACCTTAACACTCCAAACATGAAAACCCAAAATGCCCAGGTACAAAAACAACAACTCTAAAAAGGATTTCTCATATATTGAAACAAATCTCAAATCTTAGTAGAATACAAGAAAAACAAAATGTTATTCTAACATATAACATCCCATCCTTTTCTGAAGCCTGGTCACACCAGAAGGTAGCACAATTAAACCTTCAGCTATACAGTATCATGTGATGTTTCACTTTGGCCAAAATATACGAAAAAATGATAATGCTCATAGTACTGTTACAGATCTGGCGAGCTAACTGCTAACTAGCCTGACAGGAATCTTTCCATTTTCTTTGTACTGAGCCACGATCTCAACATTGAACATGAATAACGGGATCCAAACTCAGTAGCTAACTGCTAACAGGATGCAAGGTGACCACAGTTTTCTCAACAGACTTCTGAGTCATTACTGTCTGCAGTGTTTTGTGGAGCTCCAACAGTGGAAGTCGAATCAAACCAGAAAGTGCAACAGCTAATGAGCCAACAGCTTCCTCCATTTTAGCCTCTACAGTTCTTCTTAAACCTCAGCATCCACTTATCAGGCCAATTCTATCGGAATCAATTGATTTTTCTGCAAAATTTGATTTAAATGCTGGAGTGACCAGGCCTTTAAAGTCGATTCATCAAGCTGGACCTAAAATATTTAGAGACAGTGCATGTAAGATGCATGTCGCAGCTCTTTGGTGCATCCCATTACCCAGTGAAATGTAAGAGGCATTGAAATATAGTTTAAGACCGAAAAAGGAATCATATACATTGAAAAAGTAAATGTTATGAGTACCTGAGAAAGATTGTTTTTATGGAAAGAAAACAAAGGAAGCCATAAATTGAGGTGTGGGGGTGAAAAAAGAGAAAGAAGTGGGATAAAATGTAGTTGACAGAGAAAAGAGATTCTTTGTTCAAAGACTCTGCAGTTCTCCTCACAACATTACATTCAGTTACATCACACACACCTTGTTTTTCCATCTAATCCAGCCAGCGCCCACTCATCTGAAATAAGAAGAGAAATGCAGCAATCAAGGAGCTTTTCTCTCTCTGTCTTTAGAACATGTGAAAACCCTTAGGCGCGCGCACACACACACACACACACACACACACACACACACTTTGTTGACTTAATTCACATGACTAAAGCCGGCCCTTGTCTTTGTAGCACCAGCCGATAAGTCTTGTTAAGGCCAGCTCATTAGGAGAGGGCCGTCTCCGTGGCAACAGCTCGGTGACATCAAGTCTGTTGTGCGACGTGTGCGTCACTTCTCAGTAGTAGGACATGTGTGTTTTTGGTATAGAGAGTCGAGCAGCAAGGCTTCGTCGCAGTGGTGATGGTGAACAGGACGAGTGTTCGGTTCCCCCCGACCCTCTGACCTGTCGCCTTGGAGTGTTTCAGGGTTGTGAGCTCAACACCACACGTCTTCTCTGCAGCACATCTGCATCAGTAGAACTTGTCATCGATGCGGAAGTGCGGCCTGGTGACATCATCGGGGTTGAGGAAGACGGATATGGATTTCCCAGGGTTCTCGGTGACCAGCTGCTGCAGCCGCTGTGCCAGCTTGTCCTCCGAGGGGGAGATGATGCCGTTGGCTGGCTGGTGCCCGGGGGAGCCCTGGCCGTTGGTGCTGGCCGTGAGCTCCTTCTTCAACTGGCCCGCCTGCTGCGCTTGGTCCAGAGCCGCCCGGAGGTGCTCGCTGGGATCCGAGCGCACGTGTGCGAGCTTCCTGGCGACGAGCAGCGCCTGGCTGTCCGAGAGGTGCTCCAACATGTTGCACTGGGGCAGGAAGTAGTTTGGGCAGTTTTTGCCCAGGATGCAATGAGCCAGGTCATCCAGGAGACCCAGGAGGAGGCGGCCAGGGGTGTCAGCGTCAGGGCAGGACAGGTATGCAGCAGGAAGTCGGTCACAGGCCCAGAAGAGCAGGGTACGCAGGTGATAGAGGCTGAGGCCTGTACGAGGGCGGGCCAGGATGCGAGACAACACGGCCTTGGCTGCTTGGAAAGCCTGGGCCATGGGGTAAGGGATGCACTTCTTCAACTGGACCTGGTAATACGACACAACAGTGTGAATATTTCACAAAGAACAGGTGTGGTATGACAGGAAAGAGAAATAGTAAAGAAACAAAGAAATAAACCCAGATGGGAATGTACTGATGGTTTCAACTTCATACAAGATGGCACCAAAATAAAAGTCACCTCTACAGCCCCCTCACCTCGCTGCGTGAAAATGCCAGCCTCCACTCCCTGTCAGGCCGACCGCCCAGGGGGGAGCAGCAGGGCAGCAGATAGAAGCCAGATATGGCTTCCTCCTCTGTGATTTTACCATCCCAGAAGTGGTTGGCGGTGAGCCAGCCCTGGGCCACGGCGGGCCAGCCTCGAAACGACACCACAGGCAGCAGGTCGTACAGCACCCGGCTGGAGCCTGCCTGCAGGGACAACAGACAGCACAAAAACAACTGAAAACACAACTGTTCAAATATCATGAGTCCAGCTCTTTTCACTGTATCATCATTTCAGGGTTGCGTACTTGGAGGATGATGGTGGTTAGGGGTCCGTTCCTCTCCAGGCGGTCTGGTGTGGGGATGCCTCTCTGGGGGCTGCGCCTCAGCTCCTCCACAGCTTCGCTCACCACCCCCCAGAACCAGTCCGCCACCAGGGAGGGAGAGAAGTAGCATCCATCCAGAGAATGAGGGGAGTCCAGGGAGGGGATGGAGCCTTTACCTGAGCGAGGGAGGGAGAGGAGGATGCTGGGTGTCTCCATACTGAGCAGGTTTACCTACAGTGTGCTCCACTGTCCAGCCACTACTGTAACATTAGATCCTCTGGGAAATGTCATGATGCGACCACAAAATGTAGCAACTGGGTTTTGCAAACTGCTGAAAATTAAAGAGATTTGTATCAATAAATGCCATTACGCTTTTCTCACTGGTGGCAGATTGATGTCTGGAAGCAGCAGTGTGGGCTTGAGCGTCTGATTGTGCCGTTACACTCATAAATGTTTCACTGTATTTCCCGGGGAGGCTATCTGAGGAGTCGCTGCAGCTCGCCAGGCGAAACTGCATCACAACATCGTGCATCAAATTGTCTGGGTGAAACATGAGCAAAACTCAATCAGCTTCCGTTCCTTCCACTCTGCACTGCTGCAGCACCTTCATGCTCAACTAATCCACGCCTCCCTCTCTCTTTAGTTTCACTTCTTTCTCATCGCTAACAGTAATAGTAATAATAGTTATCACACTCATCCTACTTACTCATGTCTTCCTCCTCGTCCTCCTCAGTGGGAAAGCCGTTCTCCTCCTGGCAGCAGATGCTCCAGCGGGACATGACGTTGGAGTCACAGAGGCGCAGGCTGAGCCACGAGTGGCAGGGCGGGGAGTGCCTCATGTCCAGCGTGACGGGCTGGTTGCGATCGTGGAGCTTGAGGGCGGGCACAAGCAGGGTGAAGTCCAGGTCAAAGTCGGCCCCTTTGGCGTAGTCCCCCAGGTCCTCTGGGTTCAGGTCCAAGACTCCCTCTCGGGCCCCACCTGACAGCAGCAGGTACTCGTTGGCCACCGGGAGGCGCTGGTCTACTTTCTGGACTAAACCTGGATGGGGACAAACCCAATAAAAATGAACCACACTCTGAACAATATCTAGCTGATGTGAGGAGCAATGAGAGGAAAGGTTTCCAGAAGTATTCTCTCTCTCTCTCTCTCTCTCTCAATCAGATGCAAACACACAATAAAATGCATTTCACATTCAGACACGTTGGCAGAAAACGGAGGCTCTGCAAATGAGCAAGACTGGAAAATTTGCGGCTAAGTTTTGTTTTTGAGAATAACTGCATATATTTATGAGTCTGAGCTGCCGGTGATGTTAACACAAGAAGGAGTGTGAAATTAACAGCTCCCTCAGTGACCGCTGGGCTCCACACTGATGCTAATCTCTCATGTGAGCTAAGCCAGGCCTTTCAGCTTCCATACACTAAAGACCAGCGAAGGGAAATCACTTAAAGGGTATTATTTAGTTTGGTTAATTGCTGGGATCTGGCAGAAAGGTTCTATGACTAAAGGGAAATCTGATGAGGAAAGAAATACGAGCAATGATCGTCTTAGTATAGAAGTATTTCTCACTCTCCTCTCTGAGCAGTTTATATGTGCGAAACTCAAGCCTTCAAATCCCTTCATGGCTACTTAGCTGTGTTGTAAACTTGCCAGGTTCTGAGCCCCCATGGGAGGAAATTATGTTTTGCCAGCTTAAAAGAGCAACAGAGAAAGACTTGATCTTAGGACCGAACCTGTGCTGGTCTAGAGCTGACTGCCAGGCAGCTACTTATAGGTCAAAGGTGAAGCATGGACACTTAAAAACCAGTCGCCGAGGGAGAGATTGGGAGCTCAAGCTCCTCCGGGGCAGTTAAGTGTCTGCAGACAGCTGCACCAGAGGCATCAGACCAAGCCGACAGGCCATGCCTGGGGGCACAAAGCTCCACATGATTCCTCTCATCCAATTACACAGTGGCATGTTTTCATGCAGTGGCATGTGGGTGTACTAAACTGAGTGTTTGGAAGTGAAAGTCAGAAGCAAAAAAAAGAAGCCAAAGATGCTTCCATTTTCAAAAAGGTGGAGCAGTATGATGTAGCAGAAAACAATAGGTGAGGAGAAAACTCCAGATTGAAAATGAACGAGCGACTAAAGGAGTCATGTGTGACGGTGCATCTTTTCATTTTCATACGTCTCAGCAGAATCAGCTCATCTCCTTCTACGAGCTCCATTCATCTCTAGACTAGACTACTGCAGGTAGTCCCCCTCCACAGGATCCTCCCACATCTGCAAGAGCTCCATCGTCAAATATATTTAGCTGATTTTTCACTTTATGAAAGTGTACTTCAGAAAAGATCAGAATTAATATGTAGGAAATAAATCCCATGCTCATGAATTTAGTTCTCTTTAAATGAGTCTAAATATAGCTTTTAGCACATTAATAATAAAGACAGGCCACATTTCAAATGATTTTGTCGGACTTAAAATGTGTTATTTGGCAGGTTAAAACCTACTTCACTTTGCATTATTTCTTGTAATGGGACTTTATAGCCTTCCCCAATAACTGCTAGTCAGAGTTTCAGCCAGATCTGGTATTAAATTCCACTTTCCTGCTACAGTTACTTATTCAAAGAGGTCTGAATGAACTGTGAGCAGCAGAGCTGGTTATTACAAAATCAGGGACACAGTACCAACTGGGTAAAAGGACAGATACATGGTCTTTATAGTTGCAAAAGACAGTTCAGGTGTGCTTGCGGCATGTGAAACAAATGATGACCACGACAGGAAATACACTGCACTAAAAAACTAGCAGGAGGAACTTTAATTTTGTGTTGATCTTGGCGGTCCCTGTTTCCTTACACCAGACTCCCTTTTGAAAACCTCACATTTAACAGCAGCTAAGTCTAACAGTCTGCCCACCACAATCCTGGTTCTGTACTTCTGCTACAGGAAATGCAGGTCTTTTGGTGCAGTGGTAGAGAAAGTCGGCCACCAGTTGGTGGTTCGATTCATTCCTGTATGTAATCTTGTATTACTATTTTTAGGGCTGTCAAAGTTAACGTGTTGACACATATCAATCGTGCTAATTTGCGCAATGGTAACTCTACTTGGACAAACTGCCCGACAGACGTGTGCTAATTTTGACCTTGATTTATATTGAATAAATTTCTGCTTCTTGACATGCCCGCAGTTGTGCAAGTAGAGCGTTAACATGGATTAATCGTGTTAACTTCGACAGCCCTACTACTTTTACTTAAGTAAAAGGTTTGACAAGAAGAGAACAGGAGAAAGACTGAATGGACAGACCAAAGAGGAGAAGAGATGGGAAAAGACGTGTCAGAGGAACTGATTTGATGCCAGCCAAAGGGTGACAAGTTTCAAGCCGTGACTCCTCTGATGTGTCTGGTTTTATCTGCCACATGATAAAGTGGGTCAAATATGTGAGGTGGAGGGAAAGCGTGATGAAAAAAAGAATAAAGAGCATGTTATCGCTCCAGCAGGCTTCAATCAGAGAGAAAAAAAACTGTATCAATTAGGAGGCTTCTTCATTCTCCAATGCTGGCTGCAGAAATCCTGAGGTTGTTCCAAGGAACACAATCTAGCTTTTAATCCAAACCCTCAAATCGACAGTCGCAGGCTGCCTGACTGGATGTCCGCCAGCGAGCTCACACTCCAACATATACGCCTGTAGACAGTCTGAGAATAGAGCTGGAATGGAGACAGTCTAGGCTGGTTTCACAGCCACGGATTAAACCTAATCCTATCAGAAATGTCTTTGAATGTAGATTTCCATTAGAGAGAAGTTTTATGATAAGAGCTGTTTTCAGACTGGACCCAATTCCATGACTGTTAAAGGACTACTTGATACCTGTGTGGTAATGGTAGAGCCAACCTACCTGCATGGCACGCCTCTACATACTACTGTAAGCCCTGAAGCTAGTTCAAACTTCAAAAAAGGTTTTCTACTTGAATATTTATCAACTGTAAAATCATGAACCAAACAGTCAAGGTTAAAAATCAAGCGAATGCTGCAATCAAGGAGCAATCATGCTGCTGCTGGAGTCTTTGAAATGACCTACTCCAGGAGATGAGGCCAGGCGAAATTCAATATACCATTTTAACATCAATAAATCATCACAACCTTAATCCTGGGAGACGACTGTGATTACCATAAACAAACAACCTCTGCACCACATTTCACTTTTAGGAAATGGAGTTGAGATGAAAGTAATGCAGCACTTTACTCCAGTTTTCATAGCTCCAGCCACTTACACATGTATCTCTGTGTATTTAGAGTGGACAGGCGATGCTCTGAGCTATTTTGAGGAGTAAAAGCAAAAAAGAAGCTAAGACAAGTCACTACACTCTGTTTAACGAGGACAAATGAGGTTGAGGATCTAAACAAGTGTACAAAAGGCAGGGCTTACCAAACCTTGAAAAAACAATATATAATGAAAATATCTTTGATTCAATAGATCATATATTTGCACAGGAGCTTCTTATTGTTATCTGTCTGGGGAGTTTGTTAACTATGTTATAGTGCACATATACTGTGTGATATTACACAGTGATGCATCAACACAGCATGTACTGCCCTCACCAGTGTGTTCAGACTTCAGGCATGCCACAGTCACACTGCTGCTGAGAAATCCCCCTGAAGCAGAGAGCAGCGGCGTCCCTTCTCATCACAGCCAGAGCAGGGTGAGTGTTCTGCCACACACCTCCGCTTTGATAGACTCCAAAAATAACCCTGCAAAATCTCTCTGGAAAATGGGATTCCTCTAAACAACCCGGTGACTTTGACGTGCCGTTGCTGAAAGTGAGACAGAGAGGGAAGTTGGGAAAGTGGGCTGCACCAACAACTGAGACATAATAAAACATAAGGCAGGTATGCAGCACGGCAGGGTGCACCTGTGAAATCTTAAAAATATGGTGTTGCTCTACCTGCAAAGCAGTCAGGGTGAAATGTGTTTATTCGCTTACTTGCTGAGTCACATGAGAGGATCATACCACTGTCATGTCAAGCTACAACATGCAACCAGTTAGCTTAGCTTAGCTAAGACGTTTCGTTGAATTACGTGTGAATTATATTATACAGTACCTCTGTGTGACCTTTCTGTTATTCCAGACAATCAAACTCTGACTCAGCAGCAGAGCACGTCACAACAATAATCTTAAAAGCAACCAGTTACCAATGACTCCTGACTAATACAGTCTTAACCAGATGCTATTTGTTCAAGTGGCACTTCTTGCACACTCCCTCACACTAACAGAAGGATTAATGCCAGACACCCGGGCGCTGAAAGGTGAGCCCATTCCACCTGCTCGCTGTTTATGAATTCATATTCAGGAAAGCAGGAGATTAACTGAAAAAAAGGCTTCTTGGAGAGGAGGAAAGGGGAGGTTCCCATTCAATCTGATAGTGGGGTTTGGATGCGTTTAAGGGCTCAGGAGGATGAAAGACATAAACCACCTGCAGGGAGACAGGAAACAGGAAGCTTTCAGGGTCTCCCAGCTCCTCACTGCTGCTTTGATGCCAGCTACGCACCGATACTGTTTCCCACTAAATGTCAGGCAATTATCACTGAAAGAAGAAAGTGTCACTGCATATTTAATTTTACAGTTTAGGGCAGCAGCTTGACAAACTACGAACAACTGAGCCTGACCTTTAATATTCCTCCTATTGAGGAGGGGAAACTCATCAGCTCATCTCCACTCTCACATTACTTAACTGAGTAATTGACTCATTTAGTTGCCCCAGTACCCAATACAAACCATCAATCCATCATGTTTTGTTTTTTACATTGAAAATGTTTCTATGTGCTAACGTTAATACATGCCCTAATGCAAATCACAGCCAATCACATGGAGGCAACTCAATTCATTGAGGTCAAGACAATTTGCTGAAGTTCAAACAAAACATCAGAAGGAGGAAAGTGATTAAAGTGATTTTGAACGGGTCATGATTGTTGAAGCCAGACGGGCACAAACTGCTGATCTGCTGGGATTTCAAGACAATCACTTTAGGGTTTACAAAGGATGGTCTAAAAAAGAGAAAGTACATACATAGAATAAGCAGTTGACGATGAATGAATGAGTCTTGATTTCAGCTGAACATTCAGATGGTCGATGGTCAGCGTTTGGAGTAAACACCATGAAAGCATGGATCCATCCAGCCTTGTACTGTATCAATGGTTCAGGCTAGTGCTGGTGGTGTAATGGTGGGGATATTTTCTTGGCTCACTTTGGGCCTCTTAGTACCACCTGAGCATGGTTTAAACACTGCAGCCTACCTGAGTATTGCTGCTGACCATGTCCATCCCTTTATGACCACAGTGCATCTGTTGAATGTTTCCAACACCTTGTTGAAAGTATGCGAAAAAGAGTGAAGAGAAAAGGGGGTCCAACCCAGTATTAGCACTGAATTAAGTGGCCAGTGAATCTGTCAGTTTTGTGCCCTCCATCATTCCTAGATACATCGAAGAAACTTTTTAGGAATTACTAAAAAGTGTCAAGGTACGCAGCAAACACTTTTTTTTTTCTTCTGCAGCAGCTCAGACAGCTACAGCCTACACATTAGATACTGTTATCAGCTGACAGCTACAGACTAAATGATTCCTCCGTCTTCGCCTCAGGAGAGCAAAAATCACAATGTCAGCCTTGGTTATTAAAATAAGCAGCACAGCAGATAATGTGTCATGCAGTGTCAAAACACTGCTTACTGAACACGCCGAATTCTGTAAGTCATACTTAATTAGACACCATGAAAGACACTTAATGGATGATGTGATGTGCGTCTGCAGCTGCATTCAGTCACGGGACACTGTCCTGTGTTTAAATGACAGACAGTTGTTGGTTGATTTGTTACACAGCCTCGCGTAATAGAGGTCGTGAGCTGAGGTAAATTAACATCGTATAAACAGTGTTTTGCATTCATTTTCACTGACGTTCCAGCTGTCCAACAATTAAGATTTAATGCCAAAAAGGAGGTGAGTCAGGGAGGAACAATGGCTTTCATTCATGGCAGACGAAACGCATCTCATCTGTGCTGCTTGGCGCTGGCGTGTCGAACAGAAACATTTCAGGCATCTACTGTTGCAGTGCCATGGATGTGGCCTCGCTGCCAAACGAAGACAAGCTCTCCAGTCAAAAATGGCGTTAGCAGAGAGTTAGTCAGCCAACGCAGCCATGCGGGCCCAGATCCTGAGCGAAAAACTACAACTGAGCATCAGAGTGGGGCTCCTGCAATGAGGCAGGATGTCACAGCAGGAAACAGCATCCACCAGTGTTAATAGGATGGAGTGGGAGGCTGGCCAGTTACTGTGTGGAGTAAGATGCTCTCCCAAAAGGAATAAAATTTCCACATTGATGGTTAAAATCTAACTGCAGGGGAATTAAAAAAAATAAAATATGCATAAAAATAACTGTGCAGACTTATAAAGGTTAGAAAGTTTGGGAGGAAGCATTTAGTGTCTAATAAAAATCACCCAATAAAGTCTGCAGTGCACTAAGAAAGCTCCACTGTGACTAACTTGCATGTATGGTGAGAGGTTAATATACAGTAACTTAAACGGCCTCCCAAAACAAAAAACTGTCAAATAAGACAACCCAGTGAGTTTATATATGTCACAGTTTGTGTCTAGATCAAAAAACATGTTTCAATAAACCATTCAGCTCTATCTCCTCTTCCTGTGTCAACTTATATTTACAGATTCTGGATTTCTAATGAAGAGGGAGCAGATGTAACATATTAAACTTTGTTTATGGAAAGAAGTACAGTCATTCATATGTAATGGATTGCATCATCATTATATAACTAAACAGTTACTCCTAAAGGATCTATGATTATGACATGAGTTAAATGTTAGGAAAAGAAAATCTATTCTGTATTTGGACATTTTGAGCCACAACAATCACAGAAAAATCTAGAAGTTTTGGTGCTGATTACTGCACATCACTCTAACACAGGCTTTGATTTTTTTTTTTAATTTTTCATCACAGCTCAAGGCTAATTTTTGAGTCGTGCCTCTAATGACTTGGAATAAACCAACTCAGGTAATCTTTCTCTGTCGAACCACCTCCACTTATCATTGTTCAAGCTCAAATGTGCATCAAGCTAAATGGCCTCACTTTAACTCTTTGAGTGCCCACAGACCCACAGAATATTTTGTACCATGTCTCTGAGAACACAGAATAGCTGAAATGAAAGAAGAGATTCTCTATTTCATCATGAAAAAAATGTTTGTTTTTACCTTGTTCCATTCTTGTTTTATCAGAGGTAGAGAAGAGGATGCTTTCACCAAAATTGCCACTTTTTGTCCAGATTTTGTTTGTTTTTCTCTCTAATTACAATCGTCTTCACTTCCTGCTTTGATCTCCGTGGCGCATATTAACTGTTTGTGTCCTGACTACAAATCACAGAAGCAACTAAATTCCTGACAGGCTGCAGGAGACCGCGATCAGCGACCCGCTGTGTCAAAAAAAAACAAAAAAAAAATCACTTTGACGGCGTGACTCATCAATGGCATTCATAGAGTTGATAGAAGAGAATAGAAGAGACCCAGCAGGCAGGTCATATAACTCACTACTTACTTCTTCAAAATCTCAACATAGTGCAGCTTATTCTTCTTGTCTCGCAGATAAAAAACAAAACCATCCGGGCCAGGACAGAACAGTGGTCGTGACTTTTAAAACTTGGATCAAAAGCATCACTGACATCAAGAGGAAGATGAACTCTGTACCCTATTCTCGCTCAAGCTGGTTTACAAACTTTAAGATGTGAAGAGTTGGGTTCGGGGCATGTCTGGGCCCAGCACCAGATTATCTGCTTCAGCCACAGTGTGGCTCTTCATCTGCATCCCTCACATTTTTGTTTTTCCAAAGATATATACAGTGGACCCTACCGCGCTTGCCTGAAGGCAAACAGCAGTGTTTACTGAAACGCAGGGTAAATAAGAGACTCTTCTTGGATCTGTCAGACTGAGACTGGGTCTAGTTGTTGTTGTGTGTGTGTGCAAATTTAAGCATTTTTATCTTTCTTTTCCCTTGACGATGTGCAAAGCACAGTGGGGATCCCTGTGCATCTCAAACTATATAAAAACACACACATACACGCGCGCACGCACACACACACACCTATGCAGCAACTGTATGCCGATCCTGCTCTAGCGGACTGGCATGCTGCAACAAGTTACCTATTTGTTTTTCAGCGCTACCTTCCATCGTCCGCAGCTCCTAATGCAGCTACCGCAGCACGCCTCTGGTTTGTAGAAACAGATACTGGAGTAAAACCGATAATAGACGTCTAAAATGTACACTAAATATTAAACATTTCTACAGCTTTACTTTGTGTCAGACAACCGTTATCGCTGCTCTCTTCAAAGCCACCAGACTTCCTTGGCAAGTTTAGTTTTACCTCACAGGACACAGTAGTTGCTGGTCTACCACTGCGTTGATCAGTTAATTAGTTTATGTTATTGTGCAACTTTGGTAAATCCAAATGAAACCCTTAAGACACAAGTCACACAACTCCTGTGTGTAAAAATCACTCGTTTTGTCAAGGGAGTCTGGTGGATTTGAAGGAGCATAGACAGATTTAACGGTTTCAATTCGGTGTTGGAAACAGCTGACAGCAAGGCAAAGCAGTAAAGATATTCTACACAGAGCGTACACTTTAACTCATATTGCATTTTTTAGGTGTCTAAATATATTTTGCTGCTGTCCCTGTTTACAGCAGTGCATTACTTTGCTCCAGCACACTTGACTGTTTCTGTAACCTCCACCGACCATCATCAACTGGAGGTAATACACTGACTACGGAGAAGAACCACATACAACTTCACCTCATAACATCCCAACTACCCCTTTAACTTTTATATTCATAGAATCCAACACAACCCCTCTGTGTAAAACTTTTTTTCCGGTGTCTTTTCACAGGCTTAGCTGTCACAGGGTATGAGAATACCAGCACACCATAAGTGACGATGCCAAAGAAAGCAGTCTGGAAACTGAAAAGAAGTTACCAGGAGATTTTCAACCAAGAGAAACTAGGAACAGACGAAGAGGAAAAGCACAGGGTTCTGCACCGAATCATAAAAAATTAAATCTGAACACAGGAAAAACAGAAAAACAGCTAGCTCAGTTAAAGGTTCACGCAAAAAAAAACAGTAGCAGCCTGTACGTTATGTGAGGATACAATTAAAAGAAAAAAAAACTGTGTTGAATAAAATGAGTTGTGTGGTTTCTCCTTGGGTGAGACTTAAGGACTCACTGACTGTCTGGCAAGACAAGAGCAAAAAAACTGGAGAAATAAATGGAAGAAACTTTCAGGGTTTTGTTCCAAGTCTACATGGACAGACAGATGGGGACATGAGGGAGCAGGGATGACAGCAGGGAGGGGGGAGAGTGCCACCTATTGGGCAAACAAACACACTTCACTTCTTCCTCACTGCTGACAATTAAAAACAATGGAGTTGAGACAGCTTCATGTCTCACTGAGCAAACCCGTCTCTCTGTAGCTCAGCTTGAAAGCTAGCAGCCTGGATGACAGAGAGCGTAGAGCAACATGAAAATATGAATCACAGACCAGAAGTGCACCATTTGCATTTCAAAGACAAAATGTGTAAGTTTCACATCATTACGTCCACGCTGCCACAAATGATGAGCCTCTAATTTTGCATATCGTATCATACCACCATTTAATAACCTGTCTGCGAGGGGATTAAAGTGAAGATTCACATGCATCATTTTCACAGAGTCTATAGCGTTGATCGTGTTTGTCACACATGCCGTCTCACAACCTGAGTCATAAATGTGTCTGCAAAACAGAACCGTGTCCCATCCCTTTTAAATTACATCCTGGCGCTTTGTCTTTTTTGCCTAAATTAAATGTATCACATTTATACAAGCAGAAGCCTTCTACGATGATACAGATTGCATTTCAAGAGAAGCAGAAAGTCTCTGAATTAAAGGAAAGATACCTCCTGCTGTACAAGAGTCAAACTTTTTTTAAATCCCTCTGTTAGCTCAGTCCTGTTGGCGGTTTCTCATTTTTTCCGACTGGATGTTGACCAGACTGCACATCAAATCCAAACTATCACTTTAAGAATGAAATAACGAGCAGCATGGGAGGGCGCCTGCAGAGAAAGCAGGACTCATCACCATTAGACCTTTCGCTTCCATCTTCCCTTTGGCATCAATTTGCATAAAGCACAGAGGTTTCATACCGTTCATTTTTTTCCCCAGTATGCTCTAAAACCTCCTACACTGCATCTACTACTGGACACTTGCTGAAGTATACAGTACAAAATGATTTGGATTTGCCTCTATAATTTGCTCCAGTATGAACTTGATTTTGCTCGTCTTGTCACATAAAATGCACTGAGTCAAAGTGCAGCTCACTGCATGTTGAAGCATGTTCAGTAGCAAACAAAACAAAGGGGAAACAGAGAATATAACCTGGCTTTTGATTCTGACATCAAATGAGCAACAACTAAGTAGGGAACTCTGATATGTTCCACCATCTTTGCTGTGTTCTCATCTCACCTTTATCATCATAACCATGATGTTTCCATTCTTAATTAAAACATGTAGTTGCATTCACATCAGTTTGAAGACAAGATGTTGGGATAAACTGTGACTCGGAGCATAGTATCCAGTGTGTTTTCTTTGTAGACATACCTAGCATGTTAAAGATAAAGTCCTTGGCAGTGTGGACCTCCAAGGCGGTCTGGTCTCCAAAGTCTCCCTGCTCCAGCACTACCAGCTCAGACACCTGGGCTGACAGCTGCTCCAGGGTGGCCCCTGACCGGAAATCCACCTCTGACAGCTTCTTGGTGGGGGCTGGGGAGCGCGGTGCCACCGCACTCATCAGGGACTCCATCTCTGCAGCCCTGCGGGGTTCAAGGACAGGAAAGAGAAACCCCCGTTAGTTTGTCTGCCCATATTAACGGAGTTGAATTATGCTGTCATAACGTCAATAACAAATACTGGTTTTAGAAAACACAAGCCTGTATTTGTTTTTATCTACTTTCAGCTACTTACAGCAATCTTACCCGCTACTGTATGTTTAGACTGATTAGGTCCTGAACCTCTATGTTTTCATTGCTATATAATGCTTTACTTGTTTCCAACAGCCTCGTGTGAATCATGAGATTTGAGGGTCAAGTCTGGAGGCACACACAACATCAGCAAACAAGCATTACATTCAGCAGCAGAAAATATAACAGTGACAACAAACACAGCTTTGATCACACTGATACTACTTATTCTGAGTCAGCTTAGCGGAAGCTCAAAAAGGCACCTTATACATAGATGATTATCACAGGCATTCATTATGCCTCTGTTCTTTTTCACTGATTGGGAATTGTTAGGCATATTTGGAAAACATATAACATCTTATGCATGCATATTATAATATCATACGTGTAGTGTTCAGCAGTCTCCAGTGTACTGATTAGAGTGCAGTCCTAGTCTGTGCCTCTCATAAAATCAGTGTCAGTGTTTCAGACGTTTGCATTAAAGTTTATGTGAATCCTGTGAGCCACGCTGGTTGCTGAACAAAATTTAGTTGACTGTTTGAAACATTTCCTCTGTATCCTGCCCACAGACTGAGTAAAGCACACTACTGCCCTGGGAGCTAGCATGTGCCCATGGGACTGAGTTGAATTAGCGTGAAGTGGAAGGACATTACGCTAGTCACAGTACACTGAGCGGATATTTGTTTAGACGTTTAAGTGACTGTATTAAATAGTTTGCCCGAAAAGTAACGAGACAAAAACTTGTAATGTAAACAGCTCAGACGGGAGGAATGACAACATGGCCTCTGCCCCTACCAAACTAGGTCAATTAGCAAACAAGCTCCCCTGCTCCTAGCCGCTAAGCTAATAGCCGAGCAAATTAGCCAGCCTGCTGTCTGACAGTTAGTTAGCTAATTAGATAATTCGTAATATAACAAATTAGCGTGGGCTGCGTTAGATAAGATGTATCTGACTGCTGCACAGCGTATTAGCACACCGTTTGACTTGGCAGTGATAAGGTCGGGGTGGTACCTCGCCCACAGTCAGCTAATTTCTTTTATTAGCCATCTAGCTTTATCAAATTAGCCGCATGCTAGCTATCATGACAGGGGTAACAGTGCAGATAAGGGCAGCAGCACACATAAGCGCATTCACACGCACAAACACACTTTCACGCTGAAATGTATAGCTACACACAAACACACGCGTACACACACATGCACCCACATGCCCTCATCTAGGGGCTCGCTAGCTCGCCAAGTCGCGTATCACACAGTGCAATCATTAGCTACCAGGCTAAAGCTGTCACATATAGCAAACAGACAGGCACACACCCTTCACTTCACACAGTGATGCGAGGGAGTCTCTTCGCTATCTTCTACGTTTACTGTTGTTGTGATCCCTGTGCTTCAGTCCGCCTTCTTCAGCTGTCATTTCCAACAGGTCCCAGGCGCCACCTTCCCCCTGGCAACACCGTCCCAGAAATCATCATGGTCCTCCTCCTCTGAGGATCCAGGGATTAGTGGGGTGTGTGGCACGCACGTCCCACTTCACCAAACTACAAACGGATTTGTGAGGTCAGATTATGATTGGAATTGTGGCTGTCCTCGCAAACGAGGCGAGGCTGTGCTGAGGTTTAGTAGTAGTTGGGCAGGGCTGTGATGCATGAGCAGTCCTCTGTGTCCATCACAGCAGTGGTGCGTCCTTGCAGCAGAGCGGCAGGGGGCTGTTTGTGGTGGTGGGAACCCACTCTGTGCCCACCCCATGTGTTGTCTGTCGATGGTGGGAGCTTACAGTGGATTGCACTTTTCCATTTTAAAAGATCCTCATATGATAAGCTTTTGAATCAATTATGGTATTATATACAGTAGATAGTGTGCAGTGGTGTGTGGGGGGCTTCTTTGGGGGCAAAAAAACACACACACACACCAAACTTGTCCAAATTATATTATTAAATTTATATTATATTTAGGGCTGCTGCTGCGTTAATGTGATGCATGGCGCCATGCACAACTGTAAGTCTAATTGGCCAAACTGCCCGAAATGCATATCAACTAACTAATAACAATTAAATTGCTGATAAAATTACCATGTTTTCTGATTCTGTCCATGCTTCTCCTGTTATTCACATTGAAGTGCATCGTTAAAGTATTAATTTGTAACATGACATGGATGAAAAGGAAAAGCAAAAGTGATGTTATTTTCATAAACACAGCACTTATTAGAGCTAATGTGGTGTCACTCTGACCCCTGCCCTTAAGTGTCCTCTTGGGAGGCAATGTGCCCCCTGGTTGGCAAAACACCAAAATTGCCTTCTTGGGTTGGAAAAAAACACACAAAACTGCCCTCTTGGCTGGCTAAAACATGATAAAATTGCCTCTTGGGAGGCAAAAAGACATGATTTAAGAGCCCTCTTCAGTGGCGAGAATGTGTTTTTTTTCTTTTTGCCCCTGCCCTTCAAAAAGTCTATGCACGCCACTGCTAGTCTGTGATATTAAATGTGTTCAAATCCAATGCACACAGGAGGATGTATAATATTTTTAGGAAAATACAAACATTACAAAAACAATATTCTGACTTTTTTCCAAATAAAATGCAGTATAGGCCTACCAAAAATCTGTCAGTTAACATTAGATAGCCCTAACTACTTACTTTCCAAGTAAATTTACCTAATATGTGTAATTCACTGATCTCTACAACTTTCATCTAATTCACTGTGTCCTAAAATAAGATACAATGAAACTTAATTAATCCCAAAGGTAACCATTACAATGCAAAGTGGGAAGTGTAAACAGATTCAAAAACATAGAATGCTTCCTTTTAAATAGATATTCCAGCATTTAATTGTTAGATTTTCATGAAGTTAAAGGGGAAGTGCCTTTTTTTTACAAAATGGACCTTATTTCTGGGATAAAATACTGCCATTTACTCACCCATTTCTCTTTGGAGTCATTTGGAGTATTTCTGATGATATTTGGATTTGATGATATCCATTTAACAGGAGTGCATGGGGCACAGAAATGCAGCCAGTAAATGACACAAACTTGACCATTTCTCAAATGGTCAAGTTTGTGTCATTTTCTGGCTGCATTTCGGAGCCCCGCTTCACTCCTGATAAATAGACATCATCATATCCAATTTTGCTGGAAAAACTCCAAATGACTCCAAAGTGAAATGGTGAGTAAATGGCAGTATTTTATCCCAGAAATAAGGTCCATTTTGTAAAAAACGGCACTTCCCCTTTAAGCAAGAGACTTTTGCCAGTCGGCAGCTGAGAGATCCTGATATTTTAGCTCCCAAAAAAAGCCCAGATAATACACTTGCAATGATGCAATTTAGTCACATCTTTTGTTAGACCATTGGCTCCCTAACTGGTGATCAGGACATGGTGTCACAAGATGAATCTAATCCATTAATGTTTCTGACTTATATCTAATCTTGTAAAAATGATTGTTTAGCCTCTTTTGGCTTCTTGCATTTTTTCATCATTTCCACTGCCGAATGAAGTGAAGATGAAAGTTCTTGTAGTGAAACATTTTATTGTTCTCCCAGGACACCCTCTGACAATTGTTCCCCACTACCTGGGAGCCGCTTGCTGTCATAAAGCTCCATTGCACTCAGAGTTATTCATTTCCTTCATCAGTGCTAAACTTCTTTGGACTGATAGGGTGCAGCCTGTCAGACTTCTCTCTTAGTCTGTCGATGGATCATTACTACCTCACTCACTGTGGGAAGAGTGTCTGTGTGGTGCCATGCCATGTCTGATTCATCAGTCTGTTCTAGGTGAAACATTTATCACGGTAATGCTGCACCAAACAGCACTTAATGAGCAAGTCGAGGGAGTGACACGACTTGTCTGCCAAATGAGAGGTAAGAGACAACCCTGGCCTTCAGCAGAAACAGTGAGACACTGAACAAATGAGTGCAATCACTCTTAAATCCACTGCTTTCTAGTCTTCCTGTTTTTACCCACAAAGATCAGAAAAGGAAAATCTGCTTGACATTTCTCCATACATTACCCTGTCTAAAATTGGTGCTACCACAAAAACATTTCCACCTTTGCAAGTCAAATCAGGCTGACATTGCAGGCATTTGGTGAAAATGTTTCAGGTCAAGTGATGGTCTGATATTCAAAGATTCAATCTCTGACTCCAAGTCAGCGCTTTTGCAGCAAAACAACTGAAGAAAAAGTGATAAAAGAATATAAAAGAAAGAGCAGAGGTACCCTAATTTATGTAAAATGAAAGTGAAGGAGGATGGAAGAGCAGAAGGAAGGAAATAGATAAAAATACAATCTTGTTTTTTCTGATGTGTGTATGACTTGAAAAGCAGGTTCATTTTTCTATGTTCCTTTTTTGTCAGGATAATTCTTCCAAAGGAGGATGTGTGATACAGTGCTGTAGGTAACAATACCAGTTTGGCCTGATGAGTGAGTACTAAAATGTTACCGTGTAACCAGAGAAATTTGATTACCTTCATCTCTCATTGTCAGCTGTAAACCTTCACCATGTCATTATAGACAGTTGTCGTTTTCCCAGCTGGCTAATAGCAGTTCCCAGACTGGTAGCAGTACATTACCGCTGCTGATTGTGGTCACAGTGATCTGGTATCAAGGGCTGCTCCACCTCGTGTCATCCCCTGAGCTCCTCTGACGCATGGCCGTCATCACTGTGCTGCAGATTGAAGTGAAATGATTGACTATAAAGCCGTGAAAAGGGGCTGTGGTGATGCAGCCTCAGTGTCCACTGAAGTGAGGGAATAATCTGTCTGAGGGTGTGATAGCTCTGACCATCATTTAAGTGGCTTGTAAAAGGTCAGCGGGGGGGACGGGATGTGGGAGCACTTGGGACGGTTATTACAGTCATTCTGCTTCACTGTGCGAGGTGCCGCCGCCTGATTGATGCCTGAGAGAGGATTTGGCGCTGCTGTGGTGTATATTATACAGCATCCACTTAAATATATTGCCTGCTGGTGTGTCTGTGGGTTGATGTGTGTGTGTCCCTGATCCCTGTGAATAAGAGGAAGTCATAATCATGTCAGAAGGCCTGGGTGGTTCATTCCAGGTCTTCATGAGAAGATCGTCTTTCCACTGTCAGCCCATGAGCTCTGTATCGCCTCAGTCATTCATGACTAATAACTCACACAACCACTCTCTCCATCTTTATCCAAAACAAACTCAGACCAAAAAAAAATCAATGGAACAAGGAGGCGCTCCCCCACACAGTAGAAGCTGATGTAATTAAATCTGTGTGCAGGGTAAGAGGAGTAAATGATAGCAAAGCTTGTGAAGTGCAGGAGAAATCCCTGAAGGTATAATTAACAATAGTATGTGTGCTTCTTCTTTCTCTGATGCTCGCTACAGTACAGACTGACGCAGAGGCAAAACCCCAGACGCACTCTCTGCCAGTGGGTTTGCTTCTGCAGACCAGCCTGCAGGAAGATGTGTGGATTAAATTATAACATACAGTGCATACAACAGCACTGAATCAAAAGATCTGCAGCCAATA
Organism: Synanceia verrucosa; assembly: GCA_029721515.1. NCBI lineage: Eukaryota > Metazoa > Chordata > Actinopteri > Perciformes > Synanceiidae > Synanceia > Synanceia verrucosa. Next base: position 14,170,323 of record CM056569.1, on the reverse strand, counting down.
TACAATATATCACAATAAGAAAGGCTGCTTCATGCCCTGGTATTGTTTTTCTCTCTTTATTTCACATTAAATGTGGTCTGCTGGAGCAGAACATGGTGATCCAGCCTGCTTTGAACCCAGAGATGCTGTGCTGGCAGCAACAGGAGCCACACATCTGAATGTCAGCTGCCGGGAGAGAAATGAATAGTCCTAAAATAAAACTGTGGTGTGAAACTGGTCAGAATTTGCCACATCTTGTCAGAGAATCATGTTATTTTCCGCCATAGTATTTAACACATTGCTGGAAAGTGATGTTTTTTTTAAAGAGGCTGTGCTCCCTGTAACCTCCAGTCTGGTTTTCCCCATAAACTGCAAAGTTGTGAGTCTGAGATATGTGACTGGGTGTCAGGGCTTTCTGTGCTGCGTGATCGCTCGGTCCTGGAAAAGCTGAATGCTTCCCAATAGCTACTTAATTCTAACGAGGGTTTTATGAGTCGTGATGAAGAGCTCATTGGCAGCCTGCTCAGTCAATAGCACCTTCTCTTCTGAGCAAAGCCTCGGCTCATGTGCCGACCAATTGACCCGCAGATTTATACAGCTATTTTCTAAAGGTCTCCATTCGTGGGCTTACAGTCAGGAAGGCAAATTAGTGTTTCAATGGATTTCACTTTCAATTTGAATGCAGAGAGCTTGGAACATGGCCCTGGCTAAAGGGAAGCCATGGGTAATGAACTTCTTTGTGTTCTGCCACTTAAAGGATCAAATGCTTCAGGCTGTGAAGACATTCAGCACCGCAAGAGCCGCCATTTCCTTCATCCGCGATAAATGGTGAATCCTGCTGCATCGGTCAGTTGGGATTGATCTGCATTTCATCGGTATTGCAACAGCTGTTAATCAATCTAGGATGAATTAGTCCAGGTTTATGTACCCAAATCGGCACTGGTAGTCGTCTACAAATGTTCCTCTGATCCATATACAATAACTGATCAAATTAACATATCTACCAACATTGTAGACTCGTTGTATATGATGGAAACTGTAAATGTGTATCTTAGTTTGAGCAGTCAATATTTGCACATTGTGCCAAACACAAAAGCAGCATTGCACATGGTTATTAAGGGCAAATGATTCATGTTAGTACAGATAGACTTCAACGAGGTGGGGAGAGTTGAGTTAAGGTTTATCATGTTGACAGTGTATGAATGCTAACTTTTCTAAATAGCGCTCAACAAAGTTTTGCTTGAAATCAACCTTGTGGAGGCATTGAAGGAGGGGAAGGACCAGCGTTAGTGGGATTCATCTTCTGGGAACAATGAACACATGTACTATATATCATGTATGGGTCCAACAGTTAAAAATTTTTTTTTTAAAAATCAGGGGGGCAGCAGGCTAAAGCCATGCTGCTATAATGCTAAAAACACAAAATAATATGCAGCCTTAAGAGGGACACCAAGTATTGTATGTATTACATCGTGCATTACAGTTATCAATACATTAACATGTCAGTAGCATTTAAATGCTGCAATCATTTTAGCTGCATTATACAATGTAAGGCTTAATATTTGACATTGAATCATACTTTATAAACTGATCATGTCAGTTAAATGGAGTGGGATAAAGATAAAGTATATCATTTGAATTACATTATACACTTGCTGATCACTTGAAGAAGGAATAAAACCATGCATGTGGAACAAACAGGCAACCCATAACAAAACATATTTATTTCATTTTGATAACCTTCATATTTCTAGATTTATTGTTTACTTTATTTGCATACCTATGTTGTATAAATGCTGAGCAATACATACACAGATATTGTATAATCACAGTTACAAACCTAGAGATAGCCTTAGGGATTTCTATTAGCTCTGGGATTTTCTTTCTCAGAGCAGAATTGGACACACCACTGAAAATGTTAGGTGATGGTAGAAAGTACTGCTGTGCCCTTATCTCCTGCTGACACCCACCACCCAGGACAGGGTGCGGTTAGAGGAGTGACATATCTCAGCACTTATAAGCCCTCAACCAACTCTCAAAAGCTCTCCAGTTCATCCATCAACAGTCTGGCAGTTTCTTGTCACATAGTGGTCCTGTGGAGATCCCCTCCACAGGGCTGTTACTGTTCAGAGAATAATAGCCAACCAGCCAGCGATCATAGCTACACCCCCATAGGGAGCCATCTTGCGTAGACCAGGATCCCCTGTCATGGCCTGGTGGTACAGAGAGCCACAGAACATCCCCATACCTGCTATTAGGAGGGTGCCAGCCTGTATTGATGGGAGACAGAGACAACAAACAGTCAGGTTACTAACAAATCTCAGATGTAAGGACATCAAGTTTAATCTGTATATAATGCCTTTTATGTAATTCGCTCATTTTGAATTGGAGAATGTAAGAACAGTTGATAATGTCCCACAGGACACACTGACTCTGGAGTCAAATTCTCCAAAAGCTCCAACTAGACGTGACATCCTAGAGATCCTGTTCGGTTTGGCCGCTACATAGATCACAACGAATCTGGCATGCATCTCCTTTTCAGTTTGTTGATTTTCAATCAGATATTTTGTGGTTAATTAATCTTTAAATCACATTTGCACAGCAAATACTTGGCACTGTAGGTTTGGCATATGCAGGGAATTCTTTTTTTTGTGCTAAAACCAGGATACGCAAGAGAAATCCTAACTGCAGTTTCATTGCTCCATCGCCAGCTGTTAGCCACAGGTTTGTAATTATGGCCCAAAGGAATACTGGTTTTCCTCAGGAGTCGGGATACACAGGTAATGGCAGAATGACACCATCACACTGATGGGACACTTGAAGGGACAGTGAAGTGCATCCAGCCCTGAGAGTTGGTATTTGGCTTCCATACTCACCACAGCAGGTTTGCCAGAGTGGGCAGCACCCAGCAGGGCCAGGCTGTGGTAGAAATGGTACTTGTTGGCAGTTTCAAATAGCTGGAGAGGCAGACACACAGAGACAGAGTGTTCAGTCAGATCCTGCCTGGAGATGAGGACTATTACTGTTCAGAGTAAATGGACTTCAAGACAGTATTAGCTGGAAAAAAGTGTAAAGTGTGTGCATTTAATGCATCATTTTCATCCACATGAGTAAAATACATAGTGACAGAGAAAACTGAGCTCTAACCTAAATCTTAAATTAAAAAAAATATTTCTCTCTTTCAATAACACAATGCTGTCACAGTACTATTTACACACCACTCTCTGGTAGTCATCGGGGTCGCTGTGTTTGAAACCTAAAACAGAAATAAAGAAAAAATTGCATGGTGTAGAATCACGTGACATCAAATTGTACTTTCACACATAAATACAGCTATGGTTTGTCATTGATTCACTGGCCAAACAAGCCTTCTTCAACCATGTCTCAGTGTAGGAGCGGGTCACCTTGATTACGCAATTACTTACTTTACTAAAACAGCACGCTGCTTGGTGTGCCATTTTTGATGCCGAATTAATCATTTATCTATTAAACACTATCAGCAGAAATTTGCCCTTTTATAGCTACACAACTCCATCGATACAGTAGCCAACCTTAAATCGTCAGTTTTGGGGACGGAGTCTGGAGTGGTAAGCGTTGACAGGGCAGTCTTTCCTGACTGTGTTTTTAATCCCGCCTAATAAAGTGACTTGTGCATTAGTAGGAGTATAAGCTCATGTTCGGTCCCTACCGTGAGCACCGTAAGCCCCTGCTGCCACCGCCGAGGCACCGGACAGAGCTGCCAATCTCCGGACAACAACAGAAGCGGTCATGGTGGTATTAACAGTAACCTGTGTCCAACGGGCGGAAGACGAGCAGTAATGCCGCATTCACTGTCCCTTTGTAAAGTCAGTAAATAAGGCCTAACAACCAAAAATTACTAGATGTAAATATATTACAATGTAATAAAATTGCACTGTAGTGAAAAGAACAACTAAAAGTAGTCAGTTGCATACGTCGTCATTTTAGCTTCTTCACTTTTTATTTGCGTTGTACATTTGTGGACGAAATTACAGCATTCCAGTGAGTCTTTTAAGGCAGCACCACAGAGAGAGACGGGTTTCCGGGAACAGCGCCAGGCGTTCAAGTAAATTTTCGTAGCGGCCAAACGGTGGTACTACAACTTCCGTGTTAGTCACATGACGCCTTTGGATCCAAAATACTTTTCCCATGGATTTAGAAGATACCAGTGAGTGTATATACAGGTATATGTCTTTAAAATAAAGGTTCAGTGCACAGCCTGCATTCGTATTTCATTGTATTGGTTTTTAAATGTCTATTTGTTAGTTAGATGGACATATAATATATCATGGACATATGTATCAAACTGCCTCCCAACATCCTCTCTGACCCACACGTGGCTTGTTGGCATCTGGTCATCCTTCTTCAGTAGTCTTCATACTTGGTCTGTGTAGCTTCTATCATGTGAGTGTTTTAGGCAGTTTATACTTGTATGGCTGGTCAGTTTAGACTCCAGTGCTCTCATGTACACCCAAGAAAAAGTAAAAAGTCAGTTTTTTGATGAATCTGTTATTGTAGCTTCAAGTTAAATCTGGAGCTTGGTTTGGATGACAGAAAAGGTTCAAACTCACTGCTATTCACTGAAACATTTTTGTTTTTGTTTTTTTTCCTCTGCTTTGTTTAAGGTTTCACATCTAAAATGCATTATTCACAGCAGGGCTGAATTATACTATTGTGCTGCTTTTGTTGCCTATGAATAATTGATTTTCTCCACAGAGCTTGCTTGGCTTAAGGAAGGGGTTATGCTGCCCCCCTTTTTCAACATCACCGTATGCACCAAATTGCCACATAACACAGAATGATGTTCTGCAGTTTAAACACTGGTGAATTTCTCTGCTTTAGCAAATTACTCCTAATGCTTGATGTGTTTTCCTGCCGGCAGAGGTGTTGGGTACTAATACTGATGTTACCCTCTGATGAAAATTCACTAATCCCTGCAGAGAGCCAGCCAAAAGGGGGTGCTGTATTGCCTCCTCATTTGCCAAATTTTGTCCAGAGGGTGAGTGTGTGTGTGTGTGTGTGGAGGGGACAGCGGGGGTGGGGGGACCTCTTCCAATTATCATATTGAAATTACACAGGGTCACACTGCATTACTGGAGAGCAGCTAAACCACAGTTTCCGCTGAGCCTCGTCCTTAGCTGACTTTGACACAGCCTGAACACAATGCATACAATTAACACATCCTAATGACCATGTAGCTAATTAAAAATAAGCCTGATGAGTCACAAGCCTTCATCGTCAGTTGTGAACTGAACCTGTAGCCAGTGTGTGCTTACCTTCTCACTTGTGTGTGGACTTTTGCTTTTGGCATGATTTGCTCGCTCTACTCACCATGTTGGGTTGTGTGCAGAAGGATACCACACAAGAATCCACCCAAAATCCTCTCCCACACACATAAACACAGGTCATTTTCATTCTGGCCCATGGCAGATGGGACAGCAAGGACAACAATGAAGTATGGCTTTACATCTTGTTTTCACAGAGAAGCAGCAAATTATCTCTAAGTCCCAGCAGCCATGTGCCGTGAGGTTCCTCAAGAGCCAACATCCATCTCACTTCAACCAGTCAGCTGCTCGCTTCTCTTCTCCAGCGACTGCCAGACTCTCCGCCAAACCTTGGTGTGTTTGAGTACAGGGGCCCGTGCATGTGTGTGTCTGATCTGCTCAGATTGTTTGGCCCCCAGGCCGGTCTTGTCGTGATCAAACTGCCCTTTGAGGAAATTATTTGGCTCTTATGAAAACAGTCGAACGCACGACAAGCTGAACATTACTTGGTGGAGTGAGGAAACTGAGTGAGCACTTCCTGCAAAGTGGGAAGAGGTAACTTGTCTTGCAGCCTTCACGTTAACATGACAGCTTCTGTTGTGTTTATTTCATCCTGGTGCAACCTTTTTATAGGAATATGACAAAGAATGATGCTTCCAAGGAATGCTTCCATTTCCACATTCTACTTTTTACTTTTTGCTTTAATGTTCCAAAAAACACTTTACTCTTCTCATCCTGACTGTGCTGTAGCACCTGTTTCCTCCCAAATCCATTCTGCTCTGATTGGTCCGTTCTGTTGTGATTGTGATTTAAACCAAACTCTTTGGACTCCGCTTCAACTCCAGTCTAACAAGGTTTGATTAAGTCTTTGAGTGCCGTTGACCTATATGTACGTCAAAGTGGTTTTTGGCGGCTGGTCCAAGGGAGCACTCTCACGCACCCTGTGAGTAATTTGGGGGCTTCTGGGATTTGTAGTCGGAACATAAAGAGATGGTATACGCCACAGAGATCAAAGCAGGAAGTGGAGAGTCAGGACAAAAAGTGGTGATTTTGGTGAAAGTGTCCTCTACATCTGATAAAACAAGAACGGAACAAGGTAAAAAACAAACATTGGCATAAGGCACTTTTATGTTTTATAAAAGAGCTGGCACTCAGTGAGTTAAGGACATGACAAATAACTGATAGATATATGCAGATATGTTACTTGGTGACATCACCATGTAATAGAAGAAAAGGGGAGATCTCAATCAAGGTGTTTCAGACAGTTCAGGAGCAGTTAAGGAGGCTTTGTGTCTTGTAGACATTTTACATGCATAAAAATGTATAATTCACTAAAGGAAAGGGAAAAAAGCCCAAAAGCATAACATGTCCCCTTTAAAACAAGTGTATACACACCAGGAATTAACTGAATGTACTGCTGTCGGTTGTTTTTGAAAGTCCAATCCCCTGTTCTTGTTAACTATATTGTTAGAGTCTGGTGGCGATGCATCTTTGTGACTGCAAGGGGACTTTAATGCAAGGAAAATAAAGTAGAAACAGAAGGTGTAGTCAACATAAAATAAACATTCTGCTCTTTTTTTCTTTAGCAGGTAACAAGACAGATGGGAATACCACAGCAAGACCCTGCGGTTGTTGTTATTTAAAAGAAGTGGTATTTTCTGAAATGGGAATCAGGCATGGTCACACTATTGCTAATGTCAGACGTGTCATCTGTCTCCAGAGTTTCAGAGCGGAAACACAACAGGAAAACAGCAAAAAGTCCAAAACAGGACAGCTCCATCCCGCAAGCCATGAAATATCGTTTGTGTGCCGAAAGCTTTGCCTGCTGGGTGCCGTGCCTTCTCCACCCTGATAGAGTTTTAGAAAAGAAACGACAGAAATTCTCAATTAACCTTGATGTGTTTTGATGGTTGCAGCCCTTCACTGTCTTCGGCTCTCTTTGAGGGGCTGCAACCACCGAGCCAATTATCTATCTGTTAGGGCGCTTTCATGTCGTCGAGATGTTTAGTCACAAATGTGCGTATTGTGTCCCGGTGTCACAGCTTTTCATGCTCCAGCTCTGTCACTCGTCGATGTCATTACATCCCTTTCAGCAAAGAGGAAAGGATGAGGGGAGATGGAGGGAGGTAGAGAGAGAGAGAGAGAGAGAGAGAGAGAGAGAGAGAGAGAAAAGAGACAGGCCTGTCGAGTGACATTTTGTCCAGGCTATTGTGTGCTTTGGGAGACAACACCAGTCACTGCCATTACACTGGCTGGCAGAGCAGCACACACACATACACTGGACCAAAACAGCCTCAGGTACACACACACAATAATATTTGTCTCCATTCTCATGTCAACTCTGGGAAAATATTGTTTTGTGGATGTTTTCAGCAAAATAGCTCAGTTTTCTGCTTCTTTTATCCAGAGCATGGCAGGTTGCCTCCTGCATTTTTGCATGTATATAAAAACAAACACTCAGGCATGCACAACAAGTAGGAAATCTCAAATATGCACATACACAAAGTTGCGGTTTCGGTGGGCTCCCCACGCAGAGCGAGCATAATTAGCACACTCGTTAAGCTCATCTGCATCTCTCTTCAAAGGAGATCGATGCAAATGGTTAGGATTTAGCCACTGGCGGCAATTAGGCCAAGAGATACCCTAGCTGGAGCAAGTCGGTTACAGCAAGGCAAAGTCGGTTTCATTGCAGAGAGTAACTGCATTTTCTGGCCCTGCACTAAGCGCAGAAATTAATGCTTTCATTTACTCTCATGTTAAATCAGGTTCTGCTAAATCACATTTGGGACCAGCTCTCCTGGTAATCTCATAATCCTGGACTTTAAAGTTACAGTTTACGTGTATTGAGCTGTGTAGCCGAATCCTTGTTTATATTTTTCCCATGTGCCATAGAGTTCCACCTTTGTCCAAAATTTATTAAAAACCTAATATTTTTCCTTTGTTACCATGAACTCACTTACATTAGTTTATTTTGGTTCAATCCCACGTACACCATCCTGCTACTGAAAATGATAACAAGAAGTATATTAAACTGAAACACATGCACTATTTATTGGTGATTGAGGAAAAAAACCACTCCAAAACAGTGCCCAGCTGATGAGGGAAATCTAGAAAGAACCAAAACACATATAAATAAACTAAGATTTAAATAGAGGTCCCAGCACATTAACAAAACATGAAAAAATTGTAATGTGCACAGTTGCATAAGTATTGCATGTGAACTGCTGGGCTGCTGCAGACTGGTGTTGACATTGATTGGCGGCTGAGATCGCCCGTCCTTGACTGGGGTCATGAACAAACATCCCATCCTGTTGTTGAACGTTCCTCCTCCCTCTGTTCTCAGTTTTCCACCATTGCTTGCTCTACCTGTTAGCTTATGCTTGTGTGAAAGTGACAAACAGAGAGACAGAGAGGCAGCGGATTAGCCAGCAAGCATCTTAATCAAAGCCGTCACACAACACGTTCTATCCTCAGGGTTGCTGCGGCTCAGGTCATCCATCTCATTCACTTTACCTTACTTATTCCGCCCGTCTTCCTCACAGACACCTCTAATGAGTCCCCTTCTGAATGCTTGTTTTTCCACAGCAACACCTGATTTTCGCACTGGTGGACATGCAGACGCCTGGAGCTAAATTCAAGGCTGGTAGTAGGTAGAGGTAGAGATTGATGTTGGTGTCCATAAGTTCAACATTATGAGGCTTTTACAGCCCATTCACCAGGAAATGAAATGTTGGCCTTGCACGCTGAATGTTGATATTTTTTACATTGGGTCAGAACAAGTGAGTCTTATTGAAAGTTACATGGTATAATGATGAGTGTAAGAAATGTTGGATAAAAAATTCACCAGTGTTCCTCCATCAGAGGAGTTCATTAGCAGAGGATTTGGTTTGACTCTGACTTTTTTTGGAGACATCTTTTACAGAGGGAGAAGAGTTGGTTATTGGAGGTCAAGTCTTGCTGTCCAGCACCCCAGTGGACAACCAGGATTAGTGGTGAAAAATATAGATTGCAGTTTCAGGGCTTTTACAGGTTAGGATTGGAAGAGCGGAGAGAAACAGGAAAGGAAACGGCAGGGTTTTTATAATCCTGGGTTCAATAGTCATGTACCTGGAGAGAGGCTGGAGATGGGAAGCAGGAAGTTGAAGCAAAGAGGAGGTTGTGTTTTATTGGTATTGTTTCAAAGGAGAGTGTCAGGGGAACATTTTCACAATGGACTGTCTTCATACATCAGTGAATCAGCTCTATAGGTGAAACACAGGTCTTTCATTTAATGCGGCACTACTTAACTGGTGCATTACTGGAGTCTAAAATGACATTTCTTTGACATTTCCAGTACAGTCCCATTGTTGGAGCTATTTGTTATTTTGTGATATTCAATAGTTAAACGTTTAGTTATTTATTTTTTGGTTTTGAAGTATACACCTTTAGATTCATTATAACATTAGTATCATTAGTTTAGTTAATTTGAGTGATTAATGCTTTTATTTTGAAGGTACCGGGTAGGTGGGTGTGCAATGGGTGAATCTATATGTAGGAGTAGGCAGGGATAGGGGAGCAGGGCACCGGAAGGGCTGTGGTTTTTTTTACCAGACAAAATGAAAAATAAATAAATAAAAAAAATAAATCTGATTTTGCATGGAAAATGGACGTCCTTTTCACCTGACTATACTAATCCTCTGGGTGCCTCAGTGGCCGTTTGATTCATTTGATTTCATTTAATTTTTTATTCTTTTTGAACTTTGAGTATTCTTTTTGATTAAAGACAAACACCCATCATGTGCAACAAACTCTGCTGCACCTCTATCCACCCACCGTGGTTCATTTTAATAGTACATGTTTTACTCTGGAAGAATATTCTCTATTTTTCATTTTGTAAACATTCATCTCAGGGTGAGCGTTGTCTGCCTTACCTATACAGCTAATCTGTCTGTAACTGTCACAGAAAGGCTATTTTTTACTGCTGTTATCTATAATTGCAAAGAAGACATAATTACCTTTTGCTAAGTTTGGCACGGAAAACAGACAAATACTTTGAAAGACATATTTTCAGAGGTGCATTTATTTTTGACGACATAAAGGTTTGAAGTTATCTCATTAAAACATGTTGTTGTGTGCTGCCATAAATACCTGGGGTGGCAGGTTTTGATCATTTCAGGATGTAATTGTGAAGCAATTAAATAAAATTTCACATTTGTTTCTATTTTATCAACGCTGAAGTGTTCTACATGTCATAAAATCATTGTGTCGAGGTGCAGGATTTCTGTTGTTGATCCTTTGTTATTTATTGATTTTGCCAACAGCAAATGTAAAAGCTTTTATGAACTTGCCTGAAGACAGTCTGCATACATTTCTAGTGCAGCAGCATTCAAAATCTTTCCTACATTTCCTACTTTGGAAGCAAAAGAACATTTCATGGCCTCCTCTGTCCTTGTAAAGCAATTTAAAGGGTTGGTTCAGTCAAATTAAAAATATATATTTTCTTTTGCTTCCTAGTGCTATCCAGCTAAGCAGATAGGGCTGGTTTAATTAGCCTCAGTGGAGGAGGATGGAATTTGTGGTGCTCTTACATTGAAGTTCTACTTCCTGCTTCGGCTCGGATCATGTCCAGCCGCTATGCTACAAGTACAACTACGACACATCTGTGGTGTCCACAGGTGACTTTCTCTGCATAATCTGCACTTCCAACTCAAGGTGAACTATTTAGGCTCAGTAAAAATAAAGATAAAGAAAATATAAACTTAAAAAACACTATTTTTTAAACTCTTCTGTTTCTACCACATCAGGAAAAGTTGGATGAGCGTGGTGACCCTATACTGCTTTACTCTGTACATCTACTGACTTCACTGTGAACCATTTTCCCTGGATCTATTTCTTCTGGCGTAATAGTTCATATTTGGCACTGAGGATAGAGAATTATCCAGAAAATCAAATCGATGATCCGAAAGAGGCTCCATAGCACTGAGACCAACTTGTATGGTCAGGTGATTATTTTCTTTCTCATACTCATTTGATCCTTTGCTATATAAAGTATTGACTTGTGCAGCTTTAACATTTCCCTCAGTACATCCTGCAAAACCTCTGCTCTTCTTTTACATCTACATGCTTTTTAGCTGCTGATCCATCCCTCTATGTCCTTTGAAAATCCCCAAACTAATCTCGGCCATTATGCTCTGTTGTACAAATTACATGCATTTTCTTCAGTACTTTGTATTTGCTAAATTCTTATCCAGATCCTCCTCCATGCTGCTGCAACAAGCCCACTTCCCTCATGGGGACTATTAAGTTCCCATCTAATCACCTCATCTAATAATGCAGAAAAGTTCAAGTGATCCACACGTTGTGAGCAAATTGTTGCTTTAAGCCGTACTCCATCCGTATGGAACAACGACGTGGCTCGTGATGGAGTCGTTGAGGTGTCTGTCATTTGGATACTCCTCCCAGAGGAGCCACTTTCTGCTTTCATTATGTTGATTTAGCTCCATTTTTCCTCATGCCGTTTCTCCATTTTGTGTGCTTTGCTCACGAGGCAGCAAGCTGCAGCGCAAACAAAAGGAATGTGAGCAGTGGGTGAATCAAATATATCAAAAACAATTACAGTCAGCGAAATGTGAGGCCGGGATTCGTCTGCCTAATAACCTGGGAAATGATGTCTCACCCTGCTCATTATTCATACTGTGCATGTGGACACACAAGTATGCAGACAAATGAACACGCATAAAGTAGTTTTTGTGGTGTTTATGGATGATGTTGGCTCTATGGATGATTCTGCTTTATTACAGTACAAATTTGTAGTTTTTGTAATCCCTGTTAGTTCCTTCCATGCGAGTTTGTTTCTGTGTGGAGTTTGCATGTTCTCCCTGTGTCTGCATGGGTTCTCTCGGGTTTCCTCCCACCATCCAAAAACATGCATGGGGATTAGGTTAATTGGTTAATTTAAATTGACCGTAGGTGTGAATGTGAGTGTGAGTGGTTGTCTGTCTCTATGTGTCCTGTGATGAACTGGAGACTTGTCCAGGGTGTACCCTGCCTTTCACCCTAAGATTTCACAGCTGGGATAGACTCCAGCCCCCCCCCAACCCTACGTAGTGGTTAATAAGTGGTTAATAATGGATGAATGGATGATAAATCTATAATCTACAAATAAATATCAAGCAAACACAAGGCTACTCATAAAGATGGAAGCTTGGAAGCTCATCAGTACACCTTTTTTAGCGAGTGATATTTTTGCAGTGCTCAAAGGACTATAGAAAGTATACAGTATAAATGCTCTGCACCAGACTTGTGTGTGATTATATGAGCTTTTGGCGTTGTCCATCACCTCTAAAAGAAGAAGAGGCCTCCTCCATGTTTATATCAGATAGCACTTTCTCCCTTTATGTGAGTTTACTATCTGCTCACCATGAATAACACATCAGTCCTGAGCTCCAGGGTCTCTCTCTCTCTCACACACACAGGCCCAAGGACAGACATGGCATGTGAACCTATTAATGTTAACAATGACTTTATGTGCATATATGATCACAAGAACATACATACAAGGCTCAGATTTTCCGGAGCAGAGGAAGTCATGAAAGATGGAAAGTCACACTGTGCAGGTCTCTTTCTCTACACATCGCTGTGGCATCAGTGGGACACGTGGCGCTGCAGTTAGCACTGTCTCAAAAATGAAACATTTGGCTTCAGAGTTTAGAGACAGCCATTCATGGACTTGGGGAATACAGATGGGTACAATCAAAGGCAGATGCCACTCCAGTTAACAGCGTGTATATGCATATTTGTGTGTGGTAGGAGGCATGGTGAGTCATATGGAGAGAAAGAGGTGTGTGTGTGTGTGTGTGTGTGTGTGTGTGTGTGTGTATTATGATGGGAAGCAATGCAAGTTTATTAATCTGGCAGGATACCTGCTGCTACAGATCAGAGAAGAAGGATATGATTCCCGACCCCAAGGGGCTGGAGGCTTGCCGTGGAGCAGAGCTATAGGAAAAGGAAGGTAGGGGATGGAGGAGGGTGGTGTAACCGTGCAGCAAAGAGGAGACAAGCATGGGAAATGGAAGACTGGGAAAGCTGAGAGCATTGTAATCGCCTCGAACCCCAGTGGATCACATTCCTGCTGAGGTGAGAGTGAAGAAGAAAGAGGGGAAGAATAAGGTGAAAGAGCAGGATTACTGTGACATGGGAATAGATGTAAAAAGAGGTGTTAGTCAGTCCGTCCAAAAAGTGGCCGTCTTTTTCCAGAAGTTGCCGAAATGGAGATCAGTCTTCCTGATGGTTTATTGTTTAAACTATGATCGTGTCTGAATGATCCACCTGGAGACGAACCATGGCAACCATGGACCCACCATAGCAACCATGGATCCACCAGGTGCCCTCCAGGACTGGGCCTCATCTCAAAGATCCAATGAGTCCTCCTCCTCCTCCTCTCGTCCTCCTCTCCCCCTATGCTTCCTCTCCTCTCTTTATAAAAACAAAAACAGTTGAGCAGAAATAGAAGTAAAAATTTTTAAAAAAACTTCCACCTCTCCTAGTTCACCTGCTTCTCCTCCTCCTCTTGTATACTCCTCCTTCTCTTTTCCTCTCCCCCTCTTAACTCCTCTTGTCCTCTTCTCCTCCTCCTGCTCTAATTTATTCTATTTTAATAAAATAGAATGAATAGGAACAGGGCTTATCCTCAGACCTACCTGTATGCTCAGATGGTTTCCAGAAAGGGAGGAAACCACCGAGTCCACAGGGAGAGATTTGCTGAGAGATGAGCTGCAGACAAGGAGTGTGCTAGTGCTTTCACTCAGGAGAGTTTCTTCATCTCCTCAACAAATACTTCTGTACTGGCACTGAAGGTATGTTGGTACCTAGGTATGCATGCTGTACAATAAATTGGCCTTGGATTGTTAATGATTTAGCAGCTGGAATTTCATCTGGAAGCATGTATCTCTACACTTGTTCACCAGCTGGCCACTAACTTTGTCTTGAGTGTAATGTAATGTTGTGTGTCGTAAATAGCAAAACAAAAATGTTTCCTGCAAACCACAGACACGCTTTTTAGATTCATTCACATCCATATTAAGAGTCCATTAAGGGCAATGAGACAAACAAACACTTGACTTTGACCCAGAAGACTGTTCATGTCCCTCAAGACAAAGTAAAGACTGACCTTGTTGCATTATCATTTGAACCATGATCTTTTTTTTCTATCCTAGCCTAAACCTAACCAACATTAACCACATAGCTTTGTGCGTTTCTATAAGTGTGACGTGATTCTGATCATCAATGTATCTGTGGTTTGCAGAAATGGTGAAAGCCCCTTTTATATTACATGCAATCATTTGAGCTATTTTGAATTTAAAAAAAAATTGACTGGTGCAGCTTTTCATTCCTCACATGTAAAGTGAATGAATGGGGAAAACAGAGCTTATTGAAACTGTATGTCTGCTGTCCAGACCAACTCTGTGCACGTGACTGCAAAAACAGAAAATTATCAACAACACCACACACTGAAAAGCTTTTTTTTGAGACCAAGTGGGATGCTGTGTGATCATCTCGAGGGCAGTGATGCATCATTCTGTTGTCTGCTGTTTAACCAAAATTTCATATTATATTACAGCAAGGTTAGCACCTCAGGGTGACTGACAACTGACAGCTATGTTTACCGCTAAGTGCCATTAACGCTCCATTGAGCTACAGCATGCTGAAGCTATCATTCTGTCTGAACACATTCTCTGTAGCTGCTTCCTCACCCCACAAGAGACGATGTTACAATAAATTAACGGCATTAAAAAATGAAACTCAAACATAAATCCAACCTTACTCTGTGAGTGAGCAGGAAGGTAGAAAGAGAGAGATGAGAGAAAGAGAAGGGAGAATAAATGTGAAGCTACAAGGAAGTCAAAAAAGATTACCAGTGATGAAGTTAGAAGTGAAGAAGGGTGAATCAGTGTTAAGGAACTCAGACAGGACGTGATATGTAAGAGGTTTAAAGGTGTAAGGGTGAGAACATGGAGGACAAGATAAGGACACAGAGGGGAGTTACAGGGTGGGAGTCTGAACCTGCAGTGTCACTCTGTATGAGAGTGCAGCAGTTAAAGGCGACTCACTGCTGCACAATGAGCACATTTCATTAAAAGAACATTGTGCAGTTCCTCTCCTGGCAAGCGAGCGTCCCACTGTGCTGAAGCCCAGGCTCTTTCCCCCAAAACAGCTTTGTGAATTAAAAGCTCCTGGCAACCGCTAGCTGGAGTTTCTCAGCTACACTTGTAATGACATCTTCACAGGCCTTTTCCTCCCACTGAGGAGTAATTATGACCCATATAATGTGTTTTTGCAAAACTGTCATCCTCAAAATTATCCATAAACAATCAAATAATTGTCTCTCTTTGATTCAGTATTTCAATCTCGGTGACAGAGCGGTCTCTCGTGGTCTGTAAACAGAGGGGATTTGAGGGCGAGCGAGATAGGTCAGGTTACAGAAAGAGTAAATTAGACGGAGAGAAAATGGGCTTTCTGCACACTCCGGCTGCTTAAGACAGAAAGGTTAATGGCTTTATGAGATTGCAGTGACATATTATTGCAAACACCTCTGAGCAAACAAATCATTTGGTTGTAACATTGCAGAATGGGGTGGTTGTCACAGCCCGTTGTTAATGGAATATTAATCCTGTGTGCATATGTGTGATAATGGTGTACAGGTGTATGTACATGCTTCTATGTTTGCATTTACATGTGTGACAATATATGCCTGTATGCATGTACAATATTAACATTTTCCTTTCCCTTGTTCTTTGCCAACTGTTTCATTTCTGAGCTATTTGAGAGCTGAGAGATGAGAAAAAAGAGCCGGCTGGACCCCGGCAGGACCCTGGGGCCCCATCAAAGGGCCGTTTGACTGGTCACTTATGCGTAGAACTGTGCTAATCAAGCACAGCCCGCTATAATGGTGTTCTGGAGGTATGAAAACATACATAAATGCAGTAGAGCAATTCTCCACAGGCCTGCAGCTCCCCCTGGGGCTCCACAGTAGCAATCTGACCTCTAACACCACATAAATCAGGGTGTGGGAGTGTGTAGGGAGCAATGGTGTGTGTTTTTTTTCTGTTAGGGGAGAGCAGAAGGGACTGGTACATACTACCATGTGTCAATGTAGTCCATCAGGGTGAAACAGACAGTGAGGTGTGTGTGTGTGTGTGTGTGTGTGTGTGTGTGTGGCCTCAGCTGTCAGGTGTTCCCTAGTGGGCCATTACCTTGGATGCTTGACTAGGGTCTATCAAGTGCAGGACATCAACATCACCCTCGTACATGAAGACACACAGGCCCTCTACCAGCTCACCTTGGCCCGCTGGTATCACTGGGGGAATGTACATCCACCACCAAAGACGATTTGTCTTGATAGCTTGAAATCACAGGCCCCAGAGCGAGCGCTCCTCCTCGCTCCCTGCCTCATCCGTGTCCCTCAGGCAGCCGGATGTGTCCGAGGGCAAAAAGCTCGACGGGTTGACATCATGTTTTGGCTGATTGACGACGGCCCGGTTCCCCCTCATGAGCGGGGGAGCAGCCTGTTTCCCCTGCCTGGGGTTTTTATACGAGCAAGTGAATGAACACTGGCACATGGATGTTAAGCAGTAAATCTTCTCCACAATGAGATTCTGGATGCATGCCTGAGAGCACATGGGCGTCATTTGGATATAACTGGGGGTGGCGCTCATTATGCTTCCACTTAAGAAACTGCAGATAGCAGTGTGAAAACAAGCAGAGATGCAGCATAATTCAAAGTTATTTTTTTATTTTTATCCCGTGAGCTCGAAAATCCTGGCAGGTACCATGGGTACATGACTCTGCAGAGGGAGAGTGACTGAGGCAGATGTTTGACTGTGACCCAGGTAATAAGACAGACTTTGTGGCTGTGCTGCATCCAGAGGAGCAGGTGCTGCCACCGCACAGCCATTACCATCTGCACTGATGAGTTCAGGGACTCAGCCATGCTGGATGTTAGATGGTTATTATCCCTTAAAGGAAAACATAAAATAAATAAATGTACAAGGTGGTGAAGTCAGCAACTCACCTCCAAAAAACAGTAATTGTAATACTAATGTTCCAAAGGGGAGCTATAGTGCTGATTAGTGAGTGCATATCCTAATCTTATTGTATATTATATCATGTTTTATCTCCTGTGGTATCACTATAAAACGTATTTAATACCCCATTTGGCACTCAAAATACTACTGTGATATTTATCCCTTAGTGATTAACATGTTTAGCCTCCTATAGGGATTAGCCAGGCAGAATAGAGAATTACATGTAGCCTGTGTTGAAAGGGTCAACTAGGATGGACGGAGGAGAGCGACCGAGGTAAGGATCGATGGAGGGATGCTGACGGTGGTTAGGTGGATGGTAAAGGAAAGATGCAGGATGGAGGGATGGATGAGGAGAGGAGGGAGGAGGTGGGAAAAAATGGGCTAGTATCCCTTTAACGTCTTCTGACGTCATGCTGATGCAGATCTGCCCGGCTTGATGAGAGCGGAGGAGAGAGGGATGCCGAGAAAAATGAAACTCCTCAGCACTAATTTCTCTCATCTCCCTGCAGGGGAAGATGGAGACCAACCTTACGACACCCTGCGGATTAATACCTCATTTCACCACTGAGTGAGCGCGCGCCGCAATCGCCACATAAACGGAGGTAAACGCGACACATTTTTAGTCAAAAAGAGACCATATTGAGGTCAGAGGAAAGCGTTGCCAAGGCGACCAGCTTGCTAGGGAGGACACTGCAGCGCGCGTCACACGCCGGGGACGAGCTAGCAAAGGGCTTGCGCACGTCCGCGCGCGCGACAGCCAGCCGAAGCGGGCACGGGCATCCACAACAGCAGCAGCAGCACCGGAGGAGACTACCGGAAGACCGCGCAGTCTGTGCCCGCTGTTATCGAGACGAGCTGCAAGCCGAGGCTATCACCGTGACTTGAACCGGCGCTCGGCGGTGTCGAAGGTCTCCTTGAGGGGATTTAGTGAGAATTTACCGACGACGTCCCGGAAAAACGCTCCAAAAAACTCGAGTTGCCACGACCGTTGGTCAGCACAGGTGACACTTCCAGGGCTGTCAAATGTGCCGAGACCCCGCAGACACGAGGTGTTTAGGGGTTATTTTTAAGGCCTCAATAAAACACACTCTTTCGGACTATCAGTCGAGAAATTAATACACTGCCGAGCTGGAGAAGACGGAGACCGAGCGGAGCCTGTCTGCTCGGATGGGGAATCATCCTCCACCGTTCTCCTGCTGCTGTGTGAGCGCCGTGATGCAGTAGAGCTGCTTTATTTTCGGTCTTCAGTCTGTCCTTGTCTCCAGTCATGAACCTGCCGGCCCAGTTGGATTGAACGAAGACAGTGTTGTTTCTGAAGGTGGTGTTTTCTTTTACTATTAGTATTATTATTACTATTTTTAAGAAACAATTACTTTTTGCTCGCTTGACATTTTCCGCTGCTAGAGGAAGGTTTAGTGAAGAGGACAAGGCGGACAGAGAGACATCTCTGGAGATCACAAATGAACAGGTAGGCAGTGCTCATTTCTCTGAGGTCCTGAGAAATCCCAGCCACACATTGTTTCAATTGATCGTTTGTCCTAATGTGCATTAATTAGCATTTTAAATGCACGTGTGTGACTGTGATTTGACACTGTGTGTTAAGAAATGAGGTTAAAATGATTTATTTACAACCGTTTCTTATCATATTATTTTATAAAACATTTTTGAAAATTTATGGAGATCCATATTGTCAACAGGCCAAAGGAAAAAAATGCATTTGGAGTTAGAAACATCTGCAATTAATGACTTAATCTTACTTGGAGCATATTTGGTGACAAATCTATAGGCTTTTGCAGCATGTTTGTTGTTTTTTTTTTCTTTGTGGGCATTTAAAACCTGTTGTGACAGCGAAAATGCATAATCTATGTGCTGTTAATGAGGACTTGGATTCCTCTGGAGGAATGATGAGAGAAACAGGAGCTGCTATTCAGGCAGACTGAGCCTCATTTCTCTGTCCTGGTAACATGCACAAATTTGCAGCTTTATTAATGAACGTCCTTCACTGAGATTGCATCAATTGCCAGACCTCGTCATTGCACATATGGTGATTGTTGTGCACTTCTTTAATTCCGTATTGTCAGGAATAACAGTGAGCTGAATTGGATTAGAAGTGGGAATTTCTCAAGCACAGCGGCCTGTGTTGCAGACAGATGTCTGGAACGACGCACAGACACTCACAAAGGTCCCTCTGAACAGTTTAATTATCATTATGAGCATATCTTCATGGGGTCTTTTATGCTCAGAAGACCCAGGAAACGCCACGGCCATGAGAACATATTCCCCTAAATGCTCCCCTCCACACACACACACACACACGTAACATAAAGAATGGGATGCATTTATATGCTGAGGCGGGTGTTGTGGGGCATTTGGATCGGCAGGGCCTGCTTGATGATAGAATTCAGCAGGGACAAGAAGACCTCTGTTCTTATCTGTGGCGTCGAGAAAAGGGGAAGGTAGCTCCGCTCGTCTTCTCTCCTTGGTTTTAGGCAACTAGTCTGCCCTATATAGCAGATAGGGACATCTCCTCTGTAGGGAGAAAGCATTTTAATGGAGGTGAGGGAGATGCGCGACTGTCCTTGTGCTAAATAGATGTTGTCACAGAGGAGTTGTTATTTATCTGGATGGCAGCTTGCTGCAAACTTTGAAGACCTGTGGAGATATTTAAGGGGATAAAGGTGACAGCGCTAATGCATTGTGTAGAGTGATTGCAGGCATTTGTGTGTGAGAGAGAAATATGTACACACAGAATGGGAGAAGGTGGTGGGAGGGAGATATAGGGTATTTCCGCAGCGCTGCTATGTGGTGTGTTTAACTTCTTCTTGTGTCTGCTTTCCCAGAAAACACAAAATAAATGCACACACTGCTGCATTTGTTCATTTTCTGTGTGTGTCCCAAGCAAATGCATGTAAGGAAGACTCCTGAAAATGTTGCCATCCATCCTGGGCAAGGTGCTGGAGGCTGATGGGGCTGAAATGTACCAAAGTGTGTCGTTGGGTAGATTGATGGCTCCTAGCGTGGTTCGCTAAGCAGTCAGCAGATGCAGCGTTGTGGCAGGAGGGGTGGAAATAGCCATCACAATCACACTTACACTGTTCTTTTTTCTAAAAAAGCCCCATCCGTTGGCTGCTAATTTTATCCCTCCACTATTTATTGTTTTCTCACTGAAGATAAATCAGTGAGCAGCAGATCCCCTAGTGCGTCGGGATGCTTTCTGACAGCAGTTGCTGCTAATTTTAGATGAGAGGTGTCATCTGTGTGTAAAAAATCCTCAGTCTTATGGCAGCTGACATGTTGACTGGAGACTCATCTGATCAACGCTGGTGAAATTAAATGTTTGTTTTATGAATTACTTAGAAATTAGCGCTGTTGTTCACATCTCCCTGCTGTTACGAGAAGACAGGGAAGGAAACTGTGTGCCAGTCATTGCTTTGAAGATGCATAAATGTATTTTCAGGACTCACTGCTGGCATAATTTTATTTCCCCAACAGCAGGAGTATGTCTTCCACTTTTCCGCTCAACTTGAAGGTTTCAGGATGACAGCCTGTACTGTTACTGGCTGTATGATTGATGGGATTTTTATAATTGTGGGCACCTGTTTGCACATTTGAAAGATTTTTCAGAAAAGGTAGCTGTGGCAGACAGACGCACATTTACACCTAATTAATGCTAGTAAGAGAATTATATCTCCTTGGAACACTATGATGTTCCATACTTGGGTAGATTCTGTTGCTGTGTTAGTACTGTATGGATGCTCTTTTTTTATAAAGCAAGGCTTGGTAACTGACAACAAGCTGTTCACAATGGGAATTTGCCTCGTCTTTTCCCTTGAGCACCAATCTCTCCATGTAATCACCCATGTGTTGTCATGTGTGGGCTACTGCTCTCCACTCACTGAACGACTTCGACTTTTGGACTACCTCCCTCCTCCGCCAAAGACAGTACGCCTTTGTGAGACCGTATATGCACTCTGCATGACTCCTTTATTGCCTTTGTCCTTCATTCGTGTATTAATTTGTTTCTCTTCTCCATCCATTTGTGGCCGACTCATTCATTTGGTTCAAAGGGAGCCTGGCTGCTTTCTGCGAGGGAGTGTGTGTCGTTGCTATGGCAGCATCTTTTTGGAAGGATAAGCCCCGCAAAGATTTTTAAACCTGAAGCTTTTGTTTTGTTTTCAGTGGCTAGTCTGTGTAGTCCTGCATTTGTTCGTGCATATACATTAGGGGTTGCAACATTAGTGAAAAAAAACAACCAACCTCACTGTATCGACTGCTACATTGCCCAAATTGCTGGAGGCTGCATTTTTTTCCCTTCACAATAAAGTCCAGTAACCAGTGTTCCTGGTGCTGTGCAGAACTCTGACATGAAATCGTTATGCCCAAATATTTTATTCTATTTAAGATAAGCAAACCCAAGCATTACCATATCTTATTTACTCCATATGTTTGCAACTGTGAAAAAAAAACTAAAAGCAAGATGTGCATTTTCTTTGTAATCTTGTGCAGTTTGTGGTAGTGAATGCAGAATTATTGAAAGAGTAAAGGTGAAAGATTATATTATATTGTAGAGGATTGTTCTCTGAGGAGACCTCCATCTTCCCTGCACAGTGAGTCTGTTTTGTTGCCATTCTCTTAGAGTGCTGGGCTCCCACAGTCCCTCCACAGTGGCCCATCTCTCGCCTTTGTCTGAGCCTGTTCAATGAGATCTTCGCTCTCTGGGGTGCAAGATGGAGACGATGGGGCTGGAGCCATTACTTGTCTCAGCTCCATCATTCCTCCCTCTGCTTCACTTTTTTTTATATTGCAGTGTTTCTGCCATTTCATTTGTCCCCTCTTATAGTCTTGTCTGTCTTCCTCCGTTTTGTCTTCAGTCGCGCACATCATCAGTCAACCTGAGGCGTACGCTGCCATATTGTTCCCCTGTGGGCTCATTAAGGTTAAATCAAGGTCGAACACTATCCGATACATTTTGATTGAAAAAAAATCCCTGATGTTTGCTTCCAGAGTCTCAGGGCAACTCTTGCATCACCACTCCTCCCACGTCCCACTAGAACCAGGGTGACCACCGGCCAAGATCAATGAACATTTACTCCTCTTTTCTTCAAAGAGATAAAAGCCAAAGGAAGACAGAGACGGTGAGAAACCACCCAGAACAGCCATCGGTGAGCTCTGAACTGCTAGCTCCTCTGTCAAGTTGGACAGTTGCAGCTCTACACTTCCTCTGACAATCGAACCTGCAAAGATCAAAACCACTGTTGAGAGATTTTTTTAAACCAAATGATTCCCTTCATAATAAAGGTGCAAGGCTACAATGGGATTTCATGCCTCTGTGTTTTGAATAGAAAGTGTGCTACCAATTTGATGGATCAGCAACACTGGAGTCAGCACCAGCTGGGATTAAATACATCCTGCTTTCTGGCCAATCAGATTGACTGACAGTCAGAATCCATGATGCTCTGAGCAGTGCAGCTGATCCCTCCAGCAAACTGAGTGTATTCCTCTGTTACATCCATGGGAATTCTACCTGTGCTTTTGTCCTTAATCCTTTTCATAGTGCTGGGATTTTACACGCAAATCTCACTGCAACATAACTTTGGGGATTAACATGTTTATGAAATCTCCTTTTTTGTTCCCCCGTGTCATTGCAGTCTTGTGCTATCTCTCTCACACACAGCACTGCATCGCATCTTTGTCCTGAAACTGAGTGGGTTATGGTATTGACAGCATCTCAAGGTCAGGAGTGGCCACATCCTCGCGAGCACGCAGTAGTAAACCCTCAGCATCACAAACAAGCTGCAGGTCATTGGGTCTGGAAACGGGCAGGTAGGCAGGGCCACCATACCTGGCCTCTTAGTCCAGACACATACAGAGATGTGCATGGAAAGTCAAGTGAGTACAGATGTCACAAGAAATCGAAAAAGAGTGGAGGTAACAAGCTGAAGAGCAAACAAGGAGGGTGTTTCAGAAAAGCAAGCTGTGAAGAAGCATACTGTACAAGGGAGGGAGAGAGGATTGCCACAACATTACAGCACTATCATCTCTATTCTGCACTCTTAACATCTGCTATATGCTACCTCTTCTCCTGCTGTTGCACACACATTAGTATGGGCTGACACACCACCACACATATTAGTATGAGCTGTCAGCCGAAGCCCTAACAACTAGCTAGAGGAAGACCAGTTGAATGGCAATGCTGGCAAAGGAAGCAGCAGCAGTAGTGGCTGTTGTTGGCCAACACACTGGAGTGTTATCACCGAGCTGCACTGTATAATGATGAGGGTTGTTAAAACACACATTTTGTTCTTGTGCTGGTGTGTGCTGGTGCCTCAGTCAGATATAATGATCCTCGGTGGAGGCATAGCCAACCGCTGTCCTGTAGTGCAGGACGGCCTTTATACATCTGACATCCATCTGTTTATAAAATTGACGACGGGTTGCGGTGGTTTGGTTGTAAGCATGATCAGCCTGCTGGCTAATGGTGAACACTCGAGGATACACAGATACCAGTTGCTGCTGTTGATCTGCGAGAGGATTACTGCTGCCATTGCGAGGGCTGCCCTGGAGGAGCTCTGGGTGAACAATTTTCAGCACTACCCCCTCTGAGGTGACATTTATTGTTAAGGAGTGGAATTGTGGGTGTACGCATGTGTTTACAGTTGTGATCAGAAGTTTACTTACACTGGTAAAGAACATAATGTCATGGTTCCCTTGAGTTTCCAGTTATTTCTACAACTCTGATTTTTCTCTGATAGAGTGATTGGAACAGATGCTTCTTTGTCACAAGAAACATTCATAAAGTTTGTTTTTTTTCATGACTTTATTATGCGTCAACTGAAAATGTGATGGTGGTGTAGTGGTTAGCACTGTCGCCTCACAGCAAGAAGGTACCGGGTTCGAATCCCGGGCCTGGGCCCTTTTTGTGTGGACTTTGCATGTTCTCCCCGTGTCTGCGTGGGTTCTCTCTGGTACTCCGGCTTCCTCCCACCATCCAAAAACATGCATGGGGATTAGGTTTATTGGCTAATTTAAATCGACCGTAGGTGTGAATGTGAGTGTGAGTGTTTGTCTGTCTCTATGTGCACTGCAATGAGGTGGCGACTTGTCCAGGGTGTACCCTGCCTTCCACCCTAAGACAGCAGGGATAGGCTCAAGCCCCCCCGCAACCCTATGAGGATAAACGGTAGAAAATGAATGGATGGATGGATGACAATGTGACCAAATCTGCTGGGTCAAAAATATACATACAGCAACACGAATGAGCAATTTTTGTGACTGAGAAAGTTGTGTCAATGAAATGAGCTTCATAGCATGGCCTCTTAACTTCTTGTGAGTGATCATGAGTAACTACAGCTGGTGACTTCTCTGAGGCCATTTAAATAGGGCTCATTGGATACAAACGCCCACAAACGCTACAATGGGAAAGACAAAGGAGCTCAGCACGGATCTGAAAAAGCGAATCATTGACTTGAACAAGTCAGGAAAGTCACTTGGAGCCATGTAAAAGCAGCTGCAGGTCCCAAGAGCAACAGTGCAAACAATTGTAGTCAGTATAAAGTGCATGGCAGTGTTTTGTCACTGCCACGATCAGGAAGAAAATGCAAGCTATCACCTGCTGCTGAGAGAAAATTGGTCAGGAGGGTGAAGAGTCAACCGAGAACCACCAAAAAGCAGATCTGCCAAGAATTAGAAGCTGCTGGGACACAGGTGTCAGTGTCCACAGTCAAGTGTGTTTTACATCACCATGGACTGAGAGGCTGCCGTGCAAGAAGGAAGCCCTTCCTCCAAAAGCGGCACGTTAAGGCTCGGCTGAAGTTTGCTGCTGATCACATGGACAAAGATAAGAGCTTCTGGAGGAAAGTTCTGTGGTCAGACCAAACAAAAATCGAGCTGTTTGGCTACAATGCCCAGAAATATGTTTGGAGGAGAAAAGGTGAGGCCTTTAACACCATACCTACCATCAAGCATGGTGGTGGTAGTATTATGCTGTGGGGCTGTTTTGCTGCCAATGGAACTGGTGCTTTACAGAGAGTAAATGGGATAATGAAGAAGGAGGATTACCTTCAAATTCTTCAAGATAACCTAAAATCATCAGCCCAAAGGTTGGTTCTTGGGCGCAGTTCGGTGTTCCAGCAGGACAATGACCCCAAACACACATCAAAAGTGGTAATGGAATGATTAAATCAGACTAGAATTAAGATTTTAGAGTGGCCTTAAAGTTCTGACTTTAACCCCATTGAGAACATGTGGACAATGCTGAAGAAACAAGTCCATGTCAGAAAGCCAACAAATTTAACTTAACTGCACCAATTCTGTCAAGAGGAGTGGTTAAAGATTCAACCAGTAACTTTTGGATGTCTACCAAAAGCACCTAATTGAAGTGAAAATGGCCAAGGGACATGTAACCAAATATTAGCATTGCTGTATGTATATTTTTGACCCAGCAGATTTGGTCACATTTTCAGTTGACCCATAATAAAGTCATTAAAAAAAAACAAACTTCATGAATATTTTTGTGACAAAGAAGTATCTGTTCCAATCACCCTATCAGAGAAAAATATGTGTTGTAGAAATAACTGGAAACTCAAGAGAACCATGACATGACATGACAAACTTTTGACCACAACTGTACAGTTGTATGCCACCTCTTTGACATCACCCGTAGGAACCAAGCTTCAACCCCTCCACCTGTAAACAAATGGAGGGTTTCAAGTATTTCCGTCTAGCCCCAGTTAATGCATTGTTAGGCAGCTGGGCTTTAGCTGTTGCGTAGTCGGACGCTAATGAAAAGAATAAGCCTACATTGTGAATTAGGTTGTTTCCTCCTTGATGAGCCCTTCCTAGTTCCTGGATGTATTGTGTGTGCACGTGCGCATGTGTGTGTGTGTGTGCACGTGCGCGTGTGTGTGTGTTAGGGACAGTGATGAGTGAGCATTAGAATGGCAGTGTTACACTTTCGTGCTCGATGATGCCATGCAAACAATGATCGTCGCCCTTATTGTCACAATCAGCAAAGAAAACACTAACCCTCGGGATGAAAAGGGACACACATTAACACACACCAGTGGAAGGTTCTGCCTTAGTGCACCCTCTGAAGAGTGAATGCCTCAAAATCTCTGGCATGCCTTTCTCATTTTGATTTGCCTTGACTAAAGGCACTTTCTTTTTGTTTTCTCTCCATATTTAAAGATGCGGCATGTGGTGTCTTCCATCCTTCATAGAAAACAATGTGCGTTGGTTGAATCATTCATCGACAGCTCTTCACACTGTCTCTCAAGGCTGAAGCAATTCTTCTGCTGACAAATGGTAGCAGGAAAGAGGGGCTAAATTCCAATCTGTGTGGATCACTCCTGGGACAAACAACCTGCACGAGCGGATTTTCGTGCACTATCCTTGCACAGGTAGCAGCTCACAGCACCGGGGACATAAATGTCAGTGTTCTGACTCGTACCGGACTTTATTGAGTGCACTTATCTGCTACCCTCAGGCTACAGTATCTTGGTGGAAATGACTCATCTTCCCTGTGCAGTGCCCTTCACGTGTCCCTTCTGTCTGGGATTTATCGAAGGTGTAAGAAAGAGGGATATTGCGGTAACACTTTTGTGATTTCAGGAGGCAAGAGTGATCACAATAGATTTATGGAAGATTAGAAATATAAATGTAAGAAGCATGGACTAAAAAGTTAAAAGGGACAGGAATATATAGTGGAATGTAAAGAAGGGTATTGCTCACGATTAGAGGAAGAAAGAGAGGGCCCTGTCACCTTAATTATCCAGGCTAAGGGAGTGCAACCTTGATCACATGCAAGTGCTCACAGCTAATGAGTGGCGAGATTGCAAGGATATATGTTAACGTGTATTGCTTTTAGATGGCAGAATGTGGTCGGGGTGGGGGTGTTTCTGCAAAGATGAAGACCTGGGAAGAAAGCAACCAGAGGTCCCCTGGTGCCTACATGAAACAATCTCTTTCCATTTGGGTTTAAACTCCAGAGACTTGGAAATAAGAAGGGAATAGGAGAAGGGAGGGCGGCGATTTAGAATGCTGCAAGTCAGCAGGATTTTCTGGCCCTGTTTCTTTCGCTGCTTCCTTCTGATTCTGGCTCTCCTTTTGTGGGAAATAAACACATTTCAAAGGATGAGCTCGATCCCTCTCACTGGAGAATGTGCTTCACATTCTGGAAGATGGAACGGCTGCAAGCACGGCTCACGCATGTGTGAGCTTGACACGTTTATTCCCCCTTTTGAGATTTTTTTTTTTTTGACAAGTAAATATTGTAATTGATTTTCCAAAGGTCTCTGAAAGACTGCCCCATGGATTGCATTCTTGACATCTTGTTTTGGATGACTTTGACAAATGGGAAGAGGTGGAGTAGTATTGATCCAAGCAGGTGAGCCGATAGCTCATGATCATCACTAACTAGAAAGTCCCATCAGAGAATTATTGGATGGTCCCAGTCAATTCAGTTAAGCACACAAGAGGATTTAACTCCCACTGTTGGCTTCACATCCTGCCAAAATCTGTCTACCTCTCTTGTCA
This sequence comes from Synanceia verrucosa, assembly GCA_029721515.1. NCBI lineage: Eukaryota > Metazoa > Chordata > Actinopteri > Perciformes > Synanceiidae > Synanceia > Synanceia verrucosa. The sequence goes on along the minus strand of CM056569.1, from coordinate 14,142,467 downwards.
TCACCCTCCTAACCTCCACCCATTTGCCATTCCATCCATCCCCCTGTCTTCATTGCCACTGGCCAGTCTGGCCAGCCCCTGCCCTCTCCATTTTCTGCTCTCTCCACTTAATTAACCCATTGATCAGGCCACTCATAAATTAGCCCTCTGAAGAGGCCCTCATAGAGCATTCCTTCCTTTTCCTACACCCCTCACCCAGAGCCATTCTTTCATTGGCCACACTATTCCCAAACAAGGTCCCTGGGCCAGCCTAAAGCCTCAGTGGTGTCATTATCCAGAGCCAAATGTATTTTTCAAAATTTTAGTCGATTCAGCTGCTCGTAGATTTAGAACAGGGCAGCAAAAGCTCGAGAGCGTGGAAAGAGGAATTAAGGCAAGTAGGAAGCAGGGAGTTGGAGGTCAATCCTGCTCTTGTACAACCCCTCAATTCATTAGACTCACATAGCTCAACCTTTTCATGGCACCCCCCTTGTGTCTGTAAATGCTCTCCCCTTCCTTCCGTCTCTCTGTCTGACCTGTTCTCCAGAGCAGAGTGCTTGCTCTAAGATTTGCCCAATTAGGAGGGAGGCCATTATAACAACCCCCTCCTCAACATCCCCTTGTTTTCAATCTCTATCCTGCCCTTTTACTCTTTTTCCTGTTTACATTGCTTAACAAGTTCCGCCCGGTGTTCATTTTTCACCACAACCTCTTTCATTATTCCTCTTCAGCCCGTCATTCCTCTTATTCCTTCTTCCATGTTTGTTTCCAGCAGTCTGTGCTGCACTCCCTCTGCACTTAAATCTCCTTCACCCTTACCTCCCTCATGTCTGTAATGTTTTACCCGTGCTCTGTGATGCTTCACACCCTTTGCACCCTGTCTAGTTTTCATCCTTGCCTAACGGAGTGTTTAGAGGTGCTAAATGGATCCGAACCAGGAACATGTGTAATCTATGGTCCAATTCAGGGTGGGCTGGATGGTTTGATTTAAAGACTTGGCTCAGTGGTATGTGATTAATTCATATTCTGAGGTCTCCTGCTAGGGCCACAGCCAGGGATTGGAAATTTAACTGGGTCAGAAGCTATGCGTGCACTTGTGGAAATCTGTTGAACAGAGAATCTGTTGGCAAACTGCAGAAGGGAATGCATACTGTATGGAAGAGAATTATTTTCTGCTCAGAGTGTAGCGACAAGAGTTTTGTCACTATATAGCTCACACGGGTTAGCGCTTGTGTGGCACAGGGGAAATATACTTAGCTACCACCAGTCAGCTGGGTTTGCTCCTCGGCTGGGTCACTTGCAGCTACCCTTGGTGCTTCATCAACAGCTTTGGCAGGTACCAGTTGGAAGGGATCATATCTTTGCTACATCACAGTAGCAGCTCCACAAGGACCTGTGTGGACTGGGATGGGAGCATATAGTACCAACAATGGGGCACATTACATTTTGGTAAAGCTGCTCAATTTCAAGTGAACAGACCAAAAGACTTAATGAGTATGGATTACACTGCAACCATTTTGTATGTTTGTTGTGTTTGGTATTCCTCATAATCTTGGCATGTGGTACTTCTGTTCTTACTGAAAGGATAGCTCTTACAATAGCAATAAACACATACAGGAGCTAGTGCTATCCCATGTGGCCTCCTGCAAATAAAAAAGAGGGAAAGACAGTGAAGATTCAAAGGTACAGGATGCCTGCAGGGCTAAGAGGAGCTGAGCATGCCCAGGGGGTGGTGAATGGATTCCTTTCTGCACATGTGGTGGCATACTCATGCTGTCCCTTGAGAGAAAAGCTTCTGCAGCAGATATTATTGCCATGTGTGACTGGAGAGAGCCAACTCCTAGGGTTTGCATTGGGGTTATCTAGCTATACAGTATATCAACATTTTTGTAAGGGTAATGGGAAACACTTTTTGTTATCATAAAGCAGGAGGAAAATGTCAAAATGTTTGTCTTAAGAATATTATGAGAAAGACACAGCAGTTGCTTTTATTACCTGCTGGTATTATCTTGACATTTGACATGAGATTGAGAGGAGGATCCTCATTGTGTTGCACTGCTGACTTCTGTATGCTGAACTGACTCTCATGGCTTAGCCTGTCACACACATGTGAACACAAGGACACGTGCACATGCAGGTTTACTAGCCTCGGGCATATTTCACTGTAGCTGTCGCTGCAACACAAGAGTAAATATGTTTTAGGGAATAATCTGATCTGTCAAGTACCCCTGAGTCTTTTCTGTACAACAGTTATAATGCTTTTACATTTAGTCTTGTCAAAACCAGACTTCAAGGTCAGTCACGACAGACAGATTTAGAGTCAGAGCTGAGCAGGGAACAAGTTAAACATTGTGGTTTTACGCATTAGGGTAAAAATGATTCCCAAGGGTTGCCTAAGTCAAGGTCGGTGATAACGCGATCGCATGGAGCTGGGTGGGGATATTAAATACAAACCCAACTTTATCCCTGGAGCGACAGACTCTACAGAGGTTAACGTTCCCACCAGCCCTTCAGTCAGCATGTTTACATGCATTATACTGTATAAAGAATCCATTTTACAAATAGTATTTCCTGACATTGCCACTAAGCTTCATCCTATTTACATCCTGCCCTTTCATCACCTGTATAATCTTGGTTTTCTGTGGAAATACAATATTCTACATTTTCCATCAATACTAGCTCTGCATAAATGAAACCTCATATGAAGCATAAATATATAGTTTTATTAAAATTATTAAAACATCTAAGTTAAGAAAACATACTGAGTCATGACCTTCAAAATACCATATATATTTAACCTTTGTTTCACTGCTATTAGATGCTTATGAAGAGCTTATCTCAAATAAGACCTTATGTGAGCTATGGAGCTGCTTGTGGGAAGGCATCATGGCACACGATTCCTTATAAAATCCCTCCTCTTCCACCTGCTGCACCTTAATCCCCACCATTATCCTCAACCTGGAAGTAGTGAAGTGGTGGTAAATTATGTCTTGCAGTCAGTCATCATCATAAAGCTCTGTTCAGCTGATGCCAGCCTTCAAAACCCCAGCTGTAAGTATCAGACCGGGGGAAGGGATTTTTTCACTGCAGTCTCATGTTTCAGAACATCCATCCTCAAAGCATGTAAAACCACCCAGTTACAGTAGTATCTGTATTTTTTTTTTACTTTTACTAAAAGAGTCAAATTCAGTGTGTTAATGCCCAAACAGTATTTTAGATGGATTTAGCCTCTACCTCCTCCCTGCTGCTGGGGCTCCTTCTCTTGAACAGTGACACACTAAATCGGAACCAGCATCCAGTCTATCATGTTATCTCCAGCTGATGCATGATGGGTACAGACCCTGGCACAAAGCGGGAAGCATTATTCACCAGGCTGTCTGTGATGGAGGAGCTGCCACGCTGCAGGACTATTGTCGGCTCTTTGCAGCACATTATGGACGACAAGCAAAGCACCGTCCGCATATAAACAGCTTCTCTACATTGAGCAATATAAGGAAGCATCCCGGAGAGATAAATGCAAAGGGAAAGAAAAACAAATGGAGTTTGTAATTTGAATGGGTATAATTTGCATTTGTATTTAACTGTGAAACAAACGCTCCCTGTAACTTCCCTACCACACACACACACACACACACACACACACAGTGCAAATACAGTATGCATACTTCTTTGTGCACAAACCTGCATGTCCTAACATCATGCTCAGCATTTCCACTAGCCTGCCTTTTGGGAGCATACACAGTAAGTTATATTTGAATACACAGGCAGCCGTGTGTGCACGACATACATACACACACACACACACACACATAATTGCATCACGCAAGATAATTTTGTGGATGTACAGTAAATGCATGCAGACACACCAAGCATGCTCTCACACAGTCTGCACACGTTAAACTCAGGCGTGAACAATGCTTTCCCTTTGTATCAAATTAGCACACACTTGCTGGGATCACACTTATGCATGAGTGCACAGATACACACACTGACACACGCTAGACACATACCATAAGCACTGACACCTGTACATCCACATAAGAACATACTGTGCAGATTTCACATACAGTAGCTCTTCTCAGTGGCCTCGAAGTGGTACAGTTGAGTGTTGTGTCTATTTATCACATTAATGTCACATCAATGGTTGCTCACTGATCTCTTGCACGAGGCACGCTGATGAGTTCACAGGCATTTACGCCTCTGTATCATTTATTTTCTGAAAGGTTGCCCCCTGTACCCTGCTCTATTCAAACACATCAACCAGGGCTTCTACCTGATGTGAAAATGTGTTGTTTATTGATACAAATATTAATAATCACAATAATAATCCACACAGAGACAAAATTGTTCAGCTTGTATCACTCAGAGACAGAATGGGTCACTTTAAATAACTCACATTTACATTTTCCTGGCAAGTGATCCTGTGTACCAGAGTAAAAGTAGATGGATCATCACATTATCGTCGCACCACACAACCTGTTATGGAGGTCGTCCGTATGGATTTTTTTATGGTTAAACAGTGTCTAGCTACACTGATATTGTATTATACTGTTAGTAGAATTATGTTCTAGTGGTGCCTCTTTTCATTCAGCTTATGTACACACACACACACACACACTGAGTAGTCAATGCACACACACACACCGACACCCCGATGCATTTCTCCTCTACTTCCCCCTGCTTGTTGCTGTGTGGTCTCCACTCACGGTTATGTAAGGCCCAAAGCAGGTGTTGAGAGAGATTGTGTTTTTCAAACTATTTTTGGGCGCAGGTGGACACGGACAGTCAAAGCAACACATCAGCACTCCCCAGACGACCCTGTCATCCAGGAGCCCAGATGTTACAGCTGTGGCAGGAATAGACCTGTGTGTGTGTGTGCGTGTGTGTGTGTGCGTGCATACTAGCGTGTATAGGTGCATTAGTGTTCCCAGCACTTCATACTGACATTGCGGTGAAAAAAAATGTGTGAGGCAGCAAAATAATATGATGATATCTGCACACAAATACATTTATCTTGCACTTAAAGACTGTTGAGACACCGATTTAATAGCCTCAAGCTGGATATCTATGTTTTCCTGTACATACATTTTGTTCAATCATGCCACACAACATACATGCTTCTTGACTGCCATGTAGGGAAGATAAACAACCTGTAGGATACATGTGAATCTGCAGGAAAATGCAGTGCAGGCCCATTGATAGCAGCACTCAGCTGATAAGAAGCAAAATGTGATCTGTAGTGCTGCTGGGCCTTGACGATGACACATCCCGTCAGTATTACGTGTGTACATCTGGCATGTCTGCTTTGTGATGCGGCGATTACAGCCCTATTTCAATGATAAGATTGGCTTTTAGGGAGCGACATGTTAGCCTGACTGATGCTGCTGCTCTGATGTAAAGGATCAGCCCATTACTGAGACCTGGACATTAGCACTCAGTCACACACCTCAGGGAATGACGGAGGGAAAGAAAGGGAGAGGAGGGGGAAATGGAGGGACATGTTGCGGTTAGATGAAAAAAAATGAGGAGGGGTGGCTGAATAAGTAAGAAATGGAAGAGAGAAGTGAAAGTGATGGAGAAGGGAATGAGAGGGATAGGAGAGGGAGGGTGAAAGCATAAGAAAGGGCTGAAAGAGCAGGGATGAAGTGAGAGACCGAGCTCTGCTGCTTGGATAGAAATAGGGGCTAGAGGAAGCAGCAGCAAGAGAAACCAAGACCAGACATTACAAAGAGGGGAGAAGGGGAAAGCTGGAACACTAGATAAAAGCAGATGATGAAGATTTGATAGTGTGGCTGTGAAAGAGAGTGCATTAGGGAACAAAACCATGAATGATGCATCAAAGAAAGCCCTGTTTGAGTTATTGGGGCTGGGAGTGGGGTGGAGGGAGTCGCATGAAAAGAGAATTTTATGAAAAAGGGAAAAGAAAGGCGATTGGCAAAGAAAGTGAAATGGAGGATTAGTTTGGTTGGCAGTAAGAAGAAAAGATGGGATGAAGGGGAAATATATGTGAGATCAACGCAGAGGAGTTATTCCTGGGCCAGTGTGACAGGAAGAGGAAAAAGATGAATAAGAGAGGAATGAATGAAGAGGGGGAAGTGTGTATGAGAAAAAGAGCTAGAGGGGGGAAATAAGAGAAAGTAGAGAATATGGCTACTGAGAGAAAGGCTGATGAGAAGAGAGGACAGGTCATTATTCTGTCAACCTCATCCCCCTGCACATTGATCCAGTGATCTGGCTCGCCTACTCACTAATGCACACACACACTAGGCCAGTAGATGTTGAACCTGCATTGATTTGATTGGAGTCCTGTCTGGTCCTGTGTTGGTTCGTTGTTTACGAGTTCTGTGTACAGTACATCAGTGCTTGCACACCCTCAAACACACACACACACGCACACACACACACACACACAGTGCTGTGTTTTACAGCCTGACTCCACCGTTGCCCTTGAGTGTATCCATATTGCAAACACAACCTTCTATCAGCCAAACCGAATCTATAGATTTAGGGCTCTTATTTTGTTAAACTGATAAATAAAAGAGGACTGTAAACAAATGGTAAAACAACATTACTGATGAGTTTATGGAGGTCACTTTCACGAGAAAGGCCGGCACACTTCTAAAAGACTCTTTACCTAAATTAAGAAGCTGTTTCATTGGAACGGGGAACAAAAGCATTATTATAGATGTTGAAATGTTGTTATGGCCATGGACTAGGTAGTAGTATGTGGCTATGTGCTGTACAAACCATAGACTCTCTGTAACGTCACCCATAGTTTTCTGAAGAGCCCTTGTAAAGCTCAAAGTGGGCGCCATCTTGACAGACGAAGCCAAAAATGAGCAATGACGTGAAACGTCGGTGGAGCTGAGACAGACCCAGGTGATATAACAGAGCAGACAGCTATTATGCCCAAGTATAAGGATGAATTATATAACAATTCACCCTCTGAGCTGCATGAACATGCTGTATATTAGCTATAGAAACCAAAAATTTTTTTTTTTTTTTTTTTTTTTTTTGCCAAGATCATAAACATGTTTATTTCTGCTTTAAAGTTGGATGTTTGGGGGTCTATGGGAATTCACTCGCTTTTGGAGCCGGCTGTAGCCCAGTAATATTGCATGTGAAATGATGGATGGTGTTGAAGGCTTTGGAGATATTGCGAGTATCACCAGGATTTTTTTTAAATACCTGTTCTCTTGCATTGTTTTTTGTTTTGACTTGGATTTGAGTGGGTTATGTCACCGTCAGATATAGCCAGCAGGTAAACTATACAACCTGCAAAAGTAAATCAATGTAGTGACACAAACTGAGAAGGGAATTAGCATATATTTGTCTGATGATATCTTTAGCAAGTGGAAGAAGCCGCCACCCAAACATGAGTGGGAGTCAGGCGAGTTGAGCAGTCGGATAGCACAGAGACAATGTTAAATACTGAGCCATTGAGCCACTGAGTCATTCATTACATTGTGCTCAAGGAAGAGGTAATTACACCAAAGGAGATACAGTTGAACAGATTTCATCATTCTCCTCAATGTGATTCTCATGCTTTCATGTTACGTTACAGCATCTTGAACCTTTGATCCAGGCAAAATAACAACCAATGAAAACAAACCATGCATTTACTTTTTCTGAGGACATTTTAGTCGATTCATGTTAATGTGTGTGGAGAGTTACTGGAGCTTCAGAGTTATGCCACATAACATCTTACCTCTGTCTCTGTTGGGTTGTAGATAAAGTTGTGAATATATGGCTAAACTTCTCTTCTGGTGGCTCTGCTATTTAAACTATGCTGAACGGCGCTGACATCTCAACGCTTGCTGCAACACACAGAGAGAGAGTAGATTGTGCAGGACAGTTTATTCATTCATTATTCGTGCAGTTTATTTTCAAAATAAAATAATCTGTGTTTGCGGTGGATCATATAAATGGCTGGTAAACTTTTTTTTAGATGGTGTTTAACCACTTTAACAAACATGGACGAGGAGATGCTAATTGTGGAGGTCCAGAATCATAATATTATCCGTGACCCATTGCATCCACAAAAGGATATGGCATGGAATACCATCGCAGGAGTAAAGGGAGTGGATGGTGAGTTGCTAAGTTACTCCATAATGAATGAATGAATGAATGAATGAAAGCTAATAGTGTATTTGTGTACATAGTTTGTTTGTGTACAACAGCCTATATAGCACAGTTATGTGTGAATTAGTAAGATCTCGTTAGTCTGCGAGATCTCGTTAGTCCTCTTGATTCCAGCTGTCCCTCAGAGCCGCATCAGTTGGATCTGGTGGGTATTGATGGATGGTGGATGACGGACAGTGATGGACGTAGGTGCCGTTCCGCATTCAGTGGAAATTACCTTTTAGAGTGGCAGGTGATGAAGCCATTAATGTCTTATAATATGTTTAATCAGGAAATGATGCACCTTCAATGACGAAAAGATTGTATATAGAACTTTTCAAGGTGCAGAAATGGCTACATAACCAGACATGACAAAAAGATATTTTCTGTAGTCATTTATCAAGATGTTAAGATATACTGGCACATTTGACCATGGCATGTGGTGCTATATAAAATACGTATTTAATGACCTCATATCTCAATGTGCAGCACAGTAAGCTGTAACATGCAGGTTAGCAGTGCTAGAACATGGTGTATACTGCTACGTCAAAGGGTGCTGGATGACAGAGAGCATGGTGGCAGATGTCAGCCTCATGATATTACGAGGATGTTGAATGTTAAACATTCACATACATATGGTACAGCTCCAATATGGAGCTGAGACACACGTGTCATCTGTTGTTTCCAACCGCTGCCAAGTAGGATGCTGTTATCTGCCCCCTATCTGCCTGTCCTGACTTTCTGGAAACATGACAGAGCTTTATTTGTGCCTAAATTATCCCTCCTAGCTGGAGCTCGTCAGCCTGTTGAGAGTTTGTCATTTTTTGCCCACAGAGGCAGCGAGAGGGAAGGGCCGGGCCGGTCGATAGAGAGCTGATGATGCTGGGAAGCCATCGGCCAATGGGCTTCATGCAATAATTAGACTCATTGCTTGTGCCAATCAGCCATCTAAGGGACCACATAGCGGGCTGTCTCGATGGGGCTGCAGGGTACTAAACAATCAGACTGTGCCAGGGTGAGACTGGCTCCAGATTATTGAGAAAGTGAAAGAAGCTTGTGTCACACTCAGTCTGAACACAAAGCACTAGACCTACTAACAACAACAGTAACGGTTTATGAAAAATTACAAGGCGCATGGCTATTTCAGCACCCTACATTCAATACATTTCTGTCCAGTTTTATAATGCCAGTAATACTGGGCACTATTTAAATGCTTTAAATGAGGACACATCATCTCACATATTTCCACCGTAAATACTTACTGAGAAATGCATCCTTTAAATAGCAGGAAAATACTGCGTCGTTGACTTAGACAATATTTTGTTGGTCAATAGTACAATCACAGGCGGTGGTGTAGTGGTTAGCACTGTTGCCTCACAGCATAAAGGTATCGGGTTCGAATCCCGGGGCCCGGGCCCGGAACGTGGAGTTTGCATGTTCTCCCCGTGTCTGCGTGGGTTCTCTCCGGGTACTCCGGCTTCCTCCCACCATCCAAAAACATGCTTGAGGATTAGGTTAATTGGATAATTTAAATTTACCGTAGGTGTGAATGTGAGTGTGAGTGGTTGTCTGGTGGCGACTTGTCCAGGGTGTACCCCGCCTTCCGCCCGAAGACATCTTAGATGGATAGGCTCCAGCCGTCCCGCGACCCTATGAGGATAAGCGGTAGATAATGGATGGAATAGTACAATCACTTTCAGCATACTGAGATATCAATGCACTTGACCAAATGTAAGACCAATGCACAGATGGGCCACTTAAAACACTGTGTACGATACGATAGGGCCAGTTCCACCCTCTCACTTATGACCAAGTGTTGGTTGTATTTTTAAACCTAGCGTTTCCCAGAAGACAATTTAGTAGCCAAACATTTTTACAGAAATGAAAGGAATGAATTGTGATATAGGGAAGTGAAATTGCTTTTGCAAATAGCTTTTTTCCCTTTTCACATGAAGTGCATCAACATGTTTAATGGAGAGACCAACTATAGTGAGATTGCGGTGTGACAGCAAATGTGTAGTGTGAGTAGGTAATGTGAATATGATAAAAAAAAAATAAATGGAAACATCAAGTTAAGTGCATGTACAGAATATGGAAGTCCACATTAGATGCATTAAGGAGGCACCTTCCCTTAAAGTGGAACACATTAATCGTGGAACACATCTCTGATAACACAAAGCACTGCTGTCAGTGTAGTGAAACAAAAACCAGATTTTATATACAGCACTGTAGTCTGAAAGCACAGCGGAGCAGCCTTCTGCACATTTACTGATACAGCTCAGCATCAAAGGCTGATTGCTTTCTTCTGTAAGCTGCTGCTAGAATTAGCAGCCACACCTTTTTGTGAATTTCTCTCATTCCTCACCTTGAAAATAGCTTTATCTGTCACATGAATTGCACACACACAATCAAAAGAGATGAGTACATTGTGGTCCGTCTCATCAGGTGGGTCAGCTTCTTAATTACACTTTTATTATGGCTGGCTGATATTAATTGTTCTGCTTCTTTATGAGTTGCAAGGCTCTTTGTGGCGCCGCTCTATTAAAGTAATTGGGCAGTGTGCTTTGTTTATGAGTTTTGGATGAGCTGACTCCACCGGGTCTTCGTCACGGCGGCGCCTGGGAGACCAAATGCTGGCCGCTCCAACAATAACCTCACCATCGATCACAGAGCTTTGGGGGCCTGGAGAGAACTCTGGAGGAGGCAGTTATTGCCCAAAGACCAAATGCACACAAATTTGAACCAAGGGCAGAAAAAAAGCAAAGTGTGTGTTGATGTCTTCTTGGCAGTATCAATACGCATGGGCACATTTGACTTTGACTGTTTTTTGGTGCCTGATTAAAAAGGGGCCACAGAAAACAGCGGTGTGGTGACTGGAGTGGGCCAAAAGGAGCTAGCTCTGTCTGTCTTCATCAACTGAAGCACATCTCTTTGGTACTTGGCTCTGGCACACACTTAGAGAGGTGCTGGGAGACCCTGAAGGATGCCTGAACACATGTACAAAACATATCCAGGCACGGAAAACCATATAAATGTGCATGTTGGAGGAGATGCAGAGATACATTTAGATACTGAGGCATACCGGCACAAATAATACACCTCCCAGAGCGCACACACACAGACACACTTTTACCTCTGTGCTGCTCTTGACACCAAACCTGTCAGCCCACAAGTGGTTGAGAAAAGCGTTGGAGAGGCTCAGAGTCAAGATGGCCCAGGTTGATTAGGAAGTAGCAAGCGTTTACCTCCTTGTGTAAAGATGATAATGACAAATCCAGCAGCCCCTTGGCCACAGTGGGCCGGTGCTGAGGACCTGTGAAGAGGAGCCGGAGTGGCTGGTGGGCAGAGGTTTGGCTCTTCAGGGTGAAGGACGCTCAGTGATACCAGTGGTGGACTTATTGCTAAACAAGCTCTGGGTTGTCTAGGGCTGTCCTGGGAATTGTGGAGGTTGGAGAGGGAGAGGCGCGTCCAAGTGAAAATTTGATGAGGACCATTAAATATCATTGGGTGTGCTGTACGCCAGTGTGTCTCACCTCTGATAGGATCTCTGTATTATCACAACCAGTAATCCAGTACAACATGAGTTTTACATGAGTGATTTAACTGGTAACAGAACTGTTCCCATGGTTTAATGCAATATGATATGATATGGAGTAGGGATCTGATTCAAGATGTACTCTGATAATACTGTCTATAATGTAAAACAAGGACACAGTTACTCACCCTCAGAAACAGAAATACAGTGGTATCCATATGATGCAGTTAAGTGCCTCTTTTTCCATAATGTCTCATAAATGGAATGAAACACTTAACATTGGCTAAGACCTCAGTCCAGCAGTCCTTCATGTCTGTCCTCTCTGGTGACAGGCAGTTTTCCTCCTCCTCTCTGGGTGACTCTTATATTGCCAGGCCTCGTTCTCCCCCGTGGCGTCCCTTTCTCCTGACTCGGCATCTCCTCACCAGATATTACCAATAGTCCCCATGTCAGTGGGAGCGAGATAAGTAGATATTAGTGGACCTTACCATCAGCAGAAGAGACCCGTGGGGGTTGAAGTTTGGCTGAGCATCAGTAGGCACTGAAGGGCAGATACTGGCAGGGACAGCAGAGACCTGCCTCTGCAAACAATGGTTTAGGAGGGCATTGATTACATGTCATACAGGGGCTACAGTAATCTGATTCCAGAAAACCAATATCTTTAATCACCCATATGCAAAAGTAATCAGACTAGAAAGATTAATATTAACTCTACACAGGTATAGCTACGAGATATCTGTCAATAATAGTCATTTTAGTGGCATAAGAATAAGATTTCAAATGTTCTAAATTTAGAAATGCATTTGTTTGGAAAATCTAGAACACAGTCTGATCTATTGTTTTTTTGCAGACATAACTATTGCATTTTGTTATGAAATAATACAAATGCTTTTTTAAAAAAACAGATTTCTGTTAGATTTGGTTATTGTAACTGCATACATTGACTAATTGGCCACTTAAATTTATTACCTTGTAAAGTTAATAATGCAAATTTGTTAGCAAACACTTTCATATTTTCACATCCAGCAGTTGTGCAGCATCGTTATCATTCATCTGGAGTTATGTGTCTGGCCACCTGATAAAAGTAAATTCAATATTCACTCTATTTTAGCTCTGTCTGAACTCTGGAGAGAAATATCTTTATGTTCACCTGCTAGCAGCTAACTTTGCCTGCCGTTTGGTCCAAGGCTGGTGGTGTTTTTTTTTTCCACTCCCTGCTGAGAACGAAAACAGTAAAGTTTGCTGGCAGTCTTGCTTTAATCTGGAAAACATGTTTATTTATGGGCATGGAATATTAATGGATAGGATATTTATTCTGGGATCTGCCGATGCAAACTCTTGGTTCAAAATAAGAACTTAGGGATGCCTGTTATAACAAAATCAGAAGTAAGTCAGAGTTACTTGCCAGGGGAGTAAACACGCTCATTACTCTTCCTAAAATCAGCACTGGTGGATGAAATAGACTCAGAGTGGTCAGCTCAGCCTCCATTCAGCGCTCCATCCCTCCATCTCTGCCTGTCCTCAGTCACCTCTCATTCTCACCCCACCTTCCCTCTGTCTACTGAGAGATGTATGTTCAACCTGAACAAAGTCCTCAAATGGAGAGGCTGATTATTCCAATAAGACTATTGACTCATCAGCACGCACACACACACACACACACACCACACAAAGATAAACAGACTGACTCACTGATATGCACACATCAAATACAGACACACGTCAAAGTCCAAGCAGACAGAAACACGCAGTTATAACAGACACAAGGAATGATGCACAAAGACTGCTGACACACACACACACACACACACACCAAAGGTTTAATTTAAATCACCACTGCACCCGCATACGTCCCAACACTCCACTTTTAATAGACCTCTGCCTCTTTATGGCTTTCCGCCTCCTAAACCCATCAATCCTTTTCCTTCTCTCTCTCTCTCTCCCTCTCTCTCTCTCTCTCTGCCTCTCTCTCTCTCTCTCTCTCTCTATCTCTATCTCTCCCTCTATCTGATTGGAGCTGTGACGCAACCGCCCTCTCTCATCCAGCCTCTGTCTAAGCCTGCTTTGTCCGCCTTCTTTTTCTGACCGATTGCAATCATTTTGTCTTTTTGTTTCACCCCCAGTCAGTTCAGTCCCCCTCCTCGTTTCGTTCCCCTCTCCCCAACCACTTGCTCGCCGTGTTTTTCCCCCTTTTTTTTGACTCTGCTGCTAAGAAAGCCAGAGCCAACGCAGCGGTGCATGTGGAGAGGGATTAGATAAAAAGAGAGAGAAGAGGAGAGAGATGAGCGGAAAGTGAGTCAGAGAGAAAGACCAAGGACAGCAAACAGAAGGAGGCAGATCGACCGAGAGACTCCAAATGAGTGTTGGGGAGGGGATGGATGGATTGATTGAAGAACAGATGCTGCACGACTCATGGAGCAATAAAGCTATTCACTCGTATCAGATCTCAGCAGATCAAATATCTTCATCAAGTTTTTTTTCTTCTCTCTCTAATTCACCAGTGAATCATTGGCAGCTCATGTAAAGAGCTGCTCGGGAGCGTATTGTAGCAATCCATACATATTGGTGAGCAATGCAGATATATGCTCCCCCGATGGCTGATGTCATCAAAATCATTTGCATAATACTATAAGTTAAAGTGATTATTATTTGCATATTGTGTTTTAACAGAGGCTCTTCAGTGAGCGCAGTGTTGCAGCTGAAACTGAGCTAATGAGCAGCTAAAAGAGAGAGAAGGTGGTACAGTGTTGGCTGGCTCAGGTGCTGTGGGTGGCAGAGGTCAGGAGGTCAGGAAGCAGCAAGTCCTGACCAGTACATCAGCCCACCTGCACCCTGCCCCCACGTCCCTCCTCCTCGCTCCTTTGAACAACTCCCAAACCACTCATCACACTCCCTCACACAGCTCCTCAATAACTATTACTCTCCTCCTCGGCCCTCCCTTCCCTTGTTTTGTCTTCTACACCATCAGGCAGCTCGTAACAAACTCACCTCTCCTTTTCCATCCTCCCCTCTCTCTCCACTGACTAGAATGAAGTCCAACACTTTATCTGACTTTGCATTAAGAAGCACAGCACGTATTTAACTTGCTCTCTTTTCATGGGTTTAGATCATTTTAAGTTCTAAATATGCTTCAAGAACATTTAACTTGAATGAATCACCCCCACCAGTGATGTCATAGACTGACTCAACCAGTAGGGCTGACTGAAGTTTAATTTGTTGGCTGATTAAATCATTAATCAACAATGTGTGACATTGTTGATTTATTAGACGAGGCTGGATATGAGCGGGGATTTTTCATTTTTTCACTGAATTAATCATGACTGCTGTCCTGCTCTGACCCCAGTACAAGCTTACTGTGGCTGAGCACCCGTTTGTTGTGTCGTATATTTAGCTGGAAAAGAAAATGAGTCTCACCGGATTCCTGTTGGACTCTACAGCAATGTGTCATGGTGCTCAGTATTAGAGAGCTAAGGTTTGATGGACAGGGTTCATAAAAAATAAAATAAAATCAAGTGACAGACATTTCATACGCTGCAGCAGAGCCAAATCAGATCACTGAAGCATTATCTCCCCAGATCCTCTCCATAAATATTCTTATAATCGGAGTGAAAACGACCACGTGAAGTGTTCAGGAAATAATATGGACACAGGTAAGACATGATTTTTGTTATTTTAGCAGCTAGCAGCATGACTTGATGGATGCAATGTCAACCTGTCCAAACAGATGGATTATCATTACGCTGAGTATTTTTTTTTTTGTGTGTGAGTATTTTAAGATGTGCCAACATAGACTTTTCAGTTAAATAGGTTATCGGTGCATTTGCTAATTTTACAGGGTTTATATTATGAGTAGTAGAATTAGATTCCAGTGGTGACTGTGTCTGATTTTTTTTCTGACATTTATCAAGACTATCAAGTATTGGACCCCTGATGGGGTCAGGTAAAGTTGGCTGGCATTGTCATGTTACGCCCAAAACACCCTTTGCCCCCTGCACTTCCTTTGTGCCATACACTTAAGAGCAACTAGTTGCCCATTTTAGTGAACAAACTCATGAATCCACCATTAGACCAAGAGCCACTGTGAGTGTTTGGGCAGGGAGTAGCTATAATTTGAAGTACTGTATTACAAAACCTGCCTGTCAAACTAAATCAATCAGTGTCTCTTGCTGTCTTTCTGAAGGACTCTGACACACACACACACACACACACACATTCACACATGCAGGTGTTGAGGTGAACTGTGAGGCCTCAGTAATACCTGTGTGCACAGGGGTGTGTCAGCGGTGAGAGGAGCCCTTCTCAGAATAATAAAAGGATGGACGGAGGTGAAGAGGAGGGGAGGAGAAGGGAGGTAGAGACCAAAAATAGCACAGAATGGCCAGCATTTCTCAAAACAGGCTTCTGCAAAGTAACATTTGCCCCAAGCAAAAGATTTGAAGTCTCCTGGAATAATAGATTCACCATGCACTCTTTTCTTTCTTAACATGGCATTCTCCCTCACTACAAAGAGCTGCAGTAAAGAGACACAACACAATATATTTTGTCCATTTAGACACAAATGTTTCTCCTCTTTTCAGTTAAATTGAAACTCAAAGATCTAAGAATACATTTTGTCATAATGACAGCATAATTTTGACAGTAATGAATATAAACGCGCAGTGAGCATTTCAGAAAGATTTTGGAATATCTGCTTCCCAGTTAATGTCAGTATCATCCAAAAACCTTCAGCGATACAGCTGCATACTATTTTTAGGTGACTGTTATCCTGCTCGCTACACTTCCAAATTGGATTTAAACAGACGAGCACAGTGCAGCTCCTACTAGCAAGGAACAGTTTGTAACAGTTATTTAGAGGTAACGCATGACCTGCAAAACACACCTAGCTTTCCTTTGCTTAATGGCAAACTGCATTACACAACATGTAGAGGGATTTAAAGAGTTAAAAAAAAAATCATTAAATTCAAGAATCAGTTCAGAATGTCTGTTGGCAATATGAAAGGGTAAAGTGACATCTCCATGGTCAAACAGAATCTCCGTCTCATTAAAATGAAGTGTTGAAATCAAAAAAGATAGGGTAAAATCTTTGAAAAATACCACTCTTTCTGTATTGATCCCTGTAGGGAAATTGTCTCGTAGTCCCAGTCACTCCCCACTAAGGACAGAGATCAGAATCAGCTGCAGAAAGAGCTCCCTGGAGCTAGTAAGGGTACAGAGTATCGCTCAAGGACAATCCAGCAGATGCTTGCTGACATGGTCTTGAAAGGTTAAGGAACATCCTGCTGGCTAAATAATTGATAGCAGAAACTTCAAATGAGGTTTTAAAAGCAGAGGAGGTTATTTAAGTCCTTCGTCTGCAGCATCACTCTCATCTCACACTCACTATGTGCGTTCACTGTATTTTATCATGACTGAGGATTAAAATATGTGGTAATGTTTGCCAAAGAAAGTAATTCTTTTAGGGGAAAAAACAACAACCCAACAGTAGGTTTATTGGTATTTGGTTTATTGCAAGATCATTTCTCGATCAACTACAATGAAGAATTAAGCAAATGTCACTATACACCAGCATTTCCTTAAAGCGCTGCTGTGAAGATACACTGGGTGTCTTTGCTGGTCACTCTCATTGCTCTCCAGAATAGTAATATTAGCATGGTACTATCACAGTTAAAAATGACCCCACCAGGTCTAACATGTTTCACATGGCCGAAAAACTTTTTTGTTTTTGTAATTAGCAAAGTTTAACATGCTATTTGAGACAGGCAGTATATTATGGCAGGCCAACAACAACGTTACATAAATGGCAACTAAAAGACACACATGGAATGTCACACAAGTTTGTTGTTAGTATCCATCCATCTATTTAGGAGATATATGTATTTATGAGCAAGTCAACTACTAAACCACATACCATCTAACTCTTGTCTCTGGCAGGAAGAACATGTGTCGTCTGGCAAAATGATGTGATTGGTCATCTACGGAGCCCCTCTAGAGCCCTAGGAGAATTTTTGTTACTAACGAGAGAGCCTAAATATAATCAAATAAGCAGTTCCGAAACGGCAAAAATCCAATGTAAAGTTAATAAACACGTGTCTGGGAATGTTGATATGCAACATTTTGGATTTAGAAATGTCAAGATTGGACATAGCCATGCTTTGTATAAACATATATTGCCAACATTTCATTGTGGGGACTGGATTGCGCAAACCCCAACATCTGCATAATTACCTGCTTAACTCATGCCTGATCAACACACTTTTTCTGTCCCTCAACTCCAATTCCCCCTCAATCCATGATGCAACCAGCAAGCTTGTGTCTGGGTAACAAAAGCAAAATCAAAGTGCTGTATGAAATATGGTTGGGATTCGTTATTAGGTGAAGACTTTGTTTTCCCCGGCATGCAGGCAGACTGGAGGCTTTAAGCCTCACTATTGGAAGGAATACAGATTAGCCAGGAGGGTTAGGGTGCTTTTCGGTGTGGACTCTGAGCTGGCCATGTGTGGGGAGGAATGGATAAACATTCGTCCTCCATCACTCCTGGTGAGTGGAGAAAAAAACATGGATGAGTAGAATGTTCAACCACTGTCTGCGAAAACTTTCAACCATTTCTTGGGTGGTATAGCCAAGAAAAGTGTGAGTCCAGGTGAATTACAGTGAGGTAGACTGTCGTTCTGTTTAATTTGCTCTGTGTCTTTTGCTTTTCATTCAAACAGTAATGAAGGAATTTATAATTTTTTTCCCTTTATGCTTGTCATTATCCTCTCCCACTTCACTGCACTTGATTGGTCAGCTGGGGATGAAAGGGAATTACTCATGTGTGGTAATATGGATGGAAGATGCTTTCCATCTATCTATTTTTATACACTGTTTATCTCTGCATATATGTGGGAGAGCAAAAAGGAACCCCTAGCTCAAGGGCATAAGGCCGGAGGCAAGTCGAATATGCACTTAGACATGCTAAGTGCCAGCATCCTAGCATGTATGCATGAACACACATGTACACACTGTGCACAAATCCACTCAGGATGGCTTTTGTGGGGGGCAAAGCTTTGCTGCAGTCATCTTTTATTCAGTGTGGCTATATATATGTGTATTTCCAGCTCGGCTTCATTCTGTATAGATGAGCTGCTCTCGAGCAACAGGATTTTGGAGAATGGGATCATTTCAGCAAAATGTTCTCCTTCACTGCCCCTTTCACTCTCGTAAACACACAAACATGTACTGTAAACACACGCACACACATTCTGTGTAAATTACACATCATTGTAGCTGCTCTGCATATTCATAGAGGCGCTTTGAGCCAGAGCCGTGGCAGCATTCCACATCTAACAGCAGGGTGACACAGTCATTTAAATACTGCTCTCCCACAGTGCACTGCACTCTGCTTTATGCCTACACTAATTTACTATATATAGACATGCAATGATCATTTAATGTCATTGAGAGGCAGGCAGAGAGGGAAGTGAAGGGACATAGAAGGTTTCCTGCCAAGACGAGGGAGCACAAGGTCACAAGTGGCAGCTATCAAGGGGAGCAAAGATGGAGGGATGAGGAAGGAGGAGTGGAGGGAAATGGAGGTGAGGAGGTTTTTGTAGAAGGAGCCACAGCCCCAGTGGTGGCCTAGATGACTCAGTGGTGGAAGCCAGAATAATTAGAGCCATTCTCTGGGTCTCTGCCATCATTAGATTGGTGCACATATTAAATATTCAGTGAGACATTTTGGATGGACAGAGTTAGGGAGCAGACGAAAGGGCAACTTCGCCGTAGTACATGCCATGTGCCGACAAAGATATGTAAACGCAAGCATGTGTGCACACTGATAGGGCTCTTGTCTAGTGTGTTTATTTCCACGTGGCATATATGCATGCAAGGCTCTTAGGTTTGCCCGTGGCAGTCAAGGACATCAGACCCCTGAGTTTATGAAGCCTATGTGACATGACGGTGAAGAATCGCACTTCTTACATCTGCTTTTGTTTTGACCCAAAAGATGCTCAAAAAGGAGGGAAGGAAAGGGGGACTACATTTGTCAAAAATTATTAAAAAGCCTTTTTTGTCAGCTTGGATACAGCTGCTCTTGCACAAGTGCACCTACAGAGGAACGGAGTTGCTCAAACATCTGCCCAGTCGCCCTATTTAGAAGAAACTGCCCATTAGCCTACATAACCAACAATATGGCTTTTTTCCTAGGTCATGTCATGTTTTCTCACAGCCAGAACAGATGCTGAATGGACCTTGATCAGTGGTGGAGCAGAGCCAGGCCTATAATAAATGTGAAGATTTCAGACAGGCCTGCACATTTGGTTTTCTTCTCTGCTCTGTTTTTTTTTTTTTTTTTTTTTTAATTTCTTCTCTCCATTGCATAAGCAGTTCATAGAAAGTCACTGTCAAACAAGATGAATGCACTCTCCATATTGCATCGTACCATCGCAATAGGTGATGGAGCTCTTAATTAGCCTGCTGAGCAGGGGACTATTGTTAAAGGCTTGAATGCAGCCAATATGTTAAAAAGAAGCTGTACCTGATTAGTTAATGTGAAATCAAATAAAGTAAATGAAGCGACAATTAAATCGATACATATTGACTGTATAACTGCAACAAATTTGCAACATAACAAGTCATTTACAACTCTAATTTGATGTCTTCCTTGAAGGAAACTCTACTGCTGCTTGCTTCCAGTCGAGCTGCACCTCCAGCCGTGTTGCAATAAGACATTGTGCTGTAACAATTTAGCAAATAAGATCACTCCTCATTCAGAGCGTTTGATTTCTTTTTCAGGCTAATGGAATTGTCTCCCACAAATGCTTTGGTTATATAACGGAAAATAAGATTCAAACACTAACACTAAATACAAGGTTAAATTGCTTAAGATGGGTAATTATTTAAAGCTAACTGTCTTGGTTGTGATCTAATTCTCTTAGAAATGCTTTCATTGGGTGCTTTTCATTTGTTTTTGTTTTGTTTTTTTTTTACAATTGAATTGCCTGGATATGTTGGTGATGGTTTGTTTCTATCATGTAATGATTATGTAGCACTTCCCCTTTCTTAAATTTACTGGCATTTTTTGTGTATCCACCAGGGCTGTACCAAATGCCATTTTTTTTACATTCAAACCTCTAAATGAGGCTTCCGAATGAAGCCTCAAATGTTTGTCTTCCATTTCATAAATGACTATTAATCAATGCGGGCAAACAAGTTTTGGTTTGTTTTTTGACTCTTTGAAAGACTAAACACCAACAAATATGGATTGAAGCAGGATATTTTGTCTGATACAAACATGTTGAGAATTGTTGAAATGATTCCATGTCTCTATTTTCAGTAAATTAAAATTTTTGGACTGAACAAGTTTGGATCACTTGAGTCAGAGACAATCCTATACAGCCACGACTGGAATCTATGCAGCATTTGAATGATTCATTTCAAATCAAATGTCAACATTGTGAATGAAGCTTTGAAGTACATGGTACGGCCCTGGTATATGAAGTGGGCTGGAGGCCAGGGCTACTGGGAGCCTCGCTCCCTCTCAGACATGTTGGCACGCTGCTGTCTAGAATAAGCATAGTAATGAAGGAGACAACGAATCCTACACTTATTCTCTCCATCAATCCTCACTGGAGCAACGTGCCTGCTGCTCGTGGCTGATGTATCGTTACTGTACATTGTGCAGGGGAGCTCCATTTGTCTCAATCACCACATTCTTCTGTTATCATTCCAGCTCAGTTACTTTTGTGGATGTTACCAAGCGTAACAAATTTATAATAGAGCACATATTCATTACGCAAATAAAATGCGAGACAGTGTGCGTGCCAAAAGTCTTATTCTTACAAATGGCCCTTTGGCTGTGTTCGAAGAGACCAGTGATGCATTTAGCTGAGGAATAATCACAAGCATCAATACTGGCAGCCAGACTAATGGCCACTGGACATCAACAAACAAATGTAGCACTGCACTAATTGGGCAGCTGTACTGTTGAAAACTGCCTGCTGCTCAGGAGTGGAATACTGAAGTGTAAATGTTATAGGGACAAGTCCAGTTCACCTGAACTATCTCTTTAAGTTAAAGCAGATGTAGAACACAGCACAATAAGTACACTAATGCAGCCTGTGCCTGGAGTTCCTCTAACTGGATTTAAATCATCTAATAACAGCAGCACAGCACTTCTGCAGCCCACCTGCAGAACGAAACACACTCTGCGGTCCTCAATTTCTTCCCATCAGCCCCATCTCCACTATCTCCTCTTTCCCCAGTCAACAGTTCCAAACCAGATTGATGGCTGTATATTGCATGCTTCTTTATGGCCCGAGGCGCCAGTGAGTGAGTTTGCTGCTCCGCAGGGAGAGAGAAAACAGTACAAGATTACACACTAGTGTTCCACTCCTGGGCCAGGCTCTGTCACAGCTCGCCTCAATCTAATAAACACATGTCTTTATTGATCTAGTCCGCACATGTTTTCTCTTTTTATTCGCACTTCCCTCTCTTCTTGTTGTCAGTAAACGCAGCATTCCCTTGGTACAGTCTTTGATGTTAATGCTAGGAGGGGAAAAAAAAAGTCTTGGTTTGTCATTTGAAAATTGTGTGTGATATGAATGTTTAAAAATGTTTGTTTGTATCATGATCAGAGTCAATGATG
Source organism: Synanceia verrucosa (assembly GCA_029721515.1). Taxonomy (NCBI): domain Eukaryota; kingdom Metazoa; phylum Chordata; class Actinopteri; order Perciformes; family Synanceiidae; genus Synanceia; species Synanceia verrucosa. The sequence continues at coordinate 14,120,208 of CM056569.1, read as the reverse complement.
CCAGCGGTTGTAGCCAGGTGATTGATGCAAGAACAACACTGTATATGTATTTATAATAACCAGCATTTATACAATGTAAATTAATCGTTAATCAAACTTAATTTTACTCTTAACATATAATGATATATTAATAAGAGCGCTAAGTCCTTCTATTTCAGCCAGAAACCTATTTACTGTTGACAAAGTATTAACTTTTTTATCTCAATATTGTATATGGATGCATTACAAAGTTTTTAATCAACCATTTAATAAGGTATTATATTCATAATTATCAGATGGAACTGCCACGAAAATAAATGATTTTTTGCAAAAACTTCCTTTTAGGTTTACAAATATTATCTTTATGTGTGCAATGCAATGCAAAAATGTACCGTGTGCAACAATAAATAATTAAACAGAACTACCATGGTAATGTGATGCCAAACACAGTATTGAGCTCATCACCGTCATCACCGCAATTTCTAAAAATAAGTACGGTATATTAATAATACATGCAATATGTCCGCGTGCACACACACACACACACACACACAGTCAGTAAAATTTCTAGCTAGATGCAGAAAAGAAACTTCACACTGCAGCTCAGCAGCAGTCCAGTCCATTAAACCTAAGGGCAATATTCTTTTGTTCATCTTATTATAATTATTTATTTCCAGATTTCAAGGATTCAATTGAATATATGTACACACATACTGCATAAGCATTTGGATTTAAATTTCAATAGTAAGTGCTTATAGCAGACACAGCCCTCTTATGTAGTACTGTCCATAGTTGTTTACGCTGTTGACTTGATTTTGTAGCCGCAAATCTTGTTACAAAGCTGAACACTGTGTCACCGGTGTGTGCACATTTTGTGCCAGAGGACAAGAGGCAGCCGTCGACTTTAGATGAGGCAATGTGCCGCCTTTGCATGAAAAATGTACCCACTTCCAGAGGAAATACCAGTAATCTAAGATTGCATCTTAGAATTAATCATCCTGCAGATTTTCTTCCCAAGCAGTCTTTGTTTTTTTTAAACAAAGAGTGTTTTCGTTTGTTTAAAAGCTGCAGTCGTAGTCTTAGATATTTGTCTTGTCTAAGCCTTGTCTAGGGGCTAGCGGGTAGCAATGATTGCACGTGTGTGTGCACGTTGCAGGGTACCGCGGTAAACCACTATACTGCATTGATTGTGTGCTTCTTCACCATGGTAATAAAATATCCATACTGTCACAACCCTATTACCACTGTTATTTCCTTTATATTAATGATATTGTGCTTTAAAATAGCCCATATAACTAAAGCTTCTTCTGGGTAAAGACTTTAACGGATAATTTGTTATTTATCATCCTTGTGGTTAATGTTGAAGAGTATTTAGCAAGAATACTATGGCTACAACAGCACAAGACCACCAAGTCCTGTCTTCGTTAGGTGCACAGTCTGTGTTTGCGGTGTGTGTGATGCATGTTTGAGTGTGTGCTGGGCCCTGACCAGGTGCATTCGAGGACGATAGCGGTCAGTGGTTTGCTATGTAGGGCTCCATGTGTGCTGAACCATGACAGCAGGGAAATAAAAGAGGAAAAGGATGGCGAGGGGCTGAACAGGGAAAGGTGGAGGTGCACGTCGTGGGGGGTGACACTGAGGAGTAGAGGATGATGACAGCAGTCACAGAGATTTAAGGCGGCAGTACGCTACAAGGTGGACTGTGAAGAGGGCAGGAGGACACAAAGCAGCAAGGAATTAGACGGGATGACACCGATTCAGTGAGAGCAGCATCTGAGGAAGCTGCAGCTCCAGCCTCCAGACATTTTTCACTCCTCACAATTTGTATGTCAAGTATGCGGTGCACAGCACACACAGAAAATCACATGAAGTGGTCTGATTGAATTTTTGGATAACACCCAAATTGTTATGGAAATCACAATTAAGATAAGGGTACACTTGCGCACACACATGACCTTGCATCTATCTATCACATGACTACACACACTCTTAATAATCCATCCATTTCACACACTTGTTGTCTCTCTAGCTCTGTGTGTGTGAGAGACTGCTGAGTCAGCAGACTGTGTCATCTGGTCAGACAGGAGGTTTGTTGGATGGCAGCATCAGTCACACACATACTGTACACACACACACACACACACGACCCATTCCAACATGCATGTGCTTGGTCATCGTTGCTTATGGTAAAAACAGTCTTTGCTCCATTTGGCTCCTAAATGACCCGCTGGTGACATTTACTCCCTTTACTTCCCTCTATCAGGTTGTTTTTGATCAGTGCTAAGTGGTTAGCGATACGAGGGATGTCTCCTGCAGATGAGCCATGTTCTCATGAGCCGTGAGCGCAGCAGTCGTCTCAAACAGCCATTACACACCTCGTTGGATTAAAGTAAGCAGGGAATCATGCTGGGGCCAATGGTGTGATAAAACATGGGGGGTGGGGATGTATGAGCATATATCTGTATGCCGTCACTGTGCCTGTGAGGTGCCTGTGCTTCACAGGGTTTTATGGATGCCTACAGTTAAACTACATACCCTTTTGTTGGCTCATCGAGATGATGAAATGAAACGCACCGAGTACTGAAATCTCTTTCCAAATGTTTTTCTTTGAAAGAAATGAAAAATAATCAGCTATTTGGAATCTAGTGGATCTTTCAAACATGAAAAATAATAATAAAAAAAACCCTATTCTATTCTAAAGTGTCTTTTCTCTTGGCCAAAATAAAATAATTAGAAAAAGTATGTTTTTAAGGTTTTTTTTTTTATATCGCATATAACACATCAGGAATTCAGCTGTGATGGGAGAATATGAGAATAGTTATTCAACAAAAAGAACAGAAGAACAATGAATTATAATAATATATGATTATAATTTTTAAATGATACATAAGTAAATGGATTTAGTTACTGCAGTAAACCATTGTCATATCTCTTTCCTGCCTTGTTTCCTGTGTAGCTTCTAGTAAAGACAGAAATGCCACATGAATAATGAAGAAGACCATGTAATGGATGTGTTGGTGCATGTGAGAGGGAGAGAGTCTCTCAGCATTAGAACAGGTAGCAGCCTAGTCGTTGATGCTGATGTGGTCTCAGTGTGCATTTTCGACAAGGTTATATAACACATTCATCATGCTGCGTAGCTGGCGAGCGTTGCTGCTGCTATTTATAGGAACGTTTGATGGGACAAGCTCTGTGACACACAGACACAAAAACATCAACCTGTGTGTGTGTGTGTGTGTGTGTGTGTGTGTGTGTGTTCATACCTCATTTGTAAGCAGCTGCACCAGCAGCGATTTGAAGCACCTGTTTCTTAATATTTCTTTGTCTGCACACAAGCACCACTAAGAATAAATGCTGCATCAGAGTCAGTAAGTAAACAGGTAACTACTGATGTGTGCTGATGGGACAGGGTGTCCATGGTGTCCATGGTGTCCCCTCTCTGCTGTCTGTCTTCATATGCTTGAGTCAGTCTTTCAGTTTGGCTGCAGCTGTATTTAACACACATACTGCACTTGTGTAGACAGAATACACACAGTCTGGCGTGACATTTCCTTTTGTTCATTTAAATACCAAAGGAGTGCGGAGAGAAAAAAACCATTACAGAAGGCAATGTGGCGTGACGGTTTTTTGATCAGCTGGAGAGAGAAATAAGGGGAGAAATGTTAGGGGTATTACTGCTCATTTTCTTCAGGTGCTCTGATAGCGTTCTAACCAGCTGATTGCTTTGTTTGGAGCCCTGTCTGCCGCTGTGGCCTGGAAATGTAAAAAAGCAGAGCTGCAGTTCCATGATTTTCAGATAATGTGTGCCGCCATCAAAACAAACAAACAAAAAAAAAGCATACATTGAAAGTGTTTTCTTGCAGAATCCACCAGCACCCACAGATATTCACCAAAAGACTGCAGCAGAGAGCTACATATCCAGGCTGCCGTGTTACTTTCTTCATGAGAGCTGCCACATGCTTTGTTATTTCCCCTCCTTGTCCACCATATGCTGCATTAGCTCCCTGCTGTTTAAGATCTATATGCATTGCTATGAACCTAACGGTGCTCCCTGAGGTGGGCTACATGCAGCCCAAGCACAGCAGCATCCGCAGCATCCATCCTCCGTGCACCACAAAATAAACCCGTCCCCATATAGAAGCAATGAAAGGCTCAATATATAAATTGTCTTTTATGAGAGTCTATAACATTTGAGTCTCCCTGCTTGCCAGGAGCTGTCACAGACTCCTGATATGGCACAAAGAAAAGCCTCAAATAAGATAAATCTTGACAAGGCTGCATCTCAACAGCTGGTCATGTTAAAGAGGAACACGCACATTTGAGAAAAACAACAAACATCAGGATGGTAAACACTCTCTGCCTCAGCCGTCAGGTGTGCACTTACTAATTTTTCTGAAAGGGAAATTAATTACCAGATGCAACTTGAGATGTGTTTGTGTTTTATGAGTCTTTTCCAATATCGCTGTGACACTTAAAACTGCACAGCAAAAGCTGTAAAGTTACAATTATCTCACTATCAGATTCCCGCCACCCTTGTTTTGATGTGAATGATTTAAAAAGGGTGAGAGATTGAGCGATAGAGAGAGATATGAGGAGAGAGAGGAAGGAGCTGACATCGACAGCTGCCCAAAACCGAGCTGCCTTTCAAGATAGCAGAGCAACTGCAGCACCTCGACAACCAAAACAGATAAGACTCCAGCCAAGATATCAAACAGCATCAGCAATAAGCAGCAGCCACAAACAAACACTTGCAGTCAGCCATGGGGCTCCTCACCAACTGCCAAACAGCACTGGGCCACCTTAGCAGGTGTTGTGAGAAATAGGAGGCGTACAGGTGTGGCGGGAGGCATTTAAGAGAACATGTTGCCTGTCATTGCATCATTATTTTACTGCCTTTAAAATCCAATACCAGAGGGCAGATAGAGGTGATAATCTGGAGGCCCTTTTTAAATCTCTCATTTTATTAGATGTTGTAAATCATTTGTGACTGACAGGTATTCCTAATATCACCTAGCACAAAATTAAAGCATACCTTCCTGGTGCCATCATAATAGGATAGACAACGATGTTATAGATTTTCTAAATACATTTAGATTTGCATAATTACATTTATTAAGAATCCATATAAGCTTGAAGCATGTTATGGGCCATTCTTTTGTAATTGTACATATGTATGTGTACATCATATATATATTGATGGCAGTAAAATTATCTCATTTATGAAATGTTCTCTGTTCTGCAATTAATTCAACTGTTATATATATCCATGAACTTTACATGAGAAGTGAACATAGACACGTGATCTTTTGAGTTCTCTACTGAGAAGGCATGCATCTATTTATACTACTCTACTGTATTATGAATCACCATCTAACTGATATTGTTCTAGCTCTTAGTGACAGTGTTATAGCCTTCCGCTCCCTCCAGACTGTGCTGCTGTGGTGTTACTTAGACCTGCCACAGCTTCACAGGGAACCGCTGGGTGGGGTCTGTCTGGGGGATTGAACTCGGTCAGAGACAGCAGCTAGGAGTGGGAGATGAGGGTCCTCTCATGGGACCTCTCTCCAGTACTGCCATCTTAATGCACAGGCTTACCGGTGCCTCTGCCTCGGGGCCCAACACTGTAAAAGGGCCCATGGGGAGTGGTGGGACAAATAAAAATTGAAATTCACGGGAGAAGCACTGCTGGGTACTGCTGGTACGCTATGGGATGCTCAGACGCACAGCAGCAGGTTTTTACTCTGATACAAGTTGCCAAGTTTTTTCTCGCAGCTCTATATCTGACTATATCCCTCTCTCTCTTCATCTGTGTGTGTTAGTGTGCATATCATGCATGTGTCATGTGTGAAAAATGGTAAACCCAGCCCATGGTACTTTAATGCTTGGAAAGGTCGTGAGTGGAACACTGTCACTGCTCCTGTCAGCAACCCACCAGTTCACCAGATTAATGCATTAAACTGTACGTACACAACTTTTCTCAAGTGGAATATGTCCTCCACAATCCTCTAGAGGTCCTGTGGTCCATGTGGAAAAAGTAGGCTATGTGTAATTTGTAGCAGTGCTGTGTCACATTGGATTAATTTCTAAAGCAAGCACAATGAAACAGATAAGGTGACAATCATGCCTTGGTGAGATTCACAAAAATGTGAGCACCCACTAGCAAAAACAGTTTTTTCAAGCAGAGGTCTGACGGGAGGAAATATATAAGGGGACAGTTAACTTTCCTGAACAAAGGTTCTAAGAGACAACACTGCATAGCAACCTGTCAATCACAAAGTAGTCCTGTCCTAAAGCATCCTCTGCTTTATGGTCTGTTTGACTCTGAATGGGATCATAATTTACGAAATAAACATTATGGTGTATTAAATAAGACTAGAGACTGAAACCATTAACTCATGTTTACAATGTTTACTGAGGAAATAAATCAAGAGAGAAGTAGCATCATTTTCTCATAGTCTTCTATAGAATCAGAGGAGTGGCCCCCTGCTGGCTGTTAGAGAGAATGCAGCTTTAAGACCTGGAGGTTGCTCCTGTATCTATCACAAATTCGCTAACAATAGTCACCATAATCTAACTGAGCATGAGTGCAATTTGTTTCTTATGAATTGATCTTTCATCAGTCAGTGGAAGGATATGTTGATCCTTTCAAATGTTACATAGTCTCACTTTAAAAGGGTCGGAGGAACAACATAGCTCTTTAAACCAGGCCGTCATCATGTTAATTTGTACAGCCAGCCAACACCAGCTACTAGACAATTACACAACAGAGACTGTAGTAATTAAATCCATTTCTTTTCTATCACCCTCCTCCCCCTCAGCATATTAATTCAACTAGGTTTTAATCCAATGAATGCTGTTACCCAGAGCCTCCTCCATAATGGTTTCTGTTCAGAATTTGACCCTTCTATACATGAATATATTCAATGATGTAGTGTCAACAGTGTGTTGTCATTCATGTGATACACTTCACACTTGTTTTGGATGTTGGGATTACTCTTAGTCTTTTATGGTGAGCTGAGGACAATACATGGCCGACGGCAGTAGATTCATCATTCTCGTCATAATGCCGGATATGAATCACGCTCTTTGTGTTGTCCCCCCACTGAAGGAATTAGTTAAGAGTTGTCACGCTGTCCCATTCCTCATCCATTTCCTCCGTCTCATTTATCGCTGTCTTCCTCGGGTCATTCTTTTTAACACTCCAATTTATTGTCACCAGTACAGAGGTGCAATGCATATCTTAGTTTACAAACAAGACCAAGATTAAGAGACAGGACGACCGGAGGTAGACAGCTGAGCCCATTATGAGAGAAAAATCAGATAATCAGCAAAACCACACTACACTTTCATCCCAAAAGAGATGTGTCTGAGCTGTTTCACTTTCCAGGGTGGGCTCACCTTAGGTTTTACTGCATGCCATATCAGTTTGACACAGAGAAATGTAGCTGTACCTGGAGCCATGGCTGTACTGTCCTGGACGTTTTAGTGGAGATTACTGTTGCAAGGAAACCAAAAGCACACAGTGCCCAGTGTCTAAAGCATGTTCTGATGAGCTCTCTGTTCCCAGCAGACAACATCCTACATTAAGAGAGCCACTCTACTAAAACAAAACACTTCTCTGTACACTGAAGATTGGCTCTAGATAACTTTTTGTTGTAATCTGAGAATTGATTCAGGTTTGTAATTGTGACTGCTCCATACATGCCGGTCCCTTTAAACAATGCTTTTCTGCTATTCAGACTAACACTGGCCAAGGAGGCTGTGTTGGACCTTGTAATTATAGATGTTCCGATACCATTTTTTTCTTCCTGATGCCGATTCTGATAGCTGCATTTGCAATACTGCAAACCAGTCCAAAACAAAAATCAAAAATCCTTGCAATTATATTTTATCAGATGTCTACTTCTAACCCAGGATGAATGTAATAAGATATCACTGTTGTATGACCCGGCTCAGGTAAAACAAATTACTCCAAAAAAGGCTTTTATTCTCCTACCCTATAACCATAGTTTATTTGATATTACCACAATATTCCCCCTCCTGAAGCATGCCATACTTGCCAGGTGCATATATTGTAGAAGGCACAAATTAAGGCTTTGCTTTAGTGCAGCATTATCTTTATATCTCTGCCTACAGGACATTTTGTTCTGATGAAAAGTCAAGGGTTTCTTGTACCGCATGCTGTGAACTCCCATCATGGGGTTTTATATGAGCTCATTGAAGGTGAGGAAAGTCTTTCACAGCTAAACAGCGAGGTAAGATGAGTAGTTGAGATGGAGTCACCCTCCAGAACATCCCTGCTTCTCTCCCTCTTAAATCTCCTCTCAATAGCTTCTTTATCAATCTGCTTTCTCTCCAGCACCCTCTTCCCATTCACTCTTTTGCTTCCTTTCATCCTCAAAACTCTAATCTGTCTCTCTGACATGTCTCCTGTTCCTCCTGTCCTTCATTCGCCCCTGCCCTCCACCCTCCTCCATTCTCCTCTCCCTCCTCACCTCTTTCCCTCTCCAGCTCCTCCATCTTAGCTTGTCATTGAGGCAGCAGTCTTTGGTGATGTCACAAGTGGAGTTGGTGTGTTTCTCAGAATGATATTGCTTTCCTTTGGACTGTCTGAATGAGATGATCCACCTTCTCGTGGCCTCCATCCTCTCATACCTCCTCCACCCCCCGCACACTTCCACTCGCATAAAGGAGTCAATTTGTCAGAGATGTCAAAGGTGCTAACGAACAGGCAGCTTCTCGCCATATGCCTGTGTGTGTGTCTGTGTGTGTGTGTGTGTGAGTGTGTGCGTGTGTTGCTGCAGCATGCTGTGAATGAGTATAGCTGATGTGTAGAGAGCTAAGGAGACAACTTTAAAGGGGTGACATGGAGTGTGTGCTTATTCAGCCTGGAGGTGGTGAATGTGTTAATTAATACACAGCTCAGTGTTCTGTATGTGCCTCGGCCTCTCTGTGTGTATATGCATATGCATATCTGTGTGTGTGTGTGTGTGTGTGTGTGTGAGATGACCAGTCTATTTGACAGGCGATCCGGTCACAGTGGTTACCCCGTCAGCGCAGTGACTGGGTCATCGGAGTTAATTATTCTCAGCGCTGGTCCATTGTGCTCCATGCTGTGCATGCACACACACACACACACACACACACACACACACACACGCTGTCACAGCTTGACATGTGAGGTAGGGACATATGTACTTCCATTTAAGCATGATGCCTTTTAACTAAGGAGTGCCATATACAGTAGCAGCATTGCAGTGACCCGTACTGTGTCCTAAGATCCACTGACACACTAAGATACATCCAACCATGCAGGCTGTAAACTAAATGTATGTATTAGTACATTTGAGTAGGAATGACAGTGACTAATGCGAGGCAGTCTTCTTGCTAATTAAAGTCTAGTCATACATTAATTAGTATGAGCAGCAATATTTAAGCTCTTAATTGAGTGCTGGATGGTATTCATTTTAACCTTTACTAAACCAGTGTTTCCTTCTGCATTACATCATCTCCAGGCAAACGCTGGCACCAGGGAGAAATGCTGGATTCCTGTTGTCATATTAACAAATTAAGGCTTTGCTTTAGTGCAGAATTAACTTCATATCTCTGCCCAAAGGACATTCTGTTCTGATGAAAAAGTCAAGGGTTTCTTGTACCGCATGCTGTGAACTCCCATCACCAGGTTTCATATGAGCTCATTGAAGGTGAGCAAACTGTCTTTCACAGCTAAACAGCGAGGTAAGATGAGTAATTATTCCCTTTAACCTTTGTTGAGCCAGGAATTCCTTTTGCATTACATCATCGCCAGGCAAATGTTGCTATGCTAGATTCCTGTCTTTTTTTCCTTTTGTTTTACACACACACACACACACAGAACTGGTGTTAAATTTCCCCTGGATGACACTCTGCCATATCAAATCACTTTCTATCATACATTTATCACTCGTGGCTACACCCCAAAGCTTCTCTGCTCATCCCTGTCATGCTAATCCCTCTTATCTTGGTTAACAGTATAATAGGTAGCTCATTCACTCATGTCTAACACATATTGTTTCCCAGGAGAACAGGACAGAGCGTGATGGTGTCACGTTTCAAATGCACATCATGACAATCAGCTGGAACTGATGGAGAAGGTCTTTGCAGCAAACAGCACGCTTGTTTTGTTTCTCTTATGTCTGTGCACCTTTCGCTCAAAATTAAGTATAATGTAACACAATAATTAAATTGATTCCCACTCGTAAACCAGCAGATGTACAGGTGGTGTAGTGACAAATACATGTTTATCTTGGCTTCACTTTGTAATTATGCTTAAGCGGTGCCGTACCTAAATATTCCTTTACATGCATTCATGCATTTATTTAAAAAAAGGAAACAAATTACTGTGACCTTTATAATATCATCAATATGTTCTCTTTTCTCCAAACAACAGCAGAAGCTGGATCAATCAGCAAGAATATGCTAGATTTTAGACTCTTTTCCAATGAAAGTAGCAGCACTAGCTCCAAATTTAGCGATGAAGTTGCCAAGTCAACAACTCTCCAAAGCCACTCCCCCAAAATTATCATTAGGAAAGTAAACATGAACGTAACTATTTTTGATACTTACTTGAGCTGGCAGCTCTGGTGACGCTCAATGAGTGCATTGTTTGTGATGAATGGAGCATCTGATTTATTTCGGCTATTCTTGGCGTGTAATGTGTGAATGTAACAAAAACACTGTATTCAAAAAGCTCTATCAGTCCTGCCTCTTACAGAGTAATGTATAAAACAATGTCTTAATATTTGTGTGCTTGTCAGTCTTTGTAATCACTCAGGATTGACAATATAATAACACACATACAGCTGTAAACATGACACTGTTTTGCCATTTGTATAGCCTTTGAAATGCATGCTGAAAGGGAGTAGATCATTTAAAACAGAGAATGTATTTATGGCTGTATGTTAACATCAAAGCAAGTCCTTTGACGCAGAAGGTAGCCATATGTGAGTGGGCGGGGTGATGGCAAAATGCTTACACAGACAAACATACAAGCTCAGTGTTTGGTAGGAAGGCCATGCTGCTCTGAATTACATCATTGTGCAGTAGTGCTCAAAGAACTGAGCAAATGTCTCTGTCTGCCTCTCTCTCTCACTTTGTGTACCACAGCAGGATCACAGGGGGGATCCCACAGCTATAAACAGAATCCCAGAGAAAAAGCTCCTAATTTGCCAAAACAAATGAGCACCCTCACAACTGTGAACGCATTAGGGAGAGTGATATTCATGTTTTCCATGTGCCTTTGAGCAAGCCTGCCAGATGCAGGATTATTGTGAGATAGATGTCAGGAAGATATGCAGGGGATAGGGGGGGGGGGCTGTGGAGGAGAGTCTCCAAATGTGGTGTGATTAGCTCTCAATAATTTGGCAATGGTCTCAGTTTGGCATGAGTTGCGTAAGGTACATTTATAGAGGAGTGCTAAGCCATTCCTAATGTCGCACAAGTGATGCTAAAAGATTTTTTGGACCATGTGGATATACCCAGAGAACCCAGGTGGGCTGTCCCTGTGAGGATGCAGACAAAAGGTGAATATAGTAACTTCAGACAAACAGTAAGAGGAAAATAATATGTTTTAGAACATTAAAGCATGTCATGTTCTAAAGTGCTGCATGTGCGAATCAAAAATGGTACTGTATATATACTGTACTATATATATATATATATACAGTATATATATATATATATATATATATATATATATATATATATATATATATATATGGTAATGTGTAACTTGGAGTAATTTCCTAAAATCTTAACAGAGAGAAAGGCATTACTTTATTGAAGTATTATATTTACTCTACTGTGTGTACTTCTCCATGCAGCATTATTAATCTAAAAAATACAGTGCATTATTTTAATCAGTGTCCTGATTGATGATTGCAAGGCTACATATTTTTAAAAAATACCAATTATAATCAGCCTCCGAAGAGAAAGATTGGCAGAGAGCTAACGACAAGCAGGCATCCTGAAATGAATGCAGCATATAAAAAAAATCCAGCGTGCATGTGACAGGTTTACAGGTTACAAGCAAATGTGCCAGTGGGCGGCAGTAGCTCTTTGCATAATTAGCTGTACAGATGGAATAATAAGAATAAACAGAAGTGTTTGCATACTGCATACTAAGCCAGCACTTAATCAGATATTCAGATGGAGGAAATAAATACATTTTATTGCAGGAGCTCTGCATAGATTGCCTCATAAAACAATTAAATACGTATAGTAACGGTATAGTCCATGTGCATAAACACACTTTCTTAAGCTAAAATAAATGTTTATAATCTCATTAATGCACACATCAAACACTTGCTCGTGTTGGTAATTGCTCACTCTCTGAACAAAGGACACAATTTAAGTCATTTCAGCACGCTGTTGGACACTTTCACAGAGTTTCCATGACAGCAATATGGGCCCCTAGTCCTCTGTATGCCCGCATGAGGAGCTTCAATGCTCATATTTAATGCATGGTGTGTGCTCATGTGTAATACAGTAGTCAGAGGTCTACATCTGTGTAAGAACAAGCACATTAAGATGACTTTGTAGCAGACTGCAACAATAAACGCCTGCTTTTCTGAACATGTGTGCCATTGTGCACTTGTTTGCAATGTCGCAGCACTTGCATACGCACTGTTTGTTCATCCACCTGTTCACCACATGTGTGCAAGGGAGAGCCTGTTTCCCACTCAAAAAGCTATCCAGCTCCAGTGAATTAAAGCAGATGAATCACAGCTCCACAGCTCAGGAAGCCCAAGAGGCTAGTGGCTGACGCTGGCGTATTGTTGTGACTCAGCCACCTTGCCGGAGTGCTCTGTGCTCCTCTTCCCTCCCTTTCCTAACAGTCCGTGTCACCCTGCTCCCTTGCCAACACACACACACAAATTGAAAGCTGTTAGCCGCCGCAATTTTGAGACCAGGTGCTAGCGTGGCATGGTGGCGCCCACAGGGCTCAGAGGCTGCAGACACACACCAGATCAACCGCCAAGTTTTCCACATTCTGCTCGCCGACTGCTCGCTGGTGCCCAGCCCTAATTATTATTGGTGGCTGTAATTAATTACAGAGCCTCAGAGCAGCCTGGAGACGCGATCCAGGATTGCTCCCTGACTTTGGTGGCGTCAGTTTGATGTTTCGGATGATGGACGGTGTGGTCCTTGAGTCTGGGTGATCCTGCTCTGAACAATCTGGTCCTGTACCAAGATGACATTTTGTAGTTCAGTTTTAATTTTGTGCACGCCTGCAGACTAGCATTTGTTCCAAGGTTAGAGTGACTGATTTAGCTTAGCTTTAAGGTCAACTTATACTGCAATTGAATTAATTTGAAGTGTGCAATCAAATACTGGAATCAGACGTTACAGTCGGTGGCAGCCTACTGTTGGGAGCCATAAAGATTATGTGTTCATGAGCAGGGGATTTGTCCTCTCCTTGTGGTCAGAGGGCTGCTGCTGGCTGCCCACACACATTAAAGGTGACTCGCAATACACACAGGCGCAGATTTAGGAGAAAAGTAGATGAGTATTGAGTGTTGAATATATCTCTGGGAAAATTGCTCTTGAGGGAGAAAGAAAATAGGGAGTGAGGGCTTAAGAGAAGGTAAAACAAAGGAAGGCAGCTGAAATAAAGAAGGGAGACAGACAGAAGTAGAGGGAGACGGTTCACGGCTCGATGGCTGCTGTCGCTTATGTCATCTTTTAAAAGTGGGTTTACTCTTCGTAACCCCTCCCACCCGTCTTAAATTACAGCACGGTCCGTGAGAGAGGATCAAACTAGCTGCACTGTCTTATTCATTTTTCATGCTGCTGCGCTGAGGAAGCAAAAGAAAGAAGGCGTGAGAGGCAACAAAAGTGAGAGGCTGGGGAATGAAACCAAAAAAAAAAAAAAATAACAGAGTAACCTAGTTTATTTTTTTTTCCCTTCTCTCTGGGCACGTTTGTACATTCTTAACAAGTGGCAAACTCACACGCATACAAAAACACGTTCCTCGTAATTGCTCCGATTGGTGCAACAAAGGTTAAGAAACAATGAAAAAGAAATGAGGACACGTACACTTACACGTGCACGCACTATCACCCGTGGCGTCGGCAACATGCCACTGAAGTTGAAGATGACACCACCCCAACGCTGAGTGGAACAAGTCTCTCAGGCCTGCTCCGTCTCGCCTCACTCTGGGGTCTGTGTTCAACAGCGGAGCCTCTGCTCTCCGCTCATTATCTCACTGCCGATTCCTTATAGATGCATAGATGGAGAGAGACGAGAGTGACGAATAGAGAGAGAGCGGCGGCGGCAGTGTTCGATACCCCGCTGTTCTGCACCACACTGCTGCGACACTTCGAACTTGCCTCAGACTCACGTTCAAAAGCAGTAGCAGCAGAGCAGGAGGATCAAGGAAAGGGGGGAGGGGACAGAGACGGTGGGGAGGGAAAACACAAACCATCTGACATGGAGAGTCGGAGAGGGAGAAAACAACTGCAGAGGAAAGTGTGGAAGAAAGACAGAAGAGCAGGAAGATGTTTTTAGCCTGCAGTAGCTGAAGAGATGCAGCAGACTTTGTGTTTGCTGCAAACCATCTCTGTAGGTCTCCTCAGTCTTTAAGCACCATGACGTCTGCAGCCATCAAGTGCATGTTTAAGACCTTTTTCAGGCGTTTCTCATGGAGCTTATGCACTTAATTAGCAAGCGAGCTGCACCTGGGTTTGATCGATCCTTTGTCACATTTCACAAACAGATAATGGGAAAAATAATTATATTTGCATTGTGGTACACATATGGAACATACTGTGCTGTACACGAAGCACGGCAACATCATCACGCACATCAGATCCTGTTGGGGGTTTATTACCGTGCTGATCATGTACAGTATATTTATGAGCACGTCTTCCTCCTCTAACTCTCCCCCAGCTGTAAAACAAATACGACTCTTGTAGATGAGCTCAGCTATAGATTAAAGCGCAGGATGAATATTCATCACTCATGTTAATAGCCGACGGAGGAGGAGGAAGATCTGTGGGAAGAGAGGCGATGAGTGTTTAGCCGCTGCATCTCGATATTAATAATGCTGATTAGAATCTGAGGGTTGTTCTCAATGTGCCCTTTCTTTTGATATTCATCCTTCATCCCCTCCTTGGCTTTGGAAAGATGCATCACAAACTCCCACTCTGCATTGAATTAGATTAATTGCAGACCAAAATAGGCAGGGTGGAGAGAGGAGGACAACAAGCAGTAGAGATGGACTGTGTTGACGTGTCGTCTTGTTTGGGAAGCAGACAATCGTACACATCAGCTGCTCGTGCATCTCACTGGCCATCTGTCAGGGACAACCAGATCAGGATGGCAGCGCTCCAAACCCTCCCTCTTCCTCCCTCCATCACTCTCTATATTCATCTTTATGTGTAGCGCTCTCGCTCAAGGTTCATAGCTGGTCATTACCAGTGAAATGACACTGACTTCATTTCTCAGTGTCCCGTCCTCAGTTGGCCTCGTTGTCCTGCTTTCATAACAGTCTCGCTGTCCTCACCAGCATCTTTTCTTAGTCTCCACAATGTACGTGATGTTGCATTACTGCTTAAGTTGTAAATATTCCTCATTTTTGGGTGAGAATCAGACAATTTTTTAATTAATTGAAGCTATGATGTCTCTATTGAGTAAAATATTCAAACTCAAGACTGTTATGGCTGCACCGAAATGAAAACAATATACTGTAGATAGCTCAAATTTGACATTTTTGTGTCTTTGGAAACCTCAAGCTCTGCTAAAATTTCCTTTTTTGAAAATTGTTTTTCTATTTTCAGTTTTTTTTTTGAGATTTGGCCTTAAACTTTTGATCAGCTGATGAACAGCCTATTTCAGTTTCATGGTTTGCAATGAATTGCTTACTTAAAATTTTTTTGTCTCACTCCCATTTCTTCTTTATGCATCTTGAAGCACTACTACTACTGCAGTGCAAAATGTAAATTCTTGCAATTTTTCAACTGGTCTTAAAATTTTGATCAGGAGTGTATTTGAAGAGGCCCTATTTTGCTTTAATAATAATATAAAATACAATGCTTTACTCTCCTCATACCGCTAAAGTAAAGTACAGCACCAGCATTAGCTCTCCCCAGTCCTCTTTTGTTAATATAGTGGTAAACAAGCGTGTCATTTCCTGAATCTTACATTCACTGATGGAGCAATAACAATACTGTGAAGGAGGACATTAGTGAGACTACAACACTATTTCCATATTTGCTGTGTTGTACTGCACAAATTCAGATTAAACGCTCAATTTATCTGCTGATGTCCTAATATCTCTTTTCTCTCGAGCCTTGACGGCATCTCAGTTGGAAAATTGCAGATTTCTGTCACTTTACGCAACTTCTCCCACCTTCCTAATCCTCTAAGTCAATATTTTAATGGGACGCTTTTATCTGTCCCAGGTCACAAATCCCCGTCTAACTGTAAACAAAGTCCAAGTGGCTGTCTGCTTGGCAAGTGAGCATCTGTGAGCATCTGTAAGCTACAGCTGACATTCATCAGCATTACTTTGGCCTGGCTTGGGGAACATTTTGTCCTTACGTACCCTCCGTTCTGCCACTGATGCTGTCTGCGTGTCACTTTCCCTTCAGTAGCATTCATTTGCTCAATTACACCCCGTTCACCCCGCCTCTCAAACACAGCATAGCCATTTTGTGAAAGTGTGCCCCATGTTGCCTTGGGCATAATCCCTGCTATTGGTGTGTCCCACTCACCCAGTTTAAAAAGTGACCCTTCATTTAGCCCCATTTGACCCCCATTTCGCCAACATTTACGTCACATTACAGTATTGACAGTTAGCAGAGCAAGCTTTGTAGCGTATCTGCAGTCAGTGGATTCACCCGAAGGAATTTAGCTTTTTATAATGTTAAAGTGACGAGACCTTCACTGACTACAGAAGTATAAAAGATTTGGCTGGAGAACAGGGCTTCTAAGCCTTTGAATGTGCAGTCACTCCAAACCTCACATTTTAAAGCCCCTTTACAACTTAACATATCCTATTTATTAAAACCTGTTCAGCATCCATCACACACACTGTAAATGCTTTTGTGTAAAAACCCAGGTAAAGGAGCTATTTATAGACAAGACTTTTGTAAATGGATTTCAACCCCATACAATTACCACTGTAAGAAACTCTTAAAAGTTTTAAAACTCTACTTGTGCCTCCCTCATAGTGTGGTAGTTCTCTGATCCAAGGTCAGAACCACTTAGCAGACTTTGAAATATTTATGATGTAGGAACGTGTTTAATGGTGGCGATCTGAGCCAAGTGCTGTATCCCCCTTTAGTTCTCACGTTTCACTGAGCTGTGGCAGCGTCCTCTTCTCCCTGGGGCAGGAAAACACCGTCCTGTCTCTCCTGGACGCTCCCACTGGAGGATGTGTTGGTGGGGGTGAGCGGCTCAGGAGCTGTCCTTAAGCGAGGGAGAGAGGGGGAATATCGAGCCAGTGATTTATAGGAGAGGGAAAAGAAGCAAGCAATCAGAGCATGATGGCGGGCCAATCTGTATAGGCGTGGGTGTGTTTTTTAGATACAGCAGAAAAATAGAGAGGGAGTAAGGTACGCTCGTCAAAGCCGGATACACTCATCCTCTTTGGACGAGAGGAAAACGTCCAGAGTATTTTGCCAGACGAGGCAGACTAAATGACGGGGCTGGGTAGGGCTTGTGAATGTGTTTGTGTGCGGCTGCGAGGCAGCGCTGTCAGCCTGTGATTAATCTACCACTGTCTGTCTAATTACCACCCGTGCCCCTCCGTGTTCCTCCGCTCTGCAGTAAACGCACTGACCCACACCGGAAACTCTCTGCTCCCAATGCAAATTAAAGCCCTGTAAATATTTGCTTTTAACTCTTGCAGACACATTGTTTCCAATTTTGCGCTCCAGTGATCCACAACCCCCAACACCCCCCTCCTCCTCCACACACACTTCACGCTCATACCACAGCTACCCAACACTGGTGTGTGTGTGTGTGTGTGTATGTGTGTACATCTCTGGGTTGTCAACAAGTTTACTGACAGCCTCGACACTGTCTTCCTCCTCCGCCTGGCCCTCCCTCTGTCTCTGCATCCTCCCATTGTGTCTGTATTGTAGCTGGCAGTCTATCAGCCCATTCTCCTCCACTGTCAGTCCAGTCTGGTCTCCATAATGTGTGAATAGAGTTTGGGGAGGGAGATAAGACAATGTACAATGTGTAAAGATAGAAAACGCTGAATAGAAACAGCAGGATTTCCTCAGTGTGACAGAAAAGTTTCATGCTGTTGTGAGGCAGGAAGAAGAATGTTTGCAGACAAGCTTTAGTAGCTTTTAGATGGTTTGCTTATTCCTTCACTGCAGAGAATTCCACTTTATTTAACTAATTTAACCAGTGTTTATGCAAATATGTTCTGCGGCCCTATGAAAGCTGCTCGAGATGATTATTAAATATGTTTTGATATCTAAACATCTTGACTTAGACAAGCATTGAAGTGGTGGTGTCCAGAGGCTTGAGCGGGCCCACTACTTTGATAGTAAATATCAAAATAAGAAGAATAAGAAGGTTTAACAGTGAATCAGAGATGATAGCATGACACAAGTGATGCTGAGCTGCCTCAGGCTTTGGCAGGATCATAATACATGATGTTCTCATGCTATGGCAGGAAACAGAAGGTTTTCCCATCACTTATCTAAAGGTCAGATCACCGCTGTGACATAACTATGTTGTGATTTTTCTGACGAGCTGAATGTCAGGTGATTGGTCTGCTCTTTACATTTCTCCATCTTCTGAACATACATCTCCCCTTCAGCTATATATCTGGATCTCTGGCTTGAATCTGGCCTCCTTTCACATGTTGAGAGAGAGAGAGAGATGGACGGATGAAAAATAGTAAACAACAAGGCATTGACAGGAGCGTGAGTGAGCCCTGACCTGGCCGCCGGCTCTTCCCTATTCTGAGCCTACACAGAGGCTGTCAGCAGGACGGCAAACATACAAACACACACACACACACACTTATGTCCGCCCCGTCTACTGGCATTAATGTGGCTTCTGCAGAGATGAAACGGCCTTTTTTCTGTCCAACCACTTGGTATCCACTTTACCATGCCCTAGAAATTGCTTCACAATCAACACATCTAAGTGCTGTCACACAGATAAAAGCGCAGCAACACCTCCAAACTCCAAACAACAACACACTTCTGCTAAATGTATAGATGCACAGAGAAATACGTGCATATTCAAGCAAATATGCACATATTTACAGGGACATGTTGACGCTCAAATGTCCAATTTTCACGTCTCAGCCAATGAGGAAACAAGCTGTGCTGATTCAAATACTGTCAGACCTCGAAAGCCTTGAAGTGATAATGAGCATTATGCACTCGTGTGTGTGTGTGTGTGTGTGTGTGTGTGTGCTTGGCTGCACACTGACATGGTGCATTTGTTCTGTACGTTCCTGTGCATTCACCTGCATAACTCCACATGACGGAGGCACTTTTTTCACGAGACTGCTTTGATTTGTCTTCCTCTGTCGTTCTCCCACCTGACCCTCATAACTCCTGGCCTCATTCTTCCAGCACCCTTTCACACACCGAGTGCCAGCTATTAGCCTGCACCGCCAGGCTGGCAAAGTCAGGTTATTATCTATCATTAAGTTGAACCCACACTGACAGCAACACATAACAGAGGGAGAGAGGTGGCAAGCTATTACAGGGGAGGTCTTAGTGGGTGGTTCTGGGGCCGTATTGGAGCAGAGTTGGGGAGAATTGGTTTTGTTGGGATTTAGATTGTGCTTGGTAAGCTATGTGGCAGAATGGTGATGGACTCCATTCTGAGACTGTGATCCCCAGGCTGATTGGTCTGCTGGAAGAAAGCTGAGGAAACTTTTTAGCAAAAGAGTCACAGTGAATTTGGGAAACCAAACGAGCAACTGTTGTGAAATGAGCAAAAACAGAGAAAGGGACAGAATGATGTGTTTTTTACCTCACCACCCAAAAATGTCATATGAGTGTTATCAAGTGTGTAATAGTTGTTATTGGATGTCTCTGGTGGAGGTCACTTCACTTCAGTGGTCCTCCTGCTTCCCAGAAACTGGAACAAGCCCAGGTTTTGTTTGGTGGAACTGGATCCATGTCAGTTTCTGTTGCCATGGTATTTTATTATATCTAATACCTGAGTGGATCATTAACAACTCTGATCAAGTGTTTCTTTAATTTGAGTACATCCTGTTGATACTTTTTCTGTTCAGGTCACATTTTCTCTGGGTGTATTTCACACTAGCCTTTTGTTCTTTTGGTTTTTCAAGGGTCTGTTTTGGTTTGTGTCCAAATTGATTTGAACTTTTATATTACACCTCTTAATTTTTTAACGAGGTAATTTCTGCTTTAAACCAAAATGTGGCCAATTTTCTAGCTTTTAGATTCAGCAAATTTCTCGTGTGATTGGTTGACATGAACTTTGTTGTCTTTCGTTAAGTGAAGAACATGTACAAGGCACTAATACTATATTTTTCATCATCTGTCTATTGCTTGGCGGTACATTATGCTTGGTATTCTGCCTACTTGGCTCTTCCAGATTCAAGCATCAAACCATTCACTCCTCAAATGACCATTTCTTTTTTGATGTATATGAGTCAATTACACAAGCTCATCTAATCCACATCCACAGCCAGGCTTTAGAAACATAAAGGAACAATGCTTATTTCCTCCCAAATGAGATGCTATTTCAATCAAACTCACTGATCACACCGCAAGTCACCACGAGCTGAGGCGTGACCTTCACATGGGAGATTAACGGCAGGTTAATTGGACGGAGCCTCTGTCACAGCACATAAAAGTGGTAGAGCGCTCCTTACAGCAATTAAAGATAACAAAGTCGGCCTGCTGTTGAAAACATGAAATCATAAGTACTTTATGTAAGCCTTGTCTTAATGTGAGCAGTGGAGCAGCTCTCCCCCTCATGGCAACAGCATCAAAGTCTGATGTCAGTTTTGAAGTAGGGATCCACAGAATAAAGGACAACTACCAATTTGTGGAATATCATCTCCTGTTGTAATTAATGAGGGAGCACTTTCTCACACGTATTGCAGTCATCCATTCTCTACTTGTGCAGTAAATTGCAAAACTTAGAATTGTGTATTTTTCTGCTGCAACTGTCAGTTAGATATTTCAACTCATGATGGTCTTCTGTTGCATTTTATTACTGCAAAGTTTCAAAATCAATTTATATAATAGTTATAATATATAATAAGTGTCAAGGGCTTCTTGATCAACGCTACATTCTCTGTATCCAGGTTTTACTTGTATTACTATGTCTTGTATTTTTGCCAAGAGGTGATATCCCTGTAATAGGTTCACTGACCCGTTTGTTGTGACACTTCCCCACAGCGGATTCATTTCTCCCAAACTGTGTCAAATAAATCTAACCCTGCATAATTACCTCACGGCAAAGAGTTTCTCTGTAAAAGGCAGAGTTAATTGAGTATCACGTTGAGTGGTTTGTTTTCATGTTCCTTTACTTAAAGCAATAGATTGACACCTTTTTTTTTTTTGTAATATTCACTGAGAAGATTGATGCTATTCTCACACTGCCTGGAAACTAACAATGCTGTGAATGCTGTTTTTGGATTGAACCTCACATGTTTAATCTGTAAAAAAAAAAAGACAGAAAGACATGAATGTGCAGATGGTAGTAGTTTATGAGATGACGGCAATGGTAATAAATGTCCATCTCAATTTTCTTGACATCCAAGTTAACATCTTTTAATGATATTCATCGTTCAGTATGAGAGAAACCTTCATATTTACGAGTCTGGAACCAGCATTCGCTGACATTTTTGCATGAAAGATTACTGTAACAATTAATTGATCTTTAAATAGTCTAGTTTTCTGTTGATCGGGTACTCGACTAATCGCTTTCTGCCAGTGGATCAATAGATTGATGTCCTTCTTTTATTATATCTAAAGCAATAGAAAAAATGAGTATTCAGACATATGCCAGACATGAAGCTGCCTCATGTTAGCTTTGTTGAAGAGTGCAACATCAGACGCTGGTTTTCCAGCATCTGCACCAGACTCCTGACAGATCAGTCATCCTGCTTTCTTCTCCACCTTAGTGAGAAGTATTTAGCTGTCCATTCTGTGCTACATGCTCAGCATTCTCTGTCGACTCTCCTCTTTACCACAGCACTCATTGCTGCAGAGAGGATATTGACTGTACTCAGCAATGGTGACATTGTTATAGCGTAGCTGGCCTAATAATAAGAAAATAACCACAATGTTTATTGAAATTTGTTAATGGTGGGGAGACAATTCAGGTTAACAAATTAAAGCAAGAAAATAGTGTGACACATTTGTGCACTGCAGTCAATGAGAGCAAGAGGTTTCAGGTCCTGTGATTGGTGCAGAGATGAGTGTATATCTATACATTCTATCTCAATGTGTGATAGTGCTGCAGGAATGCACTGTGTTTCAAGTGAACCTGCTCCTTTAAATCTGTCTGTCAGTGTGATAGCATAAACACACATCCATGGATCTCTTATATAGCTCTGTGTCCATGCTCACCCCCTACCTCCCCTTCATCTCTCCCTCTCTGCTTCATCAATCACTTAAGCTCTCCCACTGCTCACAGCAAGGCTGGACCAGTTGGGCCTTCTAATTGAGCCAATTAGCAATTAAACACTCAGATGCACCCCGATATTCTCGAGGTCCCAGCAGGCACACTCTCGCCTGCCAGGGCCTTGGATTTATACCAAGGATTTTGGCTTGTGTGGGCCTCCACTGCCCTCTGCTGCCCTCCACACCTGCTCAGGTTTGAGGTGCAAGTTTAGGGCAAGGGCGGTCCGACTGTTCCCCCTCTGCAGGCCTTTGGATGTGGGTGTGGCCTTAAGATGTTCACTTCTCTGAGAGACAGCGCCTCTGAAGAGTCTCTAAGCTTTTTTCATTAACACCAGGGCCTGCTTCCTCTCTATCTACATTCTCGCTTCTTTCCATCTCCCAGTCTCTTTTATGTGTTTTGGATGCTGAAAGTGTAATGGTTAATCGTTGGAGTATGTGTGTGTGTATGCGTGTGTGTGTGGGTGGGCTGAGGGTTCCGTCCCTGCACACGGTGCGAAGCAGGCCAGCCTCTGGACTCTCCATGGTTTAATTAGAGCACACATTGCGCTGCTTGCTTCTCTGTGAGCGGCTACACTCCCAGACACACACATGGGTGCGTGGGTAGAACAACAAAGTCCACACTGAGAGGAACAAAGGCAGGCACCAATATATTTAGGCTGAACGCACTGTACCAAAAGGAGACAAAGAACGATTACAGATGGCTGCCGACTCGCTCGTAATTACCGCTCTCTGAGAGACGTGTTTTTTCCACCGCACTTTTTTTCTTTGGCTGTAGAACATAAGACCTTGTTGTACATAAGAAACTTTATTATAATATGAATGCAAGTTCTTATATTTATGTGGAGTGTGAGTGAGACTGTGCTTTTCAGCCTATATACTCTAATTATCTGCTGTCTTGCCTCAGGACACTTAACTCCTATACTGTAAGATTCAAGCGGCTTTATTGGCATTGGAGAGGAAAGAGGGGTTAAAGACAACAAAAAACACAGAGGCATTTCAGTGCGTGCTGGCGATGCAATAATACGGTTAATGACTTTAAATGGGACAATTAAGGCATGGTGCTAAAGAAAGAGGGAAGCATGAAAGAGAAAGAGGTAATGGTGAATTTAAAAAAAAATCAGATAAGCCAGGAATGGAGTGTGTGCGTGAGTGAACATAAAAGATATTTCTCTCTTTTCCTCTCTTCATTACTGCTATAGGGGGTTTGCTCCCCCCACCGCCCCCCGCTGTTACATAATACCACCCAACAATGTTATAATCTCCTCCATGCCTCGTGCATTCCTGACTGGGTCTGTTACATGAGGATTTGCACATTTCTGCAGTAGATTACATGAATGAGTGTACAGTGTGTGGGAACTCATTCATGTGTGGGTCAATTAAGGCTTACTGTGTGTGTCTCTGTGCTCTGCATGTAGCCTGAAAGTGTCCCAGGCTGTTGTAAGCCGCTTACAGGCACACATTGTTGACCTTTGACCTTGCTG
The DNA here is from genome assembly GCA_029721515.1 of Synanceia verrucosa. Lineage (NCBI taxonomy): Eukaryota > Metazoa > Chordata > Actinopteri > Perciformes > Synanceiidae > Synanceia > Synanceia verrucosa. Next base: position 14,096,119 of record CM056569.1, on the reverse strand, counting down.
GGCAGTGAAAGGCTCACCCTAATCTTTAACCTCTACTTCTCGCTTCCGCTGTCCACTGTACTTTGTATCTCCACAACTGGCACTGAAGCCTTGAAGAAATGAGTAACAGTAGATATTGAGGCTTCAGTAGAGGTGTTGTTAGAGGGAGAATTTGGCATGACAACATCAGTTGCATCACATTAGCTCTTTGCAGAGAAGAGTAAGGGGTTAAACATTTGGTTCAGGCCAGACGAGGAGGGTTTATGGTGTTCATACACAATAGGCTTGTGTAGAAATGTGCAATAAATGTAGAGTATTCGTGAGACTTTTTGCCGGGTTAGATTACATGATAAAAAACAGACATGGATTGCTTTTCCTGCGTTCCTCTACATGCCAGAGAGCTGCGTCTTTCAGCGTGTGATGAAATGAAATGTGCCCAAAATGAGTCGTTTTAACTTGATCTCAACAATTCTGTTGTTTCATTTTCACCGCTTTCATTTCAGGAAATATTTTTCACTTGGCAACAGTTGAAGGGGAAAATGTCGCACTGACAGCATTTAATGGAATATATTTCTGCCTCAGATAAACTATAATCTCTCTTATCTCCCCCCCCCCCCCTTGCCTCCTTCTCTCTTTCTGTTTTTCTCTCTGTGTATCACTATCTTTTAAATCTCCTCCCTCCTCCTCCTCCTCTGTCTCATTCTGCAGAATCCTTTGGCTGTAAAGAAACAAAACAGCAATCAAATCAAGGAAATGATTTGGATAATAGAAGACCAATAGGGATGGAACGCAACAGAACCATGGCTGGGGAAGCGTTTCGGATCCTCATTGCTCAGAATCAACACTGACCTGGCACCACGCCGAGGTCCAGCCTCCTTCTCCAGGACCCCAAGGACCCGTCTTCCCCCCCAGCATCTGCTTTACCCTCCATCACACCTTCACTCAGTGCTCCTGGTTTTGATCAGACCTCCAGAAAGAAAGCTCCTTTCAGTCTTTCAGGGCCTACCTGCTTTGGTTTTTAATCCCCCTCTTATGCTTTACCTTCCAGACTGTTGGTTATAATCCACATTCTCTCATAAAAAGACTGAAGTACTCCAAAAAAGACTAGAAACAGGTGGCTGAACAGCATAAATCCAGTCATGCACCTTCTTCCACTTGCTCTAAGTAAACAAAGGCGACGGGGTTTGTTGCCCAGGACACGCCCCCTTAGACTCTTGACAGACTGGTGCCTCATGGGTGTGCTGGGCCTCATCCTGTTCTGCAGCCTGGCCTCAAGCCAGAAGATGGACCCTTCCAAACACCCCATAGTCACTACCAACTACGGCAAGATCAGAGGCATCAAGAAGGACTTAAATAATGAGATCTTGGGCCCTGTGGAGCAGTACCTGGGCGTCCCCTACGCCACGGCACCCATCGGAGACCGCCGCTTTCAGCCACCCGAAGCCCCGGGATCCTGGCAAGAAATTCGCAACGCCACTCAGTTTGCCCCCGTGTGCCCTCAAAACGTCCACGGCGTGCTCCCGGAGATTATGCTGCCCGTGTGGTTCACTGACAACCTGGACGTGGCGGCGGGTTACATCCAGAACCAGAGCGAGGACTGCCTCTACCTCAATATCTACGTGCCCACAGAGGATGGTGAGTGGACCATATTAAATGAAGCATTGGGGGTGCTGGGAGGTGAGGAGTTGAGTGGGTAACAGTGGGAGGAATGAACATATGATTGACTGTTCGCTAAGCCCCGTCCCCTTGTTTCTCTAGCTGTGCCTCTCAAGCTTGCTACACTTGTCCCGTATATGCTTACTTACTTACAATGAAAACAGGGGAGCATTCACCACAGGAAGTTTGGGCCCTTGATTTCAGAGGTAGAAAGAGTTCTTTTTTCATGAGTTGGTTAGAAACAAATGGCTAACTTTTTTAATGCTTCCTGTTGAATCATTTCAAATCACTTTCAAATTCTCTTGCTACTCACATAAAATTGTGTGCAAAGTTTCAGAGCCACAAACTCAGCAGCCTCCTCACTTTACAGTTATTTTATATGCAGCTCTTACTACAGCCCTATGTGCATCGTGTCAACATACAGATAAACCCATAGCTTGGCAGGTCTGCTTCACCCAGTTACGGTTGCTATGCTATGATTGGACAACCAGTGTTCAGTGGAGGGGTTTAGGGAACGGTCAATTAAGACCACTCATAATGGAGAGGAGCCTAGGGAAGTTCACTTCATGTGGAAAAATGTCTGGAAAACTGTTGTCAATGTTTTAATTATTGTCGACATTCATGCACTACATTAAACACCACAAATACTGCTTATGCATATAATGGTGTGTGTGTGTTGGGGGGGGACAATATGCAAAACCTTCTGTGGTGAATATTTCAATTACCCTTCCCTGATTTTACAGTATATCCCATTCAGGGTGTAATGAAGCCACAGAACAAAGGCCAGGACTGAAGCAGTTTCTAGGAGAAAAAGATTAGGTGACATTTGACTTTTCTTACTTTTTTTCATGAACCCTCTTCTCTCAACTCAGATCTTTCTGTGGACGTTTTTGTCTGCCTGGGTACCGTTAGGTGTGTGAGCACTAAAAGAGAAATATTTCCATTTTGTTGGCAGGTGTGATATGAAGAGTAGAGGCGCCCTCTCTCTCTCTCTCCTCTTGCCTTGGGTATTGTAAAACGTACTTTCACATTTGTCTTTTCATTTCTGTATCTCTGTTATAAGGCAGCACCTTTCACAGAGAGAAGGCTGTAAGAATCGTTTTGGCAGGTTTCCCATGCAGAAAAAGTGTCTTGGTCTGACCTCAAACAACTTGAGGTCTTCAGAAAGCAACTTAAGCGTATCTGTAGCACAAGCACAAGTTGAAACATCAGAACTCCCCCATCATCTACTTTGTCACTATCAATATGTTTGTATTTGTGTCTCTCTTGCTGTCTGTATGTTCACATTTGTGTGTCAGTATAGTGATGAGGCACTGATTTCCACTCTAACACATTTCAGTCTTCCTGTCAGTGCTTCTAACACTTCACTGGACTTTTTTTTAGCCGCTCACAGCTCAACACCCTTCCTGCCTTCCTTCCTTCCACCACTCCAACTCCAACACTGCAGCCTCAGCCCTCAACACCCTGCCATTGCCACTTATAGCTCCTTGGGCACATATAGAATGCTATACGTCAGGCTTTGAGTCATTTCACAGTGTCGCAGCTTGGATTTTTTTTTTTTTTTTTAGCCTGTTGTGTGAGATCTACGACTTGGCGAGAACTTGCCATAATACAAAGAGATATACACCCAGGCACTGGAAATGTCACACTGATGTAAAATACTGACCTTCAATCATCAACTTCTAACATCAGTGTAAAACACAACATTGTCAGCTTAATATTTCACTTTATCTGTTGTGGCAGATGTTTAATGAATGACAACACATATAATTAGAATATCTTAATTTAGTTTTACAAACTGTAGTGGCATCAATGATCTTTTTTCCTTCATCATCATCGCTGGTAGAGTTGTGGTGGTCAAGTCAGGTATGACATTGCTTGCCTCAGCACTCCTCTAGCAGCCCCAGGGTTGTCTTTCTCTTTGCTCCTCCTTTCCTCTGCTGCTCCTCCCGCATTGATTTTCAGTCATATTTTTTTTTTTACATGTGCTGCTGGGTGAGGGAGGGGAGGTGAAGAGGAGGCAAGAAGAGCAGGAGGGAGGAGAAAGCTTTCGGGCTGTGGATCAAAAGTCAGCCACAAGTCACACAGTCCATGTGAGGGGACACAGGGTTGTATATGCTCACATGGTAACACTCATCCACTTCATCCACTTCCATCGTTTCTCTCTATTGATTCCACTTTTATTCTTCTTATTTTTTAAATAATTGAATGCTTCATCTCAGAGTCTCCTGAGGCCTTTTCGTTGTATCCTTTTTATAGGGCACCCTTAAGACAGACTCTTTGAAAACCTCCTTCAGTTCTGAGTGGATTAAGTCTGCAGAATTATTTGCTAATGCTACCATCAGTGCAAATGGAGGAAAGTGGGACATGAATGTGTGTGTTTGTTCATAGATAAACACATTTGCAAATATTGGGGGCTACCCATGGCTCTTTAATTAATACTTAAGTACTTAGTAAGTTGTTAAGCTAGTCATGTGTTGTCATTTTTTCATTAATTCCATGGCTGTCATAAAGAGGTATGTCTCTGAATTTGTAATATTTTTGGATAAAAACAAGATAGGGAACATAACTGATCATCTTACAGTCATAATATAAAATTAAACTTGTTACTATCTGATCTAACAGATGCATAATTAGGTTTTTAGTGCCTTTAGATTTTATTACTTCCAATATATGAATATTTCAGAGCCTGGAACCACATATCATTTCATCTTCAGTTTTAATATCGTTTTTAACACTCTTAATGAATCATTACTGATACATTCTAATAAAACCATAAATTATCATACCATAGACATAGACACACTGTACTATAAATAATACACAGTCTTTCCTTTGCTTCTACCTCTAAAATAATACATTGATGGTCCCTGGAACACCATTATACTGTAATATGTTGACTATAAAGCCAGAATATCAGGCCTTAGGACCCTGGGGTTTTACCCTCTGGCATGTTGCTCCCTCACCAAATGCAGGTTAGGGAGGGGCTCCACTGGTTCCCCTGGAGATGACATCCCATAAATCATAGCAAGAGGTTTTCATCTGGTTCCCGCAGAGTCACAGTGGATCGATGGACGAAGGGAAGGGAGGGAAAGACCGCTGCTGTTGTAGCTGCTGCTGCTGCCTCAGGCCCACAGACAAACCACATGCTTCTCTCAGCAGTCAGCAGCTATCAACACAGTAAATAAGTCGGGAGTAGCTGGACTCAGGGTGGCACGGTGGTCGAGTGGTTAGCACTGTCACCTCACAGCAAGAAGGTACTGGGTTCGATTTCCGGCCCGCGGCCTTTCTGTGTGGAGTTTGCATGTTCTCCTCATGTCTGCGTGGGTTCTCTCTGGTACTCCGACTTCCTCCCACCATCCAAAAACATGCATGGGGATTAGGTTAATTGGCTAATTTAAATTGACCGTAGGTGTGAATGTGAGTGTGAGTGGTTGTCTGTCTCTGTGTGTCCTGTGATGAACTGGAGACTTGTCCAGGGTGTACCCTGCCTTCCGCCCTAAGACAGCTGGGATAGGATCCAGCCCCCCCCACGACCCTGTGTGAGGATAAGCGGTAGATAATGGATGGATGGATAGCTGGACTCAGCAGATGGGAGCTGCCTGTAGATGGTTACCAGCATGCAGGATCTGATGTAGCTTTGTGCATTCTGGCAGAGGGCAGAAACAGGTCACAAACAGCTTTAGTGTTTGTGAAAACGGCTCCTCTGGTGTGGAGAACAACAACACCTGCTGAAGCATCTACAACGACTGTGCAGCCTCCACACCAACAGTGCACTCTTTACATTCATAACTGCAACCTTTTCCCATGTACTCAACAATGCTCTATTTAAAAAAAAAAAAAAACTCATCCAAGCACTGTACCACTTTCTGTTACCTTTCCCATATTTTGAGATGGTTATTTTTTCAACACAGGTAAGCAAATCAGAGATATCTTTATTCGAAGTATAGTTTGGGTTTAATTTAATTTTAGTCGGCTATTCCTTCCTGCTTCCTTCAAACCAGTTCCCACTGATTCGATAATTTCTAATTGGGTTAAAGCCAACTAAGAAATAGTATCATACAGTATCCATAACCCATAACCCATAACCTAAGACTGCAGATGACTTTTTTCCATAGGTCCACTTCAACAGAAACATCAATCATGAACAATTAGGCTTATCTGGAGCATCTGAATGTTTTGGTGATTGCTGTCAACACCATTTTAAGATCAGTAATTCCTAAATTCATTTGAAATTAAAAACAACAATCATGGATCTTTAACAAACAGAAGAACTTTATTGGTGGTAGGCTAAGGTTTAACCCTGATAAGCGGTTACAAAGTGCCTTTTAAGCTGCTAGCTATTCAATTAGTCCTGTTCGAATAGGATATACATCGGTTTTGCCAGCTAATCCCCTGGGCTTTGAACCGCTAACCTCAGCGTTGTCAGCTCCGTGCTTCTTGGGCTGAGCTGCAGGGTTAAAGCCAACTAAGAAATAGTATCATACAGTATCCATAACCCATAACCCATAACCTAAGACTGCAGATGACTTTTTTCCATAGGTCCACTTCAACAGAAACATCAATCATGAACAATTAGGCTTATCTGGAGCATCTGAATGTTTTGGTGATTGCTGTCAACACCATTTTAAGATCAGTAATTCCTAAATTCATTTGAAATTAAAAACAACAATCATGGATCTTTAACAAACAGAAGAACTTTATTGGTGGTAGGCTAAGGTTTAACCCTGATAAGCGGTTACAAAGTGCCTTTTAAGCTGCTAGCTATTCAATTAGTCCTGTTCGAATAGGATATACATCGGTTTTGCCAGCTAATCCCCTGGGCTTTGAACCGCTAACCTCAGCGTTGTCAGCTCCGTGCTTCTTGGGCTGAGCTGCAGGGTACGAGCTGGGGGCCTTATAAATTATTCCATCCGATACTTCATCCATCTCCATGCATCAAACTCAAACTCCTACGTCTCCCCATTCTGCAATATTTCAATTTTCTGAGGAGATTCATCAAGAAGGGTTCAATACTAACACAATAATGTGCACGGCAGCCGAGGGCTGCGCTGCGACATCGGCATCGCCAAACGGCGAGAGATGCATAAATAAATAAAAGAGATAGAACAAACAGATAAATAATGGAGAGAGAGAGAGAGAGATGCCAGCATGCAGCAGTGGAAATATGATGTATATTGCCTCTGATGCCAGAAAAAAAACCTGATTATTCTGCTCCATCTCTTTCTTTATGTCGTCTCTTTCCCCTGCCAGCCCCAGATGATATCCTCAAAAGAACAAAAATGGGAGAAAAAGGGATGATGGGGGAAAAATAGATCACCATCTTTCTGCAGGCAGAATACACTTCCCTTAGAATGAACAATTGCTGATACACACTGTATGGATGCCTGTAGCCGCCAAGGGACTTGTGAAATACCCACTATCTTTCCTTCCATCACACACAGACCCTTTATCGCTCACCCAAAAGTTGTCTTTTGATGTTCGCCAGAGCTGAAGGAGACAAAACAGCCCTTAATACGAAGACAAGGACAGAGTGAGAAGCATATTTGGAGTCAGGCATCTCTAGGTATTTGTCATTTTATAGAAGATGGAGGTCAGGGCAGAGGGCCTCATCCAGCCTCCGGTCCAAACCTTACAAACCAAATCTGACAGAGTCCATCTTTGCTTTTTGTGCCTCCTCTCATGTTTCACCTCCTCCTCTGTCCTTGTCTGCTCTCTGCTCCATCCTGAGGCACAGTGGAGCAGACAGCAACTGGCCCGGCTCGGTCAAAGGCTTTGTCTTTTTCTGGGAGGTGGTGAGGGTGAAGAGAGAATCAAATCAGCCAGGGTCGCTCACTCACTTTCAACTTTTCCATTCATCTAGGAAAGTCCTATACGCACCTCGAAAAGGCCACCAGCAGCCACAGTACACAGGGCTGTTGAAAACTCAGGCAAGAACTTTAATTCTGAAAAGTTTGAGGCTGGACTGGACACCATGTTGATTTTTCAATGCTACTCTTCAGACATCCCTCCTCTGAATTGTCCACTGATTTTTGCCAGTGATTAAAATAGGTTTGAAGTTGCCCAATTGCAGCCAACTCTGAGAAGCAGTTGTCCAGTCAGGGGGTTAAGAAAGGGGTCATCTTCCTCTTAGCTTGTAAGTGATTTACGGAGGGAAAGGCAGGACTTACGAAGTGTTTCAGGCAGTTCAAGAGCAGTTCTGTGGGGGAATAACTTATTTTGGCTTGGACTTGTTTGAGCTTTGTAACTCTGCAGATCTTTTACATGTGCAAAAAAAATCAATATGCACAGTAAAGGGAAAGGTAAAAAGCATGGAAGCTTGATTAGTCCCCTTTATAGACAGAAAACAACATAATAAAGATGCCAAGATGACTTTCAGCACAAAGCTACAGTACAATATGAAACATGAGCTGAGGAAAGGTGAGGAGCGGGGCTTTAAATTGCTGACTGCTAAGCTGGTGTAGCCTGTGGGTTTGATGGACTCTTGAAATGGGAGGAAAGGTTATTAGAAATGTGTCCAGAACTAGCGAGGCTAACGTGTCTTACAAGACAAACTGTGCAGACGAAGAGAAGAGTGGAGTAGAACCCCGATCAGGCGTGAGAAAAGCAGCGAGACAGAGCTCCTCATGGTGTGTAGTGTGTGATGGATTTAGTGTCAAATCTTGCAGGTTGTGTTGGATTTGAGAACTGATCATCAGAAATTCCTCTTCGTGGGATGAAGTCCAATTTTGTAATTGGGTATGGTCTAAAAAAGTGAAGAAATCTGAGTCTGGACCAACATTTACTTCATTCTTGCGTCATTCAAGATGGTCAGCGATTCTGCAGAAATGGATCTGTTTGCAAGCATATAGTGTACCATTAGAGAGAGGGAGAGAGGATCTGGACGCTCGGTTGTAGCTCTCATACTTTATTTCGATCAAACCTGCATGTGCACCATGTAGTCACATGATGTATTACATCCTGTTGACGGCATGGTCAATGAATCCAATATAAAAAAAACCCATAAACATTTAATTAGACACTAGTTTACAAAACCATCCCCAACTCCCAACTTGTCAAATGCAGACTGTTGGTCAGTAATTGATAGAATAAACAAACATTTCAGACATTTCAACATAGACTTGCATCTTCACAGGAAACAACTTGGTTAGGTTTAATCAAGAAAACTACTTGGTTAGGTTAAATGAAAGAAAAGTGTGGGATAAATGACTCCAGAAGTAGTGTAACTGGGGTAATGGCGCAGAAAAGCGGCCTCCAGGACCACAGTCTTTCCACCTCAGCCATCCACTCCAGTTACTTTACTTTTCATAGGCATAGCTATGAACGGTGTGTGAGAACAGCCTGAACAAACACGACTTTCGCCCAGGAGACTGCTCCATGTTGACTTCTGTTCACCTAGTTTTGTGACATAACCTCTGTATTAAACTAGTGCAGCAAAAAAAACTGTAGATAATGTTACACAGACAGTATTTAAATCAGCCCAGAAATAACGAATCGTTGAAAAAGCTTTCAAGGCTTACAAGAAGCGCTTCAAACTGAGGAAATAAATCCAGAAAAAGACACTTTGAAGGGGCTGCTTTCCATTAATTCTTACTGTTTTTGTCCCTCCACTAAACAACTAAACAAACTGTTTAATCCATTCTTTGCATTTGTCTTGCTCTGATTCTAAAAAGGCTGTAAAACACACACACACACCACCTCTAGATTGCTAAATGTAGCGTCAATCTGCAAAACGTGCCAGGCCTTGACCATAGCTAATGGTGCTAAACATTTAAATCCATTGAAGTGAACTGTTGAGGTTCTGACTGAAAAGCAATGAAACAGTGCTATCTGAATCATTGTTGTGGCTTGGTATTGGGAAAAGTGAAGCTTACGCTTGATGCATACTTGGCCCCTTTCTAGGTTTGGACTTGAATTTGTCTTCGGAATAAGCGTGAATGTTGCTTTTGTTTCTGAAACATTTGAAGTATATCTGTGTTAAAATAATCTCTTGCAGATATTGATGATGACTGTAATTGGTGAAATGATTTGCATAATTTACTCTGTATCTCTACTAATTTTGGATGCAAGCAAATGCAGCGGCTTCATAATGTGATTACATGACTGAGACGGAGCACACTGCCAGATTATGATATTGATCACATTTCGAAGCTTTCACTTAGACTCTGAAGAAGCAACGGCGTCGTTAGCCAAATGAAAAGAGGACGCGGCCCCAGGATGGATGATGAATGGAGGCTGAAGGGGTGCAGAATTCTGATCGAAGACACAAGAAAGGAGGAAGTGTGGGGGGGATAGGTTGTCCTGGCAACCATCCACCACTTCCTGTATCTTCCTGTCGTGGAGCGCATCAAAGGCTGCGTGCATTTTGCCTTTCCACTAGCCACTGAATGAAGGAATTAGCAAGGGCTCAGTTCCAGCTATTTATAGCCTGAAAGCCAGGGACAGAAAGAGGGAGTGTGTGTGTGTGTGTGTGTTTGTGTTTTAGTATTCAGTGGGTGCATGAATGTCACATGACGCTAATAATCTCAGTGGTGTTCTTTCACCCGTTTTGAGTCATGAGTTTGATTCACACCCTCATAAGGTCTGATCTTTATGCGTAGCTCGTCCATCTTCTCTTCCCTTTTCATTCCATACCATACACAGCATTTCAGCTCTTCCTTTTCTCTGAAGAGTATCCCCCCCTCCCGCCTCCTGCCTGAAATTTTCCCAGCTTCCTAGTCATCACCATATGCTTTGGATGAGCAATGAAGGCAGAAATAGGATTTAGCTGTAGACAGTCCATTTAAATGATTGTTCTAGCCTCGGGAGAGGGAATTGACTTTACAACAGTACTTAAATAATAAGCTCTCAGGCTTTCACTATCCATGTTCTTTTGGCTATGCTTCTTTAGCGGCGCTCCAGCACAATCTGGGATATCGTGTGATTCAACTCATGGATTGATCAAGTACCCTCCTCTATCAATTAAACAATTCATTAAAAATAAGCTGCAGTGGTTCATTGGCTCAGAGTCATGTTAAGGAACATGGATAAGAACATCTATTCCATATCATTAAATTAGTCACTTTGTCTGCATAAATGTAGATATCTGAATTGTCTACCAACAAATAAACTATAAAAATAAAACAATCCAGTCACTTCTTGTGGGCTGTTTAGTAATATTGATATACAGTAGTATCAGTGTATTGCCCACTGCTTGAGAAGTACCTTTGCTAAGGTGCACCATATTTTATTTTATTGCAAAATGTTATTCCCTACATTTTTGTTGTTGTTGCTGAGTTGTATTTTTTAATATTAACTTTATCTTCAATCAGGATTAATAGGATTTGTGTTTTTCATATCATGTATAGCAGGAAATGGACCATCATAAATTGTCCCCAGGATTCAGTGTGTTTGCCTCTTATAATTAATCCTCCAGTTATTGATACAGTTCACATGCTGAACTGCTGAGTGGGCTCTTTTCAGGCCAGCGTGGTCAGCTATCCTGTTACCATGTTGTTGTCAATGAGACCAGCAGTGTTTGAAAGTTACTGAGCAATACTGTGCACTAGAGATAAGCGTAAGTATAGAAACAGGGCAGGACAGTGTTGCATGACTGTAGTGAGTTGTGTTATTGAACTGAGGGAAATCTTAATTTTAGTACTGAATAGGAATTTTTTCTTGTCTTGAACTGAAACTCTTTTCCTTTTAATAGAAGACCCACATAGAGAAAGAGAGAAAATGAAGTCATTCTTCTAGTTTTGAAGGGATTACAGCACCGACTGGACCTTCAAAATGGATCATACTCCCCTGTTCCCTGTCCATGAAAATAGCAAACAGGTCAGCTTCCCAAACTGGAAGTATACTTGCTATTAAAGTAACCTTGAGGAAAGACGATATAGGAAGATCAAAGAATCTTATGGAGCACAGCTTAATACTGGCTCTGCTTTGCCCCGAGGCTAAGTTACTGAAGATGTATGCAAACACACAGGCAAACACTTTGGTACATGCACATACTTAATCATACACAAAAACAAGACACACACTTGTTGGCACAGGGACACATTCACACAAATTGCTTATTCTGCATTATGAGTTATATTGCCTTCGCTCACCCTCCCAACCTCACACATACACACGCCATCTCTTTCAATGCAGCTCAAAGGGACGTCTCTTCAGGGCCTCTGAAGCCGAGGTGGCCAGTGGCAGTGAATGCAAATCACGCCATCGCGCACACACACACACACACACACACACACACACACACACACACACACACACACACACACACACACACTGCTTCTTCTGCCAGGCCCTGCTGCTCACAGTGCTTCCCACAACACTGAATGGTCAGGACAGAGAGAACGAAAGAGAGAAAGGAGGGATTAAAAGAAATGGAGGGAGGAAGCAGTGGACAGAGAGAGCAGAAGGTTATCTAGAGGTAAGACCGCCTCCTCCTCCTCCTCGTCCTCCTCCTCGTCCTCCTCCTCCGGTGGAACAAGTGTGTTCATGTTGGAGAAAAGCAAGGCTTTGGTGTGCCGCCATTCATCACCAGCTGCTGGTTTCAAGCTGATGCTGAGTATTAATGGAAGTGCAGCACACTCCACGTAGTTGTGTACATACACACAGATGTACATAAACTGTACATACATATGCTTTTTTATTGTTTATTGTGCCAGACAGTTTTAGTCTATCCCAGTAGGGCGGTGCTGCATTCTCACATGAGGCGAAGCAAAGAGCAGCAGCACTGATGTCACCTCACATTTCAGCACCATGGACAGAGTCAGAGGAGCCAGTTCTGACAGGCAAACACAACCTGAACCAACTTTAAAGCTGGATTCTCTGTTTCTCCTCTCATGGCTGAGGCAATTCACTTCTTTAATGCACATTTATAGGAAATCCCATTGTTTTGGAAACTACTCAGGCTTTTCTTTTAATCTGGCAATGACGTAAAGGAGCTATGTGTAACATTTACAGGAATCTATCAGCAGATATGTAATGTAATAGTCTTGAAAGAATGTGTTCTTTAGTGTATACTCACAATAAGATTAGTTTTGTTTTAGAATGAGACATGTCTGCATACAGAGCTGGTCCATGTCTCTAAAGTTGCCCAGAAGGGACAAACCAAACACTGACCATTCGTTTCCAGGGACATGGGGTTGCTAGTGGATGTTAGTTTGTTTTAAGAGCTCACAAGATGAAAACTGTACCTCTGTTGAAGGACTATAATTCCTAGTAGATAGATTCCTACACACTATTAACAAAACTGAATGGCATACACATAAATTACAAGTGTACACATACATAAATTCATATGGTGTATATCAAAACATTCAGCTATTAGATTAAAAATGTTTTGTTATTGTTACTCCGGTTAAACAAAACAAAAAAAGAAGAAAATAAATAGTAGAATTTAAAATGGCATAAAAACCATGATAAAATAAAAAACAATAACAAAACAAGAGGCAATAAAAAATATCCATTAAAGAAGGCAATCCTTAAAAAGACTGAGTACAGGATTTAATTGAATTTAAAGCCAAACACATTAGGCACAGTTTGTGTGTTAAATTCATTTCAGTTTATAAGCTTTAAAAAGTGTTCAGGAAGGTCTTTCAAAAGTTAAAGGCGTTCCTGAGCCTACCCTTTTGAGAGCACTTTAACACTGGAAGATGTGAACACTCGCCCCACAAGCTGCTAGATCTATTACCTTAATAATAATAATCAAGTTGTTGTTTATATTAAAACGTCCATAGAGCTGGTACTTGATTGTACAGTAAGTGGCAGCAGCTCCAGGTTCAGTCTCTAGGTGACACACCCGATTACACCGCTGCTCCTTTGCTGTGGTGTAGCTTGGAGGCTTGAAAGAGGAGATGGCAATTGAACTGTCCGAAAGCATTAAAATAACATGTATCCCTGTTATATCGCTGTTGTCAGCTGTGCCTTATTTCCCAGGAGTCGCCTTTATTTTTGCGTTCAAGTGTAACAGGATTTCGATCCCATTTTAGAAGACCATAGTGGGACAAATTAGTGTAAATGGTAAATCTCTCATGATTTCATAGCTGAATATGAGCAGGCATATTTCAGAGCAGACCTCTCTTTTAATGGAATATGCTCAGCTGGCACACATAAAGAAGAGGACAGATGAAGAGCCAAAGGAAGACACAAAGAAAGTCAAAAGAAAATGGGCATGTGTGTGCATCTTGGTGTCCCTCCTGGGCCTTTGACCTAAATTACTCCCTGCGCTCCATCTTGGCACTCCCTCAGTGTCCTACTCTGTCAGCATTAGCAGCTCTCTGGTTAGTAATGTCCCAGTGCTGCGGCCCGCGGTGGAATAAGCTCTTACAAGGCTGGCCCGAGAGGAGGAGATGGATTTAGATGGAGACAGGGAGGAAGGATGGCCAAGGGTCAGCTTTGTGCTCCACCTCTTTGTGTCCACTCTCCCAGTCCAGTCCTCAAAACACAAGCAGCTCTTGTATACAGACATGCTGATGCTGCTCTTTCCATTGGCCGTGCCCACTGTGAGCTGTACGCATTTACATTTTAGACATTTAGCTGACAGTGTATCCGCTAAACGGCTGCAGCTTACAACAGTAGCATTTTATCACAGATGTAAAACCACAACCAAACACTATATGTCACAATAATATAATTGCATTGTTTCCTTCCCCATCGCTCTCCCACCTCACTTGTTTTTAGCTGGTTGTCTAATGATAATGTGTTTGAAGTCATTGGCCCAAGACAGTATTAGAAAATGAAGAGCCATTTTATGTGCTATTATTCTGTAATGGCCATTTAGTGGACACTGTTCACCAAAATAGCCCCACTGTAACTTCTAATTATTGAAATAATTGTTTTGTCTCTAAAAAGCCAGTCTGGCTTCTCTGAGCCTAAAGTCAGCAGTCTGACCAACGGTCCAAAACAGGAAGATTTTCAGTTTGTGCTGAAATCTGAAAATCTTCTTACCTGACTTGGTGACATGAGCCAGTGATTGGCATTTTTGCTGAACTCTTTGAGTACCATTACGTCAAAGTGTTATTGGGCGGCTGGCACAAGGGGGCGCTCTCACGCACAAAGCAATCAGAACTAGAAAAAAAAGTATTTTTGGTGAAACCTCTACTTCAGATTAACATAATAAAATAGTTTAAAATATTCTGTGGGTCTTGAAATATGACAAAAATGCTGGCACAATGCACTCTCTGTTTTATAAAAGGGCTGGCACTCAATCAGTTAATAAATTACTTGAATTATTGAATTTGATCAACCAAAGATTAAAAAAGTCAGCCTGCTATCTGTTAAGTATGTTAAGTAAAGGGCCAGTTTGTCTCATTTTGTGACATCTCAACTACGCTGGCCTGCGAAAAAAAAATGCAAATTATCATATCTAGAGGTAAATCTGGACTACTGTGGAGACTTGATGGTGCAACAATGAAACATGTCGTTCATTCAAAATTAATTATGAAAACACAACTGTCCTTAATGCTACAGCCTTTCCCTTTAAATGTCTAAGTGGGAGATTCAGAGGAGAGGAGGGGCAGGAGAAGAGTAGTAAAGTAACAGCCTCTGTGTTTTATGTAATAGAAGCTGCTTTGGCGTTAAAGCAGCAAGAAGAGTTCAAAGCCCACATGGACAGATAAACAGCAACAGTGGTCTTGGATCATACTAGAAGGGTTTTGCACAGATCATCACCAAGCCTTTTGTTCAGGGCAGAAATAGCCCAGGGGTTGAGTGACTGTTCAGACACACAAACACAGATTGGTTCCTTTGTGTTTTTGATGGACAGAGACAAGGAAAGCCAGTGTACCGCAGAGATTACCTCACAGATGAAAAATACTACATGAAATGGCAACAGAGCAGCCGAGCCTGCCAGCATTTCGATAGCTCAACCTAACAACCTCCCACCGTATTTTTCCTGTTTCTAGTTTCCTTCTCCAGCTCTCCCATATGTCAAGACAACATGAAGACTCTTTGTTCTTCAAAGGGCAGCCCAATAAAGAGCGCACACAGCTCTGCTGACAAAACCACAAATGTCAAAATGGTTACAAAGTAGACTTTCCTGAACTCACTCGTTATCTTTTACGTGAGGAGACAAACAGCAGGTGCTGTTCTGACAGACCCAGGGTATCATGGGAAATGGAGTCTCTCCAGTAATCTATCACCTCTGAAGCAGAGGGAATCACACTAGCTAGACTTGGTATTGACTGGCTCAGCACATTCATAATTGAAACAACGGTTATTTTCTACCTGTGAAACTGCATTTGTTCTCTATACAGTATCAAAGTTAGTACCAAGAAAGAGGCTAAATGCCAACAAAAACAGACCACTGGAATCCAATTCTACAAGTAGTGTAACACTAATAATATACAACATACAAAACTATATTTATGTCTCGTTTTATTTTATTTTTTAAGCTTGACTATTTTTTTTTTTACATTTGACTGCCGTCATATAATGACAACGAAAGTTTGATTGATTTGATTTGATATTATGTTAAACTACTCTTTATCTGCAACTGTGCAGAAATACTGGGTTTAACCATGAATAGACATTCGTTGCAACCCTGGTTACTTATTGTTGATGTCTTGAGAAGTCCAGCCAGTTCAAAAGGTCATACTGTACATCACCATGTCCAGTAGAAGATATAGTAGACATGCACTGACTGCTAAACCATAGATTTATACCAGACCATGTGCATGAATCAATGTTTTTCATTAAAACTTGTGCAGTGTTAACACTGGGGATTCTGCATGACATATGAACCAGTGTAGCTATTGGATTTCTTCTCTTTATGTGGTCACCTCTTGAGAAGAGCCGGATCTATAGTGCTGTCCTGTGATGAGTCTGTAGTAAGTGGACATTCAGACGTGTGTGTGTGTGTGTGTGTGGCTACATGGGAAGAAAATGGCTTTAACCTTCATGGCTCCTCAATCATCACCACTCCGTAAATGTCACTACATCTGCCTCCGCTCCACCACTCTCTACATCTCTGTTTACCTCTTGATTTTTCTTTTTGCTTCACATAATCTCTCCTCACTGTCATCTCTTTATCTTCCGGTTTTTCCATCTTTATCTCTCTTCTCCTCCTTCTCCTCCACTGCAACACCTTTAACCTTTTTATCTCTGCTTTTTAACTTCTAGCTCCTAGGTTCTACCCTTTGATCTTTTCTTTCCCTCGTTACCTCTTATGTCACCGTTTCTCTCTTTCCTCCTCATATTTTCTCTCACTTAAACTCTTCCTCTTATGTCCCATCCATCTGCTGTTAAAAATACCCTGAGCACCATTTTTCTCCTCTCTTTTTCAAAATGTCCTTGTCTCCTTCACACTTTTTCCTCTTTTTATTCTCCTCAACCTGGATACCTGTAAACAGGGTTGTAACTTAACACCCGCCAACCTGCCAAATGCGGGTTAAAAATCACTTTGCCGTGTGTCAGTAAAAACTTACTAGCCAGTTTGGCCAGTGATGCATGAGGCAATCATGTCAGCTGTACTGTTCTCGCTCCCTGGGCAGTACTGACTACATTTCCCATGAACACTGTCGTGATGCTACGTGATGACGTATAAGATGCCCACTGGCTGCGAGCAGGCAGTAAAACCAACCAGCGTGAGAAACCATGGAAACAGAAAACATAAATAAGACGGAGCAGAAACTATCAAAAGCTAGCTAAAGTAAATTAAAACATAGCCTAAACTTAAACTAAATGCGGCGGTGGTTGGAAGGAGGAAGGAGGCAGGGAATATCAACAACAATGCGTCCAGCCATCCATCCTTTTTCTTCTGCTCCTCCGGGGTCGGGTCGCAGGGGCAGCAGCTTAAGCGGGGAAGCCCAGACTTCCCTCTCCCCAGCCACTTCTTCCAGGTCTTCCAGGGGGATCTCGAGGCATTCCCAGGCCAGCCAGGAGACATCCCGGGGTCTCCTACCGGTGGGACGTGCCCGGTACACCTCACCGGGGAGGTGCCCAGGAGGCATCCTAACCAGATGCCAGAGCCACCTCATCTGAGTCCTCTGGATGCGGAGGAGCAGTGGCTCTACTCTGAGCCCCTCCCGGATGTCCGAACGTCTCACCCAATCTCTAAGGGAGAGCCCAGACACCCCGCGGAGAAAACCCATTTCAACCGCTTGTATCAGTGATGATGTTCTTTTGGTCACAACCCACAGCTCGTGACCATAATGAGGGTAGGAATGTAGATCGACTGGTGAATTAAGAGCTTCTTCTTTCGGCTCAGCTCCCTCTTTACCACGCCGGACCGATACAGCGTCCACATCACAGCAAAAGCTGCACCGATGCTCACACAGGCCTGATCATCTCTCTCATCTCTGTTACTTTCACTTAAAAAAATGGCTAGTGGAAATTCTGATTGGCTGGTAACTTAAGTTCAAAAAACTTAATTTAGAACCCTGTCTGTAAATGACGTGTACAATGTTGTCTCATTGTCGCAGACATGTTACTGTGAAAGCATATGTTAGCGCACCCCATGCTCATTTGCCGTCTCCATCCATCTCCATTTATTTCTGTTTAATCAGCCCTCTTCAGCCAAGTATGGGAGAGAGAGTTGACAGAGAGAGAGAATGGCAGATCAGAAAGATAGTGGGAAAAAGGGAAACGTGAGAAGGAACGTAAAAGGATAATTAGAAAAATAATCATGGCTGAATCAGACATTATGGCAGTGACAGGTGTACCGAACAACAGGTTTAGTCAGAGCTATAGGCTGTGACAATCTGAATGAGTCTCACATCAGCTGTTCCACTGAAAGACACACTTTATATACAGTATGTGACAGGAGGCAGCACCAGACTGAGTCAACCAGCTGTCAAATACTGCATGTTGCATCTAGAAAAAAAAAAAAAAATCTGTGCACTCAGTATTTACATAAATCAACTACAGCTCACCGTCAGCTGTTACCAGAGTTCTTCACAGGCAAAATATAGCCTAATAAACATTCACGTATATACTCATTCAGTTCACACACCCTTACTATGAATACATTGCAGTAGTTTTAGATATAAGCATCCCCTGGATTCAAATGTCTACCAAGCCGTCTCCTCTGCAGAAATCTCATTTCCAGTAATTATATTTTACTATCAGATACTTTACTCATTACTTTATTCCTGCGCTACACCACACCAAGGAACCCTATCACAGACAAACCAGGAAAAATGAGTTTAGCAGAACATATTGGATGTTGATTATAGGTCAGTTGTCATAATGTTAGAATGGCAGGAATGAAACTTTGCTGTGGCTGTTGCACTTTGGGGGTTAATTTTCAGGACCAAAAAATTAACACGTTAACACCCTATAAATACCTGCCTTAGCATGACTCCTGTGGATCGCAGCATCTGTGACTATCTGCAGAAATGTTCCCTTTTTGGATTTATTTTTGCCTCTTTCACACCTCTTTCAAGGTTTTTCTTTAGCTGTTATTTATTCTAGTAATTGATGTCATAGAAGAACACTTGTGGTGTACAGATATACAGATATAAATATATCTAATACAAATGTACACATATTTAATTGATCCTTTTTTTAATGTGTTTATACTCTAGCATGCCAAAGCTGGCTCAACCATAGCAGATCTACTCCTTATGGGCTAAAGACGTGGCTGGAGGAGAAATTTTTTAAATTAGGACAGGGGCAGCATAATCTTTCACACACAAATTTTTCATGTGTGCAGTCTCACCTTGATAGTCTCTTTTATGTGTTTTTTTCCCACTTCTAAACCTAAAAAAAATGCAGAAATGGTGTGAGAAACAGCGGTTTTAGCTGCTGATCATGTGTGGGCGGCTTAATGCTGCAGGCAAGGAGAGGAGAGAGGAGCCCCATAGTGCTCGTATTCAAAGACTGTAACATGAAGAATAGATGCACGCACTGTGCACGTGCAAGGGCATTTTCTAACGTCAAAGGTAATCATGTGCTATTGTGTAGTGCCTCTGGCTTGCTAGCTTTTCACATTGGCTTTTCTTTTATATTGTCCGATAAACAGTCATACACATGGCGCCTTTTAACTGAGAGAACTGAATTGAGACTTAGAAGAGAGCGACAGAAAACTAATTGTGACAGGGTGACTAATGGCCGCCGAATCTTTTTCTGGAAATGTCCGACGTCACCTGAGAGGACAGCAGCTCCGTCGGCTCACACGTCAACCTGTTTTAGCTGCCAGTCGTCTGCTCATCGGTTATCTTAGCGGCTCAATCTGTGAGCTGCCCCCACGCACATGCAGAGCAGCGGTGTGTGATAATGAAGCAGAAGATTGGCAGGAAAGTCTGCTCACTGATTGTCTGTACGTCTAACTACTGTATCTCACCGCACCATCTACTTACAATGCGTGAAATAGAGAATGCTTGTGTGGGTGAGCGACTCTCAGTCACATCTCACTTATCCCAGTAACTCATCTACAGCCCACTCTCAGGTACACACACACACACACACACACAAACACACTCATGCGTGAATCTCATTGAGTTATTCTCTGCAATATTACAGCTCTAGGACAATGACAATGTCCCCATCTCGTCTGTCTCTCTCTCTTACAGTCCTGTGTACAAGCGTCCATCATTCATGGCGACGCTCACTCACAAGCTGTCAGACACACTTCCATTTCCTCGTAGATCATGTCAGACTGGCACACATTGCCTAAATGAGCTACTCAACAGCTACTTACTCTCATGCCTGCACACAAACACACACTCGCACACATCCATAAACACAGAGGAGTAAGCCTCTTTTTGTGTACGGGCTGCTGTCTGACTCGAAGCACATAATGGTACCAAATGATGTGACTAATACTGATATACATATTGAAAAAGCATCCATAAGATGAATCCTATTTAAGGTAATGAAACATATGTATGAGCTGCTAGTAAAACCGGTAGTAGAGGAGTAGTTCTTTGTGCAGTATGTGTATATCCTGTTTATCCACCCACCAATCAGAGGACACCATCGCATCATTGATACAAATTACACAAAATTAGTGCTTCGAGTTGCAAACAGACATGTGAAGGGATCAACCAAGCGGCTACATGGAATCCAATGGTAAACGTCAATGTTTACGAACAAAGAGAGTACATAGAAAAGCACTTCTAAAAGTCTTTCAGCGGGGTTTATATGTACAGTGCATATGTTATGTTCCCATATGACTGAAATTTTGTGGTTGTTTTGTTTCATTTTACCACATTAATCAGAGTTTAAAACTGTGGGCAAAGTATATTTCCCTCAAAACATCCCTTAAAATTCAGTTTAGTTATAAACGAACATTTTGTAGTAGGCAGGGTTTCCGCCCAGTTACTAATATAATACTATATTTTATATATTTTTCTTGTGAGCAGAGCAGAGTGGGCTTCTTCAGGAGGTGGATGAGGATGAATACTGGTATATCCAAACAGACAAATGAAGGAAGGAAAAGTAGAAACCCAAAATACTAGTAGTTTGAACCTGAAATTTTACAGGCATCATACAGCTCCTTAAATCTTCTCTCTGGTTCTAAAAATGGTCCATTTTTACATTCCTGAGCTGAAATGTGCTACCACTGTCTATTCTGGGTGTTTTAGGATTGGGTGGATTGCACGCGCTCCTGTTTTCCTCAGCACCTTTGATTGGTAAGGTGAAGCATCCAGTAAAAAAAACAGATATTTTCATCCCTCTCTCTGCTTGATTCACACTGTAAGATTCCACGTCCCGTCATTGCAAAAGATGTCAGTCAAGCTCAGTTTTTATTTTTTTTCTCAACATGTTGCTGGCTGGAAACGGTTGCTAGATTTTTGCTTTCCCCATTTTCCCCCCGAAACTGCTGTGATGTCTGGCGTCTTTGATGGAAGCCTTAATATTTAAACCCTTTTTTGACAGACAGAAGTAGTTTTGACATCAGTCCATAATGTGTCTATATAGTCAGTGTATCGCTAATCAAACTTTATTTAACAATCAGTTAACTTCAGGTCACATCATTTTTAATTCTAGAGTTTCAAAACATTTATATAATAATAATGCATTGTACTTATAATAACGCTTTTTCATCCCACTCAAAGTTGCTTTACAGTATAGGTACATTATTCATTCACTCCTCATTCACACTTGGTGGTGGTAAGCTACATGTGTAGCCACAGCTGCCCTGGGGCAGACTGACGGAAACGGGACAGCCAATCCGCACCTCCACACACCAGTGATGTCACTGGAGGCAAGGAGGGTTAAGTGTCTTGCCCAAGGACACAACAACAGATGGAGCGGGATTCGAACCACCAATCTTCCAATCATTGGGCTCTACCACCTGAGCCACTGCCGTATATATACTGTATATATATATATATATACACACACATACGTATATATGTATAGTTATACTGTGTGTTTTGAAGTGGACATGGTGGCACCAGTCGTCTAGGTGCTTAATCATAAAGAATCAAATGTAAAAAGAAATAATTCTGCATAGGGCTGTGCAATATGGACAAAATTCTATATCCCGGTATAGCCAAGTTTATGTCCCGATAACGATATGTATTCCGATATAGTATTTTTTCTGATGTGTTTTTACTTTCCATTGCACTCTCCTTCGTGTCCTCTGCGGCGTAATCCCTCATATGCTTTTATTCTGAAGGCTTACTTTGAGAGCGATCGGATGTCCGGCTATATTTGCGCTGTATTTTACTGTGCAGTTTGACTGGTAATAAAGATGGGTTTTAAGCGATAATAAATCATTCACACGCAACACAACACACGCAACTCCATGCTGCTTAATGTCTGTTTACTCCTGAGCTACAGCTTTTTTTTTTTTTTTTACTCCCAAGCTACAACTGCCACAAACCTGTCCTTACGAGTGACGTGAACATGCTACCACAAAGCAGTAGCGTTGCTGCGGTTGCAGTAGCCGTCATACTATTATGTTTATGATATATTTACTATTATATTTACGCAGTAACGTTAAAGTTAGCGTAGCAACAGACCTAACTAGCTACATATTAAAATACGATATAATCGACAGAGGCTAATATCGTACGGTAGACATTTTTATACCCCATTACGATATATATCGTAATATCACACAGCTCTAGCTCTGCAGCACTCATGGACTACATGCAGAGCTCTGGTTTAGTGCTTCTCCTCCTAAATGCTGTCCTGATTGTATTTTGTATATTCTGTGACTTGCTGTAACATTTTGCTTGTACTACCCATTCTTTACAACACCGTGAAGGAAGTCACTGACTGTAGTGTTGTATTATGTAAGTGCTGCTTCATGAACTCAGCTAAATCAAATCCAGTTTCTTTGTCAAACCTCCCAAGTTCCCAAAGGATTTCTGAGATGAAAACGATGAAAGACGAAGAGTATTTTCGTAGCTGTTCTTCCTCTCGGAATTCTGAGCTGAAGAGTGTGTGCTGCTATCGCTCACCTTGTGGAAGACGAGCTCAACAGCATGTACTCTACTGCACTGAAGGGTTTTATTTGTCTCTTTTCTGTGACATCATCACATGAATGAAGAAACATGTCAGGTTCCTTGAACGCCATGTGAGCAGTTCATGGACACAACTAAAATGAGGGATGCTTATTTTGCTTTTTCTCTCAGTCTCTCTCTCCTTCTTCTTTCTCTCCACTACTCATTTTAATTTAGCACAAACAGCCAGCGGGCAGATGGGGATCAAATTCACCTTTTACCTGCACTCCTCCACGCAATTAGCGTCACACTTTTTTGTCATTTCAAACTGACACACTGCTGTTGTGCTATGTAATTATTTACTCGCCTGAGGAGAAGCACTGTGATTTAACCACTCAATAATGACAAACACACACACACACACTCCATATTTTATCTGAAACATGTTTAACATGCCTCTTACCATTACAGGGTCATTGTGTATCTGCTTGTCTAATTAAACATGTCTTTGTGTTCAGTGTGTCTATCTAAAAAGGTCTAATGACTAATGCTGTGCAACTGCCCTTTACAGTTTTGTGTGCTGAAACTTGCCGTTAATATTTCGGGGTTTGAGTATCAGGACTGCTGTTCTTCCTATAGGTGTCCTCTTCTTTGCCTGTTCTTTTTGAAAATGCTGTTGTTTTTCTGGTCATATGGTTGAAATGGAGGAAAGGGCTGGGTCCTGTTCTTCAAACACACTTATTACTCCATATTCCCTTTTTCCTCCCTTCACCACCTCCCCACCCACTACGCACCACCTACCTACCCTCCCAAAAAACAGTTAGGCCCAGGGAACAGTCAAGGTCTAAAGCAGAGGGAGAAAGATGGACCGTAAACAATGGCAGCGGTTTTCTTCTGCAGGGGGGGGAGAGACAAAAATCACATCCGAAAACAGTTTTCTTTGATCTTGTGTCTTTTCTTGTGATAAATCTGTGTCTGTGATGCATTTTGTTTTTGCTTTTGTGCTCTTTTTAAAGGAAAAACACACACACACACAAAACAATAAGCAGCCATGAACTCTTGCTGATTTGTCCTTTTTGCTCTTCTTCTTTTCTTTTTTTGATATTCTTTTTTTCCGTTTTTGCCAGTAATCTTTTTTGAATTTTCTCTTTTCTCTTTTTCCCCCCTTTTTTTCTTAACCCTAGGTCCGCTCACAAAAAAACATGATGAATCTTCAATGAACAAGCCTCGAGACGAAGGTATTTTTGTTGCATGTTTTTCCTTTTTTCTTGTTTTGAAGTCTTTTTGGGGGATGTGTACACATAGAGTGGAAAACACGCACGCACACATACACACACACACACACACACAAGTCAAACATCTGGTGGGACTGAGATGCATACCCATGTGTTGGTGTAAGTGTATAAGTATGTGCTGAGCTTTGCAATTAGAAAAGGCTGTCTTTTCCTATGCAAGTCATTAGCCTGATGTAACCTGGGATGAGCATTACAGCTTGCTAATGGCACCCACATACCCTTCATTATAACGGCATCCACATGCAGTTGTGTTTTTTTTTTTTTCCAGAGGTGCTCATCTGGCTCTCAAAATAAGAGAGAGCCTCAAACATCATCATCACCACTGTGCCCTTGAAAAAGCATTGGCCATCTTACAGCATTGTCCCAGTGCAACAAAGCACCTATTGAGGCCAGCTTACACAATGAGCTACATTATTATTGCACCTCGAGCCCCAGCTTGAAGATGAAATTGCTATTGAGTAAGGACCTACACAAATATTACACTAGCCTCATTCCAATCAGTGGTGATAACATCAAATTGAAGAAGGGGGAAAAATTGGGGACATCCAAGGACACTTGTGCTTCTTTGGGAGGTTTGGGTTTAAGTGGCTGCTCCAGTAAGGACACAGGATGCTCAGCTTGCTGGTAATTATCTCCTACCTGCAGCACATTTCATCTGCCCTCCCCTTGTCTCCTCTTGTTCTTTTTGGACTTGTTTCTTGGAGAAGAAAGATGACTGATTTTGATACGTATTTCTCTTTATGCTATTTTGAGGGTTGTGCGGGTGAATCTTTTTTTTTTCTTGCTCCGTGATGCTCTTTGATTTGGGGTATTTTTTGAAGCAGGGAGTTGGAGGAAGTTTGACACGAGAGGGGTTTCTTGGTGATCAAACGTGCTGGCACGGGCGCAACCTTTTCTGCTGCCACAGTTGGCAAGCAGCTTGAAAACAGTCTGGCCCAGTCGAGATGCTTTCCACCTTCCTCTGAATGTGTCCATCATTCTTCATCATGACGTGTAATTAACAGATTAATTGAGAACCGTTGATTGTGACTAACTCTGCAACACAGCTCCAAATTGGAATTCATCTGAGGCAAAGTTAGATAGCTGAAATACTATATATTCCTGCATGAGAATACACAATCAATACTAAAGCACAGCACTGGAAAAGTGTTGGACGACAGATACATTTTGGAAGAATATAGGTAAGCTGCTCCAGTGGCTTCCTATATACTGTCATCCTGTTAAAAAAACTCTTTGAATTTAAAAAAGGAGTTTGAGAAATCACCAAAAAAGATCAGTGGTGACCCTGTAAAAAGCTCACATTATCAATTGTGTGGTAATACCATGGTAATAATGTGAAAATGGTTTGGTAATACATAAGTAATACCATGTAAATATGTAATAAGTAATGAGCAGGCCATAGCTTGATGGTTAGACCTGAGTAATAGCAATGAGGCATAACTCTTTAGTAATAATATAGTTGGACAAAATATTCTAACCTGCCAACAATAAAATATCAGTGCAATATTTGGATTAAACAATGGCAATAAGGTGACATTTATATAATAATATATGATCACAATTACAGTATTATAGGTCACCATCAGCTTAATACCTTCAAATCTCATGATAATTCAAGGCTAAAATTGGCAATTAATAATTGCCATATAATGTTGAGAGCTTAGTGCTACTACTTGTTACATGGAAATGCACAATTCCTGTGTAATAACCATGATTTGTTTATAATGCGTCTCCATATGGTTGCTGCTGCTGAATGCTGTATAAAAGCCTTTCTCTGCTGGAGAAATACTGAATCGCTCCATTATATTTTAATATATTTTTTAAAGTTAAAGCCAGCAAAACTGTGTTCCCTCATCGTTGGATGTTTGAGCTTCACTGTGAGTTTGACACTAGAAGGATGTTTCTAATCTGCAGAAAGGAAAACGTTCCTCTGCACGCATCTTAAATCTCAGATCAACACCTACAGGCAGGTTTTTATGAAATCATAATTAGTTCAGAGGCCAATCATTGTCAAATATGTAAGTTAAGCAAGAGTGATGATGGACAGTTGAGGCCTCCAGGACACAAACACTTTTCAGTGACATCTAGTGACTTTTGAAACAAACAGTGTTTGCATATTTATGGTTTCTGGGTTTTTTGTGAGGACAAAAATAAGTAGATGTGATTTAAGAATATTTAAGTCAAACTTTTTTTTATGAGAAATCCATATTAAATTATGATTCCAGCCAAGTTACTTTTGTGTTTCTTGAAACATATCTGGAGGGGATCTTTAAGTATATTTAGACCAAAATATTAAAACTAGCACTGAAAATTCACTAACTGCAGGAAGTGCTTTGGAAACATACAGTAATACAGCAAGTGTGTTTGCATTATGACCTTGCTGCTCAGTCGTGCCTAGTGGAAATGATTCATACTCATCTTCAAGGTTGTGATACACACAAGCCTGACCTGCGTAAGCCTCCATCCTACAGCGAAGCACTGTTAGCTGCAATGGTTTGAATTGTTGCACAGATAAATCCCAGTTTGAGAAAGCAGAGATTGTGCAGAAATGATTGTAATATGACAGAAATGTAGCAAAATCACAGTTACTTTTCCAACAACATAACATAAAGCACTGGGCAATTTTCAATGAATGAACTGGTAAAATAAGCGTCCAGTCTTTCATGTGATCACGGCAGTGGCTGACACAATCAGTTCATCCATTTTGTCCTCATTCTTTCAGCTGTGTATCAACAGCCCTTTTTCAAATGTGGCGTGCTTTGAAGCCGTTTATTCTAGGCCACGCAGAAAACTATTCATGAGCTATTTCATTCAAGTAAGAAGAAGTACATTCTGTACTGTGAGCTCAAGAAGAGCAGTGAGGAGTGAAGGTATAGAGGCCAGAGACACATGCTTTCATTCAGCAGCAGCCCAGCTCTCTGCTCTGCATCAGGTGTGACTGACCAAAGGCTATTGGGCCGCTGTGTGTGTGTGTGTGTGTGTGTGTGTGTGTGTGTGTGTGTGTGTGTGTGTGTGTGTGTGTGTGTGTGTGTGTAGAGGATTATAAACCAGAGAGAGATTGAGTTAAATCAAGAAACAGACAGAGAGAGTGTCATTACTGTGCCATCCTGTGTGTCAGCTCTGATCAGACGCAAACTAGAGACACCTGAGCCCCAAACCTGGAACATATTTCTGCCAGGGACAATGTCACCTCTCTGAATCGCTCCCACACACACACACACACACACACACACACACACAGTAATATAAACAGGGCCACAAAATAAAACATGCCCGTAAAAAAACAAATTTACAGACACAGAGTACAGTTTATGGCTTTAGAATTTACCTCACATTGCATAAATCCATTCAGTGCAGGGATAAGCTACCATAGTAACACTTCTGCCATTCATAAGGTGCCATACATTGTTCATGATTTCTATCAGTTAGGGATAAAAATTATACCAGGAATATAAGAATAAAAAATAATGAATCAGACAAGGTAAAGGTAAGGAAAAGGGAATATTGGGTTATTTGAGATGCAAGCTTTGTGCAGTATTTCATGAGATTCTACTGATCTTCTACATGCAGTCTCTTCAGCGCTAAAACCCACTGAGATCAGCCACCAACAAATTTTCCTGGCCACAAAAAAGCAAATCAAAGATAAGTAAGGCACAAGGCAGAGGAAGAAAACAAAAGGATATGCTGCTGCTGCTGCTGAGATTATCCTGATTGAATGTTTATCATCCTTTCAAGGCGACATGTTTTTTTTTAAACATCAAGCATGTTAATTATGTGTCGGATCGAAGGAGGCTTTGGCTCTTTCCAATAATGCAGTCAGTTTTTCTCATGACTAGTGATGATAAGAGTATGAACCATCCAACTGGGTATTTAATTACAGTATTTAATAATGGGTGTCATTAATCAAAAGCAGTGGAAGGTTTCGATTTTCCTTCAATGGATCTGTTAGCCAATACTGCGTTTGTGGTAAGACTGCAGCTTTTCTATTTTTAGAACTAACACTTGAACTGAATCAGACCGGTTTGAGGTTTATTGATGGGGCTTCCTTTTGTTTGTTGACTTTTCATATGGACCAGCTTGATCAGTTCAGTTCTCAACCTGTCTTCAGGCAGAAATATAATAATCTGTAATGAATTTTAAGCTTACTTGTAATTTTTTGTGCACTATGAAATTTTATTTCAGTTCAGTAAACCTTTCCTCGTTTATTTGTCGGTCTTTGATTATTCTTTTTATTAGGACACTGATAAATCTAAATAAGCTGTGGAAGTTCAGTTAAGAAAGACATATTTTATACACACAAAACAAAATCATTTAATTATTGTTTTCTACCCATATTTTACCCACTACCAGTAATCAAAACATAAGGAAAATGTATCAAACAACAACAAAGTAAGCAGGGCTGTCAAAATAAGCTTGTTAACGTGATTAATAAACTGATAAACTTCCGCAACAGAAACTCTGCTCGGACAAACTGTTTGCTGACAGAACATGAAGCAGAACTCCATTCAAAAAATAAGGGAAACTAAAAACGCAGTCGTAGCTAATGATCAAACGTGCTGATAAAATTAGATTAACCGTCTTTTCTAAATCTGTCCAAGCTTCTCCTGTAATTCAGCAAACAAATAATCAACCAAAGAGCATCGTTAAAGTATTAATTTGTAACATGAAAAAAAGTGAAAAGAGAAGTTCTTTTCACAAAAACAGCACTTATTAGAGCTTATGTATATTTGCACGTCTCTGGCAACACATTTCAGGCAGAGTTAATATTGTGCAAATTAGCAGGTTAACATGGATTAACTTTGACAGCCCTAAAAATAACGTAACGTTGTCAAAGCTGCATTTATTGATTTGTAGACTACTTGGGGGCAGCAGAACATGCTATTTAAACCTTGTATGTATCATCGCTCTTAACAGTAGTTGTGGCAGATTTGTTGGAAAAGTAAATTTGGAGTCATATCCAAGTTGATTCATTCACTTTTAGCTCAGTTTTGTTCTCCACCAACTCCACAGTGAAATATCAGACTTTTTAACTGCTAAATGCTTCAATAACCAACCAGCTGCTAACAAATTAGCACTCGTTGGGTTTATCATTTGAAAAATAATTAATAATAAGAATAATTTAATCATGAATTACACTCAGATTTCTTTGCTTAAATTGCCACTGTATTTATAGGAAATTCATTATTAGGAATAACCATCTTGTTTTCTATTCATTCACCATTATGTCTTAAACTTGGATTACTGCTGCAGACTTTCTCAATTTGTTCACACAAAACATGTTCTGCTAATTATAGGTCTCATTTGTGTAGTATGTAGTCAAAGAAATGGGTTACATCTATTCCAGACATGGAAGAGGTTCTGCTCAACATATTTATTGTTGAACAACCAAACAACCAACACACCCAAACATGTAGGTACACACACATAAATGTAAAATGAAATATCATTGCATGACTGACAATGCCATAAAAATTACAGTAATTAATAAATTACATCATTTTGTTCGGTTATTTTGTGGCTGCATTTCTGCACATCTTTTTCCACGACACATTATGTTTTGTTTTCCACTTGGATGAAATCAAAGTATGTTCAGCTCGAAGAATCATGCTTTCTTGATCATGTTATATATATATATATATATATATATATATATATATATATATATATATATATATATATACATATACAGGTACGTAATGAAATCTGCATTTGACGCATCCCTTAAGGAAGCAGTCGGCTGCCTCCAAAGCACCCGGAGAGCAACTTTGGGGTTAAGCGTCTCGCTCACGGACACAATAATTTGTAGTCAGTAGGAGCAGGGGATCAAACTCACAACCCTGGGGTTGAAAGGCCACCAATCTACGTTGCGTCCTGTCTTGTTTTTGTCACATGAAGGTTCATCGATGGCGATATTTCCTCATAATTTTCATTGACGAAAGCAGCACTCCTTCCAGGACATTGTGAATCATGTTGTCCTACACAGTTGACAATGGGTAGTTAGAAGCACAGCAGTTTAGATCAAATTAGTTCAGTGCAGCACAGTGCAGTTTGTGTGACAGGATAAAGAAGTATTCAACATCTGCATAGAGGCAAAGAATGATAATAATAATTGCCTCTTGCAGGCTGATGTGATATAATATGATATTATATGGTATAAAAAGGGTGAGAGATGTATTTCTAAAGACTAATCTGAACAGGAACACGTTTCCTACCGTTGCCTGGTGCTTAGTATATCACATTTCTGCAGTAAATATCACTGTATACACAAACTACTGTAATAATTATAGATAAATAAAACAACAAAGTGTGGGATTTAGTTTACAGCTCAGAAGGGCACTGTCAGCATTCACACTCAATAATTATTTATCTCATCCAGGATATTATAAAGTGTGAACAGCATGCAGGGTCTGACCCAGCACTGAAGCCTTGTTAAACCTTATCTATAAAAGTTACTGTCCCTGCTGACCATTGTTTGCTCAAAGCACAACAATGGCTCCATATCAAACAGGCTGTTGATTAACTGCCTGTAACACTGGCTTGGCAAAAAAAAAAAAAAAGTGGTCCTCCACCGACTGCATGAGTGAGCACAGTTTACTGAATCAGCTTCGCCTTTTAATTGAATATGTTGCGTAACGGATGAAAATGGCTCGGATGCTCATACAGCATTCGCAAGGAGGAGGAAAAATAGATTTGTGTCTGCCAGTGATTATGTCTTAAGTGGTTGATGTCTGAGACAAGAAAAAAAGGACAAAGAGACATAATGGGGCTTTAGTCGGAGCGATGGCGGCACCAGAGGAAGTCAATGCTTTGTGTTTGTTGATGGCGAGTTAGATGAAAGATGTCAGAGAGCCGGAGTGGCTTTATCACAGAAACACTTGAGCAATAAACAATATGAGACATTCACACAATGCTCTCCCCTGGATGGAGGAATAATAAGAGTTTGTCTATATATGAGACACGCTCTTGTCTCAAGTCTGTTTTTGTCTGCAGAAACGTATTTTTCTCAATTTCCTCCTCTTTTGACTCCCTCCTCGTTCCTCCCCTCTGTCTCTCTGTATTATGTGCTGCCTCCACTGTGGTTATAACTCTGTTAACAGACGCCGGCCTGTGGGCAATGCAGCATCTCTCTTCATGCCTTCAGACTCATATTTGCTCTAAAACACTTCCTCCTATTACAGCACTGGTTCAAACAGATCCTGGTTTGGGAAGACAGCGCCATGCCAGGCCGAAGACTTGGCACGTTTATCTTCTTCATATAATTAGGAATGTCCAGGGAGAAGCTCTCCTGCTAAATCCCTCCTATTTCTTATAGGCTTTTCACCAGTGTAATACTCAATGTACTGTACAATACACATTCCAACAGGCAAATCTCTAAATTGTGAAATACAAAAGGACTGTGAGCAATCAGCGGTGAGAAATGTGCAGGCCGGCATCCGTTCTATTATTTATTTCACCGTTTTTTACATGCTCGTGTGCTGAGTACAAATGACTTTTTAAGAGGATTTTGAATGGAATGAGGTGGTGCAGGGAAGATTGAGTGGTATACAGAGAAATGATGAAAGGAGAATAGAAAGAAGAGGAACAGAGCGGGACAGAACGGCTCGCTATGTGAAAAATGCAAAATAAAACAAGCAAACAGGACAGTGGACAAACCACGGCAGGATAGCACGGTTCGGCTCGGCATGAAAGGATCAACAGCGCTGTCAGACCAACTTTATTTTAACATTACTACTGAGACTCAATCTCTTATCTCTTTCTATCACTCTGTCTCTGTGGGCCTGTCGGTTATTTGCCGCTGAAGCTCCCAGCCTCCCCCATTACCTCAATGCTCGGCCCACGTCGTGTCAGGGTTGTGTCAATATCGCGTCGAATACACCTACTCCATCGCTCGCTGACAGATAGTATTTTATTGAGCTTGAAACCCTTTGACAAGACAAAGAAAGTGAAGAGGAGGGAGGCTGAGGGAAAGACGGAGATGAAAAGGTAGCGGGACAGCAGGTGAGAAAGACAGAGAGCGCTAGTTTGCACCGTGTCGTCTGTCAGCTAGATTAGCGTTTGGGAAAAAGCTCAACAGTTTCTTGTTGTTGTTTTGCACTTGGCTGAGTTTATCGCCATGTGTATTGGCTATAAGGGACTGCAACAGTAAAGGCTGGCTCAGCTCCTCTTCCACTCCTGGAACTCAATGAATACCCCAAAGCCGACTATGACCTAGCCAAGAGCTGTTGTGTCTGTTTAATCCAAATCAACAAACTTTAAATTACTCACTGAAACAAATGTAGAACCGTCACATTGCACTGCAGAGAGAAGCCCTCCCAGCAGGCGCTATAGTGGGATCACTAACAGAATTATTCTCCAGGCTAATGCATGAGTGATGCACGGTTTGAAAGTTAAAATGTACGTTCAAGAGATGGAGAATTTAAATATGTTGCTGTCATTGAAGTGTGAAATGGAAACAGGACCAGAAATGACTGCAGTGTTACCAACACTACCAGTGGAGGATGGCTGATGATCCATGACAGCTGACCTCCTCAGGAGCAACAGGGCTTGATTTTCTACTATTTACTGTATGTCTGCATCTAGCCATTATCATAACGCTGTATATGAAATGTTGAAGAGCTCTGTCAGGGTTTGAACAGTGCAGCGGAGGGATGGAAATGATGTTTGACTCAGGAGATGAGGAGTGAGGGTTTTTTTTTTCTAAAAGAAAGCACTACTTTAACACTTTCTTTTATTGCAACAGAAAATTTAAATGTATTGTTTCAGCTTGTTTGCCGTGTAGGTCCACTAAAAGTGCTTGTCTTTGTTGCCATGATGGAAAGAGTCCAACTTAAGGAGATGCCTTGTTCTGTGCAAGGTGACGTGTTGCTGAAAAACAGAGGTGCAATTGAGGAATATATCCACGGTAGAATTCTGAGTGGCAGAAAGCACATCTTGGTGTCACCTAAAAGACATTCATCATCATGGCTGGATTTTTAAATTATTTCGACAACGTGAATGAGGTGTTTAAATTCTATGACTTGGCCACAATAACAGAGCGGATCAAGCGATAGGTAAGAAAAGCCTTTTTATTTCACTGCAGGCTTCTTTCCATGATGTTGTCAGACACTTATAATTATAATGTGAGTCTGTGGTAAAAGCAAGAGCTTTTAGTGAACCCACTTACCATTGCAGCTTGTTTCATGACTGCCCTCTGCAGCATTTTCCCTTAATACTAGAAAAATCTCAAATGCGTTATCCCCATTAGTCACTTAAAAATAGAGTCCAGATTGAAACTGATGCTTTAGCCCAAACCACAGCTTGCTAATGATGCCAAAGTTCTGTATTAACTCTCCATCCATCGCAAACTCCTTTTTATGTTGTCTGTGTGGTACCAGAAATTAGCACTTCCTTGACTCAAAAACAGCAGTTGAATTAAATTTAAAACCTATTAAGAAAAGGATTAAATATTTAAACTTCTAGGAGACAGTGCTGATATTTGATGGTGTCTGAATTCCTTGATTATGCTAATGATTTTGTATTATCCTACGATAAAAATGAGCCCAGTCTCTCCAGGGTTTAATATAATCAAAGTAAGCAATGTAAAACAATATTGTCTGTGGTGTCTGCAAAGTAAAGCAATTATACTAATATGCTGGATCTCAGCTGTAGCATCTAAAATTATGTGATGCATGTATATGAGTTTATGATGCATATAAATAGTTTGGTAAGTGAAAATATTCTTGGCTGGTGCATTTATTCATTATTAGTTTTAGTTAATTTTGGACTCTGGATGCTCGCAGGGCATAGATGTGATCACGTGGGACTGCAGGTGGAAGACTTCCATCAATCAGAATCCAAGATGATTTTATACACCAAGATGTTGTTGTTGATGATGTTTGCCGCCGGTCCTTTTGGCTAAGCTGCATGGATACAGGGGGAAATGTGGGTGTGGTGAATCTGAGTTGCCGACACCAATCGGAGCTGGAGGTCTGACAGCTCTGTAGCAGGAGCCGAAATTCACCACTCCACCATCAGATTAACTGTCAGCGCAGACAAGACGAGATAAGTGGCTGCTGATAATCCATATTCCCCCTGGGGTGGCATAGAGCACAAACAGGAAGATCTCCATGCATGTGAAAATGGTGATCACATATACTGCACGACTGCACACACACACACTCACCGTGGTGAAACGAAGCCAGCTCAAACTGCGGGCCTGTTGAGGGAACGCTCACACACTTCAGCAGGAGGACGATGAATTATTTCTCTGCACACACATGCACTTCACCACTCCATGTTTAGCAAAGCTGCTCTGCCAAGTTACAGGCTCCACCTGCTCAGACTGGACACGGCTTTTTTCAGAGCATATTGTCTCTTTCTCACTTTGTTCTCTTTGTGTTTTCACCTGAATTGTATTGTAACTGTCAGAGTAGCATTCCAATTAAGGAGGTATTGTTATGTATGAGATGGAGAGAGGTGGGTAGCGGCAGAGCCCTTAGCATTATCTAATGGGAACGCTGGTGTCTGGATGCATACGACAGCAGACTCTCTACACCCAATTTATTGTTCCTCTGCTCCTCCTGCTTGCACTCATACACTTGCAAATAGAAAAAATAATATATGCATATGTGGAGTCAAGGAGCAGCAGCATCACTTTACATTGTGGTCAGAGGGTGTACATTGTCCTTAAATCCTGTCAGAGGGATTCAGGCGGTCTTGCTGCCACCTAGCGTCTACTTACACTTAACCCCGCCTTTTACCGCCACAACGTCACTTGAAACATTAGTTGTCGATTAGTTGTCAACTATTAAATTCATCACCAGCTATTTTCATAAACGATTAATTGGTTTGAATATTTTTTCAAGACAAAAGTCAAAATTTCAGCTTCTTAAATGTGAATATTTTCTGGTTTCTTTCCTCCTATATGAAAGTAAGCTGAATACCTTTGTGAGTAATGAGCTATGAAAATAAGCATTAGTTGCAGCATGCAACATCTGTATAATAGACTGTTCAAATGGCACATTGTATTTACATGACACATAATAAAGGCTCCATAGCAAAACTGATATCATATAAGCCAACAATAAAACTAACCAGCCCAAAAGAGACAGAATAACAGAAGAACATTTAAAATCCACTTAAAAACCATACTGTCCATCACTATTGATGTCAACAAAAGTAAAATTAAAAAAAAGGAAGCACAGTTTCAATTTGTCTATGTATTTGCATCTGTATGGCACTTAAATAGTGCCATACAGATGATAAATAGTTAAATAGTGACTCTCTCAGAATACATGTCTATAGGAGGAATGGACCAGCCAGTTCCCCACATCCCAGGCTGTGTCAATGAGTCCCAATTAGACCCCAGCCACCGTGTGAAACCAGGGCTGGAACGGCAGCCCCAATAATGGCCTGATCGTTATACTGTAGGAGGAAGGAAGGAGCGAGGCCAGAGAGGCTGAGGCACAGGGAAGGAGGGAGGTGGACTGGGGATAATGAGAGGTTACATGAGGACAGACGAGGAGGAGCGGGTTGATTATATTCATAGACATACACAAATGCGCAGACACGAAGTAAAGAAGTGCATGTCTGTACCGAACAAAAATGATTGCTTTAGAGCCGTCCATTGACATTCATTCCGTGTTCCTCCTTAGAGTAATAACCTGCAGTATATGCAGTATATAAAAATCCATATTGCTCCTCTCGGTTGGTGATAGAAGTAAATCAGCACAATAAAGTTAAACCTAGAGCCGTTCATGATTGTACCAAATATATATAGGAAAGGAAATGAACATGTACACAGTCCTCATTGTCACACTTCTTACTCAAAACAGATCCTAGTGCTCATTTTGAATTTAACTCTGTATCAGTCTGTATGTCTGACTCCTCCTCCCTTCCTCATCACCTGCCCCACCCATCTGCACACTTGTTCCCACTCTCATCATCAGCTCTGCTGTTACTGTACCTTTCCAACCTACCAATACCTGCCCCTGGTGCAAAGCCGAATGAAGTTGCTCTCCTTCTTTGTG
This sequence comes from Synanceia verrucosa, assembly GCA_029721515.1. Lineage (NCBI taxonomy): Eukaryota > Metazoa > Chordata > Actinopteri > Perciformes > Synanceiidae > Synanceia > Synanceia verrucosa. The sequence continues at coordinate 14,059,852 of CM056569.1, read as the reverse complement.
TTGTGATCAGAGCTCTTCCATGCTTTGTTGACATAGCACCAACTCTCCAGTTCCCCACCAGATAACACGGTTAGCTCTATGAGCACTGCTCTTGTAGTGCTGCGTTCCAGTTGTTCTCGTAAGTCATAAATTACGAGTTCCGAGTCGTAAATATCAACTGAAATGCCCCTCGAAGTCAGATTTCTGACTCGTAAATTCGTAAAGTCTTCACCATCACCGACTTCACTACAACGTCATCATCCAAGATGGCAGCGCCCTGCATTAGCGCCATGTGGCGTTGTATGTTACAGCCTACAGCAGAGTCAAACGTTTTTCCCACACATAACATGCGTCTTCTTTGTGCCTATCAACTGTGTTTGAGGAGCTCATATTGCTGTATTAACTTTCTGCAAGAGCTCAACAAACTTTTCATTGGAGGCGTCTTGGTTTTCCGACTTGTTTACTCGAACGCCGTCAACTCGTGTGACGTCATTCCCAGTTCTGAATCCCGACTTCCGATACATCACGAATGCAGCATAGTTTCCGCTGTTAGTGCTGTTAGCTCACAGCCACTGACTCAGCTGTTGCCATGTTGAGAGCTGTGTGGAGGCAATAGATTAGTTCCCAAACTCACTGTCAGTACCTTTAATTGTTGCATGTACCATGGTGTTGCTACAGGTAGTTTTGATTTATTTTTTCAGCATGATTATTGTCTTGATAACTTTCTAAGAAATTGTTTGGTCATGAATCCTTTCTGTGTTTCCGTGATATTTCAAACAAGACACAAACGACTAGACCACTGCTGCAGTCAAACACTTGCACAAAGAAAGTAGGCTGTTTTTTTTAGTTGAACATAAATCAAAGGGAGATGAAGAGAAGCTAAATGAAAGAAAGGGATCCAAGAAGGAAGGGGAGAAGGGGTCAAGTGAAGTCCAAAATACTTAAGGCTGAAAGAAAAGTCCTGGAAAATAGAAGAGAAGGAAACTGCTATGAAGGGAAAAGAGAGCAGCAGCAGTGGGATACTACATTGTATTGTCTTTGTCACTGTGGCATTTTGGAGGATAGTGGGGCTGTGTGTGTGTGTGTGTGTGTGTGTGTGTGTGTGTGTGTGTGTGTGTGTGTGTCGCTTCCCCATCCACTCAATTTGTGGAATTGATCCGCTCCCTAATAGTGAGCAAAACAAAAAGTCAGCCTAATCCAACCTCTATTTATAATACAGATGGGAGAGAAAATTTAACTGTGGAAATGCTACAAAAACCCATGACGGAGAGATGAGACCAAGATAAAGGAAGACAAATAGAGTGAGAGCGAGAAACAAAGGAAGAAAAAAGGCAGACACTCAGTATGGTCATGAAAAAGACTCTTAACAGCAAGAGGCTAGCTGAGCTAGATTAAGACAGAGGGAGAAAGATGGCTAGAGACGGAGAAAATGGAGATCAGAAAACAAACAAATGGAGAAGATGAGAGATGCCGAAGTGGTGGCTGCTGGAGGACGAGAGTGAAGAGGCAGAGATGAAGACAGTGAGGTAGATGAAGAGCAACAGGAAGTGAGATGGGAGGAGGAGAAAGCACTTGCTGGCGGGAAGGAGGTGGTGGAGACAGAGAGAGCGATAGATGGACAGGGAGGGAAGATGAGAGAGGAGCACTTGTGTTTTTGGAGATGTTATTGAGTCTAATCAGAACATGTTGTTGCAGGATGGTCCAGGGCAGCTATTCTCATTCCCTGTGGTCCTACTGCTCTTTTTTCTCTTCCTAACACTGCTGCCTTTTACCTCACCCACACTTAATCTGGGAAAAGAAAGGAGAATGAAAGATGCTGCCTGAGAAGGAAAAGTTAACGCAGGAGGTGTTGAGCTCAAAATACAAGAGAGTGCAGATGCTCAGCACATCACAAGCAGCACAATAACAACCAGCCCTGCTACATCTAATTACTTTACAATGAGCGTTTTTTTTCTCTTTTTTTGTTGTTGGAATTATTGATTTTTCTTTGTTTAGAAATGTCATAATAGCCAAAATCAGGTTGTGATAATAACAGTAGTAGATGGATCCTGCAGACACATCTGATAGCTTTGGACATGAGCTGTTTGCTTCTTGTGCTGCTGAAAGGGTTTGCTGGTGTGATCCTCTGGAGCATGTTGAGCTGTCAGGTGGGTGTTTGCTCGCTGTCGCAGCCAGTGAAGTTGGTGTGGAGAGAGAACAAACAGTACAGCAGCTAGGATGATCCAAACAGCACGCTGGTCCCTGCAGCCCCAGTGTTAGGAGCTCAGGCAACAGAGTGGTGTGCGCTGACTCTGTGCACACACCAGTGGGAAGGTGGTGGAGTTTTTGGACTCCATGATTTTTATGTATTTCTTTCAATTGATGGACATCATGAAATTGTACTTGGCATAATTTCTTTTCCGGAACTTTTGCAGAAGGATTTTTTCACACAAGGCATTTAAGTATTTAGTATTCTGGATTTTAGTGTCAAGCGACAATTTTTGTTATGAAGTTACTATTGATTGTGCAATGTAATGTATGGTGATATAGAATAATAGCCTCATCAGTGGTTAGACTGGCCTCACTTCACCGTTCATATTGGAGACTCTGGGGTGTTTTACTCTGCCTTTATCACAGCACTGACATTGGATTACAGTTTTTTTTGGACTACACTGTTAATCTAAACAGTAGCTTTCTAAAATGAGCAGCAAATATGCCATTTTCTAAGAACTAGAGCCGTGCCATGTGGACAGTTTTTTTTTTTTATCTTGATACAGCTGATTTTATATCCCGATGACGATATATATCCTTATATAGTATTTTTCCTGATGTAACAGAGAGTTATATCCTACGGTAGACATTTTTATATTGCACTACGATATATATGGTAATATAGCACAGCTCTACTATAAAAGATGATTTGGTTGTGTTAGCGACAGCATACAGTAATACCACTTGGGGACGTTGAGGGGGAGGTTGTTTGATGCCACTTAAACACAAATATAGCCGACCACACGTACACACAAAGCCCTTACCATTGCTGTGCATTAGCCCCTCGGCCACACATATGTAACTGTCAGTGCCATCGACAAAACCAAATGAAAGTTAATGTAAAACCTATAAACTGTAAAAGGCTGCAGGTGAAATCTGCTGCTCTCCAATTAGCTGCACTGTACAGGCAAGCACACACACACACACACACACACACACACACACACACACACACACACGAGACATCGTTTCTATCAGTGTGTGTATCTATTCCACTTAACATGATTATCCCATAAACCCTCAACACATACCATATGTTCATGCACAAGATGGAAAAAAAGTGGAAAATGCAGATCTAATAGTGTCAAATAATGCATCAAAACAGGTGTCTTGAAGGGGTTTGATAGTGTTATAATAAACCTGTTTTAAAATGTAATAATCTTTTACAAGGCAATATAATTGATAATTTGTCTTGATATAATTCTGCATACTTTAATTAGGGCGATAAGAGGCTCAGTACACTGGGACTGACACTTGAGAAACACCTTTGAATGCTATAATTGTTTGGATGTGTTTGATTTTTGGAAAGTTTTACTGCCTGATTATCTCCATCAGTAATGTGAAAGCAGTACCTGGACTTAACTACAGTAATGCAAGTTTGACAAAAACATAAATCAATGGCATGAATAAACAGAATTGACACGATTGTCCATTGTGATGAATGACCTTCCCCAGTGAGTTGATTTTCTTCATGGGAAAACACACTCATCAGTCTGCATGTTCAGTAATGCAAAAACACAGGCATTGTGAGGATATGCTGAAAGAATAATGAATTCTGCTTCTTTTTCTTCCTTTACTTCCCCTTGAAACAGCTCATTCGTCATACCCAGAAGCCCAGCTGATTCTCACAAGTATTTTAATGGCAGTGCAGACACACACACACACACACACATGTCCCAGATGCAATCAGCGTGGCCTTTGCCTTGATCCATTGTGCTCTAACGATTAAGCCTTAGCCTGGCTCGGTGGCCTGTAGGCCAGCTCTGCTGCTGTGCATCTCATCACATCCCATTCATCACCCTGTGTCTGTCTCCACCTCCAGCCCTCAATCACATCAGCCTGCCATTGACCCCCCAACACACACACACACACACACACACACACACACATACACACACGCACAGCTAGATGACAGTACAGCTTGTGTTTGTTAGTTTGTTTCTGTTCTCGTTGCTCAAGACTTGTGCAAAAGTTCCTACTTGTAATGGGATACATTTAAAGACACTAACCACCTTCAAACTGTCATCAAGCAACAATATTTGACAAACAGTCTAAATGCAAAATGTACTGTTGAAAGTCTTTTGAGAGTTTTCCTCTGACTGTGCAGCAGATCTGATTCACATAAACATTTGTAGCCCGGTCCCATGCAAAAATATTCCATCACTTTTTCAATAAATGTATTAATAAGGTAGCATGTTTAGAGTGCACCGTATGTAATGGGGATATATATCCACACATTTCTTAAAACAGCTTGACTTGCCCACAGAAGATAAGCAGTTTGTAATAATTCCTATCCATCATGACTTAAATTACAGTCTCAGAAATACAAAAAAATATCCAGAAATGTACTCCTTCGATTATTACAATATTTTTCCCGCTCCGTAACCTTTCTGTTAATTGGACCACTCGTACAAAGAGCTCCTGTATTTGCACACAGATGACAGTTCATCGTTTGCTGTGAGCAATTTCCCTATTATTACAGCTTGGAACCTCGGTGTGAAAGGTCAATATTTATCTCCACCTTACACCTACACGTGCTTGTGCACACACACACACACACACACTCCCTGGCCTAGCCGCACTGATGAAAATAGAAATGGTAAGGAAATGCACTTAGATGAGCCTTTATGGGAGAAATGAAAATGCTAATTTTGGGAAGGTATGAAATTCTGCATGCTGCGTTATCCCCCTTTGAGTTGGCGTTTCGCCCCGACGTGATCCAATATCTTTTTAATTATGGCTCTCTGTAAGGAGAGGGCCCGCCGCTTCAATCTCTCCATGCTCGGTTTAACGTATGCGAAGATGATATCTCAGCAGCCTGCCGCTCTGTTAAGAAGTAATATATGCTTTTTAAACACTGTGTCCTCTGCAGCGAGCCTCCTCTCTGCTGTTGTAGCTGCCAGGAAATCCAAGTTAGACAGGATGTAGTTGAGGTTAATCCCAGGGTTGCCCTCAACTGTTACTAACAATCCAACAAGAAAATAATGTAGATATAATAATCTCAGGCTTTGTATATGTTATCCCTCCTGTTACACCGTGAAGTTGCACTGCACTTAATTGAATATCAATCTTTTCTGTCCCTGGCTGCTGGCTTTGACACTGTTTACTGACAGCACA